>CM055120.1:434885100-435485100 GCA_029206835.1 Rana muscosa
CCTGCCCATGTCTGCCAATCTCCTGCGCCATGTCTGCCAATCTCCTGCGCCATGTCTGCCAATCTCCTGCGCCATGTCTGCCAATCTCCTGCGCCATGTCTGCCAATCTCCTGCGCCATGTCTGCCAATCTCCTGCGCCATGTCTGCCAATCTCCTGCGCCATGTCTGCCAATCTCCTGCGCCATGTCTGCCAATCTCCTGCGCATGTCTGCCAATCTCCGCCCATGCTGCCCATGTCTGCCAATCTCCTGCGCCATGTCTGCCAATCTCCTGCGCCATGTCTGCCAATCTCCTGCGCCATGTCTGCCAATCTCCTGCGCCATGTCTGCCAATCTCCTGCGCCATGTCTGCCAATCTCCTGCGCCATGTCTGCCAATCTCCTGCGCCATGTCTGCCAATCTCCTGCGCCATGTCTGCCAATCTCCTGCGCCATGTCTGCCAATCTCCTGCGCCATGTCTGCCAATCTCCTGCGCCATGTCTGCCAATCTCCTGCGCCATGTCTGCCAATCTCCTGCGCCATGTCTGCCAATCTCCTGCGCCATGTCTGCCAATCTCCTGCGCCATGTCTGCCAATCTCCTGCGCCATGTCTGCCAATCTCCTGCGCCATGTCTGCCAATCTCCTGCGCCATGTCTGCCAATCTCCTGCGCCATGTCTGCCAATCTCCTGCGCCATGTCTGCCATCTCCTGCGCATGTCTGCCATTCTGCGCCATGTCTGCCAATCTCCTGCGCCATGTCTGCCAATCTCCTGCGCCATGTCTGCCAATCTCCTGCGCCATGTCTGCCAATCTCCTGCGCCATGTCTGCCAATCTCCTGCGCCATGTCTGCCAATCTCCTGCGCCATGTCTGCCAATCTCCTGCGCCATGTCTGCCAATCTCCTGCGCCATGTCTGCCAATCTCCTGCGCCATGTCTGCCAATCTCCTGCGCCATGTCTGCCAATCTCCTGCGCCATGTCTGCCAATCTCCTGCGCCATGTCTGCCAATCTGCGCCATGTCTGCCAATCTCCTGCGCCATGTCTGCCAATCTCCTGCGCCATGTCTGCCAATCTCCTGCGCCATGTCTGCCAATCTCCTGCGCCATGTCTGCCAATCTCCTGCGCCATGTCTGCCAATCTCCTGCGCCATGTCTGCCAATCTCCTGCGCCATGTCTGCCAATCTCCTGCGCCATGTCTGCCAATCTCCTGCGCCATGTCTGCCAATCTCCTGCGCCATGTCTGCCAATCTCCTGCGCCATGTCTGCCAATCTCCTGCGCCATGTCTGCCAATCTCCTGCGCCATGTCTGCCAATCTCCTGCGCCATGTCTGCCAATCTCCTGCGCCATGTCTGCCAATCTCCTGCGCCATGTCTGCCAATCTCCTGCGCCATGTCTGCCAATCTCCTGCGCCATGTGCATGGCCAAGTCTTCCTGCGCCATGTCTGCCAATC
This sequence comes from Rana muscosa, assembly GCA_029206835.1. Lineage (NCBI taxonomy): Eukaryota > Metazoa > Chordata > Amphibia > Anura > Ranidae > Rana > Rana muscosa. The sequence goes on from CM055120.1 coordinate 434,886,532, forward strand.
TCCTGCGCCATGTCTGCCAATCTCCTGCGCCATGTCTGCCAATCTCCTGCGCCATGTCTGCCAATCTCCTGCGCCATGTCTGCCAATCTCCTGCGCCATGTCTGCCAATCTCCTGCGCCATGTCTGCCAATCTCCTGCGCCATGTCTGCCAATCTCCTGCGCCATGTCTGCCAATCTCCTGCGCCATGTCTGCCAATCTCCTGCGCCATGTCTGCCAATCTCCTGCGCCATGTCTGCCAATCTCCTGCGCCATGTCTGCCAATCTCCTGCGCCATGTCTGCCAATCTCCTGCGCCATGTCTGCCAATCTCCTGCGCCATGTCTGCCAATCTCCTGCGCCATGTCTGCCAATCTCCTGCGCCATGTCTGCCAATCTCCTGCGCCATGTCTGCCAATCTCCTGCGCCATGTCTGCCAATCTCCTGCGCCATGTCTGCCAATCTCCTGCGCCATGTCTGCCAATCTCCTGCGCCATGTCTGCCAATCTCCTGCGCCATGTCTGCCAATCTCCTGCGCCATGTCTGCCAATCTCCTGCGCCATGTCTGCCAATCTCCTGCGCCATGTCTGCCAATCTCCTGCGCCATGTCTGCCAATCTCCTGCGCCATGTCTGCCAATCTCCTGCGCCATGTCTGCCAATCTCCTGCGCCATGTCTGCCAATCTCCTGCGCCATGTCTGCCAATCTCCTGCGCCATGTCTGCCAATCTCCTGCGCCATGTCTGCCAATCTCCTGCGCCATGTCTGCCAATCTCCTGCGCCATGTCTGCCAATCTCCTGCGCCATGTCTGCCAATCTCCTGCGCCATGTCTGCCAATCTCCTGCGCCATGTCTGCCAATCTCCTGCGCCATGTCTGCCAATCTCCTGCGCCATGTCTGCCAATCTCCTGCGCCATGTCTGCCAATCTCCTGCGCCATGTCTGCCAATCTCCTGCGCCATGTCTGCCAATCTCCCTGCGCCATGTCTGCCAATCTCCTGCGCCATGTCTGCCAATCTCCTGCGCCATGTCTGCCAATCTCCTGCGCCATGTCTGCCAATCTCCTGCGCCATGTCTGCCAATCTCCTGCGCCATGTCTGCCAATCTCCTGCGCCATGTCTGCCAATCTCCTGCGCCATGTCTGCCAATCTCCTGCGCCATGTCTGCCAATCTCCTGCGCCATGTCTGCCAATCTCCTGCGCCATGTCTGCCAATCTCCTGCGCCATGTCTGCCAATCTCCTGCGCCATGTCTGCCAATCTCCTGCGCCATGTCTGCCAATCTCCTGCGCCATGTCTGCCAATCTCCTGCGCCATGTCTGCCAATCTCCTGCGCCATGTCTGCCAATCTCCTGCGCCATGTCTGCCAATCTCCTGCGCCATGTCTGCCAATCTCCTGCGCCATGTCTGCCAATCTCCTGCGCCATGTCTGCCAATCTCCTGCGCCATGTCTGCCAATCTCCTGCGCCATGTCTGCCAATCTCCTGCGCCATGTCTGCCAATCTCCTGCGCCATGTCTGCCAATCTCCTGCGCCATGTCTGCCAATCTCCTGCGCCATGTCTGCCAATCTCCTGCGCCATGTCTGCCAATCTCCTGCGCCATGTCTGCCAATCTCCTGCGCCATGTCTGCCAATCTCCTGCGCCATGTCTGCCAATCTCCTGCGCCATGTCTGCCAATCTCCTGCGCCATGTCTGCCAATCTCCTGCGCCATGTCTGCCAATCTCCTGCGCCATGTCTGCCAATCTCCTGCGCCATGTCTGCCAATCTCCTGCGCCATGTCTGCCAATCTCCTGCGCCATGTCTGCCAATCTCCTGCGCCATGTCTGCCAATCTCCTGCGCCATGTCTGCCAATCTCCTGCGCCATGTCTGCCAATCTCCTGCGCCATGTCTGCCAATCTCCTGCGCCATGTCTGCCAATCTCCTGCGCCATGTCTGCCAATCTCCTGCGCCATGTCTGCCAATCTCCTGCGCCATGTCTGCCAATCTCCTGCGCCATGTCTGCCAATCTCCTGCGCCATGTCTGCCAATCTCCTGCGCCATGTCTGCCAATCTCCTGCGCCATGTCTGCCAATCTCCTGCGCCATGTCTGCCAATCTCCTGCGCCATGTCTGCCAATCTCCTGCGCCATGTCTGCCAATCTCCTGCGCCATGTCTGCCAATCTCCTGCGCCATGTCTGCCAATCTCCTGCGCCATGTCTGCCAATCTCCTGCGCCATGTCTGCCAATCTCCTGCGCCATGTCTGCCAATCTCCTGCGCCATGTCTGCCAATCTCCTGCGCCATGTCTGCCAATCTCCTGCGCCATGTCTGCCAATCTCCTGCGCCATGTCTGCCAATCTCCTGCGCCATGTCTGCCAATCTCCTGCGCCATGTCTGCCAATCTCCTGCGCCATGTCTGCCAATCTCCTGCGCCATGTCTGCCAATCTCCTGCGCCATGTCTGCCAATCTCCTGCGCCATGTCTGCCAATCTCCTGCGCCATGTCTGCCAATCTCCTGCGCCATGTCTGCCAATCTCCTGCGCCATGTCTGCCAATCTCCTGCGCCATGTCTGCCAATCTCCTGCGCCATGTCTGCCAATCTCCTGCGCCATGTCTGCCAATCTCCTGCGCCATGTCTGCCAATCTCCTGCGCCATGTCTGCCAATCTCCTGCGCCATGTCTGCCAATCTCCTGCGCCATGTCTGCCAATCTCCTGCGCCATGTCTGCCAATCTCCTGCGCCATGTCTGCCAATCTCCTGCGCCATGTCTGCCAATCTCCTGCGCCATGTCTGCCAATCTCCTGCGCCATGTCTGCCAATCTCCTGCGCCATGTCTGCCAATCTCCTGCGCCATGTCTGCCAATCTCCTGCGCCATGTCTGCCAATCTCCTGCGCCATGTCTGCCAATCTCCTGCGCCATGTCTGCCAATCTCCTGCGCCATGTCTGCCAATCTCCTGCGCCATGTCTGCCAATCTCCTGCGCCATGTCTGCCAATCTCCTGCGCCATGTCTGCCAATCTCCTGCGCCATGTCTGCCAATCTCCTGCGCCATGTCTGCCAATCTCCTGCGCCATGTCTGCCAATCTCTGACCATGTCTGCCAATCTCTGACCATGTCTGCCAATCTCTGACCATGTCTGCCAATCTCTGACCATGTCTGCCAATCTCTGACCATGTCTGCCAATCTCTGACCATGTCTGCCAATCTCTGACCATGTCCTGTGCCATGTCTGCAATCTCTGACCATGTCCTGTGCCATGTCTGCAATCTCTGACCATGTCCTGTGCCATGTCTGCAATCTCTGACCATGTCCTGTGCCATGTCTGCAATCTCTGACCATGTCCTGTGCCATGTCTGCAATCTCTGACCATGTCCTGTGCCATGTCTGCAATCTCTGACCATGTCCTGTGCCATGTCTGCAATCTCTGACCATGTCCTGTGCCATGTCTGCAATCTCTGACCATGTCCTGTGCCATGTCTGCAATCTCTGACCATGTCCTGTGCCATGTCTGCAATCTCTGACCATGTCCTGTGCCATGTCTGCAATCTCTGACCATGTCCTGTGCCATGTCTGCAATCTCTGACCATGTCCTGTGCCATGTCTGCAATCTCTGACCATGTCCTGTGCCATGTCTGCAATCTCTGACCATGTCCTGTGCCATGTCTGCAATCTCTGACCATGTCCTGTGCCATGTCTGCAATCTCTGACCATGTCCTGTGCCATGTCTGCAATCTCTGACCATGTCCTGTGCCATGTCTGCAATCTCTGACCATGTCCTGTGCCATGTCTGCAATCTCTGACCATGTCCTGTGCCATGTCTGCAATCTCTGACCATGTCCTGTGCCATGTCTGCAATCTCTGACCATGTCCTGTGCCATGTCTGCAATCTCTGACCATGTCCTGTGCCATGTCTGCAATCTCTGACCATGTCCTGTGCCATGTCTGCAATCTCTGACCATGTCCTGTGCCATGTCTGCAATCTCTGACCATGTCCTGTGCCATGTCTGCAATCTCTGACCATGTCCTGTGCCATGTCTGCAATCTCTGACCATGTCCTGTGCCATGTCTGCAATCTCTGACCATGTCCTGTGCCATGTCTGCAATCTCTGACCATGTCCTGTGCCATGTCTGCAATCTCTGACCATCTCCTGTGCCATGTCTGCAATCTCTGACCATCTCATCTTTTTTCATGTCTGCAGTCTCTGAGGTGGAGCCTGGAGAGGAGTCAAGAGTGGGAGCGCCACCAGATTGGGGATCACGAGAGAAGTCAGATGTGTGTGGACTGTGTAGCGGAGACTATAGAATAAAAGCAGAGCGGCCAAGCTGGAGTTGCCTGACTGAGCCCTGCATGGTGCACCTGAGAGGAGGTCAGTCTGAGGGGTGGGTCACTGATGTAAGGGGGGCATGAACACAATGTAAGGGGGCACTGAAAAAAAAGGGTAACCTTATATCAGTAACCCCCCCTACCGTAGTGTATTCACTCTGCGGAAGGTAATCCGTGTTCACCAGAGTTCTCCCTACACATTAGAGCTCCCAATGTTCCCCCTTACATCAGAGTCTGCAGGATTTCCTCTTTTAGGGCAAGGGTGAACTCTGTGGGCCCTGATGTAAGTGGAAACTGATGTAAATGGGAGCGCAGAGCCCCCCCTTACATTAGAGTTCCTCCTTAGATCATGATCTGTGGCATTGTCCTTTACATCAAGGTTCGCAGAGTTCACCCTTGCACTGTAAGGGGGAACTCTGTGCTGGCTGTGTTATATTAACCTGACGTTCATGTAAATAGAGAAATTCGTTTGACTTTTGTTTAACTTAAACACATTGCTAATATCACTAACTACATGTTTATAGTTAAAATACTAATAGTTGCACAGTTTAGCACAGAAAACAGCCAAAAAAAAAAAAAAAAAAAAAAAAAAAAAAAAAAGGTACTTTTTTGAAGTGTCAGGAAAAGAAAAGAAAAAAAAAGTGTTGTTTGTAATTTTTTGGCGTCTTGCCAGTAAATTTCACTTCGGGGGGGTTGGCAACACTGATTCCTGTATGGGTCTGGTATCTGAGGTGAGAGTTTAGAGTGCATGAAGGTGGAGCACATGGTTGGTTTATAGTAGAACACTGTAGTGGTATCACGTCCTTGGATTGATGTTCACTATGAATACATTTAAAGGACTCAGGTCTTGGTATACGTACATTGATATTTAATAGCTGTTGGAGCATCGGAGATGTGGGATTTAAAAAAAAAAAAAAAAAAAAAAAAAAAAAGGACATTTTCTCATAATGGGGAGAGATACAGATAGGGGGAGAGTGGCGTCATCACTCATTGCATTACGCAATATTTTTTTTGTGGCACATTTTGGATGTGGGAACACATTTAAAGTAGAACTATAGGAAAAAGCCTTTTTCTTTCTTGACAGATTAAGGGAGGGTCATAAACCCTGAAAGTTATTTTTTTGCCATCTATGTCCCATTGGGGAGATTTCCCTTTACTTCCTGCCCTATAGCCAAAACAGGAAGTGAGAGGAAATCCCTGCAAAGGGAATCTCTTGGGGACCACCAGGTCACCAGAATTAGTGTCCCCATTGGAAGATTTCCCCTCCATTACTTTTTTTTTTTTTACTTTGAGAGGGTGAATCTTCCCAACAGGGACACAGACAATTAAAAACGGTCAGTTCTAATCCATCTATACTCGGTCCAAAACTAAAAACTTTTGCCTTTAGTTGTACTTTAAAGGTATTAGTGGCAGCTCGGCGGCATTTGTTAGGATGCTAACATTAGGAGTTGAAGCTTAATGGCAGCACAGGAGTATACATTATATCATTCATGCTTTAACCATTTAGCTGCCAGGTCCGTACGATATTACAGACCTGACATCGGGGAGTTTTACACACAAAAGGAGCTTTGGCCATACTTCTTTTAATAGATCTAGGAAACTTATTGGGGGGGGGGAGAAAAATTGCCTTACTCTACCGGAAGATGTGCCATTTGGAATTCCCTATCTTCTTGCTAAAGTTGTACTTATAGTCTCTGGAAAGCTTAACCACTTAACGACCGCTCACTGTATATATACACGTCGGCACAATGGCACCGACAGGCACAATCACGTAGAGTGTACGTGATTGCCTTTGTACAGTTGGGGGTCCAATCGGACCCCCCTTCTGTACAGTGAGCGGTCGGAATTCGTCTGGGAGCGTTCTGAGATAGGGGGGGCGACCGTTCGATTCCGGCCACCCCCCCGCGATCGCTCCCGGCGAATAGAAATGCCCTGTCTGTGTAATGTTTACACAGACAGAGAAAGCAGGAGGAAGTGATGTCATCTCCTGTGCGGCGCTCACATATACCGAGCGTCGTACAAGAGAAGACACACAGGTCAGTGCACTAACACTACACTAACACACATAGGCACATAAATCGCCCCCCCCCCCCCAGATCACCCCCCAGCCCCCAGTCACAGTGTCACTGATTGCAGTGACCATTTATTTACTGATCACTGCAATCAGTGACATTTGTGACTGTAAAAGTGTCACTACATTTAGTTTTAGGTCCAGTGTAGCCCCCTAACCCCCCCAATAAAGGTTTAACCCCTTGATCACCCCCCAGATAACCCTTTCACCCCCTAGCACCGCCGTCGCTTGGCGATCATTTTTATGATCGCTGTCTTGGCGTCGGTGATGCAGATCGGTACCCAGTAATTTTTTTTAGGTTCGCCGCAGGTTTTTATAGCGTCGGGTACCCCCATAAATTATCTAATAAAGGTTTAACCCCCTTGATCGCCCCCCAGGTAACCCTTTCACCCCCTATCACCACTGTCGCTAAGCGATCATTTTTCTGATCGATGTCTTAGCGTCGGTGATGCAGATCGGTAGCCAGTATTTTTTTTTTAGGTTCGCCGCAGGTTTTTATAGCGTCGGGTACCCCCATAAATTATCTAATAAAGGTTTTAACCCCCTAATTGCCCCTAGTTAACCCTTTCACCAGTAATCATCATATAGGTGTTACGGGTGACGCTGGTTAGTTTGCTTTTTATAGTGTCAGGGCACCCGCCGTATATATAACCCAATAAAGGTTTAACCCCCTGATCGCCCGGCGGGTGATATCAATTAGGTTTTAGCGTCAGAGAGGGTCTGCGTCACACCCCAGGCAGCGTCAGGTTAGTGCCAGTAACGCTAACACCCACACGTGAAGCATACACCTCCCTTAGTGGTATAGTATCTGAACAGATCAATATCTGATCTGATCAGATCTATACTAGCGTCCCCAGCAGTTTAGGGTTCCCAAAAACGCAGTGTTAGCGGGATCAGCCCAGATACCTGCTAGCACCTGCGTTTTGCCCCTCCGTCCAGCCCAGGCCACCCAAGTGCAGTATTGATCGATCACTGTCACTTACAAAACAAAAACACACATAACTGCAGCGTTCACAGAGACAGGCCTGATCCCTGCGACTCCAGTGCTGTAGGAGGTGATTTCACCACCACAGTTAAAAAAAAAAAAAAAGCAAATATGCCGAAGCATTGGGGCAGCAGGGGCGGAGGAGCGATTTTGCTCCTAATGCCGCGTACATACGGTCGAAATTCCGACGGAGGCTTGCCCGTGGAAAAGTCCGACCATGTGTGTGCGGCATAACTTTTTTGCGGGAGGATGCCCCCGTGCTTCGGCATATATAAATGGTGCATGTATGCCCATCATTAGAAGTGGGTGGATGAAGGGCGGTATTCTAATGGTGGGCATACCCACCGATCAATCTCTTTTTTCGTTCAGCCACCTGGCTGCATGAAAAAAAAAAAAAAAAAAAGTAGATTACAATACATGTCCAACAAGGACCAGCAACGTACTGGTATGTTGCTGGACTTTGAATGGTTATACCAGATTGATGCCTGCGGGTTTAGGTATCATTCTTTTCAGCCAGCGGCCGGCTTTAATGTAAAAGCAATCCTAGTGGCTAATTAGCCTCTGGACTGCTTTTACAAGCAGTGGGAGGGAATGCCCCCCCCCGGATATAAAAAGCGCCATTGGGAAAGCATTTTATCACACCGATCTTGGTGTGGTCAGATGCTTTGAGGGCAGAGGAAAGATCTAGGGTCTAGACCCCAGTTTTTTCAAAAAAAGAGTACCTGTCACTACCTATTACTATCATAGGGGATATTTACATTCCCTGAGATAACAATAAAAATGATAAATAATAAATATGGAAGGAACAATTTAAAAATAAAATAGCAAAATGAATAATAAAAAAAAAAAAAAAAAAAGCACCCCTGTCCTGCCCTGCTCTTGCCCAATGGCAAACGCAAGCGTCGGTCTGGCGTCATATGTAAACAGCAATTGCACCATGCATGTGAGGTATCACCGCGAAGGTCAGATCGAGGGCAGTAATTTTAGCAGTAGACCTCTGTAAATCTAACGGGGTAACCTGTAAAGGCTTTTAAAAATGTATGTAGTTTGTCGCCAATGCACGTTTGTGCGAAATTTTAAAGCATGTCGTGTTTGGTATCTATGTACTCGGCCTAAGATCATCTTTTTTATTTCATCAAACATTTGGGCAATATAGTGTATTTTAGTGCATTAAAATTAAAGAAAGTGTATTTTTTCCCAAAAAAATGCGTTTGAAAAATCGCTGCGCAAATACTGTGTAGAAAAAAAAATGCAACACCCACCATTTTATTCTGTAGGGCCTTTGCTTTAAAAATATATGTAATGTTTGGGGGTTCAACATAATTTTCCTGCAAAAAAAAAAATATGTTTTCATGTAAACAAAAAGTGTCAAAAAGGGCTTTGTCTTCAAGTGGTTAGAAGAGTGGATGTAAGCTTCCTAATGTTGTGTATAAAATGCCAGAGCAGTTCAAAACCCCCCCAAATGACCCAATTTTGGAAAGTAGACACCCCAAGCTATATACTGAGAGGCATGTCGAGTCCATGGAATATTTTATATGTTGACACAAGTTGCAGAAAAAAAATTTATTTTAAATTTTTTTTTTGCACAAAGTTGTCACTAAATGATATATTGCTCAAACATGCCATGGGCATATGTGGAATTACACCCCAAAATACATTCTGTTGCTTCTCCTGAGTACGGGGACACCACATGTGTGGGACTTTGGGCGCCTAGCCGCATACGGGACCCCAAAAACCAAGCACCGCCTTCAGGCTTTCTAAGGGTGTAAATTTTTGATTTCACTTCTCACTGCCTATCACAGTTTCGTAGTCCATGGAATGCCCAGATGGCACAAAACCCCCCCCCAAATGACCCCATTTTGGAAAGTAGACACCCCAAGCTATTTGCTGAGAGGTATTGTGAGTATTTTGCAGATCTCGCTTTTTGTCACAAAGTTTTGAAAATTGGAAAAAAAAAAAAAAAAAAAAAAAAGAAAAAAAAATAATTTCTCGTCATTTTCAAAAACAAATGAGAGCTGTAAAATACTCACCATGCCTCTCAGCAAACAGCTTGGGGTGTCTACTTTCCAAAATGGGGTCATTTGGGGGGGTTTTGTGCTATTTTGGCATTTTATGGCCTTCAAAACTGTGATAGGTAGTGAGGAGTGAAATCAAAAATTTGTGCCTAGAAATCCTGAAGGCGGTGATTGGTTTTCGGGGTCCCGTACTCGGCTAGGCTCCTAAAAAGTCCCACACATGTGGTATCCCTGTACTCAGTAGAAGCAGCAGAATGTATTTTGGGGTGCAATTCCACATATAACCATGGCATGTGTGAGCAATATATCATTTAGTGACAACTTTTTGTATTTTTTTTTTTTTTTTTGTCATTATTCAATCACTTGGGACAAAAAAATAAATATTCAATGGGCTCAACATGCCTCTCAGCAATTTCCTTGGGGTGTATACTTTCCAAAATGGGGTCATTTGGGGGGGTTTTGTACTGCCCTGCCATTTTAGCACCTCAAGAAATGATAGGCAGTCATAAATTTAAAGCTGTGTAAATTCCAGAAAATGTACCCTAGTTTGTAAACGCTATAACTTTTGCGAAAACCAATAAATATACGCTTATTGACATTTTTTTTACTAAAGACATGTGGCTGAATACATTTTGGCCTAAATGTATGACTAAAATTGAGTTTATTTGATTTTTCTTATAACAAAAAGTAGAAAATATCATTTTTTTTCAAAATGTTCGGTCTTTTTCCGTTTATATCGCAAAAAATAAAAATCGCAGAGGCAATCAAATACCATTAAAAGAAAGCTCTATATGTGGGAAGAAAAGGACGCAAATTTCGTTTGGGTACCACACTGCATGTTCGCACAATTTACAGTTAAAGCAGCGCAGTGCAAAATTCTGAATTCACCTCTGGTCCTTTAGCTACAAAATGGTCCGGGGCTTAAGTGGTTAAAAATACTTTTTTTTTTTTTTTTTTTACTAACAACCACAACACACCCATTGCTATAAAAGTTTAAGCAGAAAAAAAAAAAAAAAAATCCTTTCCTGGTAGATTTATAATTATAGGTTTAAAAAAAAAAAAAAAAAAAAACCCCATGAAGGGAATTGCATAAAAGCAAGGTTTTTTTAAAAAAAAAAAAGACCACACAAGCTTTCAAAAGGGTTCTTTGAGCCAAGCAAAGCAAAGCTTTCTCTAACGGCTTATCGGGAGGGCACAGATAAACTCAAGAATCTCATCATTAGGAGCAACGGCTTACCAATGTTCCTACAGATTCTCCACCCTAAAATCCATGTTCCAGGCATCACACGTTATTGCAATAGCAGTTTAAAAAAAACAAAAAACAAACTCCCAAACTTTTTGTTAGAAAGGCTTCAGGAAAACTGAAGAGAACAACAAATGCTTCGACTTCTATTGCTAAACATAACTTTGCTGTCTGTTATGTTGGTCCAGGGGGATGTATGAGTAACGAGCCCGAAAAAGCATGCAGATCAGGAGCTTCGACTATTCTCTAGCTTTACTGCCTGCATGCTTATTCCAGGTCAGTGACTCGAAATGTACTAAAACAAGAGGCAGGTCACTGAACTACCAATTTCAGGTTTGAGTCAGCAATGGCTTTAAAATACAGATTTCCCAGGGAACACGTTGAAGCAAACAGAAGACACACAAAGGGAGCTTTATCAAAACTGAAGCAGCTGTTCATGCCAACCAATCAACTTAAAGCCTCTTTCACACGGGGCGGAACCGCAAAGATCCGCCCCGTGAAGCTCCGCTTGCTCAGCGGGGATCGCTCCGTTGATGCCCGCTGAGCCGACGGATGACTGGGCGGTCCCCGCACACTGTGCAGGGACCGCCCTGTCAGAGCGCCGCTCTCCCCTATGGGGAATCAGATGACGACGGACCATAGAGTCCGTTGTCATCCGATCCGCTCCGCAGACGGAAGGAAAAATAGGATTTTTTGTACTCACCGTAAAATCCTTTTCTCTGACATCCATGGACTGACACGGTGTCTCTTTACACGTGGGTTATGTCCCTGCTTGCAGGAGAAGACCTAGGCAGAATGTGAAATGTTATACATACATTCTAAAAGCCAGAGCTGAACAGCCCCACCCAGGGGGCGGTCCCTCCGGACATAACCCTCCCACTACAGTCAGCAGACTTCAGTTTGTAACAAAGCAGTACAAACTTAAAAGGAAGGGTGGGTGCCGTGTCAGTCCATGGATGTCAGAGAAAAGGATTTTACGGTGAGTACAAAAAAAATCCTATTTTCTCTTACCATCCATGGACTGACACGGTGTCTCTTTACACTTTACACGTGGGATGTCCCAAAGCAGTGTCAAGAGGGATGGGAGCAGTATAAATGGAAAAACCAAAAACTTCACTCCAATAAGGCAGAGCTCCTCAACGGAGGAGTTGCAACTTTAAACAGCGGCCTGCAGCACCCTGCGGCCGAAGGAAGCATCCGAAGATGCAGCCACATTAACCTTATAAAAAACTTAAAAAGGCATGAACAGACGACCAGGTCGCCGCCTTGCACACTTGTGCAACCGACGCTTGATGTCGGGAAACCCAGGAAGCACCAATTGTCCTGGTGGAATGCGCCGTAACCGGAAAGGGAGGTGCCCGCCCTTTGAGAGCATAGGCTTGAATGACGGTTTGTCTGATTCCCCTAAAAATGATGGCAGACGAAACCGCTTGGCCCTGTTATGGACCAGAGACAGTCACAAATAGTGAGTCGGACTTCCGAATAGAAGCAGTAGCAGACAGGTACACCCGTAAGGCTCATACCACCTCCAATATGTGCAGCGCAAACTCTCTGGGATGCGATGGGTGAGGACACAAGGACGGGAGGGCAATGTCCTCATGTAGGTGAAAGGTCGACACCACCTTTGGCAAAAAAGGAAGGTCGCGGATGCAACACCGCCTTATCCTTATGGATGACTAAATATGGCGACTTGCAGGACAAAGCCGCCAACTCAGACACTCGTCAAACAGAAGTGATTGCCACTAAAAAGGCCACCTTCTGAGATAAGACAAGAGGGGAATATCCCGGATATTCCCAAAAGGAGGTTCCTGGAGGACCGAGAGCACCAAATTCAGATCCCACGGTGGGAGAGGAGGCTTGACAGGAGGGAGCTCATGGCAAACCCCCAACACAAGGTGCTAACCAAGAAAATGACCCGCTAGAGGTCGCTGAAAGAAGACGGCCAAGGCCGAAATCTGATCCTTGATGGTACTCAAAGCAAGCTTTTGGGTCACTCCACACTGCAGAGGACGCAGGATTCTGGGGACGGAATACGTCCGAGGACGCCAGTCCAGCGCTTCGCACATGGCGATATAAGCTTTCCAGGTACGGTGATAGATCTGCCTGGAGGAAGACTTCCGTGTCCTTAACATGGTCAAAATGACCGAGTCCGAGAGACCTCGGTCCCTCAACACCTGGCTTTTAACAGCCCTGCCGTTAAAGCCAGAGACTGTAAGCCGGATGAAACATAGGACCTTGAGACTGAAGGTCCTCCCTCATCGGCAACCGCCAGGGAACGTCCGCGACGAGACGTACCAGATCAGCGTACCAGTGATGCTGAGGCCAATCCGAACCAATTAGGATCGCCGGAGTTTATATCAGGCGATAAGGACCCTATGGGGCCACCAACGCATCCGAGGCATTGCCCAAGGATCCCTGGATCTGGCCACAACCTCGACCCTTGCGATTGAGTCGAGAGGCCATCAGGTCCACATCCGGTGTGCCCCACCGTCGGTAAAGGAGTTGAAATATGCAAGGACCACTCTTCTTGGTCCGGTGTCTGGCGACTCAGATAGTCCGCCTGCCCATTGTCTATGCCCAGAATGTAAAATGGCCTACAGAGCCGGCACATTTCTTCCGGCCCACTTCAGGATACGGACTACCTCGGAAGCCACAGCTGAGCTCCGAGTTCCCCCTTGATGGTTTACATACACCACCGCCGTGGCGGTGTCCGACTGGCTCCTGATGGAGCGACCCCGTACTCTCTCTGACCTGAGGAGAGACACAGTCCGATGGCCCGTATTACCAGAACAGTGATTGGTAAACGGGCTCGTCCGGAGTCCAAGGCCTGAGCCGACAGGACTCCCCAGACTCCACCCCAGCCAGTCAGGCTGGTGTCCGTCGTGAGTACCGTCCATTGGATGGGAGGGGAACGACTTTCCGGACCGAAGAGCCGAAGATCTCAACCACCATGTCAGGGGCGCCCTGACCAGGTGAATCACCTGGATCTGAAGATCCAAGGACAACGGGGATTTGTCCCAGGTGGACAAGATCTCCTTCTGCAATGCCCTGGTGTGTGATTGGGCATACGGAACGGCCGTGAAGGAGGCCACCACGAGTCTCGGGACTCTCATGCAAAAAAAGGATTGACAACCATTTTTGGGATGTCAGCACCCGCACCGCAGACTGAAGTGTCAGCAACTTCTCCAGAGGTAGGATACCTTTGCCTCCAAGGAGTCCAGAATCAGAACTAGATACTCCAGACACTGAGTCGGGACCAGGACTGACTCCTGAATGTTCAGGAACCACCCAAGTCCCTGAGGGTCTAATTGACGATAGTCACCTTTCCTCTAAGTCTGATCCACTTTCTGCTCTTAGCAGAAGACCGTCCAGATAGCCCACGACAGCAATACCTCGCTGTAACAGAAGGCTAGAACCGGAGCAAGCACCTTGGTGAACACCCTTGGTGCCGAGGCTAGGCCGAAAGGAAGAGCCACAATCGATAGTGGACTTTGCTGATCGCAAAGCGCAGAAACTTCTGGTGACTTGCGCAGATCGGAACATGCAAGTAGGCGTCCTTGAAGTCCAAGGACGCCAGAAGAAAATCCCTTTGGTGGAGTGTAGCGATCACCGTGCGAATGGATTCCATGCGGAATTTCTGCACCTTCTCGAAGGCATTCAGGGCCTTGAGGTCCAGGATAGGTCGAACCACGTCCTATTTTTGGGACGACAGATTCAAGTAGAATCCCTGAAAACTCTCCTGTGACGGAACCGGCACAATCACTCCGGACCTGATCAAATCCTGTACAGCCCCCAAGAGGGCTGCCCGACAGGTAGGAAGGAGAGGAAGATTTGAGGGAAAGAATCTGTCTGGGGGCCAGGATCGGAATACTATCCTGTATCCTGAGGTGACCTCCTCGCACACCCACCAGTCGGAGATTCGGGAGGACCACCGATTCGTGACCTGCGAAGTCGTCCCCCCACCCCAGAGTTGGGCGGAGGCAAGACTTCACGCGGAGGCGGGCTTGGGAGCCGCATGTTCGGCTTACGCACCCAGGGGCACTTGTGCCCACCAGCCGCACTGCCGTCAGTCTGAGAGGGCCTACCCGTGGACTCTGACGAAAAAAACCCGTTTTGCTGGAAAGGAAGGCCCCTGTTTGCGGCGGGCCTCCTCACCCTTGCTAGTCTAAGGAAGAAGAGTGCTTTTACCTCCCATGACATCCATGACGATGTCATCCAGAGCAGCACCGAAAGGTCTACCACCTTTAAATGGTAGATCCGTCAGGAGCTTCCTAAGGCCAGGTCAGCAGACCAGCACTTCAACCAGATAAGACGACGCAATACCACCGCCGAGACAGAGGCCCTGGATATTAAAGGGCCCGCGTCCAACGTGGCATCGCACACATAAACCAGGCCCTGAACCAGTTGGTGGGCCAAAGCAACTGTGTCTGGAGGAAGATTATGCTCCTGTACAGCTAGGTGCAACATTTTTGCCCAACCTGTAAGTGTTTGAGACACAAGGGTCGCCGCTACCACAGGCCGTAGGGCGGATCCCAACAAGGCAAACATGGCTCTGCTCACCACTTCTGACCTCTTGTCAGTGGGGTCCTCAAATGCAGGAGTCCCCTCCATCGGGAGAGTGATGGCCTTGTTCAACCGGGCGACTGGAGGGTCGACCCTGGGGGAGAAGCCCACTTTTTAAGTAGGGCATCTTCAAGGGGTATTTGATAGACAAACGCCGCGGGACCATAAAAAAATTCTTCTGCGGCTTTTCCCAGACCTTATTAATGAGCTGGTCAAAGAAAGTACATATGGAAAAACCTCTTTAGAAGGCCTGGCCTTAAAAGAACCAAAGGAGACTGTATCCACCTGAGGTTCTGCATCCGCAGCATTTTAGCTTGAGAGTGTCCCTCACCGCAGTCATGAGTACACTAACAAGCGCCCTGTCATTTACTGACTCAGAACTGGAGTTTTCCTCATAAGGAAGGTCCTGTTCAAAACCATCCAATACATTCAGAACTAGGGTCCTGAGCGGTAGTGGCTAGGCCCATATCTGAATCAGCGCACTGCCCTCATGAAGTAAAGTGGGGAGAGGGCGCTTTTTTGCTCCCTTGCGCTTGCACACAGCTCCCATCCTGGTCAGAAATGATTCCAGGACTGCCCACAACTGGTCCCTAGGGACCGCAGGTGCTGAAGCACTGCCTGTTGTCCACTGACATTTAGGGGAAGCTGGTGACAGAGACTCCATATTGCCCCCCTCTGAGACTCCTCAGATAAAAAGTCCACCCACAGGCTGTGCTGACTGAGGGGGCGCCCAGGAGACTCACCAAACCGGACCAGGGACCGCTCAGTTACGCTGTCTGTACCGCGCTGTGTCAGCGCTGGTGAGCTGTGAGGAGATTCGCGCTGTTACAGCAGCGCTAGAGGCCAAAACTAGTGCTGAAGAGCGCGCGGGCTACAAGAAAATGGCCGCCGCACTTCACTGAGGCGATCCACGGCAAGATGGCCGCCATAACTCAGCAAAAGTGAAAAAAAACAAACACACACACACAGCGCCACTCAGGCCCCAAAACACACAAAAAAAGGCCCCAAGCATATCTGCAGACCAGCATTAGCCCCTCCAAGAACAGTGTGACCCCCAGGCACCCCACACAGCACAGCGCCAGCAATGGTGACAGAGAGTGACAATGAAATAGAGGGAGACAGAGAAAATCCCCCACAGAGAAACACACAGCCTTTTGTACTCACCTGCAGGCAGGAGAGACTACTTACCCGTCCCCTGAGGGACCCACTGGTGTGTTTCTGACAGGACTATCACAGTGCAGTACTGAGTAGCTGTCGGCCCGGTCCACCGTGAAAGATACAGTCAGTCAGGAACTGTTCAGTCTTGAGAGGACCGTGGGAGCATGAAAGCAAACCCGGCCACCCCTGGAGTCATGGGGCCTGTCGTGAACTGAGTCTCACGCACACAAGGCGAGGATCAGCACGCTCGATGGTCGGACAGGGAAGACTACGAGGATATCTTGTACCCAACCTGTTGCCCAGCCGACAGTTGATAGAAAATTCTCAAAAATAAAATAAAAAAGAATTCCAGAAAAGGAATAAAAATAGGTCAGGAGACTGGCTCCTGAGAGAGCCACGTCTTCTCCTTCTGCTAGGCAGAAAAAAACTGAAGTCTGCTGACTGTAGTGGGAGGGTTATGTCCGGAGGGACCGCCCCCTGGGTGGGGCTGTTCAGCTCTGGCTTTTAGAATGTATGTATAACATTTCACATTCTGCCTAGGTCTTCTCCTGCAAGCAGGGACATAACCCACGTGTAAAGTGTAAAGAGACACCGTGTCAGTCCATGGATGGTAAGAGAAAATAGGATTTTCCTCCGTCACACTTTTTCGGAGCGGAGGTCAGCGGACATGTCACCGCTGACATCCGTGCTTCCATAGGGGTGCATGGAGGATCCGTTTCAGGTCCGCCTAAAAAACTGACAGGCGGACCCGAACGGACCTCCGTGTGAAAGAGCCCTTAAGCTTTCATTGAAAAGCTGATCAAATGTCATTCACAGCTCCTCCAGGTTTTGATAAATTCCACCTAATGTGAACCTGCAAAATGCCTTGCACAGTTCTACCAAACCAGAGTACATAGAAAGCAACCTTCACAACTACAACTGAGCATCTGGGGCACTTTTAGGTTGTTCTGTGTTTTTCCCCTTGAAAAGGATAGCTGTCCCCATCACTGTCCTGAAAGATGACACCAGCATGGAAAGAAGCTACGGTATAACTGAAAACCTCCGAGAATCAAATAGTGACTTGTTTCATAAATTACTTAAACTGAAGCTTTCTGAAAGTACAGTAAAAATGACAAACTCATTTTAGCCCTTTATAAATTTAGATTAAAATACAGGATTTACATAGTGCCAACAGTGTGTGCAGCACTTTGCTGTGCAAGACGAGATATATTGTATTGTATTTATTGGCGTATAACACTCACTTTTTTACCCTGAAAATAGAGGGTAAACTGTGCCTGCGTGTTATACGCAGGGGGCTGTGGAAAGTTATTTTCCTGAAACTCCCCTCTTAAAGTTATAAATACAGTAATTAATTGTATTCAACTATTAGCTGGCCTAAAGAAAATACACAAGGAAAAAAAAAAAGGTATATCTGAAATACTTACTTTAGTTCCTTCATAGCAATAAGCAATGGGTCAGTTTCTCCTTCAAGCTCCACCATAACAGGTGCACACATTCTACAAAAAAAAGAAAAAAAGAAGTTCACTTAAGCAAAAGCAAGTAGAGCAAGGCATTAATGCATGATTAGCAGAATAAAGATTTCACCTACAACATATAAATATTGCAGAAGGGTGCAGGCAAGTATACATCTGGGGTTGGGGGGGGGGGGGGGGGGGATGAGTTGCTTTAAATTGTGCACTTTCCATGGCAAGCGGATTCTAGCACAACCCTTCTGGGACAGTGACACTATAGTAATTAAGCCACTGCATCAGCATGACAGCCAGGAAATGTAAATAAAAGGCAACCTACAGTACATAATTTTTAGTGCCTTGAAAGGACCCATTTATTTTACCAAAACCTGGAACTGCACGGCGGTTTGTGGGCACCTAGATATGATGCTTAAATTCATACATCTGTGTAGAACATTAACCTATATAAAAGTTTCAGTACGGCCAAGATCATCACTGAACAACGCTGGAACTGGAGATGTGGCCATGTTTCCACCCGCTTCAAAACTTACAAGGAGATTTCTGGCAAAAACACTGCAAGATACTTAATGATCCTGCTAGAAATCCAACAAGCTGACAGCTCTGCCACTTGCTGTACTAAAATAAGTTCCTCATGTACAGTTTTGCATTCTCTTGTGTTACAGTTTATACAATATAAAAAAATAAATAAAAAAGTGAACCTGGCCTAAATCCCCGATTATGCACTCATGCAGTGCGGAATTCGCAGTGAATTCTGTGAGTTTCCCGCACCGCATCAAAATTGTACTCCGTTCATTCGAACCGCTGCGGGTGTGTATGTTAACACCCCAAAATCAGTATGAACACCCATGTGATCCAATTCTGGTGCTGAGAATTTTTTAGTTATTTTTAAATAAAAGTCCTGCCCGAATCACACGCAGTTCCTGCACCAGTGTGAATTGGACCTTACAAATGTATTTTTTATTTAATTGGAATGTTTGATACTGTTTTTTTTTTTGCCCAAATTACAATTTAAAAGTATTTCTACATGTTATCCTATATCTATGTGCAACTTTAAATAAAATTACTTTCCCCCCCCCCCTTAAAATCAGGGGGAAATCGTGGGTGCGTGTTATACTCCAATCCCCGCTGTCTGTGAGGGAGAAAGGAGCGAGCGCCGCCGATATACACATAAGCGAGTGTACTGTGTGCTGGGCTCGGCTCGCAGTCATGCCCAGTCCTGCCATTGGACCTGTGTTATGTCCATCATAGGAGCCTCGCCAAGGGGCGGGACTGCGAGAGGAGCCGTGTACACAGGACATCCGGCTCTGTCTATCTCGGCGGCGGTAATTTTAAACGATCATGCTGCAAATGACACTGATCATTCTGCAATGATGGACAAGGCTGCAGATGGACACTGATAAGGCTGCATTGATGTGTTTTTTTCTTCTTAAACTTCCCTCCTAAATTGGATAAACACAACATAGAGATATACAGGTGCTTCTCAAAAAAATTTGCATATTGTGATAAAGTTCATTATTTTCTGTAATGTACTGATAAACATTAGACTTTCATATAATTTTAGATTCATTACACACAACTGAAGTAGTTCAAGCCTTTTCTTGTTTTAATATTGATGATTTTGGCATACAGCTCATGACAACCCAAAATTCCTATCTCAAAAAATTAGGATATCATGAAAAAGGTTCTCTAAACGAGCTATTAACCTAATCATCTGAATCAACTAATTAACTCTAAACACCTGCAAAAGATTCCTGAGGCTTTTAAAAACTCCCAGCCTGGTTCATTACTCAAAACCGCAATCATGGGTAAGACTGCCGACCAGAAGGCCATCATTGACACCCTCAAGCAAGAGGGTAAGACACAGAAATAAATTTCTGAACGAATAGGCTGTTCCCAGAGTGCTGTATCAAGGCACCTCAGTGGGAAGTCTGTGGGAAGGAAAAAGTGTGGCAGAAAACGCTGCACAACGAGAAGAGGTGACCGGACCCTGAAGAAGATTGTGGAGAAGGACCGATTCCAGACCTTGGAGGACCTGCGGAAGCAGTGGACTGAGTCTGGAGTAGAAACATCCAGAGCCACCGTGAACAGGCGTGTGCAGGAAATGGGCTACAGGTGCCGCATTCCCCAGGTCAAGCCACTTTTGAACCAGAAACAGCGGCAGAAGCGCCTGACCTGGGCTACAGAGAAGCAGCACTGGACTGTTGCTCAGTGGTCCAAAGTACTTTTTTCGGATGAAAGCAAATTTTGCATGTCATTCGGAAATCAAGGTGCCAGAGTCTGGAGGAAGACTGGGGAGAGGGAAATGCCAAAATGCCTGAAGTCCAGTGTCAAGTACCCACAGTCAGTGATGGTCTGGGGTGCCATGTCAGCTGCTGGTGTTGGTCCACTGTGTTTTATCAAGGGCAGGGTCAATGCAGCTAGCTATCAGGAGATTTTGGAGCACTTCATGCTTCCATCTGCTGAAAAGCTTTATGGAGATGAAGATTTCATTTTTCAGCACGACCTGGCACCTGCTCACAGTGCCAAAACCACTGGTAAATGGTTTACTGACCATGGTATTACTGTGCTCAATTGGCCTGCCAACTCTCCTGACCTGAACCCCATAGAGAATCTGTGGGATATTGGGAAGAGAAAGTTGAGAGACGCAAGACCCAACACTCTGGATGAGCTTAAGGCCGCTATCGAAGCATCCTGGGCCTCCATAACACCTCAGCAGTGCCACAGGCTGGTTGCCTCCATGCCACGCCGCATTGAAGCAGTCATTTCTGCAAAAGGATTCCCGACCAAGTATTGAGTGCATAACTGAACATAATTATTTGAAGGTTGACTTTTTTTGTATTAAAAACACTTTTCTTTTATTGGTCGGATGAAATATGCAAATTTTTTGAGATAGGATTTTTGGGTTGTCATGAGCTGTATGCCAAAATCATCAATATTAAAACAAGAAAAGGCTTGAACTACTTCAGTTGTGTGTAATGAATCTAAAATATATGAAAGTCTAATGTTTATCAGTACATTACAGAAAATAATGAACTTTATCACAATATGCTAATTTTTTGAGAAGGACCTGTATACACACACACCCACACCATGTGCTCCTACAAAATATTTAGTAATATTTGCATCAATTTCGGGCTCTTTAGGCCCCTTTCACACTGAGGCGTATTTCAGGCATTTTAAAAACAGCGCATAAATAACACCTGAAATAATCCTGCCCCAGCATTCTCAATGTGAAAGCCTGAGGGCTTTCACACTGAGGATGCGCTGGCGGGAAGAAAAAAAAAAAAATCTCCTGCAAGCAGCATCTTTAGAGCAGTGAGAGGAGCGGTGTGTTTACCGCTGCTTCCCATTGAAAGCAATAGGAAACCGCGGTAATACCGCCAGCAATGCACCTCTGCAGAGGCGCATTGCCGGCAGTATTAACCCATTTACGGCCGCTATCAGAGGATAAAACCGCACCGCTAGAGGCCAAATACAGCCGCAATTCGACGGTATAGCGCCGCTAAACCGCCACCCCAGTGTGAAAGGGGCCTTAGACAAACGAAGATGGTGAAACCTCCCCAGTGGGATACGGCAATGAAAACCTAGGTTTGCATTTATTTTTTTTTGTTTCAAACTTAATGTGATAATTAGGCTGATTCTTGCCATCTTTTCTTCAGTGTTGGAAAATAAATCATGTAGTTATCACTTGATATACTTGTTTGCCAACTTTTGTAACAGGTCCAATGTCTCTACATACTTACGCTATCTGTAGCGCTCTGGTACCCAAAACACGTGCCCTTTCATATTTTGTCATGTAATTTGTTGTGATTCGTTTCTGGTTTGCTTGTTGTCCTTCACCAGCTGGCAAGATTGCAACATTCTCCCTGTCTTCCTAAAATAACCAATTGAAAAAATAAGTGCACACTGTGATAAACTCATTGGGGTATATTTTTGTACTTGCCGTAAAATCGTTTTCTCTGATGTTCATGGACTGACACAGCTCTAATACTGAAACACGTGGGTATATGTCCCTGCTCGCAGGAGAAGATCTAGGCAGAATGTTAGAAACATATATTCTGGAAAAAAAAAAAAAAAAAAAAAAAAAAAAAGGGGCTTAACAGCCCCGTCCAGGGGGGTCGGTCCCTCCAGACATAACCCTCCTACCTGCAGCTAGCAGCCTCAGATCGTAACAAAGCAGTACAAATCTTAAAGGGTGGGTGCTGTGTCAGTCCATGGACGTCAGAGTAAAGGATTTTACGGTGAGTACAAAAATCTTATTTTCTCTCATCGTCCATGGACTGACACAGCTTCTAATACTGAAACACGTGGGACGTCCCAAAGCAGTATCAGAAAAGGGTGGGAGCAAATAGTAAAAGGAAAATCCAAACTCCACTCCAAACGAGCAGAACTCAACGGAGGAGTTGCAACTTTAAACAGCGGCCTGCAACCCTTGCGGCCGAAGGAAGCATCCGAAGATGCAGCCACATCAACCTTATAGAACTTAGAAAAGGTATGTGCGGATGACCAGGTCGCCGCCTTGCACATATGTGCAACCGACGCTTGATGTCGGCAAGCCCAGGAAGAACCAATTGCCCTGGTGGAATGCGCCGTAACCAGAAAGGGAGGTGCCCGCCCCTAAGGGCATAGGCCTGTAGAACGGTCTGTCTGATCCACCTAGAAAAAAAGGTGGCAGACACCGCTTGGCCCTGTTTTGGACCAGACACACACACACACACACACACACAAACACACAAACACACAAACACACAAACACACAAACAGTGAGTCAGACTTCTGAATGGAAACAGTAGCAGACAGGTACACCCGTAAGGCCCGTACCACATCCAATGTATGAAGCGCAAACTCTCAGGGATGCGATGGGTGAGGACACAAGGACGGAAGAACAATGTCCTCATTAAGGTGAAAGGCCGAGACCACCGTTGAAAAGGAAAGACTGTCGTGGGCGCAACACCGCCTTATCCTTATGAAGGACCAAGTAGGGCGACTTGCGGGACAAGGCCGCCAACTCAGACACCCGAACAGAAGTAATGGCCACTAAGCCACCTTCTGGGACAAGGTCAAGAGAGGAATCTCCCTGATATTTTCAAAGGGATATTCTTGGAGAACCGAGAGCCCTAAATTCAGATCCCAAGGAGGGGGGGGGGGGGGGAGGAGGGATCACATGGCGAACCCCCTGCACTAAGGTGCTAATCAAGGAATGGCGCTAGCGGTCGTTGAAAAAGACAGCCCGGGCTGAAATCCGACCCTCGATGGTACGCAAGGCCAGCTTTTGGGTCACACCACGCTGTAAGAACAGCAAAATCTTGGAAACGGAATACGTCCATGGACGCCATCAAGCTCCTCGCACATAGCGATGTAAGCCTTCCAGGTACAGTGATAGATCTTTCTGGGAGGAAGATGTCCATGCCACAACATACAGGTCCTTCTCAAAAAATTAGCATATTGTGATAAAGTTAATTATTTTCTGTAATGTACTGATAAACATTAGACTTTCATATATTTTAGATTCATTACACACAACTGAAGTAGTTCAAGCCTTTTCTTGTTTTAATATTGATGATTTTGGCATACAGCTCATGAAAACCCAAAAATCCTATCTCAAAAAATTAGCATATCATGAAAAGGTTCTCTAAACGAGCTATTAACCTAATCATCTGAATCAACTAATTAACTCTAAACACCTGCAAAAGATTCCTGAGGCTTTTAAAAACTCCCAGCCTGGTTCATTACTCAAAACCGCAATCATGGGTAAGACTGCCGACCTGACTGCTGTCCAGAAGGCCATCATTGACACCCTCAAGCAAGAGGGTAAGACACAGAAAGAAATTTCTGAACGAATAGGCTGTTCCCAGAGTGCTGTATCAAGGCACCTCAGTGGGAAGTCTGTGGGAAGGAAAAAGTGTGGCAGAAAACGCTGCACAACGAGAAGAGGTGACCGGACCCTGAAGATGATTGTGGAGAAGGACCGATTCCAGACCTTGGAGGACCTGCGGAAGCAGTGGACTGAGTCTGGAGTAGAAACATGCAGAGCCACCGTGAACAGGCGTGTGCAGGAAATGGGCTACAGGTGCCGCATTCCCCAGGTCAAGCCACTTTTGAACCAGAAACAGCGGCAGAAGCGCCTGACCTGGGCTACAGAGAAGCAGCACTGGACTGTTGCTCAGTGGTCCAAAGTACTTTTTTCGGATGAAAGCAAATTTTGCATGTCATTCGGAAATCAAGGTGCCAGAGTCTGGAGGAAGACTGGGGAGAGGGAAATGCCAAAATGCCTGAAGTCCAGTGTCAAGTACCCACAGTCAGTGATGGTCTGGGGTGCCATGTCAGCTGCTGGTGTTGGTCCACTGTGTTTTACAGCTAGCTATCAGGAGATTTTGGAGCACTTCATGCTTCCATCTGCTGAAAAGCTTTATGGAGATGAAGATTTCATTTTTCAGCACGACCTGGCACCTGCTCACAGTGCCAAAAACACTGGTAAATGGTTACTGACCATGGTATTACTGTGCTCAATTGGCCTGCCAACTCTCCTGACCTAAACCCCATAGAGAATCTGTGGGATATTGGGAAGAGAAAGTTGAGAGACGCAAGACCCAACACTCTGGATGAGCTTAAGGCCGCTATCGAAGCATCCTGGGCCTCCATAACACCTCAGCAGTGCCACAGGCTGGTTGCCTTCATGCCACGCCGCATTGAAGCAGTCATTTCTGCAAAAGGATTCCCGACCAAGTATTGAGTGCATAACTGAACTTAATTATTTGAAGGTTGACTTTTTTTGTATTAAAAACACTTTTCTTTTATTGGTCGGATGAAATATGCTAATTTTTTGAGATAGGATTTTTGGGTTTTCATGAGCTGTATGCCAAAATCATCAATATTAAAACAAGAAAAGGCTTGAACTACTTCAGTTGTGTGTAATGAATCTAAAATATATGAAAGTCTAATGTTTATCAGTACATTACAGAAAATAATGAACTTTATCACAATATGCTAATTTTTTGAGAAGGACCTGTAGATGAGATGACTGAATCCAAGAGACCTCGGTCCCTCAGCACCTGGCTTTAGCAGCCGTGCCAAAGCCAAGGACTGTAAAGCAGGATGAGGTATGGGACCATGAAACAGAAGGTCCACCCAAATAGGCAGTCACCAAGGAACATCTGCGACTAGCCGAACTAGATCGGTGTACCAATGTCACCATCCAGGAGGAATGAGGATCACCGGAATGGCCTCGACCACTACTCTGCGAAACAGGCGAGGCAATAACAGTAGCGGAAGGGCAAGCATACATCAGGCGGTACTGTCCCCACGGGCCACCAACGCGTCTGACACGTCTGCCCAGGGATCCCTGGACCTGGCCACGAATCTACATCTTGCGAGTGAGTCGAGAGGCCAAAAAGGTCCACATCCGGTGCCCCACCTCCGGACGCAAGGACACTTCCCCTGGAATGCACACGGCCAACAGGACCATCCTGCAGCGGGATGGGTATGATAAACCCAAGGAGACCCCGCAATGTATCGGAGAAGGGAGGCCCCGGCTTACGGGGTGCCTCAATTGTTAGCCAAGAAAGGCAACCTGACAGAGCTTCCCTAGAAACTCGGTCAGAGGACCAGTAACTCAGCCTCTACAGGTGGCGCAGACCCACCCTGGACAGAGACCATAGAGGCTAAAGCAGCTGCAGTGCACCTGCTGGTCGACTGATAAATGAAGCAGAGGCTTTTGCCCAGTCATTGAGCTTCAGGAACGCCAGAGACGCAGCCACTACGGGGCGCAACGCTAACCTCAGCATGGTGAACCCAGTCCAAGCCAGCACTTCTGCTCCATTGATAAGTGCTGATTGTACAGACACATAGTTTGCGCGTTTTGATGCAATACACAGTATAATCAGAGCGTGGGAGGAAACCCCCTCAGCCCCAAAGAGCATAGTACAACCACATACGGCGTATGTAGTTTAATGTGTGGATAAACATATTAAAAACACGTTTATACTGTGCCAGCGACGAAGGCACGCACATCATCGGGGCGTAGGCAGAAACCAGCCACGCAGACTGCGTACACAACTGTGTAGGCATGTTAGCATGCAAATAAACAAATTGCACATGTTCATGCTGTGCATAGCGCTGAAAATGCGCACACCATTGAAGCGCGGGGAGAGAATCCGATTGAAACCCACGCAGACAGCATACTATAGTACCTACACGGTATGTGCGATAATATTTTGAACATGTCTATGTGTGCATAGCGCCGAAGGCGCGCACACCGTTGGCGCATAGGAGGAAACCGGAGTACCCGGAGGAACCCCACGCAGACCCAGAGAATACAATACATACATCTACTGTGAATGTATTTAGTGTTGTGTATAAACATAATGTGTATGTTTATACTGTGTATGGCACCGAAGGCACGCATTTCATGTAGCGTGGGCGGAAACCGGAGGAAACCCACGCAGACTGCACACACATACCGTGTAGGTATGTTAGCATGTGGATAATCAAATCGCACAGGTTTCAGGACTGCATACACATACCGCGTAGGTATTTTAGTATGTGTGATAAACATATGGAACATATTTAAACTGCGCAGAGAGCCAAAAGGCGCCCATACCGTCAGAGTGAGGAATGAAACTGGAACACCCAGAAGAAACGCACAGATACCGTGTAGGAATGATAGCATGTGAATAAACATATTGCACATGGTTATGCTGTGCATTACCCTTGGAGCGTGGGAGGAAACCCACGCAGACTGCATACACATACTGTAAGTATTTATAGCATGTGCAATAAACATATTGAACATGTTTATACTGTGCAGAGAGCCGAAGCGCACATACCGTGTTAGGACACCGGAGCACCCCGACCCAGAGAGTAGAATACATACATATACTGTAAATGCATTTAGAGTCTTGTATAAACATTGTGTATGGCACTGAAGACACAGCATTGGAACGTGGGAGGAAACCCACGCAGACACAGATCAATGAAACATACCTACACTGTGAATGTATCCAGTGTAGAGTTATAGGATAAATTTTAATTATGGCGCCGAGACGCATAATCCTCTCGGTTATCATTCCAACCTGCTTACATGTGCTGCCGAAGCAGCATGCAGGTAAAAATAGGATTTTTTGTACTCACCGTAAAATCCTTTTCTCTGACATCCATGGACTGACACGGTGTCTCTTTACACTTTACACGTGGGTTATGTCCCTGCTTGCAGGAGAAGACCTAGGCAGAATGTGAAATGTTATACATACATTCTAAAAGCCAGAGCTGAACAGCCCCACCCAGGGGGCGGTCCCTCCGGACATAACCCTCCCACTACAGTCAGCAGACTTCAGTTCGTAACAAAGCAGTACAAACTTAAAAGGAAGGGTGGGTGCCGTGTCAGTCCATGGATGTCAGAGAAAAGGATTTTACGGTGAGTACAAAAAAATCCTATTTTCTCTTACCATCCATGGACTGACACGGTGTCTCTTTACACTTTACACGTGGGATGTCCCAAAGCAGTGTCAAGAGGGATGGGAGCAGTATAAATGGAAAAACCAAAAACTTCACTCCAATAAGGCAGAGCTCAACGGAGGAGTCGCAACTTTAAACAGCGGCCTGCAGCACCCTGCGGCCGAAGGAAGCATCCGAAGATGCAGCCACATTAACCTTATTAAACTTAAAAGGCATGAACAGACGACCAGGTCGCCGCCTTGCACACTTGTGCAACCGACGCTTGATGTCGGGAAACCCAGGAAGCACCAATTGTCCTGGTGGAATGCGCCGTAACCGGAAAGGGAGGCGCCCGCCCTTTGAGAGCATAGGCTTGAATGACGGTTTGTCTGATTCCCCTAAAAATGATGGCAGACGCAACCGCTTGGCCCTGTTATGGACCAGAGACAGTCACAAATAGTGAGTCGGACTTCCAAATAGAAGCAGTAGCAGACAGGTACACCCGTAAGGCTCGTACCACCTCCAATATGTGCAGCGCAAACTCTCTGGGATGCGATGGGTGAGGATACAAGGACGGGAGGGCAATGTCCTCATGTAGGTGAAAGGTCGACACCACCTTTGGCAAAAAAGGAAGGTCGCGGATGCAACACCGCCTTATCCTTATGGATGACTAAATATGGCGACTTGCAGGACAAAGCCGCCAACTCAGACACTCGTCAAACAGAAGTGATTGCCACTAAAAAGGCCACCTTCTGAGACAAGACAAGAGGGGAATATCCCGGATATTCCCAAAAGGAGGTTCCTGGAGGACCGAGAGAACCAAATTCAGATCCCACGGTGGGAGAGGAGGCTTGACAGGAGGGAGCACATGGCGAACCCCCAACACAAGGTGCTAACCAAGAAAATGACCCGCTAGAGGTCACTGAAAGAAGACGGCCAAGGCCGAAATCTGATCCTTGATGGTACTCAAAGCAAGCTTTTGGGTCACTCCACACTGCAGAGGACGCAGGATTCTGGGGACGGAATACGTCCGAGGACGCCAGTCCAGCGCTTCGCACATGGCGATATAAGCTTTCCAGGTACGGTGATAGATCTGCCTGGAAGACTTCCGTGTCCTTAACATGGTCAAAATGACCGAGTCCGAGAGACCTCGGTCCCTCAACACCTGGCTTTTAACAGCCCTGCCATTAAAGCCAGAGACTGTAAGCCGGATGAAACATAGGACCTTGAGACTGAAGGTCCTCCCTCATCGGCAACTGCCAGGAAACGTCCGCGACGAGACGTACCAGATCAGCGTACCAGTGATGCTGAGGCCAATCCGGAACAATTAGGATCGCCAGAGTTTATATCAGGCGATAAGGACCCTATGGGGCCACCAACGCATCCGAGGCATCGCCCAAGGATCCCTGGATCTGGCCACAACCTCGACCCTTGCGATTGAGTCGAGAGGCCATCAGGTCCACATCCGGCGTGCCCCACCATCGGTAAAGGAGTTGAAATATGCAAGGACCACTCTTGGTCCGGTGTCTGGCGATTGGCGACTCAGATAGTCCGCCTGCCCATTGTCTATGCCCAGAATGTAAAATGGCCTACAGAGCCGGCACGTTTCTTCCGGCCCACTTCAGGATACGGACTACCTCGGAAGCCGCAGCTGAGCTCCGAGTTCCCCCTTGATGGTTTACATACGCCACCGCCGTGGCGGTGTCCGACTGGCTCCTGATGGAGCGACCCCGTACTCTCTCTGACCTGAGGAGAGACACAGTCCGATGGCCCGTATTACCAGAACAGTGATTGGTAAACGGGCTCGTCCGGAGTTCAAGGCCTGAGCCGACAGGACTCCCCAGACTCCACCCCAGCCCGTCAGGCTGGTGTCCGTCGTGAGTACCGTCCATTGGATGGGAGGGGAACGACTTTCCGGACCGAAGAGCCGAGGATCTCAATCACCATGTCAGGGGCGCCCTGACCAGGTGAATCAATGGGGATTTGTTCCAGGTAGACAAGATCTCCTTCTGCAATGCCCTGGTGTGTGATTGGGCATACGGAACGGCCGCGAAGGAGGCCACCACGAGTCTCGGGACTCATGCAAAAAACAGATTGACGATTTTTGGGATGTCAGCACCCGCACCGCAGACTGAAGTGTCAGCAACTTCTCCAGAGGTAGGATACCTTTGCCTCCAAGGAGTCCAGAATCAGAACTAGATACTCCAGACACTGAGTCGGGACCAGGACTGACTCCTGAATGTTCAGGAACCACCCGAGTCCCTGAGGGTCCAATTGACGATAGTCACCTTTCCTCTAAGTCTGATCCACTTTCTGCTCTTAGCAGAAGATCGTCCAGATAGCCCACGACAGCAATACCTCGCTGTAACAGAAGGCTAGAACCGGATCAAGCACCTTGGTGAACACCCTTGGTGCCGAGGCTAGGCCGAAAGGAAGAGCCACAATCGATAGTGGACTTCGCTGATCGCAAAGCGCAGAAACTTCTGGTGACTTGCGCAGATCGGAACATGCAAGTAGGCGTCCTTGAAGTCCAAGGACGCCAGAAGAAAATCCCTTTGGTGGAGTGTAGCGATCACCGTGCGAATGGATTCCATGCGGAATTTCTGCACCTTCTCGAAGGCATTCATGGCCTTGAGGTCCAGGATAGGTCGAACCACGTCCTATTTTCGGGACGACAAACAGATTCGAGTAGAATCCCTGAAAACTCTGTGACGGAACCGGCACAATCACTCCAGACCTGATCAAATCCTGTACAGCCCCCAAGAGGGCTGCCCGACAGGTAGGAAGGAGAGGAAGATTTGAGGGAAAGAATCTGTCTGGGGGCCAGGATTGGAATACTATCCTGAGGTGACCTCCTCTCACACCCACCAGTCGGAGATTCGGGAGGACCACCGATTCGTGACCTGCGAAGTCGTCGTCCCACCCTAGAATCGGGCGGAGGCAAGACTTCACGCGGAGGCGGGCTTGGGAGCCGCATGTTCGGCTTACGCACCCAGGGGCACTTGTGCCCACCAGCCGCACTGCCGTCAGTCTGAGAGGGCCTACCCATGGACTCCGACTGACGAAAAAAAAAACCTTTGCTGGAAAGGAAGGCCCCTGTTTGCGGCGGGCCTCCTCACCCTTGCTAGTCTAAGGAAGAAGAGTGCTTTTACCTCCCATGACATCCATGAAGATGTCATCCAGAGCAGCACCGAAAGGTCTACCACCTTTAAATGGTAGATCCGTCAGGAGCTTCCTAAGGCTAGGTCAGCAGACCAGCACTTCAACCAGATAAGACGACGCAATACCACCACCGAGACAGAGGCCCTGGATATTAAAGGGGCCGCGTCCAACGTGGCGTCGCACACATAAACCAGGCCCTGAACCAGTTGGTGGGCCAAAGCAACTGTGTCTGGAGGAAGATTATGCTCCTGTACAGCTAGGTGCAACATTTTTGCCCAACCTGTAAGTGTTTGAGACACAAGGGTCGCCGCTACCACAGGCCGTAGGGCGGATCCCAACAAGGCAAACATGGCTCTGCTCACCACTTCTGACCTCTTGTCAGTGGGGTCCTCAAATGCAGGAGTCCCCTCCATCGGGAGAGTGATGGCCTTGTTCAACCGGGCGACTGGAGGGTCGACCCTGGGGGAGAAGCCCACTTTTTAAGTAGGGCATCTTCAAGGGGTATCTGATAGACAAACGCCACGGGACCATAAAAAAAACGGAGTTACTTACCGGTAACATCCTTTTCCACGAATCTTTCAGGACAGCCACCTTAGAGAGATTCTGGATCCTCCCCTCTCAGGAAACACTGCCTTCAATCAGACATTTAAGCCTCATTCTCCCGCCAGACCCTCAGTTCTTTGAGAGTACCTCCGGTCAACTGGGGAGACACAAGAACACGTCATTCACATATAAACATCTTACCTGACGGGCTCATAAAAATATCCAATAGTTGGGTGGGTACCGGTGCTGTCCTGAAAGATTCGTGGAAAAGGAAGTTACCGGTAAGTAACTCCGTTTTTCCCTCTTCATCTTTCAGGACAGCCACCTTAGAGAGGATAAGCGAGTACCTTACCTTAGGGTGGGACTACTGCTTGCAGTACTTTACGGCCAAAGGCCTGGTCTTTGGCTGTCAGCAAATCCAATCTGTAGTGTTTCAAAAATGTGGTAAAGCTGGACCACATTGCTGCTCTACAGATCTGCTCCGGAGAAGCACCAGCCCACTCTGCTTGAGAGGTTGACATTGCCCTAGAAGAGTGTGCCCTAACACCCTCCGGGGCTTCTAATCCCCCTAATATGTAAGACTTACTAATAGCTGTCCTTAGCCATCTGGCTATCGTGCGTCTAGAGGCCTTAGAGCCCTGTCTAGACCCTGAAAATAAAACAAATAAAGAATCAGACTTTCTAAACTGTTTTGTAGCTTCTAAATACTGAAGGACGCACCTCCTGACGTCTAAGTTATGAAATTTTTGTTCCTGTTCCCTCACAGGGTTTGAACAAAAGGTAGGCAAAACAATTTCTTGACCTCTATGAAAACTAGAAGATACTTTAGGCAAAAAGGCCGGATCTGTCTTAAAAACTACACGATCCGTAAAAACGGGAGCCCTAAGGCCCCTTTCACACTGGGGCGTTTTTCATGCGGTTTAGCGCTAATAATAGCGCTGTTATACCGCATGAAAAAATCCTGCCCTGTACCTTCAATGTGAAAGCCCGAAGGCTTTCACACTGAAGCGGTGCGCTAGCAGGACCGCTCCAAAAGTCCTGCTAGCCGCTTCTTTACAGCGGTAAAGGAGCGGTGTGTTCACCGCTGTCTCCCATTGAAATCAATGGGACAGCGCGGTAATACCGCCCGCAAACCGCGGCAATAGCCGCGGTTTGCGGGCGGTATTAACCCTTTTTCGGCCGCTAGCGGGGGTTAAATTAACCCCCCCCTAGCGACCGCATACCGCGGTAAGGACGGTATAGCAGCGCTGAAAATCGCGCTGCTATACCGCCACCGCTCCTGCCCGCCCCAGTGTGAAAGGGGCCTAATTGAGAGGGCTTCGAGTTCGCTCACTCGCCTTGCCGTAGTGATTGCCACTAGAAACACCGTCTTGAGGGTGATAAGCTCAATTGTGCACGAATCTAGTGGCTCAAAGGGTTCTTCTGTAAGAGCCTGTAGAACCAAGGAAAGGTCCCATACAGGAAAAGAAGGACTTCTGACTGGCCTCTGTCTAGCTAGTGCTTTAAAGAACCTTGCTATCCAAGGGTCCATGGCTAGTTGTTTCTCTAAGAACACGTTTAAGGCGGACACTTGCCCCTTAAGGGTGCTAAGGGCCAAGCCTTTATCAGCCCCGGACTGCAGGAACTCCAATACTGCTACTGAACTTTGGGTGTCAAAGGAGCTTTCCAAGCACCAACTATTGAAACGCTTCCAAACTTTCAAATAGATAACCTGCGTCTTTTTCCTGCAGTTTAGGAGGGTTGCCACTAGGCGATCCGAGAATCCCTTGCCCCTCAGCAATTCCTCCTCAGAAGCCAGGCTGCAAGGTTCCTCCTCTCTATGTGCGGACAACAGACTGGGCCCTGAGTGAGAAGGTTCTTCTGGGTTGGTAGAAACCAAGGTGGTTCTACCGCCAGACTCTTCAGGATGGAGAACCACGGCCTCCTTGGCCAATGTGGCGCAATTAGAATTAGGGTTGTATTCTCCTCCCGGAATTTCCTCAGTACTGCAGGAATCAGGACAGGAGGGGGGAAAGCATAGCACTTGGAGAATGCCCAGGTCTGAGCCAGGGCATCCACCCCTAGTGCCCCATCTCGTCTGTTCAGGGAAAAGAAGGTCTGCTTTGGCATTGTGCCCTGAGGCGAAGAGGTCCACACATGGCACCCCCCCAGTTTTGAGTGACCATGTTGAAGGCCTCCTGGCTCAAGACCCAGTTGCCTTCCCTTAGGGTTTTGCTGCTGAGAAAATCCGCCAACTGATTCTGTTCCCCCTTCAGATGTAATGCTGAGAGGGACAGAACATTGGACTCGGCCCACCTGAGGATGTCTTCTGTAAGACTCCACAGGGACCCACTCCTGGTATCTCCCTGCCTGTTGATGTAGGCCACTGTTGAGGAATTGTCTGATCGGATTCTCACGTGTTGGCCCTGAAGTTCCCCCTGAAAAGACCTGAGGGCCAGTGAGACCGCCCTCAGCTCCCTCCAGTTGGAGGACCTCCTTGCGTCCTCCTTTTTCCAGGTCCCTTGTACTAACTGGGAATCCAGGTGTGCTCCCCAACCTGTGCCACTCGCATCGTTTGTAACTGTCCTGGATATTGGAAGGACCCAATCTAGACCCTGTGTCAGATTTGCCCCCTTTCGCCACCACCAGAGAGCGCTTGATCTGACCTGGTACTGTGATCATGGAGTCTATAGACTGCTGGCTGTGGTCCCAGACCTTTAGGATAAACAGTTGTAGGGGCGAAAGTGTAATCCCGCCCACTGAACTGCTGGGGAGTGTTGATGTCAGTAACCCTAAGGCTGACATAGCCCTTTTAACCGAGACTAGGCCGCTGCCTTGTAGAACTGACATTGCACTGTTTACCTTCATAACCTTCTCCTGTGGAAGGAAGACTCTGACTTACTGAGTCTAACCAGTATCCCAGAAAGATGACTTTCTGGGACGGAACCAGGTTGGATTTTTCCAGGTTCAGGAGCCAGCCCAGATTTTCGAGAATGTCTCTTGCTACCTGAAGGTCCCGAGACAGCTGTTCCGGAGAAGGGGCAAACAGAAGCAGGTCGTCAAAATATGCGATCACTGAGACTCCCTTGAGTTGTATGAACGCTAAGACTTCCGCCATCACTTTGGTGAAAATACGGGGGGGAAGACGATAGGCCAAAGGGGAGAGCCTTGAATTGGAGATGGACTACACTTTTTCCCATATTTACTGCCAGTCTGAGGAACTTCTGATGATCCTCTGCGATGGGAATGTGCAGGTACGCATCCTTCAGATCTATGGATGCCATATAACAGTTTGGAGGAAGCAGGGCTTTCACCGAATAAATTGAATCCATCCTGAATCTTTTGTAGATGACTGAAAGATTCAGGGGTTTCAAGTTCAGAATAAGTCTGAACTTTCCTGTCGGCTTGCGGACCACAAAAATGTGGGAGTAGAAGCCTCTGCCCGGCTCTTGCGTTGGGACCTGGACTACCACCTCCTGTTCCTCTAACGCCTGAAGGGAGGCCAGAAGGGCAGATGATTTTTCTGCACATCTTGGGAGGTCTGTGATTAACAGTCTGAGTGGGGGGAGGATTGGAAAATTCCAGTTTGTATCCTCTCCTGATGATCCCCAACACAAATTGGTTGGATGTGATCATCTCCCACTGTGGGAAGAAGACACTCCTCAACCTTCCTCCCACCTTGAACCCGTCACTGGGTCTTTTTGGGCTGTTCAGGAGGGCGAAAAATAGCCCCCCCACGCCCTTTTCCTTTTGGTCCCCAAACCCTCTTCTGTTTGGTTTTTGGGGCTTCCTTTTTCCCCTGAGGAGGAAACTTCCTTTTGGTCTGTTCCCCAAACCTCTTTTTAAGGGGAAAGGCCTTTTTCTTATCAGCCGTTCGATCTAAAACGGCCTCCAAGCCTGGCCCAAATAGCAGGTCCCCTGTGAGGGGAACACCACAGAGTTTTACTTTGGACGTGCTATCTCCCTGCCAAGTCTTAAGCCACAAGGCCCTCCTTTCAGAATTGGTCAGGGCAGTAGACCTTGCTGACATGCGTATTGACTCCGCAAGGTATGCAACTCCTTTGAGTAGCATGGGGAAAGAGGCAAGAATTGTCTCCTTCGCCGTACCTGCTTCAATGTGAGCTTTGATCTGTGTAAGCCAATATTCCATGTTGCGGGCCACCACTGTGGCCGCCATGGCAGGTTTGAGATTTCCTTGGGATGAATCCCATGACATTTTTTAGAAGGGAGTCCATCCTTCTATCCATGGGGTCAGAAAGGACTCCCATGTCCTCAAAGGCCAGGTCCGTGTGCCTTGAGACCTGGGAAAAGGCAGCGTCTAATCTAGGAGATTTATTCCAGACTAGACACTCGTCTTCAGCAAAGGGAAATCTTCTCTTCAAAGTCTTTGAGAAGAAAGGTTTCCTTTCTGGATCCTGCCATTCTCTTTTAATGGCATCGACCAGGACCTCGTGGACCGGGAACACTTTTTCTGTTCCCCTAAGCCCCTGTACATCTGGTCGTGTAAGGATAGGGTCTTCCTTTCTTCCTGAATACCTAAGGTGGTATGGATAGCTCCTAAGAGCTTCTCCACCTCTTCAAGAGAAAGTTTATACCGTGAGGAGCTTGTGGACTCCCCGTCCAACTCCTCTAGTACTGATTCACTTTCAGAATCTGAAGCTGCATTGTCTGCTTCATCTTCCTCTCTGGAATCTTGCGGTTGCTCACCACTACTAGGGAGCATTACCGCAAGGGTGGGGGCAACACTCTGCTGCGCTGGTGGAGGATTACTCTGGGGCTGAGGTAACTGGAAAAAAGTGCCTGAAAGGTGCTGGGAAAGCTCCTTTACTGATGCTGCCAGCTCCCTAACTAGTCCATCAATGCACTCCCTACAGAGGGGCTTGGCCCAGGAATCCCCCATGGTGGTTCTACATGAAGGACACTTCTTCCTAGACCCATGGGGTGATGAGAGAGAGAGAGAGAGAGAGGAGAGGAGAGAGAGAGAGAGAGAGAGAGAGAGGGAGAGAGAGAGAGAGAGAGAGGAGAGAGAGAGAGAGAGAGAGAGAGAGAGAGAGAGGAGAGAGAGAGAGAGAGAGAGAGAGAGAGAGAATCCACCAGCCTAAACAGGAGGACCACCAGGGGTGCACCCCCCAGGACCAACCACCACCAGGGGTCCCAGACACACCCCTTTACCCCCCCCCCCCCGACCACCAGGGAGGGATAAAACACCCGTGGAGCTAACGGGGACCAGTAAGGGAACACCACCCCAGGGTTCTTCTTACCTTTGAGTGGCTGGTGCTGCTGTCTCCCGGAGTTGTTCGTGGAGGCTCTGCTTCCGACATCTCCGCGAGGAACGTGGTCACAACTGGCCCAGAATCGCTGTCTCCACAGCTCTGACAAGAGGCCGCACCAGCCAGCGCCTGGTCCGCTTTCATATTCCGCGTCCGGAACCGGAAGACGCGGATCCTGTGGAAGGTGCACGCCCCCTCCAGGAACTGACGTCGCCCGTCATCCGGAACAGCCTTCAGGCTCCATGCTGACTGCCGTGAGGCAGGGGGGAACCTAGTGCGACTTCCACAGCGCCACCCTAGGCGAGATGAAGAGCGGACCTCCCCGGCTTCTTCCTTCACTAAGGGAAGCCAGGGGCGCGCGAAATTTGAAAACCGGCGTTGCTGGCGCTCCAGCCGACCGGATCAAAAAAGAAGGTGAGAGAGTGGGACAGCCAAAGAGAACCGTCTCCCTCCCAGGAAATAGCTCCAGCCTCGCCAGCTGCTCAGCTTGGTTCCTTGGCGGTGTCTCCCCACCGGAGGAAACACCATAACTGAGGGTCTGGCGGGAGAATGAGGCTTAAATCTCTGATTGAAGGCGGTGTTTCCTGAGAGGGGAGGAGCCGGAATCTCTCTAAGGTGGCTGTCCTGAAAGATGAAGAGGGAAAAATTCTTCTGCGGCTTTTCCCAGACCTTATCAATGAGCTGGTCAAAGAAAGTACATATGGAAAAACCTCTTTAGAAGGCCTGGCCTTAAAAGAACCAAAGGAGACTGTATCCGCCTGAGGTTCTGCATCCGCAGCATTTTAGCTTGAGAGTGTCCCTCACCGCAGTCATGAGTACACTAACAAGCGCCCTGTCATTTACTGACTCAGAACTGGAGTTTTCCTCATAAGGAATGTCCTGTTCAAAACCATCCAATACATTCAGAACTAGGGTCCTGAGCGGTAGTGGCTAGGCCCATATCTGAATCAGCGCACTGCCCTCATGAAGTAAAGTGGGGAGAGGGTGCTTTTTTGCTCCCTTGCACACAGCTCCCATCCTGGTCAGAAATGATTCCAGGACTGCCCACAACTGGTCCCTAGGGACCGCAGGTGCTGAAGCACTGCCTGTTGTCCACTGACATTTAGGGGAAGCTGGTGACAGAGACTCCATATTGCCCCCCTCTGAGACTCCTCAGATAAAAAGTCCACCCACAGGCTGTGCTGACTGAGGAGGGGGGCGCCCAGGGGACTCACCAAACCGGACCAGGGACCGCTCAGTTCCGCTGTCTGTACCGTGCTGTGTCAGCGCTGGTGAGCTGTGAGGAGATTTGCGCTGTTACAGCAGCGCTAGAGGCCAAAACTAGTGCTGAAGAGCGCGCGGGCTACAAGAAAATGGCCGCCGCACTTCACTGAGGCGATCCGCGGCAAGATGGCCGCCATGACTCAGCAAAAGTGAAAAAAACAGCACACACACAGCGCCACTCGGCGCTCAGGCCCCAAAACACACAAAAAAAGGCCCCAAGCATATCTGCAGACCAGCATTAGCCCCTTCAAGAACAGTGTGACCCCAGGCACCCCCCACAGCACAGCGCCAGCAATGGTGACAGAGTGACAATGAAATACAGGGGGAGACAGGGAAAATCCCCCACAGAGAAACACACAGCCTTTTGTACTCACCTGCAGGCAGGAGAGACTACTAACCCGTCCCCTGAGGGACCCACTGGTGTGTTTCTGACAGGACTATCACACCGCGAAAGATACAGTCAGTCAGGAACTGTTCAGTCTTGAGAGGACCGTGGGAGCATGAAAGCAAACCCGGCCACCCCTGGAGTCATGGGGCCTGTCGTAAACTGAGTCTCACGCACACAAAGCGAGGATCAGCACGCTCGATGGTCGGACAGGGAAGACTACGAGGATATCTTGTACCCAACCTGTTGCCCAGCCGACAGTTGATAGAAAATTCTCAAAAATAAAATAAAAAAGAATTCCAGAAAAGGAATAAAAATAGGTCAGGAGACTGGCTCCTGAGAGAGCCACATCTTCTTCTGCTAGGCAGAAAAAAAAAACTGAAGTCTGCTGACTGTAGTGGGAGGGTTATGTCCGGAGGGACCGCCCCCTGGGTGGGGCTGTTCAGCTCTGGCTTTTAGAATGTATGTATAACATTTCACATTCTGCCTAGGTCTTCTCCTGCAAGCAGGGACATAACCCACGTGTAAAGTGTAAAGAGACACCGTGTCAGTCCATGGATGGTAAGAGAAAAGGTAACCTCTGACACCGCAGACCGTGGTCCTGTCGAAGCGAAGCTCAGGAGCGTTCCCCAGGAAATGGCGGGAAACTACAGGTGCAGAGACCCTGTTATTGCCTCAGAAACATCACACAGAAGGCTCACAGGGATTATAAAAATAAATGAATAAATGCCCCCCCCACCATGCTGCACCGACCGGGGGGGGGGGGGGGATGGGAGGCACTATGTACCCTTATCCATGCTGCTCTCGACACAGCGTGAGGAAGCTGTGTAATGGAAAAGCTTGAAAAGAACCAAAAAAGGAGAAAGTGTCCGCCTTAGGTACCACAGCATCCAGCTTGAGAGAGTGTCCCTCACAGCATCAATGAGTTCACTTACAAGCGCCCTGTCATTTACTGACTCAGAACTGGAGTCTTCCTCACAAGGAATGTCCTTGTTCAAAAACATTAAAATATTCAGAGCTTGGGTCCTGAGCAGCAGCAGCTAGGCCCATATCTGAATCAGAGCACTCCTCATGTGCGAGATTGTGTGGGGAAAGGGCACTTTATAGCTCCCTTGCTCGCACATTGCTTCCATCCTGACAAGAATTTTTTTCCCAGGACTGCCAACAACTGGTCCATAGGGACCGCAGGTGCACTGCCAGTTGCCTCTGACAAGTGTGGGGAAACAGGTGAACCAGACTCCATACTGCCACCCTCAGACCTTATACACAATTACAGTGAATAATACAGTCCACCCACTGGCTGCGCTGAGGCGATACCCAGAGGACCCACCAACCCATATAAGGACCGCTCAGTTCTGCTGTATGTAAGCACGAGTGAAGCCTGAGGAGAGTGAGGAAATTGTCAGGAGATTCATGCCGCAGCAGCGGGGATAGAGGCCGAAACCTAAAGTGAAAGCGCCGCGGCTCCAAGAAAATGCCCGCCGGCCGCATGTATTACTGCGCCACTGAACCACGGCAAGATGGCCGCCGAGCGCAGTTTAAAACACCACACAGCGCTAATGGCGTCTCCAAACACTCACACAGGGCAGAACAGACATGAGCGCCCCCCGCCAGGCCAGAGTGACCCCCACACAGCACCAGTACAGGGTGCAGAGAGCAGCATAACAGGGGGGAGACCGGGAGAACCCCCCATATAGAGAAACACAGCCGGCATATACTCACTTGCAGCAGGAGAGACTACTTAGCCGTCCCAGAGGGACCCACTGGCTTGTTTCAGACAGACCTACCACAGAGTATTACCGAGTAGCTGTGGGCCCGGTCTACCGCGAAAGATACAGCATGGTACTGTTCAATCTTGAGAGGACCGCGGGAGCATAAAAGCCACCCGGCCACCCCTGGAGTCATGGGGCATGTTGTGAACCGAGTCTCACGCACACAAGGCGAGGATCAGCACGCTCGATGGTCGGACAGGGAAGACTGAGGATACCAGTGTACCCAACCTGTTGCCCAGCCGACAGTTGATTGAAGGTCTCAAAAATAAAATTCCCAAAAGGAATACAATTTAAAAATAAAATCTTCCAGGAGACTGGCTCCTGAGAGAGCCACATCTTCTGCTAAGCAGAAAAAAACAGCCTGCTAGCTGCAGGTAGGAGGGTTATGTCTGGAGGGACCACCCCCCTGGGCGGGACTGGTCAGCTCTGTTTTTTCTAGAATGTATGTCTCTAACATTCTGCCTAGATCTTCTCCTGCGAGCAGGGACATATACCCACGTGTTTCAGTATTAGAGCTGTGTCAGTCCATGGACGATGAGAGAAATAACAGTTTTTGCTTGCACATGATTGGGTGATGGAAGTCAGAGCCTCCCCTTGTTTACTAAGCCCTAGTGCATATGAAGCCCACCAGTTCCCATCATACATGGCGATCTCCGTGTGTCACGGAGCTGGATTTGAATTGTCTGGGCCGCAGTAACAATGTCCCACCATTGGATCAGTGTGCCGTCTATCACAGGAGGCGGGACACTTACTGCGGTCGGGCAAATATAGCTCCGTGAAACAGATCGCGGGGGAGACTGTGGGTGCCAGGATAACACTCCCGCAATAGGCGGCACCCGGGGCAGACCACACCCCTTCGGTATCAGCCGTTTTCTTCATTCGGCTGAATGAAGACGAAAAAAATAAATTAAAAAAAAGTTTCCAGCCGAAATTTCGGTGCACCTCTATTTGTAACAGTGCATATTCTGTCACCATTTCCCAACCTCCCTCCAGAAGTCACAGGGGAGTGTCTTAGTTTGACAGTCAATGGAAATTGAGTGGCTTTACAGCCACCAGACCAGATCACATCTATCCATCCATCACAAGAAAGCCAGCTATCAAAGCTGAAGCTCATGATTGCTACTGCATCCACGTGGTTGTTTTCAGCCCTTTACTGCACCACCATTAATAGTTATGGGAGCGACAGTAAAAAGGATTAAAAGAAGCAAGCTACCCACTTTTTAGGCTTGATATACACCTTATAAATGCCTATGATTAAAAATTAAGAATTTTAGATGGCTGACCTCCTCAGCATTGTCCAAGTCATCAAGACCTTCGTCTTCTTCGGCATCATCAAAATCATCACCATCAAAACTGGAAGACAGAAACAGATGATGGGAAATCCAAAAAGGTTTGCATTCTCACAGGAACAGAAGGATTTTTTTTTTCCTTTTTACAAAGGGGATATCTTTTCTGGTAACAACGGTCTTAGAGGGAATATCCCTCATTTTGGCGAGATCTCCTCCAACTTCTGAAAACAGGAAGCAAAGGATAATCTCCCCAATGAGACCCAGTCTGCAAGCACACATTGACAGGAGTCATAGCCATTCCTCACACTATCCAAAATTTGTGTGTTGACTTTACATGTTAAAAGATAACTGAAAGCATAACTTTAGTTTTAGAGATAGGTGTTCTAGCCTTCTTCGCTGTCAGGTTTGGAAACTAAAGTGCCACACTACTGCTAAGAGGTCCAGATTTAACCCAACTTGTTTCTTTTTTAAAGATATTTGTTATTGGGGTTTTCACGACAAACCAACAAGACAGACAAAAAAAAAAAAAAAAAAAAAAAAAAAAA
The DNA here is from genome assembly GCA_029206835.1 of Rana muscosa. Classification (NCBI taxonomy): domain Eukaryota; kingdom Metazoa; phylum Chordata; class Amphibia; order Anura; family Ranidae; genus Rana; species Rana muscosa. The sequence goes on from CM055120.1 coordinate 434,927,951, forward strand.
AAAAGCATAAAAAAAAAAAAACAGCCTTATACCAGACAATCTGGTTAAATCAGGCCACACACATAGAGAGCATTTGGCAAAGTGCAGAAGTACATAACAAATGGGCATCAGTGCAAAAGAAAGAAAATTATATATAAGGGCACAATGTACTAACATGTTACCATGGCAGAGTATTAGGAAAAAAATCACACAGTAAAGAACCCTGGGGCGCGGCTCATCAATGGTCAAACAAGGAGAGACAATCAGTGTTGGGATAGGGTTAGTGGGCTAGCCAGCCAGCCATCCACCCCAGTTTTGTTCCGTTTCTGGATTTCAAAAGTACGTTTGTACAACGAAACAACATCATTGATAAGTTTCAGCCAGAGGGACTTTAGTGAGGTCTGTGCACCCTTCCAGGACAGTAAAATAGCCTAACGTAAATATAAAGTATGCGGAGTAGTCTCTTGGCATGGGACGATAAGTGTAGTTCCCCAAAAATGCCTAGAAGGCAAACCTAACTTGTTTCTAATAAAAGTCATGGGGACAATCCAAAAAGTAGTAGTACAGTAAAACCTTGGTTTGAGAGCGTTTTGCAAGACAAGCAAAATGTTTAAATAAAATTTGACTTTATATAAAAGCGACGTCTTGATATACAAGTAGCGTCATGTCACAACCGAGTATAAAAGAGAAGAGAGGTGACTAAGTGTAGCAATATGGTTACATTTAACCACTTCCTACCGGGTCATAGTCATTTGACGCCGGCAGGAACCCTCCCTCCCTCCGGGCGGGCGTCATATGACGTCCTTTTTTCCCGGCCGTCTATGGAGCCAGCGGCGTGCGCGTACCCGCGGCACCGCTCGTGACCCGTTGCGCGTGCCCGCGATCACGGCAGAAGTGTGGGTGTGTGTGTAAACACACAGATCCACCACCTGTCAGAGGTGAGGAGACCGATGTGTGTTCCCAGTACAGAGGAACACAGATTGGTCTCCTCACCTTGCGAGTCCCCTACAGTTAGAATCACTCAATAGGGAACATATTAACCGCTTGATCCCCCCTAGTGTTAACCCCTTCCCTGCCCGTCACATTTACACAGTAATCAGTGCAGTTTTATAGCACTAATCGCTGTATAAATGTGAATGGTCCCAAAAACGTGTCAATAGTGTCCGATGTGTCCGCCGCAATGTCACGGTCACAATAAAAAAAACAAAAAAAAAAAAAAACAAAGGCAGATCGCCGCCATTACTAGTAAAAAAATTAAAATGCCATAAATCTATCCCCTATTATGTAGACGCTATAACTTTTGCGCAAACCAATCAATATACGCTTATTGCAAAAAAAAAAATACCAAAAATATGTAGAATACGTATCGGTCTAAAATTAGGAAAAAAATAAAATAAAAATTGATATTTATTAAATCAAAAGGTAAAAAATATTGCATTTTTTTCAAATATGTCGCTCTTTTGTTTATAGCGCAAAAAATAAAAAGCGCAGAGGTGATCAAATACCACCAAAAGAAAGCTCTATTTGTGGGGAAAAAAGGACAATTTTGGTTAGGTTCAACGTCGCACGACCGCGCAATTGTCAGTTAAAGCGACGCAGTGCTGCATCACAAAAAGTGCTCTGGTCAGGAAGGGGGTAAATTCTTCCGGGGCTGAAGCGGTTAATGAAGGTGCAAAATATTGCTACACTTAGAGGCGCCTCTCTTTTTTATACTCTGTAGCTCCCGGTGGATTTTGCTTCTAATCCCCCTGTAGAGGCTGCCATTTGTGGATGGACATTTTATGGTTACACAACCTGGTCACATTGTTATAATCTTTTTGTATGGACTATAAACTGGAGGACTTATGAATATATGGTTGTGGAACAAATCATTTGAGTTTCCATTATTTCTTATGGGGAAATTCGCTTTGATATACAAGTGCTTTGGATTACAAGAATGTTTCTGGAACAAATTATGCTTGTAATCCAAGGTTTTACTTTATAGCTTGGATTGTCCCCCTAACCTTTGTAGTAGAAATAAAGTTGTATCTGGACCCATTAGCAGTGGTGTAGCACCTTCCCCATTTTTGTTACATTACAAGAGGAGTGTGGAGATTCTTTGGGATGTAGAAACCTCCTGCCCAGGAACCAGATTATTTACATTCTGATATTGAAACTGAGATCATTAGCCAAGCATGATGGTACAAGCAGTTACCTCTTTTTGAAGAAATAAAGACCAACACAAAATAGCTTCCCTCTGCATAAACAAGAAAACAAATAGTCCAGACACTTGTGGCACAACGTAACAATATAGCTTGCCAACCACATAAACCTGCCCCCGATGCAGGGTTAAAGTTCCTGACTGCTCCAGGGGTCACAAAAAACTGTTTACCAACAGCTTAGTAGTCTCAGTCATAAGCAGTCCACCACTTCACACCCCCTCAGATGGGTGCAGGGTGTTTTCCTGTTCCTTTTCTGCACTCACAACAAAATGGGTTAACCACTTCAAGACCAAAGTCTCTGTTGAAGACTTGCCAATCCAGAGCGTACTGAGTACTTAAAGTGGAAGTCCAGTCAAAAATTATTTTTTATCCTAATAGTATGTTAAATATCTTTCTATTTGATATTATTCATTTTCTGGCTAGCCGATTCTTTAGCTTAGAAAGTCTTATCTAAGCCAGACAATCAGCTCCCTCCTGTTCTTGACCAACATCGCCATCTCCCTTTATCTGAATTTGCAAAGCGGTCTTCCACTTCCTAAAAAGGTTGTCGGTCGTTCTTAAACAGGCATGTCTAGACCTTCGTATGTTTCTGCATGGCACTGTGATGGCACCAATGGGCACTGTGTGCATGGTGTGGCACACGTCCAACTGCTGTGAATGGCAGAAGGAGCTGGGGAAGAAATATGAAAGCAATGGGGAACATTTTTGAAAGTTTGGAAGGATACAGATCGATTTCTATTGCTCATTACATGTGAGTAATGAGTTTAAAAGAAGTATATTTTTATTTATTAAAGATTCATACATACCGACGCTGCATCTGTCCCCCGCCGTGTCTGCACTGAGAACCGAGGCACTGAACATAGCCGATGGCTCGGTTTTCACAGATCCGAGAGGAGAGCTGCTGACTGTCAGTCAGCGTCTCCCCTCTCTGCTTCTCCACGCTCACTGGAGCTATGAGCAGCGGAGGGGCAGGGAGCAGCCGTCTCAGGTGCTCGCTGAGACATCAATCAAGGCAGCTGGTGGAACCAGACTTGAAAGTCAGGATGACGCGCTGCCTCGACTGAAGCCAGTGACGTTAGAGCGGACTTCAGACCGCTCTCCGCTGAAAACAGTCACATGAGTGCAAAACAAATTGCACTCCTGTGACACAGAAGCCCAGCCTAAAAAGCTCAGGCTGGACTTCTCCTTTAAGGCTCCGTTTCCACTAGTGCAACTTTGGACAAAAAGTCACAGCCCACTGATTTCAATGGCAAACATTGCCATCTATGCGACAAAACCAGTGACTTTGAAAAGGTGTCTGCACTACTTTGATTCAACTTTTGATGCGACTTTGATCCAGAGTGTAAAGTTGGATCAAAGCTGCACTCAAAGTCGCACTCTAAATAGCACAGCTTTGGAGTAGCAACAGTAGAAACGTACCCCAAGGCGAGAGGGCAGCTTTGACCCAACTTTATACATTTAGGCCAATATGTATTGTATAAAAACAGGGTGAACCAATATTTGCGCTAACAGTGAAGAGTAAGCAAATAAAGCAGCGTGCACGGTCTGTTGATAAAGCAAACAAAAAAATTTAAATCCAAAAATGCAGCGCTTCCGTAAAACATATTAATGTGTCAGTCCATGTGAAAAAAAATCATGACACCGCCACCAGAAACTTCAGTGTGAAAAAGCGACACCACACCAATCCTGCTCACAATCTTCTCACCAGAAAGTGAACATTTCAAGCTTTGTAGCAAATGCAGAGGGTCAAAGATGGATACAGCTCTCCAAACTTGATGGAATGATAGATAGCAGGAATATGCAACACCACCAGCATCAGAGGGACCTCCAGGACTCAAAATACTGTTGTAATGCTATGCAGTCCAGCGATGCTGCCTTAAGGAGATAAGGACTTAGGAAACATGTGGTGCAGGCTTAGCTGACTCCATGTGGACTGTCCAGTGGAAAAAGATAAAAAGCATAGCATTACAACAGTATTTTGAGTCCTGGAGGTCCCTCTGATGCTGGTAGTGTTGGATATTACTGCTATCATTCCATCAAGTTTGGAGAGCTGCATCCATCTTTGACCCTCTGCATTTGCTACAACGCTTGAAGTGGCGTGTCGCTTTTTCACACTGAAGTTTCTGGTGGTGGTGCATCTACCTCTACATATATTGATTTTTTCACATGGACTGACGCGTTAATATGTTTCACTGAAGCGCTGCATTTTTGGATTTCAATATGTATTGTATTCTGCTACTTTTTTTGAAAAAGAAAATAAATCCCAATAAGCGTATATTGATTTACGCGAACATTATAGCAGCTACAAACTACTATATACTAGTTATGGCAGTGATCAACGACTTATAGCAAGACTGCGATATTGCGGCAGACAACCGGACACCGATACTTTTGACATTTTGTGGAAACCACTGACAGTGATTAGTGCTAAAAATATGCACCGTCACTGTACTACTAGTTGGAAAGGGGTTACACATCTAGGGTGATCAAAGGGTTAAATGTGTTCCTAGCCAGTGTTTGTGTTTTACTATGTGTGATGCTTTTACTAGGGGAAGAGATGGATTTGAGTCCCTGCTATGCAGGAACACAAAATTCATGCCACCCCCTTGTCAGAACCGAACCTTGTTTACATAGGCAGTGCTCCATTGTGAGTCTCCACCCAATGATAGGTGGGTGCCGGAAGACATTTGAGTGCCCAACACCCGCAGATCGGCTTCTGTTGTGAACCCCTGCAGGCGGAAGTGCGAGATCGTATGTATGTATGTACAGTGGGTACGGAAAGTATTCAGACCCCCTTAAATTTCTCACTCTGTTATATTGCAGCCATTTGCTAAAATCCTTCAAGTTAATTTTTTTTCTTCATTAATGTACACACAGCACCCCATATTAACAGAAAAACACAGAATTGACGACATTTTTGCAGATTTATTAAAAAAGAAAAAAACTGAAATATATCACATGGTCCTAAGTATTCAGACCCTTTGCTCAGTATTTAGTAGAAGCACCCTTTTGATTAGGGATGTCCCGATACCGATACTAGTATCGGTACCGATACCAGGCATTTCCCCGAGTACTTGTACTCGGGGGAAATGCTCCAATGCTTCAGCCGATACTTGGGCAGTCAGTGATGATCGGTGCAGCGGGGGGAGTTACAAGCACTGATCACCGCTGTATAGATTTCAATACAGCCCGACAGCTTCTCCCGACCCCCCCCCCCTTCTTTTCAGCTGTTTTAGTGAAATCTATACAGCGGTGATCGGTGCTTGTAACTCCCTCCAAAAGCCGCACCGATAACCGCTGACTGTCCCTGTATCCTCCTCCAGTTCCCCCATCCGTGCTGCTCTCCCCCTTCATGCTGCTGATGTCCTTCGTCTTTCTGCTCTCCCCCCCCCCCCCCGCTCCGTGTCCCCTCTCCATGCTGCTGCTGTCCTCAGCTCTGTGCCACCCTCCATATCCTCCTCCGCTTCCCTCTGTCAGGATGGAGAGCGGAGGTAGGAGCCGCTAAACCCGGCTCCTACCTTTTCCGAATGTACAGAGTCAGTGACTGACTCTGTCCATTCATATAACTGAAACATCGTAACCTGTGTTTACGATGCTTCAGTTTATGAATGGAGAGGAGCCGTTGTCTCCTCTCCATTCATTTTCAGTGCAGCTGAGAAAGGGACTGGGGAATCTGTTTCCCTAGTCCCTTTCTCGGTCTCAAAGGGGAGATGTCAGAGGTCTGTTAAGACCCCTGATATCTCACCAAAGCCCCCCAACAAGGCTAGAAATAAAAAAATAAATTGCAATAAATAAAATAAAAAAATTGTAAAAAATAAATACACTGAGATCAAAAAAACATGACAAAAAATTGTAAAAAAAAAATAAAAAATAAAATATTGACACATAAAAAAAAAAAGTATCGGTATTGGCGAGTACTTGAAAAAAAGTATCGGTACTTGTACTCGGTCTTAAAAAAGTGGCATCGGGACAACCCTACTTTTGATCTAATACAGCCATGAGTCTTTTTGGGAAAGATGCAACAAGTTTTTCACACTTGGATTTGGGGATCCTCTGCCATTCCTCCTTGCAGATCCTCTCCAGTTCTGTCAGGTTGGATGGTAAACGTTGGTGGACGGCCATTTTTAGGTCTCTCCAGAGATGCTCAATTGGGTTTAAGGCAGGGCTCAAGAACAGTCACGGAGTTGTTGTGAAGCCACTCCTTCGTTATTTTAGCTGTGTGCTTAGGGTCATTGTCTTGTTGGAAGGTAAACCTTCGGCCCAGTCTGAGGTCCTGAGCACTCTGGAGAAGGTTTTCATCCAGGATATCCCTGTACTTGGCCGCATTCATCTTTCCCTCGATTGCAACCAGTTGTCCTGTCCCTGCAGCTGAAAAACACCCCCACAGCATTATGCTGCCACCACCATGCTTCACTGTTGGGACTGTATTGGGCAGGTGATGAGCAGTGCCTGGTTTTCTCCACACATACCGCTTAGAATTAAGGCCAAAAAGTTCTATCTTGGTCTCATCAGACCAGAGAATCTTATTTCTCACCATCTTTTTTTTTTAGCAAACTCCATGCGGGCTTTCATGTGTCTTGCACTGAGGAGAGGCTTCCGTCAGGCCACTCTGCCATAAAGCCCTGACTGGTGGATGGCTGCAGTGATGGTTGACTTTCTACAACTTTCTCCCATCTCCCAACTGCACCTCTGGAGCTCAGATACAGTGATCTTTGGGCTCTTCTCCCCTGATAGCTGTTTGGCCGGACAGCCAGCTCTAGGAAGGATTCTGGTCAACCCAAACGTCTTCCATTTAAGGATTATGGAGGCCACTGTGCTCTTAGGAATCTTAAGTGCAGCAGAAATTTTCTTGTAACCTTGCCACAATTCTGTCTGAGCTCTTCAGGCAGTTCCTTTGACCTCATGATTCTCATTTGCTCTGACATGCACTGTGAGCTGTAAGGTCTTATATAGACAGGTGTGTGGCTTTCCTAATCAAGTCCAATCAGTATAATCAAACACAGCTGGACTCAAATGAAGGTGTAGAACCATCTCAGGCTGGGTTCACACTAGTGCGACACGACATCTGTCCTACTTTGGATCCGACTTTGGCCTGCGACATGAAGCCGACATATGTCCGACTTTCAATGAACGGGGATCCGACTTGGATCCCCACCAATGCAGGCACTGTGTTTGGTATGAATCTTGAGGGGGAACTCCAGGCCAAATTTAAAAAAAACAAACCAAAAAAAAAAACGGCATGGGTTCCCCCTCCAGGAGCATACCAGGCCCTTGGGTCTGGTCTGGATTTGAAGGGGAACCCCTACGCTGAAAAAACGGCGTGGGGGTCCCCCCCAAAATCCAAACCAGACCCTTATCCGAGCACACAACCTGGCAGGCCGCAGGGGAAGAGGGGGGGGGACGAGAGAGGGGCCCCCCCTCTCTCCTGAACCGTACCAGGCCGCATGCCCTCAACATGGAGGGGGTTTGGTGCTCTGGGGCAGGGGGGCGACCTGCGGCCCCCCCACCCCAGAGCACCCTGCCCCCATGTTGATGAGGACAGGGCCTCTTCCCGACAACCCTGGCCGTTGGTTGTCGGGGTCTGCGGGCGGGGGGCTTATCGGAATCCGGGAGCCCCCTTTAATAAAGGGGCCCCCGGATCCCGGCCCCCCCACCCTATGTGAATGAGTATGGGGTACATCGTACCCCTACCCATTCACCTGGTGGAAAAAAAATTGCAATAAAAAAAACCACACGGCTTTTTAAAGTATTTTATTGCACAGCTCCGGGGGTCTCCGGAGAAGACCGGGCCCCGCTAGCTAAAGAAGTTAGCGGTGGCCCGGCAGAAGAAAACCGGAGAGCGCGGCGACGACACCGGAGACCCCCGAAGTCGGAAGAAGACCCCCGGAGCTGTGCAATAAAATACTTTAAAAAGCTGTGTGGTTTTTTTTTTTATGCAATTTTTTTCCACCAGGTGAATGGGTAGGGGTACGATGTACCCCATACTCATTCACATAGGGTGGGGGGGCCGGGATCCCCTATATTAAAGGGGGGCTCCCGGATTCCGATAAGCCCCCCGCAACCAACGGCCAGGGTTGCCGGGAAGAGGCCCTGTCCTCATCAACATGGGGGCAGGGTGCTCTGGGGTGGGTGGCCGCAGGTCGCCCCCCTGCCCCAGAGTCCCAAACCCCCCCATGTTGAGGGCATGCAGCCTGGTACGGTTCAGGAGGGAGCGCTCTCTCGCCGTCGTCCCCCCCTCTTCCCCTGCGGCCTGCCAGGTTGTGTGCTCGAATAAGGGTCTGATTTGGATTTTGGGGGGGACCCCCACGCCGTTTTTTCGGCGTAGGGGTTCCTCTTCAAATCCAGACCAGACCCAAGGGCCTGGTATGCTCCTGGAGGGGGAACCCATGCCGGTTTTTTATTTAAAAATTGGCCTGGAGTTCCCCCTCAAGAGCAGCACAGCACAAGTCGCATGCCAAAGTCGGATCATGCAAGACTGCGGTCTGACTTTGATCCGACTTCAATGATAGTCAATGGGCTGAAGTCGGACCAAAGTAGTACAGGGAGCATTCTCAAAGTCGGACCGACATGTGTCGGACCAGTTAAGACGGCTCCCATAGGGAAACATTGATTTTCACACGTCATGCGACATGCGCTCCCAATGTCGGAGCGTTTGTCGCCCCAGTGTGAACCAGGCCTCAAGGATGATCAGAAGAAATGGACAGCACCCGAGTTAAATATATGAGTGTCACAGCAAAGGGTCTGAATACTTAGGACCATGTGATATTTCAGTTCTTTTTTAATAAATCTGCAAAAATGTCAACAATTGTGTTTTTCTGTCAATATGGGGTGCTGTATGTATATTAATGAGGGAAAAAATGGACTTAAATGATTTTAGAAAATGGCTGCAATATAACAGAGTGAGAAATTTCATGGGGTCTGAATACTTTCCATACCCACTGCATGCATTAGTGGCGCAATGGATCGTCACCGATCCGCACGGGTCACCCTGTTCGGATCGGCACACCCCGCAATCCGCTCCAGGAGCCTCAGCCATAGGAAAGGCCGCGGCTTCGGCCTAGCACCAGCCATCTTGGTACACCCGGCAGCGGCCGCTGTAGTGACGTTTCGTCGCCATCTTGCTCCGCCCCACACTCCTGCACAGTAATGATAGTGAGAAGGGGCCAAGCGGACATCTTGTTACACCCAGAGTTTTAGATTTCAACTATTTTCAACACAAAATGGAGCTTATATGCTTAAATACATTTGGAAATCCAACGGACTGTTTATGTGTTAAATTTTAAAAGCAGCAGCAAACTTTACATGCTTGCTAATGTGACAGAACACCTCCGATTTTCACATTTAACTAAATGTGAAAATCACAGAGGTGTTCTGTCACATTAGCAAGCATGTAAGGTCAGCAGGTTTGCTGCTGCTTTTAAAATTTAACATGTAAACAGTCCGTCAGATTTACATATACTGTATTTAATCATGTAAGCTCCGTTTTGTGTTGAAAATAACTGAAATCTAAAACTCCGGTGGGTGCAACAAGATTTGATCCGAGGATCGATCCGATCCGTGAGTTTTTTGATCCGTTGCACCCCCAGTATGTATGCGCGCGCGCACACACACACACACACACACACACACACACTTCCCTGTAGCAGTAAAACTGCTTTAGGGCAGTCAGCAAGTGGTTGAATATGTAAACCCATCATTTCATATTCCTGATACGCGCCTGCTGTACCATGTACTTTTATGTACTGCAGTATGACATACCTGTATGTCAGTCCGTAAAAGCAGGATAGCAGGCGCATGCACACCTGCCGCGGGTCCCGTGGACTCGATGTTCGGCGGCGGCCTGCGATCACGGCAAGGAGAGGCCGAACTATGTAAACAAGGTATTTCTCTGTTCTGCCTAGTGGCATGACAGGTATCTACTGCTCCCAGTGATCTCTGTCATGTTTCAGTGAGCCCATCTCACCAACAGTTAAACGCAGAGAGAACACACTTAACCCCTTGATCACCTCCTAGTGTTAACCCCTTCCCTGCCAGTGTCATTTTTACATTGATCAGTGCATTTTAATAGCACTGATCAATGTAATATCACAGGTCCCCAAAAAAAAAAAATAAGTGTAATCTGGGGTCAGATTTGTCCATCGCAATCCGGAGAATGTTTTTTTTTTTTTTTTTTTTTTTTTTTTTTTTTTAAATCGCAGTTCACCACCATTATCAGTAAAAACAATACAAGTCCATAAACCTATCCCCTATTTTGTAAACACGATAACTTTTGCGCAAAACAAACAATATACACCTATTGTGATTTGCTTTACAAAAAAAGTGTTTTTTTAACCCAAAAAAAATGATCAGTGTGTACGGGCCTGTAGTTCCAGAACTATTGTCCCACTTAACTAGGTCTGTGACCTTAGGTAGCTTCCTCTGTCTGTCCTGGTGACTTATTGACCGTGAAGGAAAAGCCCACATTTTGGAGTAGTCACCAAAACAGGAATGAAGGGGAAATCTTCCAATAGGGGACACCTGTTCTGGCGACAATCACAAACTCCCTCACTTGGTGGGATTTCCTCACTTCCTATTGAGGTTATGAAAAAGAAATCTCCTCAATGGGACACAGATGAGACAAACAACCCTGCGCGAGGTTATAACCCCCCTTTATTTCACCCAAAATGAAGGAAAGTTCTGCTTTTAGGTGTTCATCCATGACACAAATATTTAAGGCGGAGACGTACAATTATCTAACCTACAGACAGGAGGGAATGTACAGACACATGGCTAGCGAAGTGGCCGCATGTTTCATGTATAAAGCAGAGCACACAATGGCTTCCCTCACACATGGCGCTAAACAATGCCCGCTAATAACATGCTCACTTGTCCTCGTTATCCGACATCACTCCGCCGCCGTTTAGTCAGCCCCTCTCCTTTCAATACCTCGAACACAACTAGCTGCGACTCAGGAAGCGCGGACACACCGGGGCCGGAAAAGGAATTGAGTAACCACCCATGCCCCACCCACAGGCTTCACCTGGAGCAGGAAACGGAACACACATACTTTATCGCCCCGCCTACCTACAAACTTTCCACCCGCCCCGTCTTGTTTCTATGGCAACAGAAACATCTGCCTGGACTTATCGAATAGTGAGAGTTTACGGCGTTCTATTCGGTCTAATAGAGGTATGAGTGGACGCGGAACACCTTCTTTCTAGATGTTTCTATACAGATTTCAATTGTCGTCCGATGCTTTAGATTCATTCATACATTTCAGTACATTTTACAGTTGGTGTCCTTGTACAGTAGATTCACATACGTGACTGGAATAGTTACAGGGGTGTAATGGAATTTCAGGGTATTATATTGATGGGACCAGGGCCGCAGCTACCACTAGGCAAACTAGGCAGCCGCCTAGGGCGCACTGCTGCCTAGGGCCACTGGTTTTCCTACTCTCTTCTCTCTGCAGCAAGCAACTGAGTCTCAGCATCAGCAGATGCCGCTCCGTTCTTACATAGTGTCAGAGGCACAGCAGCGGCAGAGGACTGTGTCTGTGTCCCGACTCCCGAATGAATGGAAGCAAGCAAACATTCATTGATGGGCGCTGGTGAGGCTGTATTGAGGGGAGCTGGTAGTCTGCATTCGATGGGTGCTGGTGAGGCTGCATTGATGGGCACTGGTAGGCTGCATTGATGGGCACTGGTGAGGTTGCCATTGATGGGCGCTGGTGAGGCTGCATTGATTTTTTTGCACTGGTGAGGCTGCCATTGATGGGCGAGGGTGAAGCTGCATTGATGGGAGCTGGTGAGGCTGCATTGATGGGAGCTGGTGAGGCTGCATTGATGGGCGCTGGTGAGGCTGCATTGATAGGAGCCGGTGAGGCTGCATTGATGGGCGCCGGTGAGGCTGCATTGATGGTAGCTGGTGAGGCTGCATTGATGGTAGCTGGTGAGGCTGCATTGATGGGCGCTGGTGAGGCTGCATTGATGGGAGCTGGTGAGGCTGCATTGATTGGAGCTGGTGAGGCTGCATTGATGGGCGCTGGTGAGGCTGCATTGATTGGAGTTGGTGAGGCTGCATTGATGGGCGCTGGTGAGGCTGCATTGATGGGCGCTGGTGAGGCTGCATTGATGGGAGCTGGTGAGGCTGCATTGATGGGAGCTGGTGAGGCTGCATTGATGGGAGCAGGTGAGGCTGCATTGATTGGAGCAGGTGAGGCTGCATTGATTGGAGCCGGTGAGGCTGCATTGATGGGCGCTGGTGAGGCTGCATTGATGGGCACTGGTAGGCTGCATTTATGGGCACTGGTGAGGCTGCCATTGATGGGTGCTGGTGAGGCTGCATTGATTTTTTTGCGCTGGTGAGGCTGCCATTGATGGGCGAGGGTGAAGCTGCATTGATGGGAGCAGGTGAGGCTGCATTGATGGGAGCCGGTGAGGCTGCATTGATGGGAGCCAGTGAGGCTGCATTGATGGGAGCCGGTGAGGCTGCATTGATGGGAGCTGGTGAGGCTGCATTGATGGGCGCTGGTGAGGCTGCATTGATTGGAGCTGGTGAGGCTGCATTGATGGGCGCTGGTGAGGCTGCATTGATGGGCGCTGGTGAGGCTGCATTGATGGGAGCTGGTGAGGCTGCATTGATGGGAGCTGGTGAGGCTGCATTGATTGGAGCTGGTGAGGCTGCATTGATGGGAGCTGGTGAGGCTGCATTGATTGGAGCTGGTGAGGCTGCATTGATGGGCGCTGGTGAGGCTGCATTGATTGGAGCTGGTGAGGCTGCATTGATGGGCGCTGGTGAGGCTGCATTGATGGGAGCTGGTGAGGCTGCATTGATGGGAGCTGGTGAGGCTGCCATTGAAGGGCGTTGGTGAGGCTGCATTGAATGTCCGCTGGTAGGCTGCATGTGATTGGCGCTTCATTAAAAAGATGGGGTATACATGGGCAGGGGAAAGGGAGTGGAGTCAGGGGTGGAGCCAAGGGGGCGGCAAAATTAGGTTTTGCCTAGGGTGTCAAAAATCCTTGCACCCGCCCTGGATGGGACCCGCAACACTTTCCCACAAGTACTATTTACATTGTAGCCTTTTTGTGGGAATTTGGATTGTGAGCTATAGGACTGGAATCACACCGATACCTTCTCCACCTGATGTGTTTTTCTTTAAAAATCAATGGAACGCATCAATTGGACCCGCAACATTGATGCATGTCAGCATGTGTTAACATGCATTGTTGAGCGTTTTCAGTGCGTGTTGCAATTCAGTTTGTATTGGATGATGACAGGTGTCCAAACACATAAACGTGCATTGGCACTCATAGTGTCCAACGAGCCGGGCCCTCTGATTCCTCTTGAATTGAATTGTATTGTATTGTAACTGTACTGTTTGCTCTAACGTAAGGCGTTGTGCAAACTGTTGGCGCTATAAAAATCCTGTATTATAATAATAAATAGTAATGCACCATGACACACATCTTAACACAGCATTTTCATTGAGTTCAATAGAAAAGCCCATATCAAGCACTAATGCCGCGTACACACGATCGGAAATTCCGACAAGAAAAGTCCGATATGAGCTTCTTGTCGGAAATTCCGACTGTGTGTAGGCTCCATCTGACTTTTTCTGTTGGAATTTCCGCCAACAAAAGATTGAGAGCTGGTTCTCTATTTTTCCGACGCGCAAAAAAACACGCATTATCAGAATAAAGTAGAAGAGCCAAACTGCCTATTGAACTTCATTGATCTTGGCTCGTTGTACGTCTTGTAGGTCACCACGTTCTTGACGGTCGGAATTTCCGACAAGATTTGTATGACCGTGTGTATGCAACACAAGTTTGAGCCAACATTCAGTCAGAAAAAATCCACGGTTTTCTTGTCGGAATTTCCGATCGTGTGTATGTGGCATAACACAATGGTGTGAATCCAGCCAAAGCCTCGAACACACGGTACGGAAATCAGAAGGGGATTGACGTTTGACAGGCTGTTGTCCGAAGTTCTTACTGTTAGTACGCTGCTTTCAACAATTGTTTTCCAATTTTCGGCCAACAAATGTTGGATGACATGCTAGTAAATTTTTGGCAAATGACGGCTCCACATCTGATTTTCGGATGGTCAGTACACAAATCCATCACACACACCATCACACACACCATCACACACAAGTCGAAAGTACAAACACACATGTGCGGAATCAAGGAACGACTGGGAAGAGTTTGGTCTTGTAATCTACCGTTCATAATCTAGAATTAACATTCGTGACGCAAATTAATGAAATGTCAAAATTCTAAGTTTCTTTAACCACTTCAGCCACGGAAGATTTGGCTGCCCAATGACCGGGCCATGTTTTTGCAATTTGGCACTGCGTCGCTTTAACTGACAATTGCGCAGTCGCGTGACGCTGTACCCAAACAAAATTGACGTCCTTTTTTCCCCACAAATAGAGCTGTCCTTTGGTGGTATTTGATTATCTCTGTGATTTTTATTTTTTGCGCTATAAACAAAAAAAGAGCGTCAATTTTGAAAAAAACAATATTTTGTACATTTTGCTATAATAAATATCCCCAATTTTTTTTTAAAAAAGCAATTTTTTTCTTAGTTTAGGTCGATATGTATTCTTCTACATATTTTTGGTAATAAAATTCACAATAAGTGTATATTGATTGGTTTGCGCAAAAGTTATAGCGTCTACAAAATACGGGATAGATTTATAGCATTTTTTTTTATTTTCACTAGTAATGGCGGCGATCTGCGATTTTTATTGGGACTGCGACATTATGGTGGACACATCGGACACTTTTAACACATTTTTGGGACCGTTGGCATTTATACAGCGATCAGTGCTATAAAAATGCACTGATTATTGTAAAAATTTCACTGGCAGGGAAGGGGTTAACACTAGCCCTGATCAAGGGGTAAACTGTGTTCCCTAGGGGCGTGTCCAATATGGCGACCGGAGTGGCAGCACATTAGGGGAGCTCCGGCCGAATCGAGCAATTTTCACCTTTTTCCCTGCAGTACTGTATCAACCCTGATCTGTGCCGGAGGTGACGCCGCCTGGGACTCGGCTTGGTATACGCAAGGGGAAAAACTCCTCGTACTCCCGCGGCACCACCAAGCGCTCTAAAACCTCCGGCGGGGGGGGCGGTCTCACCTGCTCCTGCCCAAACCTGCAGCATGGCGTCGCAGACGGAGGAGAGCGACCAGGATCCGGCCCTGCTGGAGCAGAGCAATTTCACCGCTCTCATGCAAGCAATCACGGACTGTAAGTCCACGCTAACAGGCAAAATAGACTCGCTGCAGCTGGAGCTGGGCCTTATCCACAAGGATGTGGACACAGTCCGCTCCAGAGTCACTACAGTGGAGCACAGGGTGAGTGATGCGGAAGACATGTTGCATGATCATGCGGCCTTGCTACACACACTTAAAGTTAAAGTCAAAAGCCTGGAATGTCACGCTGAGGACGCCGAGAATAGAAATCGGAGGAACAACCTCCACATAGTGGGGCTTCCAGAGGGGGCTGAGGGGACCGACACCACAACCTTCACAGAGCGGCTTCTCCGCTCTCTTTTGCCCCAGGCCTCATTTTCGGCCCACTTTGTAGTGGAGCGGGCGCACAGGATGCCGGCAACCAGGCCTCCTGCTGGGAGCCTTCCGCGCACGTTCATTCTAAAACTGCTTAACTTTAGAGACAGAGACCTGGTGCTTATAGAGGCCAGGAAACTTGATGTCCTGCGTTATGAAGCCACCAAACTCATGATCTTTCCTGACTACTCAGTGGACACCCAGCGGCAAAGAAGATCTTTTGATCATGTCAAGCTTAACCTTAGAAACAGGAAAATCAAGTAAAGCATGCTTTTACCGGCGAGGCTACATGTGCAAGATGGCAAGATGGTGCGTTTCTTCACGTCCCCTTAAGATGCCTCACACTGGCTGGATAGCCTTCCCAGGGCCCCCCTTTTGTTTTTTCCTGTTGCTGGGCCTCTACCCCTGATACCATGTACACTCCGGATGTCTTTACCCTGCCAACATGGACAGGTGCAGTATGAGTGATGTTCCTACGTGGGGGATACTTGTCTGGTGGGCCTATTACCTGACTGGAGCACCACTGTTATTTGAACAATTTATGCACTAGTTATAGCGGTGCTGTGTGCAGCTGCATCCTGGTAAATAGAGGGATCTCAACAGTGACATGTTTTTCTTTGCATTGTCACCACTGACCCCCCTATGTGCACTCCTGAGACATATGACTCTCGTTGTGGACCACAGCCCACGGGGAGGAAATATTGCCCTGCTGCCTTCATCTGGACCTTCCCATTCTCCTGTTCCCCGCCCCCCCCTGTTTTTCTAGGTCTGGCCCATGGAACCACTATGGTTCTGAGAAGAAGTAACGACTACCAAGTTTGTGCCCCCAGGAACCCTGGGAGATGTTCTATCTGCAGGGACACTTTATCCTGTATTGACACTTTTGGTTTTGCTCTTGTTGCTGGGCCGGAGGTCTCTCCTGTGGATGGACTGAGGCGGCGCACGTTTGCTGCCTACCCTAGTACACCACGGTACAGGACCCCTATTGGCAGTAGCCATGTTTGGTTTTGGGATTAAGGCGCACCCAAGTTTGGGGGGTGTCATGGGGTGGGGAAGTTGAATGGGTTATGTGTTATGGTTGGGTGGCTTTCACCCCAGGTTTATATTGTAATTTTAATTTTGGTGCACTTTTTTACTATGCATCTACGGTTATTGCAAAACTCCTACCTTCCCAGGTTTATGACTCACAGGATTTCTGTACCACTGCTCAGTACTGGAGCGCTGGTGTCTGATGCGCTGCAGGTGGAGATTTGGCCTACATTGCAGTTTCGAACACTTGTTCAATGGCCCCCATAATTGTAATCTCCTGGAATGTCCGGGGTTTAAATTTTAAAATTAAACGCACACTAGTATTTAATTTCCTAAAACGCCACCGTCCTCACATATGTATACTTCAGCAAACCCATCTACTGGGCAGTAGAGTTTTGGCCCTTAGAAAACCCTGGGTAGGACTATCCTATCACTCGGTTTACTCCTCCTACGCCAGAGGAGTTAGTGTCCTCATCCACAAGTCCCTGCAATTTGAACTGCTAGATCTCCACCTGGACGCTGAGGGGCGATATGTTGTAATTCATGCAGTATGTGCCAGATGTGAGCCGGTTATTATAGGGATCTATATACCCCCCACCAGCTACTATGTCTTTGCTACTTAAATTGGCTCCAATAGTGGCACAGTATCCGGCTGCGCAGGTCCTCCTAGCTGGTGATTTTAATATGCCCCCCGTTCCCCAAGTGGACAAACTATCTCCCGACCCATCGTTTGTCTCTGCCCATCTAGACAAAGGAGAGTCCTACGGGCTACATGACGTGTGGAGATGGAAGCACCTGCGGAAGAGACAATATACATGCCACTCAGCTACATATGCAACGTTCTCCCGTATTGACCTTATATATGTGAGTGACAGTCTGCTACCTCGTACGCTGGCTGCTTCCATCCTACCCCGGGGTATTTCTAACCATGCTCCAGTCTGTTTGCAACTGGATATTGGTCTAGATGCAGGTCCCCCTTTGTGGAGGTTGTCCAGCTTCTGGGTCTCTGATGAAAGAGTCTACCCAGACATGGCGTCGGAGTTGGCTGACTTTTGGCCGCGAAATGCGGGTACGGCCGCACCAGCAGTTGTCTGGGATGCTTTTAAAGCCCACATTCATGGCCAGTATCAGTTACTTATTGGCAGAGTGCACAAAAAGTAATCTCTAACCCTTAAAGAGGCGGAGGACTGGGCGCAGAGCTTGGAAACACGATACGTCAATGCGGGGGATAGAGAGGTCTATGGTCACCTGCAAGTGCTCCACAAGGAGATAGCCGTCCTTCGAGCTACATCCTCCCAGAAAATCCTTTTATCCCAGTCCCAGAGAATTTTCGAGCAAGGTGAGCGCACGGGTAGATTGCTGGCCTGGCTTGCTAGAGAGTGCTCTCTGACGGCCCATATTGCTTGTATCAGAGACATAGACGATGACTCCTTCATTTCAGACCCAGTGGAGATTAATGACCAGTTCCAGACCTTCTATACTAGACTCTACTCCTCCTGGGTGACGTACGATACAGATAGCTTATTGACCTTTATGGAGACAGTGGACTTCCTGGAGCTCACCCCTGACACCCGCAATAGACTGAATGCCCCCTTTACTTTGAAAGAAGTGCAGAATACAGTTGCTTCTCTCCAGACGGCAAAGACGCCGGGTCTGGATGGACTCCCGGCAGAATTTTATAAGGATCATGGTGACGTTATAACTTCCCGTCTTCACTCCCTTCTCCTCACTGTGTTAGAGACCGATCAAATTCTGCAGTCTATGTCAGAGGCGATCATTGTTGTCGTGCCTAAGCCGGGTAAGAATCCAGAACTTTGTGGGTCTTATCACCCAATTTCCCTACTAAATGTGGATGCAAAGATCTTCACAAAGGTACTTGCTAACCGCCTAAATTCAGTGATATTGTCCCTGTCTGTGCCTGGTAAGGGCACAGACATTAATATACGACGTCTGTACACCAACATTGCACGATCGAGGGATGACGCCCCCCCAGGGGTGGTGGCGTCCCTTGATGCAGAAAAGGCCTTTGACTCGGTTGAGTGGCCCTTCCTATGGCGAGTCTTGACCAAGTTTGGTTTTGGCCCGAATTTCATTTCCTGGATACAACTGCTGTATAGATTCTCTACAGCCAGGGTTCGAACTAATGGGATCCTCTCCTCACCCTTCCCCCTCAGCCGAGGCACTAGACAGGGTTGCCCGCTGTCCCCGGCCCTTTTTGCCTTGGCCATGGGGCCTCTGGCGTATGCGGATGACGCCCTGTTGTATCTGCCTGATGCCCTGGAATCCCTTGACGTGGCTCTGACCCTGATAGACCGCTTTGGGGTGTTCTCGGGCATTAAGATCAACTGGTTGAAGTCCCTTCTTTTCTCTCTATCCCCTACACCCCAGCCCCCCCCCCTCGGGCTGGGTCCCAACTGTCATGGGCTCCTACGTTTTGATACTTGGGTATAGAAATACGGGCCAATCCCTCCTACTATCAGAAGATAATGTATACCCGATACTACAACACTTGACACTTAAATGTCAGCATTGGAAAACACTACCCCTCTCCCTAGTAGGCAGAATTAACCTTATAAAAATGACCTTCCTCCCTAAATTTCTTTACGTATTCAGGAACACCCCGGTTCTTATTCCCAATGCCTTTTTTGTTAAAGTGGATCGAGTAGTTAGCAATTTTATCTGGGCGGGCTGCTCCCCGAGAATAGTCAAATCCAAACTACAGCTGCTGTTAATGAGGGGGGGACTTTCCTTACTCTGTTTCCGTCATTACTACTGGGCGGCGGTCTTGGTGACCACACGCTGGTGGTTTGCGCAGACCGAGTCGAACCCTGCGGTCACCCTAGAGGCGGCTATTTTAGAATCTTACGCCACTCTGAGTAACCTTGTGTTCAGAGGGCCAAAGGCGCACGCCACTATGACCACATCCATGAAGACCACAGTTAGGGTCTGGGATCAGATGTCAAGATTTATGTGTACCTCTAAGATGATATCCCCCCATGCCTCACTATGGGGAAATCCACGATTTCCACACCTACAGAGGGTGCCTGACCCCAGTATATGGGCCAGATTTGGAATCACTAAGATTCAACATGTGATGCCGACCGGTACCCTCCTACCGTATGATACCCTTAAGGCCACGTTTCAGTTACCCTCTTGGATGTTTTTTAGATTCCTGCAGCTGCGCCATGCTATCCAGGCGCAGTTTTCCCAAACCCCAGCAGTAGCTTCCCACAGTATAAAATCATACCTGTCGTTCTGATATGCAGATCGGATTCTCTCATCCCTGTATCTTAGAATATACTCCTCTGACACTGTGTGACCGTGTCTGCACATCACTGGCTTTCTGTTACACATGGATTGCCAGTTCAAAAATACCCAGGTTTGTGCTATTATTCAACACGGCCTCTTTATTATTGTACTCCTGATGAAGCATCTCTAAACGCGAAACTTGTAGAGCAAAGCAAGATTTACATTTCTGAATCTACTGGATCTATGAATAAGGCCATCCACTCCCTGTGTACATTGTTCAACCCGGTTTTGTGTTTGTTGGATATGCATTGTTCTATCTGAGTTTTACATGTTTATTGTAACCCCTGGGAAGTGTGATTAGAACTTTATTCTGGATCCTATACCAATGTTCACAATAAATGTATTTTTTTATAAAAATTTATTAATGTACTTTTACTAAGATATCTTTTTCTATAAATAAAAAACCCCTGGATTTTTTACCATATTTACCTATGTGCCGTCTATAGTCCATTTCCTAGTTTCATTAGTGTTTCTCCTCTGACACTAACCGGAACACGCAGTTCTTCCTTAGCTGGCAGAGCGACATTCCAAACCTGGAGTCGGATGACTGGGATGAGGGGATCCAACAATACCTTCCGCTAATGGTTTCTGCCAGAGATAGATATATACAGCTTAAGTTTTTACACAAGGCTTACTACACCCCCCAAAGACTGGCTAGAATTTACCCATCATACTCGGACCAATGCCCCAAATGCCTGACTGAAGTGGGGACCTTCATACATGTAGTCTGGACTTGCCCTATAATACAGGACTTCTGGAGAGGAGTGGTGACTGAGATTAATGACATTGGTGGGTTACGGGTTGATACCGATCCTAGAGTCCTTCTACTGGGAGTATGCGACACTGTCACGCCCAATAGACACAAACAGTTGTTTGTATTCTACTCAGCCTTTTATGCCAGGAAGACAATTTTGTGCAAATGGAAATTAGCAGATCCCCGACGGTCTCACAGTGGAGGTCAATGATTGATCAGGTGCTCCCCCTGTATAAATTAACATACAGCCAGGTCCATAAATATTGGGACATTGACACAATTCTAATCTTTTTGGCTCTATACACCACCACAATGGATTTGAAATGAAACGAACAAGATGTGCTTTAACTGCAGACTTTCAGCTTTAATTTGAGGGTATTTACATCCAAATCAGGTGAACGGTGTAGGAATTACAACAGTTTGTATATGTGCCTCCCACTTTTTAAGGGACCAAAAGTAATGGGACAGATTATCAATCATAAATCAAACTTTCACTTTTTAATACTTGGTTGCAAATCCTTTGCCGTCAATTACAGCCTGAAGTCTGGAACGCATAGACATCACCAGACGCTGGGTTTCATCCCTGGTGATGCTCTGCCAGGCCTCTACTGCAACTGTCTTCAGTTCCTGCTTGTTCTTGGGGCATTTTCCCTTCAGTTTTGTCTTCAGCAAGTGAAATGCATGCTCAATCGGATTCAGGTCAGGTGATTGACTTGGCCATTGCATAACATTCTACTTCTTTCCCTTAAAAAACTCTTTGGTTGCTTTCGCAGTATGCTTCGGGTCATTGTCCATCTGCACTGTGAAGCGCCGTCCAATGAGTTCTTAAAGCGGAGCTCCGCCGGAAAAAAAAATATTAAAAGCCAGCAGCTACAGCTACAGCAGCTTCTGGCTTTTAATATTTGGACACTTACCTGTCCTGGAGTCCAGCGACGTCCGCAGCAGAGGACGAGCGATCACTCATCGCTCTGCTGCTCCCTCCGCCATCCTCGCTGAGGGAACCAGGAAGTGAAGCCCTGCGGCTTCATGCC
Organism: Rana muscosa; assembly: GCA_029206835.1. NCBI lineage: Eukaryota > Metazoa > Chordata > Amphibia > Anura > Ranidae > Rana > Rana muscosa. The sequence goes on from CM055120.1 coordinate 434,949,808, forward strand.
CGGTTCCGTACGGCGCATGCGCGAGTCGCACTGCGCCGTTCTGATTCGTCCTCCTGTGTTCTGGGAGCCGAGTGTCTCCCAGAACACTACGGGAAGTCTGGGGGAAGTGACGTCACTCCCGCAGATTCCCCGAGAGAGGACTCCCGGATGTGGGTGAAAATACCTGTCTTAGACAGGTATCTTCACCCCCCTCCCCCCTGAAAGGTGTCAATTGTGACACCGGAGGGGGGGGAGGGTTCCAAATAGCAAAAGTGAAAATTTAGGGTGGAGCTCCACTTTAAGCATTTGGCTGAATATGAGCAGATAATATTGCCCGAAACACTTCAGAATTCATCCTGCTGCTTTTGTCAGCAGTCACATCATCAATAAATACAAGAGAACCAGTTCCATTGGCAGCCATACATGCCCACGCCATGACACTACCACCACCATGCTTCACTGATGAGGTGGTATGCTTTGAATTATGAGCAGTTCCTTTTCTTCTCCATACTCTTCTCTTCCCATCACTCTGGTACAAGTTGATCTTGGTCTCATCTGTCCATAGGATGTTGTTCCAGAACTGTGAAGGCTTTTTTAGATGTTGTTTGGGAAACTCTAATCTGGCCTTCCTGTTTTTGAGGCTCACCAATGGTTTACATCTTGTGGTGAACCCTCTGTATTCACTCTGGTGAAGTCTTCTCTTGATTGCCGAATTTGACACACATACACCTACCTCCTGGAGAGTGTTCTTGATCTGGCCAACTGTTGTGAAGGGTGTTTTCTTCACCAGGGAAAGAATTCTTCGGTCATCCACCACAGTTGTTTTTCATGGTCTCCCGGGTCTTTTGGTGTTGCTGAGCTCACCGGTGCATTCTTTCTTTTTGAGGATGTTCCAAGCAGTTGATTTGACCACACCTAATGTTTTTGCTATCTCTCTGATGGGTTTGTTTTGTTTTTTCAGCCTAATGATGGCTTGCTTCACTGATAGTGACAGCTCTTTGGATCTCATATTGAGAGTTGAAAGCAACAGATTCCAAATGCAAATAGCACACTTGAAATGAATTCTGGACCTTTTATCTGCTCCTTGTAAATGGGATAATGAGGGAATAACACACACCTGGCCATGGAACAACTTAGCAGCCAATTGTCCCATTACTTTTGGTCCCCTAAAAAGTGGGAGGCACATATACAAACTGTTGTAATTCCTACACCGTTCACCTGATTTGGATGTAAATACCCTCAAATTAAAGCTGAAAGTCTGCAGTTAAAGGACATATTGTTCGTTTCATTTCAAATCCATTGTGGTGGTGTATAGAGCCAAAAATATTAGAATTGTGTTGATGTCCCAATATTTATGGACCTGAATGTATATGAGCCGAAAATGTTCCAAGAATATTAATAAAATTTGGGGGAAATGGGTTAAGAAACGGCCAAATGGCGACTAGGCCTCTTGTTGATGGAGGTAGTGAGCCTGGTGATGTGTGCTGCTCTACTTGAAGGGTGATATTTCTAATGTCTGCTCCTCCCCCCTCTTTCCTCTGGTCTTTTTCTGTCTCCCCCCCCCCTCCCCTCCCTGCATCTCTCTCCCTGTTTTCCCCTCTCCTTCCAAGAGACTCCCCCCCCCCCTTCCCTTAAGTGGACCACCTGCTTTTAATGTGCCTGATTATTCCTACTGCAACTACCTGAAATTATGTTCCTTGGACTCGTAGCTTTAATGTTTTGCTTGGATTAACAACCCTCTGTATACTTGCACTTTTGTGAATCCTGGTTTGTATACCGCTGTACTGTGTACCGGTTTACTTTTATTGCTTATGCTGATAAATAAAAACTTATCTGTTAAGAAAAAATAAATAAAAATGTGTCCCTTAGTGCATGTTCTAGCTGAAGGGGGATAAGACTGACCTAGAGGAAATGACAGATCATGGTTCCTAGCTATTAGGAACTCACGATCTGTCTTTCCTCACTGAACAGAACAGCGATGTGTGTGTTTACACACACACGTCCCTGTTCTGTCTCTCGTGCCCGTGATCGCTCGCGGCCGGAGGTCATCGCGACTGCTATTCTGCTAAAAAGGGACCGACATACAGCTACGACGGTTCGTGGGATCGTGCCGACCTGCCGCCGTATAACGATGGCGGCTGGTCGACAAGTGGTTAATGGGATAATAATGAAGCTGCTTTGCTGGTGCTACTGATGTAGTTATGCCAAACGTATTTTAAAAGGCATTTGTTTTGTAGTGATATAAATAATATTAGTATTATGGTTGTTGTTTGATTTTTTGGGCCATTATCCCTGAGTTATTAAGATCAAAGATACAACTATGTTGGTGTCCCTTTTTAATTTTCCTTTGTGTTGATTTAATGTAACTGCCTACTTCCAAACTGTCAACTAGCCAAGTATTATTCTACACCATTTTTTTTTATGTGCAAAAAAAAAACCAAACAGAAATTAAATTAGAGATGCTATCTGCCATCCAAATAAAAATAACTTAACAAATAAGTGCGAATCAGCGCTCATCAAACTTCTAATAACACAAAATTAGCAGAAGGGGCCCAAAGGGTGGTGCTTGAGAAATTAACTTCCTCTTTATACTCTCATAGTACGTCACTACATTCATGTTTTTCGAACGAAAATTTGCAGATAGTTAGTATGCTAGACAAAATCCTGCTCACGAGCTTTTGACAAAAATCAGAAGCTCGGTCGTACAACAATCGAACCTTGTGTACGAAGCTTTAGACCCCATACACACTATACAACTATTGTTTGATTTGCTTTAGATCTACCAAAACCATGTAGTGGAAGGGCCTGCCTGATTGCATACAAATTGAAACTCTTAAAGCGGTAGTAAACCCTCCCACATAAATACGATTTTCACAATATTATGAATGAAATGGAAATTACGATTCAAATGATCACTTAGAATATATATAATATTTTGTTCTTACTGCAAATATCCTTTATCTTGTCAAAGTTTATTCAGCATATTAGCCAGCGCCATCACCACTGTGGTCTTTCGCACCTGAATAGATCTGTATTTCCGCCCACAGTACATACTTGTCTCGGTAATCCCGCGCATGTGCACTAACTCGCGCTGTCTGTCTCTCCTCCACCCATCTAACCATGATCCTCTTGGGGAAGAACTCTGAGGAAGCATCGCGGGATGTCGGGGCTGACGTCTAAAACAGGAAATGACGCAGCCCCGACACACACAGAATTTTTCCGGCAGGGTCTCGGCTTGCCGGAAATATCGAGAATACGGTGCATGCGCGTTAGACATCATTACTCAGCCATATATCGATAAGTCGCAAAGGAAGCAGGTAGAGTAAAAATGAATATTGGCAATACATTAATACATACAACTGCTTTAAGGATTGACCTCATATTAGATGGTTTTGGTAAATCTGAGGAAAAAATGTAAAAGAAAATTGTATAGTGTGTATCCAGCTTTATTGTGTTTTAGCCCATTGTGTTTCACCATGGTAATGCATGCATTATAACCAAAAGGTGTACTAAAATACACTGCAGTGCACTAAAATGCTATAAAAGTATCAGAAAATAAAGCCTTTCTAATACGATCCAAAGTCTTAAAGCCCCTGTTTCTTTTAGTGGAAAGACCCCACTATAGTTCTCTCTAGAGTCAGGTAAGAAGCCCCCTTCACATTGGTAGTCATTTGAAATGCCCCCCTAGACATTATATTGGTTATTAGGCCTCATGCCCACAGACGTTTTTACAGCTGCGTTTTTAACAGCTTAAAAACGCCTGGCCATGTTATTGTATCATTTTTTTATTTTTTTTATTCTTTCTAAAAAAAAAAAACGTCGGAGCTAAAAAACGCGATTGCGGCGTTTTTGCGCGTTTTTTGACGCTTCGCGTTTTTTTATGCCTAACGCCGACGCTGAGGAACGCACTGGTCCTGGGTTTTTTTTTACAGCTTAAAAATGTCTATGCTATTTGCAGCTCAAAAATGTCTAGGTGGGCATGAAGCTATAGACTAACGTGGACAGGCATTTTTAAGCTGTAAAAAACGCTCAAAAACGCGGCTGTAAAAACGTCCGTGGGCATGAGGCCTTAGTGTAATTCCCCTCTTACATTGGTGAAACATGTCAAGAGTTAGTTGTGGAGGGACTTTTAAGCTGCCCCTCCACTTATACAAGATGCCACCACACCACCTGATGATACACTTGGCAGACCCCCAGACAGCCGACATTCCAACATCTGAGCATATATTACTGTAAGCGGGAATCCTCTGGATATCCCTTTGCATGTGCCCACTGCTTCTTCCAGATACAGACAATACATGGACTGCTTTTAATATACATGGTGTGAGGGGGTTAACTCGGTAGCGGGTGTGTGTGACCCCCTGGTTGGGCTCCCCACACAAAAACAGGGCCAGCAGACGGAGGTTGTGGTTTTCAAAATCAAAAGGTGCGGTTTATTTCTCTATGTACAGTGACAAAAACACAGCAAAGCCAAAAAGAAACATAAACAAAATAAATCCTGGTCAGTTTGACCTCTGACTAAACATGCAGGTTTCCTAAACTAACAACTGGGATCAGCCTGGTGCTGTCCTAGTCCCTAAGTCCCTGGTTTAGTAAAAGTCCAAACAAATAGCCACACAGGCTTTGCCTCACCGCACAGGGGTTCACTCTCCCTAGACAGTTCACACAGGTCTGGGTCCAGGCATGAGCTAACATCTAATGAAGCTGGGAGTTTTTATAGAGGCCTTAAACGAACTGACAGGCTTCAGCTGGTCTCATCAACTCCCTGCCTGCACGACGCCCAGCCCTCTCCCTAGAGGTATGAGTCATCCATGAGCCCACTAGCCTCAGCTGGGCTTCATCAACTCCCTAGTTGTATAAGTCGGCATAAAGCCTGAATCTGGGAGAAATATATCTACCCCCCTGGATGCAACCAGGTGACTTTACCTTCCTGCTGTCACATACCCCCCCCCTCTTGTTTTAACCTTGGGGTTGGAACACCAGCAATCAGGCATTCATGTACTCGAGACAAAGCATCCACATTCCCCATTTGAACGCCAGGGCGATGCTTTACTGTGAAGTTGAATTCCTGTAGGGCCAGGAACCACCTATTCACTCTTCTATTTGTCTCCTTGTTTTGAGCCATCCACTTTAACGGAGCGTGATCCGTAACCATGTCAAAGTGCCTACCTAGCAGATAGTACCGAAGGGAATCTAGAGCCCACTTCACCGCTAAACACTCCTTTTCAACCGTGGCGTAATTTACCTCATGGGACTTCAACTTCCTGCTGAGGTAAATGACTGGGTGCTCTTCCCCATTCCAGACCTGGGACAATACTGCTCCTAACCCCACATCTGACGCATCACTTTGTACGACAAAGTCTTTAGAGAAGTCGGGTGAGTACAACACTGGCTGGCTACATAAGGCTTGTTTCAAGAATTGGAATGCTGCCTCAGCCTCGGGGGTCCATTTAATCATGACCGACCCTTTCCCTTTCGTCAGGTTGGTTAGGGGCACAGCCTTAGAAGCAAAGTGGGGAATGAAGTGCCGATAATAACCCGCGATTCCCAGAAAGGCCCGTACCTGCTTCTTGCTGTTGGGACGTGGCCAACTCTGGATGGCCTCGACTTTGTTGAGTTGGGGTTTTATCACTCCCCTGCCAATGGTGTACCCAAGATATTTGGCCTCCTCCTGCCCAATGGTACACTTCTTGGGGTTAGCCGTAAACCCCGCTTCCCGGATAGAGTCTAGGACTGCTTGCACTTTTGGCAGATGTGAGGCCCAATCTGTGCTATGGACAATTACGTCATCCAGGTAAGCCGCAGCATACTTCCGATGGGGCCTCAGTATCTGGTCCATTTTCCGCTGGAATGTGGCCGGCGCATTCTGTAACCCGAACGGCATTCTCTTATATTGGAACGCCCCGTCTGGGGTTACAAATGCGGTTTTCTCTTTGGCCGACTTGGCCAGGGGAATTTGTCAATACCCTTTTGTGAGGTCAAGAGTCGTCATGTATCGGGCTGTTCCCAGCCGGTCGATCAACTCATCTATACGTGGCATGGGGTAGGTGTCAAATTTTGTAACTTTGTTCAACTGACGAAAATCGTTACAAAATCGCCAGCTCCCATCCGGTTTAGGCACCAACACAATGGGACTAGACCAATCACTTTGGGACTCCTCTATCACCCCTAAGTTCAGCATTTTCTGTACTTCCTCCCGTATTGCCTCCCGTCGGGCCTCTGGGATCCGATAGGGTTTTAACTTCACCCTTTCACCGGGCGGGGTAATAATATCATGCTCTACCCCAGATGTTTGTCCCGGCAGCTCAGAGAACACCTCCTTGTTGCGAAGCACAAACTCCTTAACCTCCTGTTGTTGGGGTTGTGACAAGGTGGCTGCTATTCCAACCTCCGGAATCACGCAACCAGTTTGAGCTGGTGACCAAGTTTCTGCGACTAGGGACTCTCTATCCCTCCAGGCTTTCAACAGATTAACGTGATATATCTGTTCGGGCTTTCGCCTTCCTGGTTGTCTGACCTTGTAATTCACTTCGCTCACTTTTTCCATTATCTCGTAGGGGCCTTGCCATTTGGCAAGGAATTTACTTTCAACCGTAGGGACAAGTACCAATATCCTATCCCCCGGGGAAAAGGTACGGGTCTTTGCTCCACGGTTGTACACTCTCTGCTGTGCCAACTGCGCTTGGGCCAAATGTTCCTTCACGATGGGCATTACCTGTGCAATTCGATCTTGCATCAGGGCGACATGCTCAATCACACTCCTGTGGGGAGAACTCTCACTTTCCCAAGTTTCCTTGGCAATATCCAACAGCCCTCTTGGGTGTCTCCCATACAGTAACTCAAAGGGGGAGAATCCCGTAGAGGATTGGGGCACCTCCCTAATAGCAAACATCAAATAAGGAAGTAGACAGTCCCAATCCTTTCCATCTCTATCCACCACTTTCTTCAACATTTGTTTTAGGGTTTTGTTGAATCTTTCAACCAGCCCATCGGTTTGGGGGTGATACACAGATGTACGCAATTGCGTCACTTTGAACAATTTACACAGCTCTTTCATAACCCGGGACATAAAGGGTGTACCTTGGTCCGTAAGCAGTTCTTTACAAATACCCACCCGGCTAAAAACAAGAGATAGCTCTTTGGCTATGGTTTTGGCCGAGGTATTTCTGAGAGGGATCGCTTCTGGATAACGGGTGGCATAGTCCATTATAACCAATATGTACTGGTGCCCCCTAGCGGACTTGATTATAGGACCTACCAAATCCATTGCGATTCTCTCAAACGGGACCTCAATGATGGGTAGAGGGACCAGCGGGCTACGGAAATGTGGCATCGGGGCCGACCTCTGACACACAGGGCAGGAGGAACAATAATTTTCTATGTCCTTCATCACCCCAGGCCAATAGAATCTCTGTAATACCCTCTCTCGGGTTTTCTCTGTCCCCAGATGACCTCCAAGAATGTGCCCATGGGCCAACTCCAACACCAACTTCCTGTAAGGTTTGGGCACCACAAGCTGCTCAACGGTTTCTTCTGCCCTTTTTGCCACCCGATACAGTAGGTCCTTCTCTACGCTGAAGTATGGGTAAGTGCAGGTATTATCTGGGTTCACTAACTCGCCATCTATTTCCACTACGTTTTCCCGTGCCTTTATTAGGGCGGGGTCTTTTAACTGTTCTGTGGCCAAATTTTCCCTGTGAACCTCCAGATCAGAAAACTCCACAGACGGTAGGTTTTCGTCTGAGGAGGTGGGCTCCTCTCCAGTTTCTTGAGTCTCCCCTGCCAATACTGACAAGGGAAATTCTGGAGAGTCCTCACCACTCTCAGAGGAGTTCTGGCTATCACATTCCTGGTACATAGGGGCACCAGTGGGGGGCTCAGGATCATCCCACAGTTCCCAGAACTTCGGAAAATCCCTTCCCACAATGGCATCATGCGGTAATTGAGATACTAACCCCACTGGATGAGAGAGGGTACCTTTGGGGGTCTCGAAACACACTGTAGTCACTGGATACTCTCGGGTGTCCCCATGCACACAAATAACAGCTACCTTGCTATTCCCAGAGACCTCTGTTTTAACTAATTCAGCCTTTATCAGGGTCACAAGGCTACCTGAATCCAGTAATACCACAACATTTCTACCATTAATACACATTTTGCATAAATGTTTCTCAGTTCCCCGAATGGCAGTGCATGCGACTGTCGCACACAGCGACTGACGTCTGTCCATCAGAAAGTCACATTGCATGGGTTCCTCCACAACCGGGCAATTTGCTGCAATATGTCCCGCTTGCCGGCAGCGGTAGCAAACAATCCATTTGGCTGCCTCTTGAGCCCCTGACTTCCCAGGCTGTTCTCGCCAAACTTTGGGTAGAGCTCCCACCCTCTCACTCTCTCCACCCTCACCCCTTGGAATCCTCTTATCCGCCCCTGGGGATGGTCTGGTCTTAGGGTGGAAAGTCCGAGAGTCTCTGGAAGAGGCCGTCAGGTTCTCTGTAGCCAAGTATTTCTCTACACGATCCACAAGACCACCGGCCGTCTCTGGGTCTCCATGGCTTACCCACTTTTGGATGGCAGTAGGAAGAGCTCTCAAAAACCGATCCATTACAACACGTTCCACAATCTCTGGTGCGGACAAAGTCTCTGGCTGTAGCCACTTCCTGCTCAGGTGAATGAGATCATACATTTGAGACCTGGGGGGTTTTCCAAGCTGGAAAGTCCAGTTATGCACACGCTGAGCCCGGACAGCCAGGGTGACACCCAGCCTTGCCAATATTTCAGCTTTTAGCATCACATAGTCTTTTGCTTGGTCAGGCTCTAGGTCATAGTAAGCCTTCTGCGATTCACCAGTTAACAGAGGAGCCACCAGTCCAGCCCACTGCTCCTCAGGCCACTTTTCTCTTTCAGCAGTCCTTTCAAATGTGGTCAAAAATACCTCTGGATCATCCTCTCCAGTCATTTTTGTCAATAAACGACTCACCCCAAAGGACGCGGTATTAGTGGGACGGCTTTCCTCACTGGTCTGCGGACGTTGCTGCATTACTGCTTCCATTTGTTGTAGTCTCTGCTCTTGCTTCTGTAACAGGTCTATGAAGCGGGCCTCAGATTGCTGCTGGGCTTGTTGATGAGCTTGCTGCTGGGCTGCAAGGCTCCTTTGCAAACCTGCATTTGTCTGCTGTTGATTGGCATTTGCTAGAGCCAGCTGTTTCAGTATCTCCTCCATGCTGGCTTAAAAAAACTGCCACTGGTTCTCCACCAACTGTGAGGGGGTTAACTCGGTAGCGGGTGTGTGTGACCCCCTGGTTGGGCTCCCCACACAAAAACAGGGCCAGCAGACGGAGGTTGTGGTTTTCAAAATCAAAAGGTGCGGTTTATTTCTCTATGTACAGTGACAAAAACACAGCAAAGCCAAAAAGAAACATAAACAAAATAAATCCTGGTCAGTTTGACCTCTGACTAAACATGCAGGTTTCCTAAACTAACAACTGGGATCAGCCTGGTGCTGTCCTAGTCCCTAAGTCCCTGGTTTAGTAAAAGTCCAAACAAATAGCCACACAGGCTTTGCCTCACCGCACAGGGGTTCACTCTCCCTAGACAGTCCACACAGGTCTGGGTCCAGGCATGAGCTAACATCTAATGAAGCTGGGAGTTTTTATAGAGGCCTTAAACGAACTGACAGGCTTCAGCTGGTCTCATCAACTCCCTGCCTGCACGACGCCCAGCCCTCTCCCTAGAGGTATGAGTCATCCATGAGCCCACTAGCCTCAGCTGGGCTTCATCAACTCCCTAGTTGTATAAGTCGGCATAAAGCCTGAATCTGGGAGAAATATATCTACCCCCCTGGATGCAACCAGGTGACTTTACCTTCCTGCTGTCACAATGGCTGACAACTCTAATGATGCCTACACACGGCCAGACTTTCCAACAGGAAAACCTCAGTCGGAATTTCCGACAGAAAAATAGAGAACCTGCTCTCTATCTAAGTCCGTCAGAAATTCCGACAGAAAAAGTCGGAATATCCGAACAAAAGCTCCCATCGGACTTTTTCTGTCGGAAATTCCGACCGTGTGTACGCGGCATTGAACTTTGGACTCACTATACAGTGCATCTGGAAAATATTCACAGCGCTTCACTTTTTCCACATTTTTTTATGTTACAGCCTTATTCTAATATGGATTAAATTCATTATTTTCCTCAAAATTCTACAAACAGTACCCAATGACAACATGAAAGAAGTTTGTTTGAAATCTTTGCAAATTTATTAAAAATAAAAAGCGAAAAAAATTACATGTACATAAGTAGTCACAGCCTTTGCCATAACACTTAAAATTGAGCTTAGGTGCATCCTGTTTCCACTGATCATCTCTTGGTTGGAGTCCACCTGTGGTAAATTCAGTTGATTGGACATGATTTGGTAAAGGCACACACCTGTCTAAGCCCACGCAGTTAACAGTGCATGTCAGAGCAAAAACCAATCCATGGAGTCCAAGAAATCGTCTGTAGACCTCCGAGACAGGATTGTATCGAGGCACAGATCTGAGGAAGGGCACAGAAAAATGTCTGCAGCATTGAAGGTCCCAATGAGTATAGTGGCCCCCATCATCCGTAAATGGAAGAAGTTTGGAACCACCAAGACTCTTCCTAGAGCGGGTGGCCCGGCCAAACTGAGCAATCTGGGGAGAAGGGCCTTAGTCAGGGAGGTGACCAAGAACCCGGTGGTCACTGTGACAGAGCTCCAGCATTTTTCTGTGGAGAGAGGCGAACTTTCCAGAAGAACAACCATCTCTGTAGCACTCCACCAATCAGGCCTGTATGGTAGAGTGGCCAGATGGAAGCCACTCCTCAGGAAAAGGCACATGACAGACCGGCTGGTGTTTACCAAAAGGCATCTGAAGGACTCTCAGACCATGAGAAACAAAATTCTCTGGTCTGATGAAACAAAGATTTAACTCTGTGGACTGAATTGCAAGCGTCCTTTCTGGAGGAAATCAGGCACCACTCATCACCTGGCCAATACCATCCCTACAGTGAAGCACGGTGGTGGCAGCATTATGCTGTGGGGATGTTGTTAAGCAGCAGGAACTGGCAGACTAGTCAGGATTGAGGGAAAGATGAATGCAGCAATGTACAGAATCATCCTTGATGAAAACCTGCTTCAGAGCGCTCTGGACCTCAGACTGGGGCGAAAAGTTCATCTTCCAACAGGACAACGACCCTAAGCACACAGCCCAGATAACAAAGGCATGACTATGGGACAACTCTGTGAATGTCCTAGAGTGGCCCAGCCAGAGCCCAGACTTGAACCCGATTGAACATCTCTGGAGAGATCTGAAAATGGCTGTGCACCGACACTCCCCATCCAACCTGATGGAGCTTGAGAGGTCCCGAAAAGAAAAATGGGAGAAACTGTCCAAAAATGCCAAGTTTGTAGTATCATACTCAAAAATAATTGAGGCTGTAATTGGTGCTAAAGGTGCTTCAACAAAGTATTGAGCAAATGCTGTGAATTCTTGCGTTTTTTTTTTTGTTTTTTTTTTTTATAAATTTGCAAAGATACTTCTTTCACGTTGTCATTATGGGGTATTGTTTGTAGAATTTTGAGGAAAATAATGAATTGAATCCATTTTGGAATAAGGCTGGAACATAACAAAATGTGAAAAAAGTGAAGTGCTGTGAATACTTTCCGGATGCACAGTATATCTACTCTATCCCCTGCAGAAGGGTTTTTCGCGCCCAAGGACGTCCATGGACGTCCTTGACTTTGAGCCAGGATATCTGAATGATGCCTGCAGCTACAGGCATCATTCAGATATCGTTTTTTAGAGCCAGCGATTCTCTGTACCGTAAGAATGATCATAGCGGCTGTTCCGCCGCTTGATCGTTCTTACAGGCGGCGAGAGGGGACGTCCCCCCCCCCGCCGCCCTCCGGTGCTTCTACCGACTCACCTGAGCGATCGGCGAGTCGGTGACAGGATCCGCCGGCCCCGGCTTCTTACAATAGAGATTTCCGGCGGACCAGATGGTCGCCGGAGTCTCTATGATCGTTCGGAGGCCGGGCGCGATGTTATGACGTCACGCCCGGCCTCTGCATTCAAAAAAACGGCGCCGCTTCGGATAGGAAGCGGTGATCGTTTTTTTTATTTTTTTTATTTCAGGCTTCCCAGCCTAGAGGTGAGATGTGGGGTCTTATTGACCCCATATCTCATTGTAAAGAGGACCTGTCATGCTTATTCCTATTACAAGGGATGTTTACATTCCTTGTAATAGGAATAAAAGTGATCATTTTTTATTTATTTTTCTAACTGTCAAAGTAAAAAGTAAAGTGTAAAATGAACAATAAATAAAAAAAAAAAAAATTGTAAAGCGCCCCTGTCCCCGGTAGCTCGTACGCAGAAGCGAACGCATACGTAAGTCCTGCCCACATATTAAAACGGTGTTCAGAACACACATGTGAGGTATCGTAGTGAACGTTAGAGCGAGAGCAATAATTCTAGCCCTAGACCTCCTCTGTAACTCAAAACATGTAACCAATAAAAAAAATTAAAGCGTCGCCCATGAGGATTTTTAAGTACCGAAGTTTGGCGCCATTCCACGAGCGTGTACAATTTTGAAGGGTGACATGTTAGGTATCTATTTACTCGGCGTAACTTCATCTTTCACATTATGCAAAAAAATTGGGCTAACTTTAATGTTTTAATATTTTTTAATTCATGAAACCGTTTTTTTTCCCAAAAAAATGCGTTTGAAAAATTATTGCGCAAATACCGTGCGAGATAAAAAGTTGCAATGACCGCCATTGTATTCTCTAGTGTCTTTGCTAAAAAAACATATATATTGTTTGGGGGTTATATGTAATTTTCTAGCAAAAAAATTAGGCTTTTTACATGTAGGAGCGAAGTGTCAGAATTGGCCCGGGTGCGAAGTGGTTAACACACGTTGTTTATCCACAAAGCTGTTGTCATGTATTACATAAGATCTGTTGGTATTTATAAGGTCATGTGGAATATAGAGTGTTGTTATATACACAGTTCTATGAGGAATACACACTTTTTTCAGCCTTAAAATGTTTTCTTTTGTTTAATGGAATTTTGTACAATAAACTTTGATGATTTTATATTTTTATTGTATGGATACTAGTTTATCTGTGTATGCGCCTTAAAAGTCCCTCCACATATAAGACCCCTTTCACACTGGGGCGGGCAGGAGCGGTGGCGGTATAGCAGCGCGATTTTCAGCGCTGCTATGCTGTCGTTCTTACCGCGGTATGCGGTCGCTAGGGGGGTTAATTTAACCCCCGCTAGCGGCCGAAAAAGGGTTAATACCGCCCGCAAACCGCGGCTATTGCCGCGGTTTGCGGGCGGTATTACCGCGCTGTCCCATTGATTTCAATGGGAGACCGCGGTAAAGGAGCGGTGAACACACCGCTCCTTTACCGCTGTAAAGAAGCGGCTAGCAGGACTTTTGGAGCGGTCCTGCTAGCGCACCGCTTCAGTGTGAAAGCCTTCGGGCTTTCACATTGAAGACACAGGGCAGGATTTTTTCATGCGGTATAACAGCGCTATTATTAGCGCTAAACCGCATGAAAAACGCCCCAGTGTGAAAGGGGCCTAACTCTTGAAATGTTTCATGAATACCAGGGGACGCTTGTGCAGTACAATTAGGAGTAGTTCCTCCATTCTCGTGTTACCCTTACATTGGGGGGCCAGTAAGGAAGGATCTTTTTAAATACATTGTCAGTGGGGAAGTGATCTATTACTTTGGTGGCTGGTGGAGAACAGTACCCTTACCTTGGTGGTCAGTGGAGAAGGATCCCCTTACACTGGAGTCCATTGGAGAAGGGACCTATTACCTTGGTGGCCAGTGGTGAAGAGACCTCTTACATTGATGGTAAGTGTGGAAGGGCCCTCTTTCCCTGGTGGAGAAGGATACCCTCACCTTGGTGGCCAGTGGAGAAGAACCCTCTTACACTGGAGTCCATTGGAGAAGGGACCTATTGCCTTGGTGGCCAGGGGTGATTGATTGACCTCTTACATTGTGATTACTGTGATTATTGTGATTACAGTCGATTGACCTCTTTCATACATAAAGTTACATAGTAGGTGAGGCTGAAAAAAGACGCAAGTCCATCAAGTCCGACCTATGTGTGTGATTATATGTCAGTATTACATTGTATATCCCTGTATGTTATGGTCGTTCAGGTGCTTATCTAATAGGTTTTTGAAACTATCGATGCTCCCCGCTGAGACCACCACCTGTGGAAGGGAATTCCACATCCTTGCCGCTCTTACAGTAAAGAATACTCTACGTAGTTTAAGGTTAAACCTCTTTTCCTCTAATTTTAATGAGTGGCCACGTCTCATTAAACTCCCTTCCACGAAAAAGTTTTATCTCTATTGTGGGGTCACCAGTACGGTATTTGTAAATTTAAATCCTATCCCCTCTCAAGTGTCTCTACTCCAGAGAGAATAAGTTCAGTGCTCGCAACCTTTCCTCATAACTAATATCCTCCAGACCCTTTATTAGCTTTGTTACCCTTCTTTGTCCTCGCTCCATTTCCAGTACATCCTTCCTGAGGACTGGTGCCCAAAACTGGACACCATACTCTAGGTGCGGCCGGACCAGAGTCTTGTAGAGTGGGAGAATTATCTCTGTAGTTATCCCCTTTTTAATGCATGCCAATATTCTGTTTGCTTTGTTAGCAGTAGCTTGGCATTGCATGCCATTGCTGAGCCTATCATCTACTAGGACCCCCAGGTCCTTTTCCATCCTAGATTCCCCCAGAGGTTCTCCCCCAGTGTATAGATTGCATTCCTATTTTTGCCACCCAAATGCATTATTTTATATTTTTCTACATTAAACCTCATTTGCCATGTAGTTGCCCACCCCATTAATATGTTCAGATCTTTTTGCAAGGTTTCCACATCCTGCGGAGAAGTTATTGCCCTGCTTAGCTTATTATCGTCCGTAATATATAGAGATTGAACTGTTTACCCCATCCTCCAGGTCGTTTATGGACAAATTAAATAGGATTGGTCCCAGCACAGAACCCTGGGGGACCCCACTACATTGATGGTCAGTGCAGAAGGGACCACTTTCTCTGGTACAGAAGGGTCCCTCTATATTGGTGGTCAGTGGAAAAGTGCCCCCTTAGGCCGACCATAGATGATTCAAATTTTGGCAAGTTCAGCAGGAACCGGCCAAGAATCGAACAGCGTGTGGGCAGGCTGAATGTACGAAGTTGATCGATCAATCAACTTGGGTACAACCAGCCTGCCAGATACACTTGTGATTATCGCTAGCCGCTGCTATAGCCGCTAGCAATAATCACTGTCTTCTCCTGGCGGGGACGGCTTCCCCTGCCAGGAGCAGACAACTGCTCGACAAGAGGGATTTCCCTGTCAGCAATGTCTGTGTTGATGGGGGAAACATGCAAATTTCTTTCCTGCAACCCATGGTTGCAGGAAAGAAATTTGCACCCTCTATGGCCTGCCTTACATTGGTAGTCAGTTCCAGGGCTAAAATAATTATTAGTATCAGCATGCAAAACAGGTACCTGAGAGAGAACAATGAGGTGAGGGACTGTGGTGAAGCATCATTAAAGTAAAACTATAGGCAAAACTTTTTTTTCCATTCTGGATAGAGCAAGGGAGAGTTTTAACCCCTGTCAGATTTTTTTTTTGCCATTTGTGTCCCATTGCGGAGATTTCTCTTCACTTTCTGTCCCATAGACAAACAGGAAGTGAGAGGAAATCCCTGCAAATTAAGGAAATCCATTGGGGACCCCCCAGAACTAGTGTCCCCATTAGAAGATTTTTCCTCTGGTACTTTTCTGCATACAACCTAAAATTTGGGATTTTCTTTTACTTTCACTTTCAATGATAGCAGTAAACAAGACAAATAAAGAGGGTAAATCTCCTTAATGTAGGGTGACCAGAAGTCCCCGGTTTCCGGGGACAGTCCCCGGACTGAGGACACTGTCCCCAGATCAAGTCTGTCCCCGGTTTTGTCCGCGGATTTGATTTGAACAGGGGCCTGGGCAATTTCAAAGACAGTCAGTGCAGAATTAAAAAATGAATTTCTGAATTACACACCCCCGCTCCTAATAGCTTAGGGGGGTGTATTTTTTCCATTATCTGTGCCCCTTTCTGATAAACATGTGCTGGTCGGAGCGGAGGGACTAATTCTTCCGTTTCGGGCGCATGTCCATACCGCTCCCGCTCACATGTTCTTCTGCCTTGGCTCAAGCCCTGGCCAGCCGCCTGCCTGCTTATCTCCTTGCCTTCCCTGGTGGAGTGGCCTTTCTCTGCTCAGCTCTGCTCCCGCACCCCACCCAGTAGTAGCCGGGCCCAGAGAGCGAGACTTGATAGGCTGTGAGGCGGCTGAAGCGGGCAATGACAGGCAGAGAGAGGTAGCTGAGCTCAGCTGACGGTGTCCAGCAGCAAGAACAGAGAGGGGAAGCAGATCTGATTGTAGGGCTGCCAGTGCCCTCAAGGCTTCAACACAGGTGTGCTTTGGGGTGTCTGTGAAAAGACTACATTGCACTTTGTCTGTCTCTCTGGCTCAATGTACGCCGGTACCCGCCGATCATTTTGTACACAGGCAGAACGGTGGTCTGCCTATGTAAACAGACAGATCGCCGTTCTGTCAGAATTGAAGACATTGATCCTGTGTTCCTGCAAAGCAGGGACAGGGATCTATGCCTTCCCTTAGTAAAGGCACCTCCCCTACTGTGAGAAAACACTGGTTAGGAACACATTTAACTCTTTGATTGCCCTAGATGTTATTCCCAGACAGTGTCATTAGTACAGTGACAGTGCATATTTTTTAGCACTGATCCCTGTATTAGTGTCACTGGTTCCCACAAAGTGTCACTTAGTGTCCGATTTGTCCACGGCAATATCGCAGTCCTGCAATAAATTACCGCCATTACTAGTAAAAAAAAAAAAAATATGTCCCCAGATTTCATTTTAAAAATCTGGTCACCTTGCATTACTGGGGGCACAGACAGCAATAAGAGCTGACGTGTTCTAATCCCTCTCCACTCTATCCAAAACGTAAAAAAAACTTTTACCTTTAGTTATACTTTAACTACCACTGGATCAGTCATGCTTACATTTAGGGGGAGATAGAGATTAAGAGCTACTGTTGTTGGCCACTGCCCTAATTGGAACTATGTGGGACAGGAGGAGATATCACTCTGCCCACCAAGCAGTGTGGGGCATTTTGGAACTTTCCCAAGGACAGTTCTTGCTTTACCTTTTGGATAGACCAGGCAAGTAGAGAAAGTTGACTACTTTGACTGCCACGTGGGATGCTGAATGATACTTCTGCACTTACAGTGGGTACGGAAAGTATTCAGACCCCCTCAAATTTTTCACTTTTTGTTATATTGCAGCCATTTGCTAAAATCATTTAAGTTAATTTTTTTTCCTCATTAATGTACACACGGCACCCCATATTGACAGAAAAACACAGAATTGTTGACATTTTTGCAGATTTATTAACCACCTCGCGCCCGCCATACGAGTATATACGGCCGCAAGGTGGTTGTCAAATGCCGGGAGGCCGTTATTATACGGCCTCCTCTAATTTGGCCACTGGGGGGCGCGCGAGCGCCGCTGGCGGCGCGCGCAAGTGCCCGGCGCGTCACTGCAATGCCGATGCGCGTGCCTGGCGGCCGCGATGTCCGCCAGGTACATGCGATCGGCAGTTACAGAGGCAGGACGTGGATCTCTGTGTGTAAACACAGAGATCCATGTCCTGTCAGGGGGAGAGGAGACCGATGCTGTGTCCCTTGTACATAGGGACACAGATCGGTCTCCTCCCCCAGTCACTCCCCTCCCCCCCACAGTAACAATCACTCCAGGGAACACATTTAACCCCTTCCTCGCCCCCTAGTGTTAACCCCTTCCCTGCCAGTCACATTTATACAGTAATCAGTGCATATTTATAGCACTGTTCGCTGTATAAATGTGAATGGTCCCAAAATAGTGTCAAAAGTGTCCGATGTGTCCGCCATAATGTCGCAGTCACAAAAAAAATCACTGATCTCCGCCATTACTAATAAAAAAAAAAAATATATAAAAATGCCATAAAACAGTCCCCTATTTTGTAAACGCTATAACTTTTGCGCAAACCAATCAATAAACGCCGATTGCGATTTTTTTTTTACCAAAAATATGTAGAAGAATACGTATCGGCCTAAACTGAGGAAAAAAATATTAAAAAAAAAAAAAATTGGGATATTTATTATAGCAAAAATCAAAAAATATTGCTTTTTTTTTTCAAAATTGTCGCTCTATTTTTGTTTATAGCGCAAAAAATAAAAACCGCCGAGGTGATCAAATACCACCAAAAGAAAGCTCTATTTGTGGGGAAAAAAGGACATCAATTTTTTTTGGGAGCCACGTCGCACGATCGCGCAATTGTCATTCAAAGCGTGACAGTGCTGAAAGCTGAAATTTCGCCTGGGCAGGAAGGGGGTATATGTGCCCAGTAAGGAAGGGGTTAAAAAATACAAACTGAAATATCACATGGTCCTAAGTATTCAGACCCTTTGCTGTGACACTCATATATTTAACTCAGGTGCTGTCCATTTCTTCTGATAATCCTTGAGATGGTTCTACACCTTCATTTAAGTCCAGCTGTGTTTGATTATACTGATTGGACTTGATTAGAAAAGCCACACACCTGTCTATATAAGACCTTACAGCTCACAGTGCATGTCAGAGCAAATGAGAATCATGAGGTCAAAGGAACTGCCTGAAGAGCTCAGAGACAGAATTGTGGCAAGGCACAGATCTGGCCAAGGTTACAAAAAAGTTCTGCTGCACTTAAAGTTCCTAAAAGCACAGTGGCCTCCATAATCCTTAAATGGAAGACCTTTGGGACGACCAAACCAGGCATTGCTCATCACCTGTCCAATACAGTCCCAACAGTGAAGCATAGTGGCGGCAGCATCATGCTGTGGGGGTGTTTTTCAGCTGCAGGGACAGGACGACTGGTTGCAATCGAGGGAAAGATGAATGCGGCCAAGTACAGGGATATCCTGGACGAAAACCTTCTCAGTGCTCAGGACCTCTGCTGGGCTCTGAGGAAGAAGTTCTGTGCTTCGAAACGCGTAAGCCAACAGTGGCCCTCGTTACATCCTCGGTGATCTTGTGGAGTGTGGTTTTGAGTACCTCTTACAGCTGCCACTTACAAGAAACTTTGTTGCAATGAGATTTTCTCTGCTACATTTGTGAGTAGTATTGGATGTTTTATTTTAAATAAAAATCTATCCTAATGATAATACACTAGGGCTGGTGCGCCCTTGTTTCTCTTCTTCTATTTGCTCAGGACCTCAGACTGGACCGAAGGTTTACCTTCCAACAAGACAATGACCCTAAGCACACAGCTAAAATAACGAAGGAGTGGCTTCACAACAACTCCGTGACTTGAGCATCTCTGGAGAGACCTAAAAATGGCTGTCCACCAACGTTTACCATCCAACCTGACAGAACTGGAGGAGGAATGGCAGAGGATCCCTAAATCCAGGTGTGGAAAACTTGTTGCATCTTTCCCAAAAAGACTCATGGCTGTATTAGACCAAAAGGGTGCTTCTACTTACTACTGAGCAAAGGTCTGAATACTTAGGACCATGTGATATTTCAGTTTTTCTTTTTTTAATAAATCTGCAAAAATGTCAACAATTCTGTGTTTTTTTGTCAATATGGGGTGCTGTGTGTACATTAATGAGGATAAAAATTAACTTAAATGATTTTAGCAAATGGCTGCAATATAACAAAAAGTGAAAAATTTAAGGGGTCTGAATACTTTCCGTACCCATTGTAGATATTAATATGCACAGAAAACTTACCCCCCAAACTCCTTATATACTGTATCATAGGATTTTCCACATGTTCATCAATTTTATTCAATTAAAGCACCAATTTAGTGCTTTAACCAATAGCAACCAATCAGCATAGAAAATAGCCACCATCAACCTGCTGCTGCCCCATGGTACCTCAGCCTTGACTTGTGTGTGTGTGCACTCAATAAACATATATCAGCTGATACCAGTTAAACCCGTGCTATTATTTTTAGTAAAGACCCCAAATACCGCAAATGGCTCCATGGACCATTCTGATTATTCAGAGAGCATAGCCAAGTTGTAGATGACCTACCTTTTTCCCAAGACTCTTATTGGATAATGTAGAAACAGCAACAGATGGATAAGGCTGGGTTCACACTATTGCGAATTGGATGTGGATTTCCCTGCATCCAATTTGCATAGCAGGAGATTGTGGCCGGTTCACACATCTCTGCAGCGGCTCCAGTGCGAATTGCACAGGAGTCCTGTGCATCTTTTGGTCCATTTCAGGTCTGAAATCAGCCCAAAATTTGGGCTGAAATCGGACCTGAAACAGTGAAAAGAGACGCATCGGCACAGGTACGTCATTCATTTACAGAAATCTGTCCAGTCTTCTACCATGGCAGAGGAACTCATATTTATCAGTGGAAAACAAATGCAGTGATCACTGAAATAGTAGTTCATTGACACTTCCCGCAGTCCTGTAACCAAAGGTCCGTACACCGATACGGACCAGTAGCTGCAGAAAGAGCCTGCAGGAACCTGTGCCTTGCGCCTGTAATCCACTGATTGCAAATTCAGAGCTTTGCAGGCTCCTATGCAAAAAATAATAATAAATTTACATTTTTTCCCTGAAAATATGAGTGCACTTACTTACTTATTTTTAAAAAGCTGGACTTTGTACGTAAATCAAAATATATTGTTGCAAATGCTTCTGTAATGTCCAAAATATTAATAATTTTTATATATTTACTATCACTACTGGTAATCCTATTAGCAAGGCAAACCCACAAGCATTTTCCAATGGCATGGGCACCCTTTTTACTGCCCTCCAGAGTTGGACTAAAGGCAGCCATGTCAACACAGAGTAGAGCTGCACGATTCTGGCTAAAATGAGAATCACAATTTTTTTTGCTTAGAAGATAGATCACGATTCTCTCACGATTCTCGCGGTGTAACATCATATTTCACATTAAAACAAACAAAAAAATTGGGCTAACTTTACCGTTTTTTTTTTTTTTTCATTGAAGTGTATTTTTTCCCAAAAAATTGCATTTGAAAGACCGCTGGGCAAATACAGTGTGACAAACTATTGTAGCAATTGCCATTTTATTCCCTAGGGTCTCTGCTAAAATATATATAATGTTTGGGGGTTCCAAGTAATTTTCTAGCAAAAAATATTGATTTTAACTTAAGAAACAAGTGTCAGAAAAAGATTTAGACTTTAAAGTGGATGTAAACCCACTCTCATCCTTTCTAAACTACTGCCATAGTGCTGATCTATAAGGATATACATGCCTCCTGCATGTATCTTTATCTATCAAATGTCTCCTCTCTGTCTGTTATAAGAACTTAAAAACTGCAGATTCTGTGGGTGGATCTGTTGTCTGGAGCTCGGTGGGTGGAGTCGTGATGTCAGTAGACTCCCCACCCACCTCTACACTCCCCTTGTCAACATGCATTTTCTCCTGTGCATTCCTTCTGCTATGATCACTAACATCTAGTCAAAATCCAGAAAAATAACCACATGACTTCAGAAAAGGAGTGGGGGTGGGAATTAAAAAATAATGCCTGTCTAAAGCTAGTGCACGAGATATGTAAATAACCTGGCACTCAAAGAAAGGGGGCGGAACGGACAAATGTTTTTCTCTGTTTGTCCGTTTTATCTCACTGAACAATAAAAGAGGATTTCTCAGAGCTGGATTAACTCTTTGTGGCAAGACTGGGCACAGATGATTGGAAATCTTATACTCTACATTGTGACAGCAAAAAGAAAAAAACATTTTTGGGTTTACATCCACTTTAAGTGGTTAAACTTCCTGCATTTACACACAGAAGTTTGATCTAAGAAGGACGTTAGTTACAATGTTTCATGTTGTTAAAAACTTGGCAGACTGCCCGGATTTTTTCTTTACACACACACACAGAAGTTTATCCATTTGATCTAAGAAGGAAGCATTAGTTACAATGTTTCAAACTTGGCAGACTGCAGGATATTTTCTTTTGACAGCTGAGTGAGCAGATAAAGTCTCTCCACTTGTTATATGAAGGAATCGGCAAACTCTGCATTGGAGATCGTCAGGGGGGTTGAATCGAGATCACGATTTTTTAACGATTAATTGTGCAGCTCTAACACAGAGTACTGTGATATGCTCTACTAAAGTCATTGCTGTAACACTAGAGGGCACACACATCCCCAGAAACATCATACAAAGTTTACAGCAGGGGTGCCCAACCGCTGGGCCGGGGGCCACATGTGGCCCGCGGCGTCCTCTGATGTGGCCCGCCATGTCTTGCTCTAAGACGGCGGGTTGGCAAGCCCAGAACGCGGGTTCCAGACCCACCATCTCCGAGCGTCTATGAGACTTGCTGGATCACAGATCGGAGTAAGGGGTCGATCCCGACCCCTTACCACATGATCAGCTGTCAGCCAATGACAGCTGATCATGTGATGTAAACAGAGCCGGTAATCGGCTATTTTTTCTCCTTGTGCTGAGGAGGAAAAAAAAAGCCTATCATCGGCAGAAGACAGCGGGACATCGGTCCTGATCAGGGAGAGCTGCAGACAGCTCAATCATGCCAATTTGTGCCACCTGTCAGTGCCACCTACCAGTGTCCACCAGCACTGCCTATCAGTGCCCACTGTGCCACCTATCAGTACCCACAGTTCCACCTATCAGTACCCACAGTGCCACCTATCAGTGCCCACAGTGCCACATCTAAAAGTCACTAATAAGTGCCTCAAACAGTGCTGCCCATCATTGTCACCTACCAGTGCCCATCAGTGCTACCTATCAGTGCCATCTATCTGTGCCCATCAGTGCCACCCAATCTGTGCCTATCAGTACCGCCTTATCTGTCCCCATCAGTGCCACCCAATCTGTGCCTATCAGTACCGCCTTATCTGTCCCCATCAGTACCGCCTTATCTGTGCCTATCAATGCTGCCTTATCTGTGCCTATCAGTGCCACCCATCAGTGCAGCCTATCAGTGGCCACCAGTGCAGCCTATCAGTGCCCACCAGTGCAGCCTATCAGTGCCCACCAGTGCAGCCTATCAGTGCCCACCAGTGCAGCCTATCAGTGTCCATCAGTGCAGCCTATCAGTGCAGCCTATCAGTGTCCATCAGTGCCGCCTCATCAGCGCATATCAATGAAGAAAAAAAATTACCTGTTTGCAAAAAAAATTAACAAAATACAAAACATGATTTTTTTTTCCATCTTTTTTTGTTTGTTTAGCAAAAAATAAAAACCCCAGAGGTGATCAAATACCACCAAAAGAAAGCTCTATTTGTGGGGAAAAAATTATAAAAATTTCATTTGGGTACAGTGTTGTATGACCGCGCAATTGTCATTCAAAGTGCATCAGCGCTGAAAGCTGAAAATTGGTCTGTGCAGGAGGGGGGTTTAAGTGCCCAGGAAGCAAGTGGTTAAACACACTGTACATTGCTGGATGTAAAGGAGGGGGCCGGGAAGCCGGCCGCCGCGTCCTTAACAACTGAGTCATCAGCTGTCAGTGGGGTTCCCCCACTTCGGGTCTAGTATGGATTCGGAGGGGACCCCCCCACGCCAAAATGTTTTTAAAAAATGGCGTGGGGTCCCCACCAAAATTTATCTAACGATCGAGACCCGGAACGTTCGATTCTGGGTCACCTGATCCCTGTGATAGCCTCTGATTGGTCACTGTGAAGCCCACCCCCTGTTTTCTGTCTCTGTGAATAGACAAGATACATTGTTTTCCCTATCTCTGCAAGGACAGAGAAAGATACAAAGTGTGTGTATAAAAAGAAATAAAAATAATAATAATAATTTTTTTTTTTTTTTTAAATCAGGGGTCTCAAACTGGTGGCCCTCCAGCTGTTGCAAAACTACAAGTCCCATGAGGCATTGCAAGGCTGACAGTTACAAGCATGACTCCCTGAGGCAGAGGCATGATGGGCCACCAGTTTGAGACCCCTGACCTAGATCAAAGTTTGATCTAGGTCAATGCCAGGGTTAGTGTTTTGGTCAGGGTCAAAAGTCAAAGGTCAGGGTCAGTATTTGTGTTTTAGGTAGGATTAAAAAAAAAGAAAAACGTGCATTATTGTTTCTGGGCTGTACTACGGGTACATACATCAACTAACATACACATACAGTACAGTCAGGTCCATAAATATTGGGACATCGACACAATTCTAATCTTTTGGGCTCTATACGCCACCACAATGGATTTGAAATGAAACTAACAAGATGTGCTTTAACTGCAGATTTTCAGCTTTAATTTGAGGGTATTTACATCCAAATCAAGTGGATGGTGTAGGAATTACAACAGTTTGTATATGTGCCTCCCACTTTTTAAGTGACCAAAAGTAATGGGACAATTGGCTGCTCAGCTGTTCCATGGTCAGGTGTGTGCTATTCCCTCATTATCCCATTTACAAGGAGCAGATAAAAGGTCCAGAGTTCATTTCAAGTGTGCTGTTTGCATTTGGAATCTGTTGTTTTCAACTCTCAATGTGAGACCCAAAGAGCTGTCACTATCAGTGAAGCAAGCCATCATTAGGCTGAGAAAAAAAAAAAAAAACATCATAGAGATAGCAAAAACATTAGGTGTGGCCAAATCAACTGTTTGGAACATCCTTAAAAAGAAAGAATGCACCGGTGAGCTCAGCAACACCAAAAGACCCGGAAGACCACGGAAAACAACTGTGGTGGATGACCGAAGAATTCTTTCCCTGGTGAAGAAAACACCCTTCACAACAGTTGGCCAGATCAAGAACACTCTCCAGGAGGTAGGTGTATGTGTGTCAAAGTCAACAATCAAGAGAAGACTTCACCAGAGTGAATACAGAGGGTTCACCACAAGATGTAAACCATTGGTGAGCCTCAAAAACAGGAAGGCCAGATTAGAGTTTGCCAAACATCTAAAAAAGCCTTCACAGTTCTGGAACATCATCCTATGGACAGATGAGACCAAGATCAACTTGTACCAGAGTGATGGGAAGAGAAGAGTATGGAGAAGGAAAGGAACTGCTCATGATCCAAAGCATACCACCTCATCAGTGAAGCATGGTGGTGGTAGTGTCATGGCGTGGGCATGTATGGCTGCCAATGGAACTGGTTCTCTTGTATTTATTGATGATGTGACTGCTGACAAAAGCATCAGGATGAATTCTGAGGTGTTTCGGGCAATATTATCTGCTAATATTCAGCCAAATGCTTCAGAACTCATTGGACGGCGCTTCACAATGCAGATGGATAATGACCCAAAGCATACTGCGAAAGCAGCCAAAGAGTTTTTTAAGGGAAAGAAGTGGAATGTAATGCAATGGCCAAGTCAATTACCTGACCTGAAACCGATTGAGCATGCATTTCACTTGCTGAAGACAAAACTGATGGGAAAATGCCCTAAGAACAAGCAGGAACTGAAGACAGTTGCAGTAGAGGCCTGGCAGAGCATCACCAGGGATGAAACCCAGTGTCTGGTGATGTCTATGCGTTCCAGACTTCAGGCTGTAATTGACTGCAAAGGATTTGCAACCAAGTATTAAAAAGTCATACATAATTTTGTATATATTAATTGGCGCTGAATCACAGCAATAGAAACATTTAAGTATCAGGAACTAGCTTTTTGAACTATCCCATTCACGCAGCCATGGATGTGTTTGACTTTATGAAAGATAGACACATTAATCTGGATGAAATATTCCAGCAAACCCCCAGTCCCAATCTAGATCTTGAAAGGGGTTTCAAGCAATTACAGTACGATATGGAAAAACAAATACGAATATGGTGGGACATTGCGTCCTTTGAAATGTATATAGGTAAGAATCTCACCCCTCGGAGATTAAGGTGGGATGTCGGTCCCAATGATGGGATTGATAATTTAGAATTACTGGATGAATGGTTCCAGTTCTTTAATGCTTGCGAGCAAAAACTCATGCAATTAATGGTGAGAAGACGCAAGGCAAAAAACGCATTGTTAGATGCGAAAATTGCAGATCTCAAAGAAGGAATGGAACCATTCAAAACCCAGAGTGAATATGCAGACAGGGCAAAACTCCTACAAACCCATTTAGTAAAATATGATGGAGAAATAAAAATGAAAAAACGTAAAAAATATCAAAGGGACATTAAAGATTTTGAAGATAATAAGGTGTATAAATGGCAAGACACCCTGAACAACGGTGCCTCTCCTGATACATCACTTATCCAAGAGACACAAATACCAGTTCCTCCACTTCTATCTAAAAAGCCGTCTAACAAATCAAGTACTCCTAAAAAAATCATCAAACCTGCTATTAAATCCACTACTAACCAATCAAAATCCAATCAGCCTCCCTACAATCCATATCCTTATCCACCAACATATCAAGTGGATACCTATAATCGATATGCACCATTGGATCCTCGTTTGGGATACTATGAGTCCAATCATCAATATTATCCACCTAGGCCCCCTAGAGGAAATTTTGGAGGAAATTTCAGAGGGAGACCAGCCCCCTATCAGAATCAATACCAGGGGGAAGGGAGGGGATGGAAAGAGCCCTATCGTATCCCTCCCAGGTCCCCACATCATCCAAAGGAGCCTATAGAAAGAGAGGTAGAAGAGGAAGAGGCAGAACGAAAAAGAAAAATAATGAATTAAATGATGGAATATTTAATCTGGCGGGAGCAAAATTTTCTGATCAAGAATTAGAAGTTTTGCAACAAGGGTTAAAATTTGCACCTAATAAAAATATCGATAAGTTTGAATTATTTATCGATATAGAAAAACATATTAGAAAATTGAACATTAAAAAATATTTTGCAAGCCAAACTGTGAATGATGGAGTGACCACAAAAGAAGTCCCGTTTGTTCACAGTGGCCTTAAAAATAATTCAGTGTTTAACCCCAAAAAAGGGTCCAATCATCACATTGAAGTATTTAGAAAAATGGTACAAGATGATGTCAGAGATATGGAATATTCCAAGTACTCCTCCAGTCAACGTATATGGGAAGGGATAAAATTAATAGAAGAAAATAAGCAAATAGTGGTCAGACAGGCCGACAAGGGGGGAGGGCTAGTAGTGCTAACTAAAGAGTATTATTTTATGGAAATGGAAAGACTCTTGCAAGATAAAACTACTTATTAACCTATCAATGGGAATCCTACAGTACAATTAAAAGCGCAACTTCGAAATTGGATAGAGGAAGGACTATATAAACAGATCCTGAACCAGAAAGAAGCTAATTACCTTATGATTCATGCTCCTAAAGTACCGGTAATGTACATATTACCCAAAATGCATAAAAACAATGAATTCCCCCCAGGGCGACCTATAATTAGCGGAATTGAATCTTTATTTTCTAGGCTTGGTGAGTATCTAGATGGTTTTTTTAAACCACTAGTATCTCTTAGCCCCTCCTATCTGAAAGATAGCAGAGACTTAATAGTGGCACTTCAAACACTCCAAATATGCTGATGGTAACGATTGACATCGAGTCGCTCTATACCAACATTAGACATTCAGATGCGTTGGAAGCACTGCAATGGGCGCTTAGTAAACCATCTAATTAAAAAAAAAAAAAAATAAATTATCTGATTAGTGGACTCGAATTAGCCATGAAAAATAATTTATTTTGGGCAAACAATCATTACTACAACCAAATTGGGGGCGTGGCGATGGGGGCTCACTATGCCCCCAGCGTGGCGAATGTAGTATTGAATAAATGGGAGCATGAATCAATTTATTCAAATAGGAATCCGTCACTATGTTTCTATCGTAGATATATAGATGACGTGATTGTAATTTGGAATGGATCGGAAATTAATTTAGACCATTTTCTGGCAGAGATGAATATAAACCAGTATGGCTTGAAATTCACAGCAGAACATAGTCTAAACTCAGTCAATTATTTAGATCTTACAATTACCAAAAAAGATATAAAGTTTGAGACTAAAACTTACTTTAAAAAGACCGATAGAAATGGATTTGTGCCTACTTCCAGCTGCCACCATCCTCAATGGATTGGAGCAGTGCCAAAGGGCCAATATATGCGCTTAAAACGTAATTGTACTAGTAATGAAGAATTTAGTGTACAGGCGGATATCCTTACAAATACATTTTTAGAAAAAGGTTATAATATGAAGACCCTTGGAAAAGTGCTGGCCCAGGTGTCCTCTATAGATAGAAACACCCTATTGGTAGCCAAGCCCAAAAAAGTACATGGAGGAGAACTAGCGTTTGTGTCGGGTTTCCACAGACAATTTAGAGAAGTTGAAACTATCTTTAGGAGGCATTGGCCGATACTTCTTAAAGATAAGGATTTAGAGTGTACCATTACATCCAAACCCAAGTTTATATATAGGAGGGCTCCAGGCCTGAGAAACCGCATTGCCCGAAATGTACCAGACCCCCCGAGGAAACTTGGGACTTTTTTGGATGGTTCTGGGTTTTACCATTGTACTCGTTGTAAAGCCTGTAGAACGACGAGAAAATCAGGAGATCCTAAAAAAGTGACACATTTTCAATCTAATGTGACAAAAGAGAAATTTAAAATAAAACCTTTGATAACATGTAATTCTGATCATGTTACCTACGTCCTGGAGTGTCCTTGCTCTCTCCAGTACGTGGGAAGAACTACCCGCCAGTTAAGAGTAAGGATTAACGAGCATCTAGCGAATATAAAGAAAGGCTTTCCAAAACATAGTGTGTCCAGACACTTTAAAAGCCACCACCAAAGTGATCCCAGTCTTTGTAAATTTTTTGGAATAGATAAAATCTCAAATCACTGGAGAGGGACACATATGAAGAGGGCCATATCACAAAATGAAACCAGGTGGTTGTATAAATTAAATAGTATGCAGCCCTATGGTTTAAATATCGAGATAGATTTAAACTGTTACCTAGCAAATGACTAAGTGATGGACATTCCTCCAGCGGGGAACCATTTGGCACTTTTGAAGGTAACAGTTTTTCAACCTTCCCTCTTCCTTTCCTTTGGACTAGATCCAAGATGGGTTAATTTTTATCATGAACACACCACTGGGGAATATTATGAGGGAATAAATTAATTTCTCCTGATATAGATTTATATTTAATAAGCATGGAATTCCAAACATAAATATAGCCATAAATATATATTGGTAAATATGTCTCCCGCTTGGTAGGTTGGTCCAATAACCATGTTTCCAATATATGGTTAATATATAGTGTAAACCACTTATCTAATTTACCATCAATATTAAATGGCCAATACGAGTTTTAATATTGGGGACGGTATGTACTGTCAATTAAATAGTTGAGAACGGACCGACATAATAAAAAAAAAAAAAAAAAAAAAAATTTCCCCAATGTTTAAATGTAATGTCAGATTGGCCACATTGTGATCTAAATCCATATGCAATCATATGGGTATGGTTTTCTATCTAGAGGGCTCCATCTAGTGGCCAAAGAATATTTGACATGTCATTAGTATTATATATTGTCATAGATTATTCGTTGCAAATAATATAAAACTATTTCCTATTATATATGAAAATAGCGGCAATTAGAAAGACCAACTTTTATATATATTATTTATTTTAAGTTTGTAAAATTGAGGAATGTGTATGGTGTTTATCAGGGCTCCTTCCGGCACTGCAGCTGCATTGAGTGATTAGCCGTTTGTCCTGCCCACCAATTATGCTCCATCTCCATTCATAATAAATACACGTGACCCAGTGACCAGGCACACGCCACCCTGAAGACGTAATCAACACGAAACGTACGTCGGTCGGCGCAGCCTGGTCACGTGGTATACACACGCAGCGCTCCATCCTGGGTCCCTGACTGCAGCGAACGGTGGCTTCGGTGCACGCCGCTTCTAGGAGTCCATGAGCCGTGAGCTCCCTATTGTCTGCCTGCAGCTCCAGTGCCGGGATGGGCACTTTTTAATGTAAGAGGCCACCTAGGCCACATACGTTTTTTACATTATTTTTATTGCCTTTTTATAAATAAATACGGGTTACACTATGGAGTCCTTTTGCTTGTATTTCACATGTTCCGCCTAATTAACCGAGGGAGGAGTTTCCAACATTTCTCTACCAGTATTGTCCATATGTGTGCAGGCACAATCCTGCTTAAGCTGTTAAAGACCTTCTTTTTAACTAAAGAGGTCCACATCCTTTGGTAAGCGCAATCTACTATTTGTGCACTTCGGGTGTTAGCTTCATATGAAGATTTGGTGAAGGATTAACTCTTTGCACTACTTTGAAGAAAACAATCACAATATATCATGAACATTATTTGTTGAAGATTTGTTCTAGCTTCACATGAAGATTTGGTGAAGGATTAACTCTTTGCACTATTCTGAAGAAATTAACTTCAATATATTATGAACATTATTTGTTGAAATAATTTTTCACTTTTTGGATTTGTTACACATTTGATTTTTCATTAAAGGAACACTAAAGCTTCCCTTTTTTTTGCTTAAAAATAACAAACATGTTATACTTACCTCCACTGTGCAGCTCGTTTTGCACACAGTGGCCCCGATCCTGGTCTTCTGGGGTCCCTCGGCGGCTGTCTTGGCTCCTCCCCGCAAGGACTCCACACCTTAATGCGAGTGAGCTCGCATGGTGTGGAGTGATTGCGGGCGCGCTCCCGTGATACAGCGGCGGCCATAGCCGCCGACTGTATCACTCGGCCCCGCCCCCCGGCGTGCCACGTCATTGGATGTGATTGACAGCAGCGCCAGCCAATGGCTGCGCTGCTTTCAATCCATCCAGTGTAGCCAATCGGCGGCCAGGCTGAAAAACGAAGAGGATGACGGGGACGAGCATGGGACTTTCGAGGGGCCAGGTAAGAAAAACGGGGGCTCGGGGGGGGGGGGCGGTATTGTCGAATGTTTTTTCACCTTAATGCATAGGATGCATTAAGGTGAAAAAACATGTAACTTTACTACTCCTTTAACTTAATCTATGAGACTTTTCTATAATTGAGTGTTATAGATTTCTTTGATTGTTGTGGGCTTGACAGCACGCTATTATTACGATTGGGACTAATCGATTTATATATGGTGACTTTCAATTCACCTTTTTGTATATAGGCATCACAGGAATGTGTTGGTGTTTATATTAAGAATTATTCACACAATAATTTATTAGATAAGTTATCACTTATTAATTAAGTTTAAGAGTATTTGAGCGCCCCCTTTTTCATATATATACATTAAAAAGTCAAAGTTTGATTTATGATTGCTAATCTGTCCCATTACTTTTGGTCCCTTAAAAAGTGGGAGGCACATATACAAACTGTTGTAATTCCTACACCGTTCACCTGATTTGGATGTAAATACCCTCCAATTAAAGCTGAAAGTCTTCAGTTAAAGTACATCTTGTTCATTTCATTTAAAATCCATTGTGGTGGTGTATAGAGCCAAAAGGATTAGAATTGTGTCAATGTCCCAATATTTATGGACCTGACTGTATGTGGTATCGCTGTGATCATCAGGAGCAGGAGAATTTGTTTTGGGTTGCTCTTTGATGGTAGGTTATGGTAGTAGCAAGAAATATACAGCTAAAAAAAAAAAAATAGGATTTTTTTGTACTCACCGTAAAATCCTTTTCTCTGACGTCCATGGACTGACACAGCATCTTCAATCTTGACAAAGCGGGTTATGTTCCTGCTCATAGGAGAAGACTAGGTAGAATGTTAGATATTTTAACATACATTCCCTTACCAGAGCTGAACAGCCCCGCCCATGGGGCGGTCCCTCCGGACATGACCCTCCTACCTTCAGCCAGCAGCCTCAGTTCGTATTAAAGCTGCAGTACAAACTCAAAAAAGGAGGGGTGGGTGCTGTGCCAGTCCATGGACGTCAGAGAAAAGGAGTACAAAAAAATCCTATTTTCTCTTACCGTCTATGGACTGACACAGCATCTTTAATCTTGACAAAGTGGGACGTCCCAAAGCAGTGTCAAAGAACGAGGGGTGGGAACAGTATCAAGGAAAAAAACAAACTTCACCCCAAACAAGCAGAGCTCCTCAACGGAGGAGTTGCAACTTTAAACCTTGCGGCCGAAGGAAGCATCAGAAGATGCATCCACACCAACCTTATAAAACTTTAAAAAGGTATGTGCGGACGACCAGGTCGCCGCCTTGCACACTTGTGCAACAGACGCTTGATGTCGGAAAGCCCAGGAAGCACCAATTGCCCTGGTTGAATCCGCTGTAACCGGAAAAGGAGGCGCCCGCCCCTTAAGGGCATAGGCCTGTATGACAGTCTGCCTGATCCACTGAGAAATGGTGGCAGACAAAACCACTTGGCCCTGTTTTGGACCAGACACAGACACAAACAGCGAGTCAGACTTCTGAATCGAAGCCGTAGCAGACAGGTACACCCGCAGGGCACGTACCACGTCTAACGTGTGAAGCGCAAACTCTCTGGGATGCAACGGACGAGGACATAAGGACGGAAGCACGATGTCCTCATTAAGATAGAAGGCCAAGACCACCTTTGGGAGAAAAGAAGGCTGCAGGCGTAGCACCGCCTTATCCTTATGGAGGACCAAGTATGGCGGTTTGCAAGACAAGGCCGCCAACTCGGAAACCCTTCTGACAGAAGTAATGGCTACCAGAAAAGCCACCTTCTGAGATAAAGTTAAGAGAGGAATCTCTCTGATGTTTTCAAAAGGAGGTTCCTGAAGAACCGAGATCACCAAATTCAAATCCCAAGGAGGAAGAGGTGGTTTAACAGGGGGGAGCACATGTTGGACCCCCTGTATGAAGGTACTAATCAAAGAATGGCCCGCTAGCGGCCTCTGAAAGAAAATAGCCAAAGCTGAAATCTGACCCTTAATGGTGCTTAAGGCAAGCTTTTGGGTCACAGCACGCTGTAAAAACAGCAAGATCCTGGGAACAGAATATGTCCGTGGACGCCAATCCAGCTCCTTGCACATAGCGATGTAGGCCCTCCAGGTATGGTGGTATATCTTCCTGGAGGAAGATTTCCGTGGCCTCAGCATGGTCGAGATGACCGAATCCGAGACACCCCGTTCTCTCAGCACCTGGCTTTCAATAGCCATGCCGTTAAAGCCAGCGACTGTAAAGCAGGATGAAGTATGGGACCTTGAGACAAAAGGTCCTCCCGCCATGGAACATCCGCCACTAGGCACACAAGATCGGCGTACCAAGGACGCCGAGGCCAATCTGGAGTGATGAGGATTACCGGAATCCCCTCGGCCTCCACCCTGCGAAGCAATCGAGGAAGCAGCTTCAGTGGAGGATAGGCATAAATCAGCCGATACCGACCCCACGGGGCTTCCAATGCGTCTGACGCGTCTGCCCAGGGATCCCTGGACCTGGCCATGAATCTCGACACCTTGTGATTGAGTCGAGAGGCCAGGAGGTCCACATCCGGCGTGCCCCACCTCCGGCAAAGGAGTTGAAACACCTCCGGATGCAAGGACCATTCCCCCTGGTCCAACATCTGGTGGCTCAGTTAGTCAGCCTGCCAGTTATCTACTCCTGGAATGTAAACGGCCGACAGAGCCTGCACACTTCTTTCCGCCCACCTTAGGATATGAGCGACCTCGGACACCGCAGCTGAGCTCCGAGTTCCCCCCTGATGGTTGACATAAGCCACCGCCGTGGCGTTGTCTGATTGGATCCTGACCGAGCGTCCCTGCAGTCTCCTCGACCACGAGGAGAGGCACAGTCTGATTGCCCGGAGTTCCAGGACATTGATCGGCAGACGGGACTCGTCCGGAGACCAGAGCCCTTGGGCTGACAGAACTCCCCAGACTCCGCCCTAGCCCGATAGACTGGCGTCCGTTGTGATCACAGTCCACTGAACAGGAAGGAACGACTTCCCCACGTCAGAGATGCCCTGACCAGGTGACTCACCTGGATCTGACGATCCAGTGATAATGGAGACTTGTTCCAGCAAGACAGGATCTCCTTTTGTAAGACTCGAGTGTGGAATTGGGCATACGGTACCGCCTCGAAGGCAGCCACCATGAGTCTCAGGACCCTCATGCAAAAACGGAGTGACGACCATTTGTGGGACGTCAGCACCTGTACCGCAGATTGAAGAGTCTGTAACTTGTCTAAGGGTAGAAATACTCTCGCCTCCAAGGAGTCCAGGATCAATCCTAGGTACTCCAGACGCTGAGTCGGAACCAGCCGAATTCTCGGAGGGCCTGACTGGCTATCACCACATTTTCCTCTAATTCTGAGCCAGAGTCTGCTCTCAGAAGAAGATCGTCTAGATAGCCCACGATAGCAATGCCTCGCTGTCTCATAGTGTTTTATACACAATGGATTACCCCGTCACCATGACACATACCGAATCCACCACCACTACAACAACCACAGGAGTAGACACAGGGTTTAGCCGAACTCTTACCGCCCCAGCTAACAATCCCTTACGCTCCAGCCAGCAACTTTTTTCACAAACAGCGGATGTAGGCGATTTCTCTCTGAGACGCATATTCCGCAAACTTGAGAGCCTTATGGCAAAGGAAATAAGGGCGTTCTGGGATGTTAACACACTTACGGAATATATCACTATGGAACAAATACCTCGAGGACTACGCATTAAGAAGTTTCCCACGTTTGATTTTCCAGACGAGGATACAAAAATGAAATGGACTAATACCCTTTCTGCTTGTTCGTTTGAACTGATGAAAATCATTGTGAACTTTAAACAAAAAGAATTGAATAGGGTACAGGATGAAATGTCCATGATACAGAAGGAACTAGTGGATCAACAGGGACAACCTGGATATTCAGATTTAGACATGCAGCTGAATAAAAAAATGGATAAACTAGAAAGAGGAGTAATTGCTACTAAAAAAGAGAAAAAGACCAGAGATCAGTTAGATTATGATGCAAATAAAGTTTATACTTGGAAGAAGCCAATATTTCACGCGAACCGCCCACGAAAAACTCCAAGCAAAAAGCGGGTCAGTTTTTCAGACGCGGAAGGTGAACCCCCAAATGACACTTTTGCAGCGACTGGATCTGACTCTTCCTCTGACAGCTCCAAACCCGAATACACACGTAAAGATCAACCGGTTCCTTTAAACCCTCACGGTCAGAATCACAGCAAGAAAAACAAGAAGAAAAACAACAAAAAAACAAGAAAACCAGGAGAGGCGGAAAGAAACACAGAAGACAACAGAGGAAATCGCTACCCTCTACGGGATCGCAAGTAGCTGAAATATCGAATGTAATGAATCTGTCGGGATGTCCTTTAACCGAATCAGACATTCTATTATTGTCAAAAGGCTTGAATTTTTGTCCATCCAATCACTTTAACCTCTTCAACACCATCATAGATGTCAACAGATTAGCAAGAGTTCTCACACTGCAAAAACATTACTTTTCTGAACAAGATATTTCATCGCCAGGCTTTTCCACAGAGGACTCCACCATGGGTGAGTGTATACCTTATTCTAATCATTTCATTGATGTATGTGCTTTGATGGACTTGACAGATCTTGCTGGTGAATCAGATATAGTCAGAGAAGATATGGATGTTTTTGGTCCAGGTCATAACCCAGTTCATTTTAAGGTTAAATCAGACTTTTATCCGATAAATTCCAGAGGAAAGGACATGGATTTATACCAAAAATTAGTAGAAAGGGATTTATCCCTTTTGGCTAAAAATATATCTAAAACATCCAGCAAAAAGGGTTTTGATAATTTGTCTGTTGAAGAAAAAATATCGTTAGATAAACTACAAAAGGATCCCTCTATAGTTATAAAGAACTCCGATAAAGGCGGGGTGGTGGTTGTCCTAGATGCCACTATCTACAAACAAGAGGCTTTAAGGCAATTGTCGGACACTACCACTTATCATAAGCTTAGAGGTGACCCCACAGAATCCTTCAAGAAAGAACTCTCTGCGTTATTGGATAGGTCAGTCCTAATAGGAGTCTTCACAGAAAAGGAAAAAGAAGTTTTGATCCCACCTTTCCCTGTCATGCCCATCTTTCATCACCTACCAAAACTGCATAAGGGCCTTACACCTCTTACGGGCAGACCGATTGTGGCAGGAATCAATTCCTTAAATGAACGTTTAGGGCAATGGGTGGATGAACAACTCCAACCTTTGGTTATGGACTTACCAGGGTACATTAGTGACACCAATGACCTTTTGACCAAACTGAATGACATCACATGGAATGAAAACTGTCAGTGGATCACTTGTGATGTCACAAGTCTTTATTCCTCCATACCCCATACTTTGGGTCTACAGGCTGTTTCTCACTTTTTACAGAGATCGGATCGTTTTTCCCCTTATCTACAGGAGTTCATTATTTTATGTTTGGAATATTTGCTTACTCATAATTTTTTTATGTTTGACGGGGACTATTACCTCCAAAAGTGCGGAGCCTCGATGGGAGCCAAGTTCTCTCCATCCCTGGCCAATCTCTACATGGGATGGTGGGAAAGACTGCGCATTTTTGGGCCTCATAGTCCCCGTCGCAGAGATACTTTATTTTTTTGCAGATTTATAGACGATCTCTTGTTTATAGTGAATGACCCATCATGTGACCTAGAAAGATGGCTAGCATACATGAACGATAATACACTCAATCTACGCTTCACTGGTACACTCAACAAAAACACTATTGAATTTCTAGATGTTAAGTTGTCAGGTGAAAACAATGCTATTTTCTCCAGTTTATACAGAAAACCTAATGCAGGGAACACGCTGTTGAGAGCAGATTCTAGTCATCCTACACATACTATCAATAGCATCCCTATTGGACAGTTCCTGAGGCTAAGGAGATTGTGCAGCAGAAACACTGACTTTGAAAATGAAGCCAAAGCTATGTCTAGTAGATTTGAAGAAAGGGGATATCCCACACCTGTTATAGAAAAGGGATTATCCATTGCCAGGAATACATCTCGTGATTCCTTGTTGTCTAAAAAAGCAGATCACGCACATGGAGAGGATAGAAATAAAGACAGAGATAGGATCAGAGAGACCAATAAAAAGAAAAGGAAAAGCAAACATAGATTTAGAAATAAAAAGAAAAACAATATCGACAACGGTATCCCCACGTTTTCCACCCCATATAGTGCTGAATTCCAGAATGTCAAACGTATAGTCATAAAATATTTACCTATACTAACACATGACCCTATATATGATAAAATATTACAGAAGGGCTTTCGTACGGTTTCCAGAAGAGCACCATCTCTTGGAAACCTACTATCTCCTAGCCTTTTTTCTAGTAAGAACACCACGAAACACTGGTTATCATTTAAAGGGACATTTAAATGTGGGGGAACACACTGTGTTTATTGTCCATTCATACAGAAAGGTGACACTATTACATCCATGTCGACTGGCAAAACACATAAGATAGATTCTTTCATCAATTGTAACACTAGCTACATCATATATGCCATCACTTGTACACAGTGTTCCATACAATACATTGGGAGAACTACCAGACGCCTCAAAGATCGGTTATACGATCATCTTTACGATATTGATAAGGACCACATGACCAACGTAGCACGACATTGGAACGAGGTTCATCATAAAAACACCTCCAGCCTCACTATACAGGGAGTGGAAAGGATCACCAGACCCGTTAGGGGTGGGGACAAATTTAATACACTATGCAGACAAGAAGTTCGGTGGATCTTCCTACTAGACACTAGACGCCCCACAGGGTTAAATTATGAATGGGATGTATCACATTTTTATTAAATTACCTGTGAAGATGCATCCCATATGGATAGCATATAAGTTATCATGATAACTTGCTTCATTGTTACAATGATCCTCTCATTTAGTGTTGGTTTTTCCTTATACTGCTTGTCTTCACAATTGGAACAAAAAACATTTTTTTGTCATTTATTTCCATAATTTACAACTGCAGTTGCGAAATTATGCATCATTGCATTCATATTTCGCACTTTTCATGGTCCACACATGCACATCTTTGGGCATATAGTTTTTTTTTTTCTCCAACTCGAAACATGAGCCTGTCTGCACAGTGTCCTGTCCCCTTTTTTTGTAATGAGTACCAGTGTTGTGTTTTTTTTTTTTTTCCCATAACTTGTTTTTAAGACTTTCGCACAGAGGACCCCTTTTTTTGAGATTTATAGCATAATTTGCAAGGATGTGCTTTATTGCATTGGAATTTTGCAAATTTAGTACATATCCTGTCCTTTGGTGCGTTAGACTTGAAACATGAGCCTGTCTGCACAGTGTCCTGTCCCTTTTTTCTAATGAGTATCATTGGTGTTTCTCGTCCTCCAGAGGATTTTTGGAGATCAATCATTGTGAGGCCAAGCATCATTGTATCTGTTCTACCTCTGTTTACATCTACCTTCTCTTTGTGTACACATATTTGTAAACACATATTTGTAAACATTTTTTATTTTCATTTTTTCAAACCAATGATGGCCAATTACTCCAATCATTTGTCGCCGTGTTTGTATGGACATAACTCTAATGTAATATATCTATATAGGATAAAATTATCCTTTTGATTTTTTTCAATTTTTGATATTATATTTTGATATTTTTTTACATTTTTTTACATTTTTGTTTCTTTATAAATGCCCATACACCACGACGACAATTTTCGAGCTATTATCAACTACCAGCCCTCGAACTAATAGTAATTCCGTTCTTAATACATATTTGAAATTCCGTGATTATGAGCATCGGGGCTTCCAGTACTTAGGTACCATAGTGTCTATGCACATGCCCGGCCACCATGCACACTTTTATATGTTCATATATTATTTAATTTTTAATTTTGGATAAGTGCGGTGATTGACATGTGCATACACACTATTTTAACAGATTCCCTTGACAATTAAGGTTAATATCATGATTTTATCATTATTTGAATATTGGGTTTACATCTTAAACCGCAGAGATGAGGGTACATCTATGCAAAGATGCATGGTCATCCTGCTAGATAGTATTGTGTGTGGTTCAATACCATTTTCCTATATGGATCTGAACATCCGAATTTCCTTACACACATTTTCATGTACCCCCTTGCATGATTTTATTGTATATTATCGTGCATATCTTTGTACATTCTTATACTCATTTATTACACACTTCTTATTTATGTTTATGTTTAAAGTTGAAAGTCCAAGGTTCATGTGTGCATACAGGAGAGACATGTGTCTCCGGTAAATGCATATATTCACACATGATATTTATTTAAATTTTATTCATTTATCCATGTTTATTTTGTTCTATGGCATATTGTATTATATCCATTGACCCATTACAAGGTGGATTATATTATGTTATATAGCACATTTATAGACATTCATATATGGACATTTCTTTACACTTTATACACACACATATATCTCCTTCATGATCACTTATCATTTATTTATTCATTTTTATCATTCTTCACATTTCCCTATGTAATTGTCACACAGTCTGTTTGGCAGTAGCACGCATTGTGCACATTTTGTGCATTTAAATTTTATTATTTATTATTTATTAATTAATTCATCATTATGGTTTTTTGGAGTATTTGTAAATTACTATTATTATTTCAATTCACACGAATATCACATAATAATTATTTCACATACATGAATATATTTACATCTATGGCTTACCATCTCCAAAAAACATTTTCACATTTTCACTTTTCATTCATTTCTTCATTTAAAAAGATTTTTTCGTTCATTTTTTGAACTTAATTAATTGACATTCATACTTATCACTGTCATATTCATTCACTTTAAATAATATATAGACACACTTTGGTGTGTCTATGTTTAAGCATTAAGTGTTTAGTTTATAATTTATACACATTTTGTAATTTTGTATTTTTGTGAATGGTCTTCAAAAGAGTGCTATTCCCTTCCCCCCTCACCCTTTCTTGGGAGTGTCGGAATCAAACATAAGG
Organism: Rana muscosa; assembly: GCA_029206835.1. Lineage (NCBI taxonomy): Eukaryota > Metazoa > Chordata > Amphibia > Anura > Ranidae > Rana > Rana muscosa. The sequence continues at coordinate 434,989,725 of CM055120.1, forward strand.
TTATCCCAGTCAGCTGTGTTCTTTCAGTACTGATTGGTGTAAAGTTACTTTATTTTTCATTTATACCTCTATTGATTCCCACACACCTTAGCTATGAGTAAGCGTCAATTCGTGACGTGAAACGCGTTAGCCACCCTTCCCTGCATGCACACTATCTGCATTTGTTGTTTTGGATTTATGGATTTATTTTGAATTTGGATTTTTTACCTGAAATTTTGGAATAAATAACTGTCTATACAGAGTGCGGCAGTCCAGGGTTTCTTTTTCTCCCATAGTCAGCCTGCCAGTTGTCTACTCCTGGAATGTAAACGGCCGACAGAGCCTGCACGCTTCTTTCCGCCCACCTTAGGATATGAGCGACCTCGGACACCGCAGCTGAGCTCCGAGTTCCCCCCTGATGGTTGACATAAGCCACCGCCGTGGCGTTGTCTGATTGGATCCTGACCGAGCGTCCCTGCAGTCTCCTCGACCACGAGGAGAGGCACAGTCTGATTGCCCGGAGTTCCAGGACATTGATCGGCAGACGGGACTCGTCCGGAGACCAGAGCCCTTGGGCTGACAGAACTCCCCAGACTCCGCCCTAGCCCGAAAGACTGGCGTCCGTTGTGATCACAGTCCACTGAACAGGAAGGAACGACTTCCCCACGTCAGAGATGCCCTGACCAGGTGACTCACCTGGATCTGACGATCCAGTGATAATGGAGACTTGTTCCAGCAAGACAGGATCTCCTTTTGTAAGACTCAAGTGTGGAATTGGGCATACGGTACCGCCTCGAAGGAAGCCACCATGAGTCTCAGGACCCTCATGCAAAAACGGAGTGACGACCATTTGTGGGACGTCAGCACCTGTACCGCAGATTGAAGAGTCTGTAACTTGTCTAAGGGTAGAAATACTCTCGCCTCCAAGGAGTCCAGGATCAATCCTAGGTACTCCAGACGCTGAGTCGGAACCAGCCGAATTCTCGGAGGGCCTGACTGGCTATCACCACATTTTCCTCTAATTCTGAGCCAGAGTCTGCTCTCAGAAGAAGATCGTCTAGATAGCCCACGATAGCAATGCCTCGCTGTCTCAGCAAAGCTAGAATCGGGGCAAGCACCTTGGTGAAAACCTGCGGTGCTGACGCCAAACCGAAGGGAAGAGCCACAAACTGATAGTGGTCTTCGCCTATCGCGAAGTGCAGAAACTTCTGGTGACCCGCGCAGATTGGGACATGCAAGTAGGCGACCTTGATGTCCAAGGATGCCAGAAAATCCCCTGGGTGGAGCGCAGCAATCACTGAGCGAATGGATTCCATGCGGAATTTCCGAACCTTCACAAAGGCATTTAGGGCCTTGAGATCCAGAATTGGACGGACTCTGTCCTTCTTTGGGACCACAAACAGATTTGAATAAAATCCCTGAAACCTCTCCTTTGACAGCACTGGCACAATTACTCCGCACCTCAGCAAGTTCTGCACTGCCCCTAACAGGGCAGCCCGACGCGCTGGAAGGAGAGAGAGATTTGAGGGAAAGAATCTGTCTGGTGGCCAGGAAAGGAACTCTATCCTGTACCCCGAGGTAACCACCTCGCATATCCACCGGTCGGAGATCCGGGAGGTCCACCGATCCGCGAACCTGCAAAGTCGTCCCCCCACCCCAGAGTCGGGTGGGGGCAAGACTTCATGCAGTGGTGGGCTTGTTTGCCGGCTTGGTTGGCTTACGCACCCAGGGATGCTTCTGTCCCCCAGCTGCACCCTTGTCAGTCTGGGAGAATTTTTCCCCGTGATTTGACCAACGAAAAAAACCTCTTCTGAGTGGGAATGGAAGGACCCGGCTTACATGCTCTTACCCCCGTGACATTTTTAATAATGTCATCCAGGGAAACACCAAACAGCCTTCCGCCCTTGAAAGGCAAATTCGTTAGGAGCTTCTTAGAGGCCAGGTCAGCTGACCAGCATTTCAACCAAATTAGGCTTTGGTCTGCCAGTGTAATGCATTCCGGAGGAAAATTATGCTCCTGCACATACTGGTGCATAAGCTTCGCCCATTCCGTGAGCATCGGAGTCACCAGGGACGCCGCTACAAGAGGACACAGCGCAGATCCCAGCATGGTGAACATGGCTCTGCTCACCATTTCCGTCTTCCTATCCGTAGGGTCCTTAAAAGCAGGGGTCCCCTCAACCGGGAGAGTTGTAGCGTTATTCAACCGGGCGACCGGGGGGTCGACCACCGGAGGAGAGGCACATTTTTTAATCAGGCTGTCCTCAAAGGGTTACCTAACCACCAGACACTGCGAGACCGCAAAGGTCTTCTGTGGTTTGTCCCAAACCTGGTTTATGAATCTGTCAAAAAAAAGGTGTATAGGGAAATAACCTTTTTAGAAGGCTTAGCTTGAAAAGAACCAAAGGAGACTGACTCCACCACAGGTTCCTCAGCCGCAGCATCCAGCTTGAGAGTGTCCCTCACAGCATCAATGAGTTCACTAACAAGTGTCCTGTCATGTACTGACCCAGATATGGAGTCTTCCTCACAAGGAATGTCCTGGTAAAAAATATCAAAATATTCAGAGCTAGGGTGCCGCAGCAATGCCCATATCTGAATCAGAGCACTCCCCTGGAGATGGTGGGGGGAGAGGGCGCTTTACAGCCCCCTTGCATTCGCACGCCGCTTCCATCCTGGCAACAAATGATTCCAGGACTGCCGACAACTGGTCCATAGGGACCGCAGGTGCAGCAGCACTGCCAGTTGCTTCTGACATGAAAGGGAAAGCAGGTGACACTGACTCCGTGATACCACCACCCTCTGAGACTTTGTCCATATGAGAGAGAAAGTCCACCCTCCGGCTGCACTGACTGTGGGGGGTTACCCAGGGGACTCACCAACCCGGCCAGGACCGCTCGGTTCCGCTGCCTGTGTCTGCCCTCAGCGAGTGAACAGTGAGGAGACTGTGAGGAGAATCGCGCCGTTCCAGTCAGTGATAGAGGCCAAACCAGCACAAAAGAGTACGTGGCTACAAGAAAATGGCCACCGCAATTACAAATGCGTCATAGGGCAGCTACTGCAAGATGGCCGCCAATGCGGTTTTCAATGTAAAGTAAAAGACAGGAAAAACATGGCGCCAAAGAGCATGCAAGGCCCAAGCTGACACAGCTAAACCCCCACACCTCAATGCAGAACCCTGTGGACCCCCACCGGGACAGAGAGACCCCCTGGCACCCCCAGTCAGTGCACCACCATAGTCTAGGCGACAGAGAGTAGCAAAAAAACAAGGGGGAGACAGGGAAAACCCCCTACCATGGGAACACAAAGCATGTACTCACCTGCTGAGGCAGGGAAACAGTACTTACCCGTCCAGCTAGGACCCACTGGTGTGTTCCCGACAGGCCTATCACAGTGCAGTACTGAGTAGCTGTCGGCCAGTCCACCGCGAAAGATACAGCAAAACTGTTCAATCTTATGTGGACCCTGGAGCAAAAAGCTCACCGGCCATGGGGCATGTCGTGAACTGATCTCACGCAGAGCGAGGATCAGCACGCTCGATGGTCGGACTGGGAAGACTACGAGGATAGCAAACTACCCAACCTGTTGCCCAGCCGACAGTTGATAGAAGAATCACAAAAATAAAATAATAAAAGTTCAAAAAGAACAAAACATTTCTTCAAGAGACTGGCTCTGAAGAGAGCCACGTCCTCTCCTCTGCTAGGCAGAAAAAAACTGAGGCTGCTTGCTGCAGGTAGGAGGGTTATGTCCGGTGGGGCTGTTCAGCTCTGGTAAGGGAATGTATGTTAAAACATCTAACATTCTGCCTAGTCTTCTCCTATGAGCAGGAACATAACCCACTTTGTCAAGATTGAAGATGCTGTGACAGTCCATTGAAGGTAAGAGAAATTATATATATTTTTTTACTATTTTGGACCAGTTTTCCTTTTATAATAAAAAAAATTAGGAGATATCAATTATCATTTACCATCAAATGAAAGCCCAATTTGTCCTGAAAAAAAAACAAGGTATAATCCACCTGGATGCAGTAGTTGTTATATGTATGGTTTTACTAACACATATCAAAGTTGCAAAATTGGGCTTAGGCATTAAGATTTGTTTTACCCTTAGGCGTGAAGGGGTTAATACTCAGTGATTTACAGCCATTGTACCACGCAACAAATGTTTTTCTTCATCTATCAATGTCTATAAATGATCAGGGAAAAGCTCTGAGCTTCCAGAAGGTCTCTTGTATGAGGTTTACAAGACCCTAGGTTAGTGTGTGTGTGTGTGTGTGTGTGTGTGTGTGTGTGTGTGTATGTATGTATGTATATATATATATATATATATATACACATATACACACACACACTTTTATGTCCCTTATTTTATTTAATTCCCCACCACTAGGTCCGAGAAACACAAAAATGTCAGTACTTTAGAGTTTGGTAGAGCGCTGTCACTCTGGGGTGAAAAAGATTTTGATACTGAAAGAGTGTGTAAGGTAGGTTCAGGCACTTTATGGTGCCTGCTATACAGCTAAACTGTTAAATCTAACGGGAAATTGTACATGAAAATTGTATAATGTGTGGCCAGCCTTACTTTGCTTGAAAATAGCAGTATATTAGTATGGAAAACATACAGTTCACTGTTAGCACACAGGCTGCAACATGTCATTCGAGGATTAAAGAACTGATATATTTACTTTGTTCTGATTTTCATAGCATCGCTATGTCAAGGCAGGATGGAAATGTTCAAGTGCCGTTGGGTACTGGCTTCTGGAACAGTCCAAAACCAACTCAGTACAGTAAAGAAACCCAGGACCTGCTGAAAGGTGATGTTACATATATAGTAAATGGCTGTCAATATCATTGTTGCTGGGACTAAACTTAAAGTGGATGTAAACCCGATTCATGAAATTTAAGCTGGGTGTTTTCTATCTGCAGTGTTTTCTTATCTCTCTTCAAAGCCATGTGTCCCATAGCTTTCTCCTGCCCCGTTCTTTTGTTATCAGCATGAGAACTCCTGACAAGTTCTCTGACACAGGAGATAAAAACAGCAGAAGTTCTGTGTTGGGGAGGATGCTATGAATAGATTAGCAGAGCCCTGAACAATTCAAGGAACAGAATTGAAAGTATCTACCTATGTCAGCTGTCTTGGCTGTATGCCCAGGCTTCACTGCAGTGCTAACCAGGAAGAGAAAATCTCCTAACATGATCTGAACTTTCTAAAGAATATATAAAGCTGAAGACAGCAGATATACATGTAAAACTTGTAGGGAGATTTGTTTCAGCCTTGTGTTTCATCTGAGGCTGTTCGCTTCACTGGGTATATGTGAGGGTTTACATCCACTTCAATGCTGAGAGTTGTAATACCTATAATTTTCTATTTACATCCTGTTTAACATAAGCATTGGAAAAAACACAAGATAACCTACATCAGTGGTTCTCAACCTCAATCCTCAAGTACCCCCAACAGGCCATGTTTTGGGAATGTGCCCTCGTACACACGGCCGAGATTCTCATTGAAAAAAACATGTCGTTTTTTTCGACGAGATTCTTGGACAAGAAACTTGTCCCGGCCGAGTGTACACACGCTCGTTTCAAAGAACCCGCGGTTCTTTGAATGGAGCGTACGCGGTGACGTCATCGACTACGACGAGCATGCGCTCGTCACATTCGATGCCGTCGCCGCCATCTTGGTATACCCTACGTATGCCTAGGAAGCTACCGCGCATGCGTCAAATTCATTTCGAACATGCGCAGGCTTCCGGGAGGACAGGTAAGTGTACACACACTCACTTTTCTCGTCGAGAAACATGCCGAGGAGAATCTCGACGAGAAAATAGAGAGCAGGTTCTCTATTTTCTTGTCGGTTTTCTCGACGAGAAACCCGATAGCCGCGTACACACGACCGATTTACTCGGCAAGACCTCTCTGCCAGCAAGTTTCTTGCTGGTTCTTGCCGAGAAAATCGGCCGTGTGTACGAGGCCTTTCTCTTAGATAAAATAGCTGTCCAAAATACCAAGCCATTGACTCTGATTTAAAGCACCTCTGCAAGATAAAGGAAAACCTGCAAACATGGCCTGTTGGGCATACTTGAGGACAGAGATTGAGAACCATTGACCTACATGACTTTCAGAACTAGATATGTTTAATCATCAGCATTAATTTTCACTACCAGTGCTACCTAGCTTTGTGCATTATTTAACTTACTAAAGGTTCTTCTTGGTGAAAAAAGAAGAGGGTGCAGTATGCTTTCTGTGAAAATAGCAAAAGTGTGAGAGTTCCAGAACAGGCAATGCTGAAGAAGTGTCATGGTGGTGCAGTATGTGTAGCAGAGAAGTGCAGAAAGCATGACATAGCAGGCAGTATGTGCGGGGGGGGGGGGGGGACCTGTGGAGGCTACGATATTGAAGAGTATATACAGTGGAGGAGTGCAGAGGACATAAAGGCAAATAGTATGTTAAGGGGAGGGGTATGGAGGCTGTAACAGCAGATAGTACTGTATATGCAGTGGAAGAGTGCAGATGGGTATAAAAGAGAGCAGTATGTGCAGGGGGGGACCTGTGGAGGCTACAATATTGAAGAGTATATGCAGTGGAGGAGTGCAGAGGGCATAAAGGCAAATAGTATGTCAAGGGTAGGAGTAAGGAGGCTGTAACAGCAGATAGTACTGTATGTGCAGGGGAAGAGTGCAGAGGGTATAAAAGAGAACAGTATGTGCAGGTGGGGAGTGCAGAGGGTATGACAGTGGGCAGTATGTGCAGGAGAAGAGTGAGAAGAATATAAGTGCTGGTAGTATGTAGAGAAAAACAATGTGGAGGGTATAAGAGTAGGCAGTATGTGCATAGGGTATGAGAAAGGACATCATTATAAATCCCCCCTGCACTCCCAGGAGACCCCCAGTCTCCTGGGACAGCATTGTCAGCATACTCTAAAGTTGAGAAAACATCACTGCCAGCCCCTTCTCATACACCGCTCCTCCTGTGTCACTCTCGTAAATCAAAGCTTCTAAATACCTCAATTACGCCGCTCTTTCATGGACCTGGTCATGTGATTGCTTTCCTCTGGTGTTTCATTAATGGTCACGTGACCGCTCTCCTCTTCCAATCAAAAGCTAAACTCAAGGAGTAGGTGGAGCAGGAGGAGGAGAGCGACCAAAAAGAGCGGAGTTAATTGTAGACATGTGCAATTCATTTAGTTGCCAATTAGTTTTTCAACAAATATAGGCAAATTCATTAATTCGGAAATATCCGATTTTTCTAATTTCCGAATTTTTCTGAATATTCGGAAATGCGAAAATTGGGATTTTCAGAAAATCCCAAAATTTTACATTTCGGAGATTCAGAAATTCTAAATTTGAAAATTCGGAAATTGGATATTCGAAAATTCGGAAATCCAAAAATAAGAATGAAAATCAGAAAATTCAAAAGAACGAAAATTCGAAAATAAGAACAAATCTGAAAATTGAAAAACCAGAAAATTCAAAAATCTGAAATAATAATAACTTAACTATTAAATTATAGGTATTGGAATTTTCTTTCAAATTTGGCTGTTAGTGAACGTAACGAATACAAATTTATCCAAAGTTACGAATAGCGAATACCGTATCTAAAGGAATGGAACGTAAACTAATTAATAATAATAATGTATTATTATTATTATTTTGTTTTGTTTCATTTGTTTAGATGTGGCATTCTTTATTTTGGATAATTTGTAACTTCAGATAATTTAGTATTTGTTACGTTCACTAACAGCCGAATTTGAAAGGAAATTCCAATAAAAAAAATTAAACATCAAAACAGTGTTACGGACTTCTAAATACTGCATTTTACTTTATAAGCCGAGTTTACGGTTAAAAATAACTGTGAAAAGAAAGACTCTGGTGGGTGTATAAAGATGTCCGCTTCCTAACTTCTAACTCCAGGCTTACTGCGGACAAGTGCGGGTTTACCAAGATGGCCGCGAGGCAACGTCACTTTGGCTGCGCATCGCGCGCATGCGCAGAAGGCCGGTGTAACGACTGCCCAACTATGAAAGGGGTTAACGTCGTTCAGATCTTCCCTCTCCTGGACACTCATTCGCTGCCGATCCTCCACAGTCAGACGACCACTTTCCATAGGAATTAATCCTTCCAAAAGAACAGACGCACTCTGTATCTTTCCAAAATGAACTGACCCTTTATTGCAAAAGTACTACAACTCTTATACACACAGAGAGAAGCTTCTGACCCTCCTCCCATAATACCCCTCTGACCAGACCCAATTTACATGAGCCAATTAGCTACAGCTGCTGGCTCAGACCCATGACCTTTTAGGCTAGCTTTTGTCTCCCAATCCACATCCAATCCACATTTCAGTTTAAAGGATTATGACCTTTTGTGTTCCTCCAGCCTCTCTGGCTGCCAGAGGACAATACCTATAATTACAGGCTTAATTCCCACAAGCCACAATAGATACATAACTGCTCTAGATACACATTTCCCAATGAAAGGCTCTGTAGCATAAGTGAGGTTCATTACCATTACACAAGTAGACAGGAGACACCTCAGTATCTCTTCAATTAACCTGTCTGTCTGCTAGTTCCACAACCTATAATTACAGGCTTAATTCCCACAAGCCACAATAGACAATAGAATGTAATCACACACCATCACAGCAAGTATTACATACACAGCCCACACACAGTATATACCCAATCTGCTATGTATATACAGTATGGGATGGGTTATCACAGATCTTGGTGGGGTTTTCCTTCACCCTGTGCCCCAAGTAGGGACACAGGGTGGTTTACACATAAGAGGCATCGGGGAAGCTGAAGCAAGGGTATCTCATACTCTCTAAGAGATTCTGGGTTCCCCGGGCCCTCCCGTTACATCTCTCCCCTTTCGGCAGGAGACTAACACAGGAGGAGACCCCAGACGGGTTGACTCCGAAGTTAGTCCATAGGTCCATTCCTCTAATGCCGGTATACACACAGTACCCCAAATAAATTGCTCCAAACAGAGCATTACTTACCCAGCCAACCTCTACCTCTCTCAGAGAACATACCCGCCGCTGGGGAGAAGACAGGGTGACTGGGCTCAGTCCGTCATGTTGTTGGGGATCTGGGCCGACTGCCCAGCATCCCTGGGGTTTACAAGTGGAGGCTGAAGTCCCATCCACTTGTGGTGGGTGAAAATCCCCCAGTGCTTGCAAAGCAAGGCTGACATCCTCCTGTCTCAGTGTCACACCATTTTCTGGGGTTGTGTCAGTGAGGACCGAAGTCCCATCCAGTACCACAGGAACTCCCTCTTCTGTTAGTTGAGAGCAGAGGCCCGCGGCACTCTGCTCTGTTGCCAGCTCTTCCGCTGGGTTGCTGTGAGTGGAGACCGTAGTCCCATCCACCGATATCAGCTCGCGTTGCAGTTGTGTGCAGAGGCCAGTAGCATTCTGCCCTGCTGCCAGTGATTCAGCTGGGGGTAAAAGCTTTACCACCTCAGCTTGTTGCTGGAGAGAGGGGCCAACTGGCCTGGCTCCCTGAAACTCCACAGTTGTTTCCTGTGCTGGGCAGAGGTTGGTAGCACTCTGCCCTGTTGCCAGCACTTCTGCTGGGGACTCCACATCATCCGCTTCGGCTTTGGGGATAGAAATCTCCAGATTTTCCACTGCCGATTTTCTGGCATGCTGCGGGACACGTACATTCCTCCATCCAAGATCATCCCAAGCAGAAACAGGATCATAAAGGTCAGTCAGCACTTCAGCTTTGGGGATGGCAATCTCCAGATTTTCCACTGCCGATTCTTCAGCCAGGATTTCATAGTTGTCAACTGGTATTTCCTGATAGTCCCAGGCAAAGGTAGCCCCACCCTGCTGCTGAGCAGATTCTAGCAGCTGTCTGTAGGCGATCTCCGATTGCCATATTTCCGCCATTCTCCGCTCATGTTGTCGCTCTAGTTATTTCTTTTGTCGCGCATCCTGCAGCTGGATGCCTTTAATGGCATTCTGTATGGCAGTGTCTGATGGGTTAGCACCATATAATGCCAAGCGCTGTCGAACTCGTTGCTGAAACAAATCTTCAACTGACCGGGGTCCTGCATCACCATCCCTCTGGTCCATCTCGGCTAGCTCCCTGATCAAGGTGGCCTTGTTCTTTGTCCCACTGGTCCCTCCACGGCTCTCAAGTAGGTCTTTCAGCGTGGCTTTCCTGCCGGCTGCATAGCTGGTCATTCACTGTGGTGGTTTGGAGTGTCCCAGTAACTGGAGGGAAAATCCCACCGCTGCCAACCAATGTAACGACTGCCCAACTATGAAAGGGGTTAACGTCGTTCAGATCTTCCCTCTCCTGGACACTCATTCGCTGCCGATCCTCCACAGTCAGACGACCACTTCCCATAGGAATTAATCCTTCCAAAAGAATGAGACGCACTCTGTATCTTTCCAAAATGAACTGACCCTTTATTGCAAAAGTACTACAACTCTTATACACACAAAGAGAAGCTTCTGACCCTCCTCCCATAATACCCCTCTGACCAAACCCAATTTACATTTCAGTTTAAATGGTTATGCATGACCTTTTGTGTTTAGCTTTTGTCTCCCAATCCACATTATCAAAAGACTTCACAGAAATAAAGGATCTGTAGCATATTTGAGGTTCATTAACATTACACAAGCAGACAGCTGACACCTCAGCATCTCTTCAATTAACCTGTCTGTCTGCTAGTTCCACAACCTATAATTACAGGCTTAAGTCCCACAAGCCACAATAAACAATAGAATGTAATCACACAGCAAGTATTACATAAACAGCCCACACACAGTATATACCCAATCTGCTATGTATATACAGTATGGGATATGGCTATCACAGATCATGGTGGGGTTCTCCTTCACCCTGTGCCCCAAGTGAGACACAGGGTGGTTTACACATAAGAGGCATTGGGGAAGCTGAAGCAAGGGTTTCTCATACTTTCTAAGAGCTTCTGGGTTACCCGGGCCTTCCCGTTACAGCGGGTAGTGGCTTTGTGATGGGTAGTGGCTATCTGATAGAACACAACCAGATTTGCTACACAGGCTCTGCTTCCTGCACAAATGCTGCACTTTACTTGTTCCCACAATGCACTTATATAGGTTTGCTGACTTTTTTTTCTTGCAGTGATGATGCAGGAATCCAAGCTGACAAACTTCCAGCAGCGTCAGATAAGAGAGCATTTACAGAGTAAGAGTTCTCTAAATTTCCTCTGCCTTTCTAGTTAGGGTGCATTTATAAAGCAGTGAATGTGATATGCACTGCTTAAGAAAAAATAGGATTTTTGTATTCACCGTAAAATCCTTTTCTCTGATGTCCATTGACTGACACAGCTTGTAATACTGAAAAACGTGGGTATATGTCCCTGCTCGCAGGAGAAGATCTAGGCAGAATGTTAGATGTTACAACATACATTCTAAAAAAACAGAGCTGAACAGCCCCGCCCAGGGGGCGGTCCCTCTGGACATAACCCTCCTACCTGCAGCAAGCAGCCTCAGTTCGTAACAAAGCAGTACAAACCTTAAAGAAGGGTGGGTGCTGTGTCAGTCCATGGACGTCAGAGAAAAGGATTTTACGGTGAGTACAACAATCCTATTTTCTGTTATCGTCCATGGACTGACACAGCTTCTAATACTGAAACACGTGGGACGTCCCAAAGCAGTATCAGAAAGAGGGTGGGAGCAGTAGTAAAGGAAAAAACCCAAACTTCACTCCAAACAAGCAGAGCTCCTCAACGGAGGAGTTGCAACTTTAAACAGCGGCCTGCAACACCTTGCGGCCGAAGGGAGCATCCGAAGATGCAGCCACATCAACCTTATAGAACTTAGAAAAGGTATGAACGGACGACCAGGTCGCCGCCTTGCACACTTGTGCAACCGACACTTGATGTTAGAAAGCCCAGGAAGCACCAATTGCCCTTGTGGAATGCGCCGTAACCGGAAAGGGAGGCGCCCGCCCCTTAAGGGCATAGGTCTGTCTGATCCACCTAGAAAAGGTGGCAGACGACACCGCTTGGCCCTGTTTTGGACCAGAGACAGACACAAACAGTGAGTCAGACTCCTGAATGGAAACAGTAGCAGACAGGTACACCCGTAAGGCTCGTACCACATCCAATGTGTGAATCGCAAACTCTCAGGAATGCGATGGGTGAGGACACAAGGACGGAAGAACAATGTCCTCATTAAGGTGAAAGGCCGAGACCACCTTTTGAAAGGAAAGACAGTCGTGGGCGCAACACCGCCTTATCCTTATGGAGGACCAAGTAAGGCGACTTGCAAGACAAGGCCGCCAACTCAGACACCCGTCTTACAGAAGTAATGGCCACTAAGAAAGCCACCTTCTGGGACAAGGTCAAGAGAGGAATCTGATATTTTCAAAGGGATGTTCTTGGAGAACCGAGAGCACCAAATTCAGATCCCAAGGAGGGAGAGGAGGCTTGACAGGGGGGGGATCACATGGCGAGTCCCCTGCACAAAGGTGCTAATCAAGGAATGGCCCGCTAGCGGTCGTTGAAAAAGACAGCCCGGGCCAAAATCCGACCCTCGATGGTACGCAAGGCCAGCTTTTGGGTCACACCACGCTGTAAGGACAGCAAAATCCTGGGAACGGAATACGTCCGTGGACGCCATCAAGCTCCTCACACATAGCGATGTAAGCCTTCCAGGTACGGTGATAGATCTTTCTGGAGGAAGATTTCCGTGCCCACAACATAGATGAGATGACCGAATCCGAGAGCCCTCGATCCCTCAGCCCCTGGCTTTTAACAGCCATGCCCTTAAAGCCAAGGACTGTAAAGCAGGATGAAATATGGGACCATGAGACAGAAGGTCCACCCAAATAGGCAGTCACCAAGGAACGTCTGCGACTAGCCGAACTAGATCAGCGTACCAATGTCACCGTTCTGGAGCAATGAGGATCACCGGAATGGCCTCGGCCCCTACTCTGCGAAGCAGGCGAGGCAACAACAGTAGCGGAGGGTAAGCATACATCAGGCGATACTGCCCCCATGGGCCACCAATGCGTCTGACGCGTCTGCCCAGGGATCCCTGGACCTGGCCACGAATCTCGACATCTTGCGAGTGAGTCGAGAGGCCAGAAGGTCCACATCCGGTGCCCCACCTCCGGTAAAGGAGGTGAAAACACCTCCGCATGTAAGGACCCTTCCCCTGGAATGCACACGGCCGACAGGACCGTCCTGCAGCGGGATGGGCATGATAACCCCAAAGAGACCCGCAATGTATCGGAGAAGGGATGCCCGGCCTACGGGGTGCCTCAATTGTTGGCCAAGAAAGGCAACCTGACAGAGCTTCCCTAGAAACTCGGTCAGTGGACCAGTAACTCAGCCTCTACAGGTGGCGCAAACCCACCCCGGGCACAGAGACCCTAGAGGCTAAAGCAGTTGCAGTGCACCTGCTGGTCGACTGATAGATGAAGCAGAGGCGTTTGCCCAGTCATTGAGCTTCAGAAACACCAGAGACGCAGCCACTAACGGGCGTAACACTAACCTCAGCATGGCGAACATAGTCCAAGTCATCGCTTTTGATCACCACAGAAGGGCAGGTGGAAGGTGGTACCCCTTATACCAGGGATCCTTATGACAATGCTCCATCCAGCAGCTACTTCATTGATAAGTGCTGATTGTACAAACACATCGTTTATACTGTGTATTGCGTCAAAACGCGCAATTGAAGCGTGGGAGGAAAGGAAACCCACTCAGCCACAAAGAGCATAGTACAACCACATACGGCGTAGGTAGTTTAGTATGTGTGGATAAACATATTAAACACGTTTATACTGTGCCAGCGACGAAGGCGCGCACATCATTGGGGCGTGGGCAGAAACCAGCCACGCAGACTGCGTACACAACCGTGTAGGCATGTTAACATGCGAATAAACAAATTGCACATGTTTATGCTGTGCATAGCGCAGAAAATGCGCACACCATTGGAGTGCGGGGGGAAAACCGGAGAACCCGGATTAAACCCATGCAGACTGCATACGCATATCGTGTAGGTACTATAGTATGTGTGATAAACATTTTGAACATATCTATGTGTGCATAGCGCCGAAGGCGAGCACAGCGTGGGCACGTGGGAGGAAACCGGAGTACCCGGAGGAACCCCATGCAGACCCAGAGAAGACAATACATACATCTACTGTGAATGTATTTAGTGTTGTGTATAAACATAATGTGTATGTTTATACTGTGTATGGCACCAAAGGCGCGCACGTCATTGTAGCATGGGCGGAAACTGGAGGACCCGGAGGAAACCCACGCAGACTGCACACACATGCCATGTAGGTATGTTAGCATGTGAATAATCAAAGCGCCCATACCATTGGAGTGTGGGAGGGAACCGGAGTACCCAGAGGAAACCCACACAGACGGCATACACATACCGCGTAGGTATTATAGTATGCGTGATAAACATATGGAACATATTTAAACTGTGCAGAGAGCCAAAGGCGCACATACCGTTAGAGCGTGGAAGGAAACCGGAACACCCGGAAGAAACCCACACAGACAGCACACAGATACTGTGTAGGAATGATAGCATGTGAATAAACATATTGCACATGTTTATGCTGTGCATTACCATTGGAGCGTGGGAGGAAACTGGAGTACCAGGAGGAAACCCACGCAGACAGCATACACCTACTGTAGGTATTTATAGTATGTACAATAAACATATTGAACATGTTTATACTGTTCAGAGAGCCTAAGCACACATACCGTGAGAGTGTGGGAGGAAACCGGAGCACCCGGAGGAAACCCACGCCGACCCAGAGAGTATAATACATACATATACTGTGAATGTATTTAGAGTCGTGTATAAACATATTGTGTCTGTTTATATCGTGTATGGCACTAAAGACACAGCATTGGAACGTGGGAGGAAACCCACGCAGACACAGAGACCAATAACACATACATACACTGTGAATGTATCCAGTGTAGAGTTATAAGATAAGTTTAAATTATGGCGCCGAGGCGCATAATTTTCTCTGTATCATTCCAACCTGCTTAAATGTGCAGCCGAAGCAGCATGCAGGCAAAAGGTAACCTCTGACACCTCAGACCATGGTCCTGTCAGAGCTCAGAGCGTTCCCCAGGAAATGGCGGGAAACCACAGGTGCAGAGACCCTGTTGTTGCCTCAGAGATATCACACAGAAAGCTCACAGGGACTAGAGAAATAAATGAATAAAGTCCCCCCCCACCATGCTGCACCGACCGGGGGGGGGGGGGGCACTGTGTACCACTGTATCATCCACGCTGCTCTCGACGCAGCGTGTGAGGAAACAGTGAGGAAGCTGTGTAAAAGAAAAGCTTGAAAAGAACCAAAGGAGACAGCGTCCGCCTGAGGTACCTCAGCCACAGCATCCAGCTTGAGAGTGTCCCTCACAGCATCAATGAGTTCACTTACAAGCGCCCTGTCATTTACTGACTCAGAACTGGAGTCTTCCTCACAAGGAATGTCCTGTTCAAAAACATTCAAATATTCAGAGCTAGGGTCCTGAGCAGCAACAGCTAGGCCCATATCTGAATCAGAGCACTCCCCTACTGGAGAATGTGTGGGGAGAGGGCGCTTTATAGCTCCCTTGCGCTCGCACACCACTTCCATCCTGACAAGGAATGATTCCAGGACTGCCGACAACTGGTCCATAGGGACCGCAGGTGCAGGAGCACTGCCTGTTGCCTCTGACAAGAGTGGGGAAGCAGGTGAACCAGACTCCATACTCGCCACCCTCTGAGACCTTATGCACAATAAAGTGAATAAAAAGTCCACCCACTGGCTGCGCTGCCTGAGGAGGGGATACCCAGATGACCCACCAACCTTTTAGAGAACCGCTCAGCTCCGCTGTCTGCACCGCACTGCCAGCGCGAGTGAAGCCTGAGGAGAGTGTGAGGAGATTCACGCCACAGCAGCAGCGATAGAGACCAAAACGAAAGTGAAAGCGCACGCGGCTTCAAGAAAATGGCTGCCGGCCGCATGTAACTGCGCTATTGATCCGCGGCAAGATGGCCCCCGAGCGCAGTAAAGTACAGCCAGTGCGCCTAATGGTGTCCCCCAAACACACCATGTTTCCTCAGCACCAGCAGACAGTCATGAGCGCCCCCCCGCCAGGCCAGAGTGACCCCCAGGCACCCCCACACAGCACAGAGCCAGATTAGAATGCAGAGAGCAGCATAACAGGGGGGAGACGTGGAAAAAAAACCCATACAGAGAAACACAGCCAGCATGTACTCACCTGTATTCAGGAGAGACTACTTACCCGTCCCAGGGGGACCCACTGGTGTGTTTCAGCAGGTACTGTTCAATCTTGAGAGGACTGCGGAGCATAAAAGCCCACTGGCCACCCCTGGAGTCGTGGGGCATGTTGTGAACTGAGTCTCACGCACACAAGGCGAGGATCAGCACGCTCGATGGTCGGACAGGGAAGACTACGAGGATATCTTGTACCCAACCTGTTGCCCAGCCGACAGTTGATTGAAGATCTCAAAAATAAAATAAAATTCTCAAAGGAATAAAAATAAAAATCTTCCAGGAGACTTGCTCCTGAGAGAGTCACGTCTTCTCCTTCTGCTAGGCAGAAAAAAAAACTGAGGCTGCTAGCTGCAGGTAGGAGGGTTATGTGTGGAGGGACCGCTGTTCAGCTTCACTTTAGAATGTATGTTGTAACATCTAACATTCTGCCTAGATCTTCTCCTGTGAGCAGGGACATATACCCACGTGTTTTAGTATTAGAAGCTGTGTCAGTCCATGGACGATAAGAGAAATGCCCCTATAAATCTCTCTTTTTATCATGGTGAATTTATATTGCATGAATTTTCCTCTCAGCAACATCAACTAAGGACCCTTTCAGGCTGTTGTGATGCCTACCCGGCCAAACATTATTCTTCTGGATCCCACAATAATACAAAATGTCAATACCCTTGGTCCAAAATGTCAATACCCAGGGGTTGATTTTGCTATACAGTACCAACGCTACCAGAATTGCACCTGCAGAGTTAGAACCTGGGCACACGCAAGTGAAAAAAATTAAAATGACATTGGAGCAGGGGTAGACAACTTAACCACTTGCCGACCGGCTCACGCACTTATACGTCGACAGAATGGCACAGCTGCGCAAAGCAACGCGTGTATATATACAATGCTTTGAATTTTGCGCCCCTGCCGCTAGCTCCGTGACCGTGCCCACGGGACCACGGAGCTGCAGAACGGGGGGATGCCTATGTAAACAAGGCATTTCCCTGTTCTGCCTAGTGACAGGACACTAATTTACTGCTCCCTCTCATCGGGAGCCGTGATCAGTGTCGTGTCACTGGTAGCCCAGCCCTCACACAGTTAGAATCACTCCCTAGGACACACTTAACTACTTCCTCGCCCCCTAGTGGTTAACCCCTTCCCTGCCAGTGTCATTTACACAGTAATAAGTGCATTTTTATAGCACTTATAGCACTGATCGCTGTATAAATGGCAATGGTCCAAAAATAGCATCAAAAGTGTCCGATGTGTCCGCTATAATGTCGCAGTCACAATAAAAATCGCTGATCGCCGCCCTTACTAGTAGAATTTTTTTTTTTTATAAAAATGGCATAAAACTGTCCCCTATTTTGTAGACACTATAACTTTTGCGCAAACCAATCGAACGCTTATTGCGATTTTTTTTACCAAAAATATGTAGAAGAATACGTATCGGCCTAAACTGAGGAAAAATTTTTTTATATTTTTTTGGAGGATATTTATTAAAGCAAAAAGTAAAAACTATTGCTTTTTTTCAAAATTGTCGCTCTATTTTTGTTTATAGCGCAAAAAAAAAACGCAGAGGTGATCAAATACCACCAAAAGAAAGCTCTATTTGTGGGAAAAAAAAGGATGTCAATTTTGTTTGGGAGCCACGTTGCATGATCGCGCAATTGTCAGTTAAAGCGATGCAGTGCCGAATCGCAAACAGTGTCCCGGTGTCATGGATATGCAGTAATGTTTGTCTGTCAGCTTACCTTCCTCTCCATGTGTTCACCTTAGAGGCCAGACACTCTCACCTGGCTGCTTTAATAATCTCTCCTCCAAGCATGGCTCCACCCCAGGGCCTATCAGAGAACTCTATATTAAGCTATATAAATCCTGTATTATAATAATAATAATAACCTGTGCACTGCAAGTCTGCCTTGCTGATCAACGTTGTTTGTTAAGCATTGTGTGTTTGGGTTCCTGCTTGCCGTGTGCTACGTCTGTCTCTGTGTTACCGATCTTGACTTGTTCTCGACTATCCCTGTCGTCTGCTTGTGACCTTGACCTTTGGCGTGTCCTTTGTTTATTCTTGTCTGCTTGTCGCCCTGACCTTGCCTTATCTCCTCACTATCTCTTGTATCCTGAGCTGCTGCTTCCCCTCTATCCTCTATACCCTACAGAGCGTGAGCCAGGGGACTCTGGGGGGCCGCGACCTGGATCCAGTTGCAGCTCAGTCCATCCTCACCACTAGAGGCTCTGGTGAACACCTGCTGGATCTTAGACTCCGCGCCCTGGGGAATCTTGGACTCTAGCTCCCTGTGGGATCCCTGTTTGTGCTCCAGTGGACCTGCCTTCCTCAACCACCCAGTGTTCCATCCGCAGCAGTCAGCCATAGGGTTCACTACCTTGTGGTACACTCCTGACCCCAACGGTGTGCATCTGTCATCTGGCCTCAGGTGACCTGACAGTTTGATCAGCCATGGACCCGGCTGACGTGCCGCTTTCCGCGGATGATCCATTGCAGGGCATAGTCCGCAGACTTGAGACCCAGGAATCGAATCAGACGCAGGTGATGCGATTCCTCCAGGATCTGGCTTACCGCTTCGAGCAGCTCCAGGCCTCCTTGGGAACCCCGAATCAGCAACCTCAAGTACAACCAGCGGCTGCATCTATCGCACCAGTCGCAGCCACACACTACAACTGCCAGCTCCATTCCGTTTCTCTGAGGACTCCAAGGCCTGCAGGGGGTTTCTCAGCCAATGCACTATCGATTTTGAGCTTCAGCCTCAAAACTTCCTGTCTGATCGGGTAAAGGTAGCCTATATCATTTCCTCTCCAGTGAAGCTTTAGCCTGGGCTGCCCCCCTGTGGGAGAAGAATGATCCAGTGGTTTCCAGCCTGTCGACTTCTTGAAGCTCTTTCGTAACATCTTCGAGGAGCCGGCTCGGGTTTCTTCAGCGGCTAGTGCTCTTTTTTGTCTTCGCCAAGAATCTTGTTCAGTGGGATTATATGCTCTTCAGTTCCGTATCCTCACAGCTAAATTGAGCTGGAACAATTTGGCCCTGGTCGCTACCTTTTTACATGGCCTCTCTGACCGAGTGAAAGACAAATTAGCAGGAAGAGCCATCCCCGCCGGTCTGGACGATGTAATTTCCTTGTGCAATCAGATCGACATTCGTTTTCAGGAGAGGTCCCTAGAAAAAAAACGCCAGCACTCCCTGGGCACTAGCCAGTCTGAGCTCCCCTCCCTTTGTCCTGTGGAGCATCTTCTGCCTGCTGAGGAACCTACGCAGCCTTGGCCGGACCAGACTAACCCCCGAAGAACATGCTAGGCACAGAACTCTGGGCTTGTGTCTCTATTGTGGGGGCAAGGGTCATTTTTGTGACTCCTGCTCGCATTCGCCCGGGAAAACACTCGGGTCTAATACATTTGGAAGGTGGAGTATTGGACCCAGAAACATCACCTTCTCGTCTTCTTCTTCCGGTGTTCCTTCATGTAGGCCCTTTTCCTCAAATCGACCCTTGCATATCTGGATTCCGGGGCTGCCGGCAATTTTATGGACTGGAGAACTGCTTCTTCTATGAAGCTTACCCTTTCACCCCTCACTATGCCATTGGTAGTCTCGGCAATTGATGGCACTGTTCTCCCAGGGGGTCCTATTCGCTTCTAGACGCTACCTATTAGGATGTCGGTAGGGATACTCCACCAGGGATGGATATCCTTTCTCATTCTACCCAAGGCCTCTACCCCCATTGTATTGGGCTTTCCTTGGCTACAGCTCCACTCTCCATATATGTGGACTGGGTCTCTGGGCAGATCCTGGCTTGGGGTCCCTCATGTTTCTCGTCATGTCTTCTCAAGGTGGCCCCCAAGGAGAGACTTCCGGTTGCTACCATATCTGTATCTTCTGATCTTTCCGCTGCATACAGCGATTACCGGGATGTGTTCTGTAAGAAATCAGCTGAGGTACTTCCTCCCCACAGGTCTTTTGACTGTGCTATTGACCTTGTCCCCGGAGCAACTCTGCCCAGGGGTTGTACCTACCCTCTGTCCATCCCAGAGACCCAGGCCATGTCTGAGTATGTCGCAGAGAATCTAGAGAGAGGTTTCATCCGGAAATCCTCATCGCCTGCAGGAGCAGGGTTCTTTTTCGTTGCCAAAAAGGATGGTACCTTGAGACCCTGCATCAAGGTTTAAACGCAGTTACTATCAAAAATCGATACCCCTTACCCTTAATATCTGAGCTATTCGATAGGTTGAAGGGTGCCTCAATTTTCACCAAGTTGGATCTCAGAGGCGCGTACAATCTCATTCGAATACGGGAGGGTGACGAATGGAAGACTGCGTTTAACACTAGAGACGGGCATTACGAATACCTGGTTATGCCTTTTGGTTTGTGTAATGCACCAGCTGTGTTTCAAAACTTTGTCAATGAAATCTTCAAGGATCTGCTGTACCAGTTTGTTGTCATCTATCTGGATGACATTCTTATCTTTTCGGAAAATCTGCTCGTCCACAGAAACCATGTCCGCACTGTACTTCAGCGCCTTAGAGAGAATAATATCTATGCCAAGCTGGAGAAATGTTCCTTTGAATGGTCTGAGGTCCTGTTTCTGGGATACTTTGTCTCAAGTTTGGGTCTTCGTATGGATCCTGGGAAGGTCTTGGCCATTACCAACTGGCCTCTTCCTGCTAGCCTCAAGGCCACACAGCGCTTTCTTGGCTTCACAAATTATTATAGGCAGTTCATAAAGGAATTACTCTTCCATTGCCGCGCCTTTTATCGCTTTGACCAAGAAGGGTGCGAATGCCAAAGACTGGTCTCCTGAGGCTGTCTCCGCGTTTTACGACCTGAAACAGGCCTTTGTTTCTGGACCCCTCTTGGGGAAACCAAATACTGGGGATGCATTTTTTATTTAAGTGGACACTTCTTCAATGGGGGTGGGAGCTGTGCTTCTTCAATTCTTTGAGAAGAGACGTCAACCATGTGCGTTCTTCTCCAAAAAAAATTCTCAGGCAGAGAGAAATTATGCCATCGGTGATCGGGAACTTCTCGCAATTAAATTGGCGTTAGAGGAGTGGTGTCATCTCTTGAAGGGTTCCCCTCACTCCATAACGATCTTTACTGATCACAAGAATTTACAGTATCTACAGAATGCTAAACGTCTGAATCCCAGACAGGCCAGGTGGAGTCTCTTATTTTCCCATTTTAATTTCACGATTACGCACAAACCTGGTTCCTGCAACGGTCGGGCTGATGCGCTCTTTAGGTCATTTGACACTTTGGACGAGGAGTCCACCCCTGAACCTGAGCCGATCATTCCAACCTCATGCATTGTTGCCCATTCTACCACCCTGGAGTCAAAAATTCCTCCAGGTAAGACCTTTGTCCCCACTGAGCTAAGATCCTTCATTGGGGACATGATTCCAAGGTGGCAGGTCATGCTGGATTCCTCCAATCCTTCTTACTCATTAGTCGTCACTACTGGTGGCCTAATCTCCGCTCAGATGTCAAAGACTACATTAAGGCTTGTCATGTCTGTGCTCAGTCTAATTCCTCCCCACAAGCTCCTGCTGGGTCTCCTCATGCCCTTGCTCATTCCTAAGGAGTCCTGTACTCACATTGTCATGGATTTTATCACCGATCTCCCACTGTCTGAGAATAATACGGTCATTTGGGTGGTAATCAATCGGTTCTCCAAGATGGCTCATTTTGTTCCTCTTCCTGGCCTTCCTTCTTCTCCTGCCTTGGTTCCCATTTTTATTCAAAAAATTTTCCGCCTCCATGGGGTTCCTTCTCATATTGTTTCCGACAGGGGTGTTCAATTTATGTCTCATTTTTGGAGAGCCTTTTGCAAATCCCTCAATATTGTCTTGGATTTTTCCTCTTCTTACCATCCTCAATCCAATGGACAGACAGAGGGTTAATCAGGAGTTAGAGGTCTTTCTTCGCACCTTAGCTCATCATGACGATTGGTCCTCTCTACTCCCGTGGGCAGAATTCTCTCATAACAATCATGTAAATACCAGTTCGCAGAAAATACCCTTTTTCACAGTTTATGGAAAACACCCTCAACTTCTTCTTCCCATGACCTGTTCTACAGTAATTCCAGCTTTGGCTTCGGCTCAGGAGTCTTTCAATTCTATTTGGGGTGACGTTCATGATTCCCTCCGGGCAGCTGCTGACAAATTCAAAGGCTTTGCCGACTGCCGCAGGTGTAAACCGCCTTCTCTTCAGCCAGGGGACAACGTCTGGCTCTCCACCAGGAACATCAAGCTCCTAGTTCCTTCTCTGAAGTTTGCTCCAAGATTCATTTGTCCGTACACTATAACTACTAAACTGAATCCGGTTTGTTTCAAACTCCAGATTCCCAAAAGCCTTAAAATCACTAACTCCTTCCATGTTGCCCTTCTGAAGCCCTTAGTTTTCAATAAGTTCTCTTGTCCTCTCCCTACCGTGGCGCCGGTCTCTGAGGATAATCAGGAGTACGAGGTCAGTCAAATTCTGGATTCCCGACTCTGTAGAGGCGTTCTTCAGTACCTAGTTCATTGGAAAGGGTTTGGTCCTGAGGAGAGGTCTTGGATCACTGCATCTGAGGTCTTTGCGCCTCGTCTGTTAAAGAAGTTTCATCTGAAGTTCCCCTTTAAACCCGGGCCCAGGCAGGGAAAAGGGAGGCCTCGTAAGAGGGAGGGTACTGTCATGGATATGCAGTAATGTTTGTCTGTCAGCTTACCTTCCTCTCCATGTGTTCACCTTAGAGGCCAGACACTCTCACCTGGCTGCTTTAATAATCTCTCCTCCAAGCATGACTCCACCCCAGGGCCTATCAGAGAACTCTATATTAACCTGTACACTGCAAGTCTGCCTTGCTGATCAACGTTGTTTGTTAAGCATTGTTTGTTTGGGTTCCTGCTTGCCGTGTGCTACGTCTGTCTCTGTGTTACCGATCTTGGCTTGTTCTTGACTATCCTGTCTGCTTGTGACCTTGACCTTTGGCGTGTCCTTTGTTTATCCTTGTCTGCTTGTCGCCCTGACCTTGGCTTATCCCCTCACTATCTCTTGTATCCTGAGCTGCTGCTTCCCCTCTATCCTCTATACCCTACGGAGCGTGAGCTAGGGGACTCTGGGGGCAGCGACCTGGATCCAATTGCAGCTCAGTCCATACTCACCACTAGAGGCTCTGGTGAACACCTGCTGGATCTTAGACTCCGCGCCCTGGAGAATCTTGGGCTCTAGCTCCCTGTGGGATCCCTGTTTGTGCTCCAGTGGACCTGCCTTTCTCAACCACCCAGTGTTCCATCCACAGCAGTCAGCCATAGGGTTCACTACCTTGTGGTGCACTCCTGACCCCAACGGTATGCATCTGTCATCTGGCCTCAGGTGACCTGACACCCGGTCATTTGGCAGGCAAATCGTCCAGGGCTGAAGTGGTTAAAGGGGTGGAGATTTACCTGAACAACATGGAAGAAGTCAAATATTACCGGGCACAGTGTCGCCTCCGCAGGCTGGGTTCACACAAGAACATGCAGCAGCTCACAGCAGGAGTCCGGTGCGTCTCTATACACCTTTTCAGGTCCGAATTCAGCCCAAATTTTGGGCTGAGTTAGGACCTGAAACGGACCAAAAGACACACAGGACTCCTGTGCAATTTGCACAGGAGCCGCTGCGGAGATGTGTGAACCGGCTCCATTGAGAGCCGGTCACAATCTCCTGCTATGCGAATTGGATGCGGTGAAACCCACATCCAATTTGCATACGTCTGAACCCAGCCTCACACCTGATTTAAACCTCTAATTGCCATAGTACTGTGTCGCAGCCGCGTGCATTGCATGGCCATTGTGGGTTTAAATTAGACGGTGAGGTAACATATCGCCTTCTCACCACCTGTCATACACACTCAGATCACTTTTCAGGGGAGCAGCAGCAGCAGTGCCTGATGGGGTTAAAACCTTGCAGTTGAGATGCTGTTTTACCGCCCCCTGCTTCTGAGGCAGCAGCCAAAGGTATACACATTCTGCAGCAGGTATTAAGCCCCTTGTTGCTTTTGGTGGGTGCTACCGCCTGCCAAAATGGGGCCACTCTGCAAGTGCTCTGCAACTGCATGCTTCTGCGGGGTCCAAGGGGTTAAAGCAGGTGGTGAGGAAGCAACACAATGCTACCTGCTTTAACCCCTTGTTTGCTGTACTGCACAAGGTTGCAGGGCACTTGCAGAGCTGCCTCATTCACTTGAATGGGTCATTCTTGGCATGGTTCGCACCCGGTTCCATTGGCTTTGCTCGGCTCCCCTGGTTCCATCTTCTCGCTGCGGGTGTCACACCTCGCCGCCCGTAGCCCAGTCTGGCTTCTTCCCGCTACTGGTTCAAGACATCGCAGCAGTCAGCACAGTGTCCCTCCACAACCTGCGGTTTTCACCTTGGACACTAGCAGAGCGTGACAATGAGCCTGCAGACAGCGGGCTGAATACCACCTTCCTTCCATCGGGCTACCATCATTTTCCACATGGCTCATGGCGCCCCTTTCTCCATGTCTGACCAGCAAGCCTCTTGGATGGTGTTAACCCTTCCTCACCCGAATGTTATTGTGGTACCGTTTGCTTTTTAATACCATCATTATTACTTTTAGCTATATGCTTTTAGGATTCCTGCAGCTTTCCCACATTTCTACAGCATTCTGCAGTCTTTGTTTGAAGAGGTCTTCTACAGTGCAATAAACACGTTTTTATTCAGATAAAGTTTAATATGTACTTCCTGGCTTTTACTTAAAGCGCTGCTTTGTAGTTTTTTTTCTCGTTATCCATTTTTCCAGTGGTTGACACATGCCCTGGGTTCCAGTTGATTTAACCCCTCCGATTTATGACATCCATAGACTTGACTGACAGCTTTTAGCGCTCAAGGAACTTGTTGTTTTACCCTACACTGGATGTACACCACACATTGTACTGCACCCATCCAGTGCGCGCTGCATATCACACTGCACTCATCCAGTGCGTGCTGCATGTCATACTGCACCCATCCAGTGCACGCTGCATGTCAAACTGCACCCATTCAATGCACACCAGACTGCACCCATCCAGTGCACACTGCACGTCACACTGCATGCCGCACTGCACCCACCCAATGCACGCTGCATGTCACACTGCACCCATCCAGTGTGCACTGCATGTCACACTGCACCCATCCAGTGCGCGCTGCACGTCACACTGCACCCATCTAGTGTGCGCTGCATGTCGCCCTGCACATTGCACTGCAACCATCCAGTTCACACTGCATGTCACACTGCACCCATCCAGTGCATGCTGCATGTCACACTGCACCCATCCAGTGTGCGCTGCATGTCACACTGCACCCATCCAGTGCGCGCTGCATGTCACACTGCACCCATCCAAAGCACACTGCACGTCACACTGCACCCATCCAAAGCACACTGCACCCATCCAGTGCGCACTGCTTGTCACACTGCATGCATCCAGCACGCACTGCATGTCACACTGCACCCAGCCAGTGCGCACTGCACCCATCCAGTGTTCACGGCATGTCACACTGCACCCATCCAGCACACAATACACCCGTCCAGTGCGTGCTGCATGTCACACTGCACCCATCCAGTGCGCGCTGCATGTCACACTGCACCCATCCAGTGTGCGTTGCATGTCACACTGCACCCATCCAAAGCACACTGCACCCATCCAAAGCACACTGCACCCATCCAGTGCGCACTGCATGTCACACTGCATGCATCCAGCACGCACTGCATGTCACACTGCACCCATCCAGTGCGCACTGCACCCATCTAGTGTTCACGGCATGTCACACTGCACCCATCCAGCGCACAATGCACCCGTCCAGTGCGAACTGCATGTCACACTGCACCTGTCCAGTGCGCACTGCATTTCTCACTGCACGTCACACTGCAGCATCCAGTGTGCACTGTATGTCACACTGCACCCATCCAGTGCTCGCTGCATGTCATGCTGCACCCATCCAGTGGCACGTCACACTACACCCATCCAGTGCGCGCACTGCACATCACGCTGCACCCGTCCAGTGCGCACTGCATGCCACACTGCACCCATCGAGTGCGCACTGCACGTCACACTGCACCCACCCAGTGCGCACTGCATACATCCAGTGCACACTGCGCCTATCCAGTGCGCACTGCATGTCATACTGCACCCACCCAGCGTGCACTGCATGTCACACTGCACCCATCCAGCGTGCACTGCATGTCACACTACACCCATCCAGTGTGCACTGCGCACTGCACCCATCCAGTGTGCACTGCATGTCGCACTGCACCCACCCAGTGCGCACTGCATGTCACACTGCTCCCATCCAGCGCGCACTGCATGTCACATTGCACCCATCCAGTGCACGCTGCATGTCACACTGGATGTACACCACACATTGTACTGCACCCATCCAGTGCGCGCTGCATATCACACTGCACCCATCCAGTGCGTGCTGCATGTCATACTGCACCCATCCAGTGCACGCTGCATGTCACACTGCACCCATTCAATGCACACCAGACTGCACCCATCCAGTGCAGACTGCACGTCACACTGCATGCCGCACTGCACCCACCCAATGCACGCTGCATGTCACACTGCACCCATCCAGTGTGCACTGCATGTCACACTGCACCCATGCAGTGCACGCTGCACGTCACACTGCACCCATCTAGTGTGCGCTGCATGTCACACTACACATTGCACTGCAACCATCCAGTTCACACTGCATGTAACACTGCACCATCCAGTGCGTGCTGCATGTCACACTGCACCCCTCCAGTGTGCGCTGCATGTCACACTGCACCCATCCAGTGTGCACTGCATATCACACTGCACCCATCCAGTGTGCACTGCATATCACACGTCACACTGCATGCCGCACTGCACCCACCCAATGCGCGCTGCATGTCACACTGCACCCATCCAGTGTGCACTGCATGTCACACTGCACCCATGCAGTGCGCGCTGCACGTCACACTGCACCCATCTAGTGTGCGCTGCATGTCACACTACACATTGCACTGCAACCATCCAGTTCACACTGCATGTAACACTGCACCCATCCAGTGCGTGCTGCATATCACACTGCACCCATCCAGTGTGCACTGCATATCACACTGCACCCATCCAGTGTGTGCTGCATGTCACACTGCACCCATCCAGTGCACGCTGCATGTCACACTGCACCCATCCAAAACACACTGCACGTCACACTGCACCCATCCAAAGCACACTGCACCCATCCAGTGCACACTGCATGCATCCAGCACGCACTGCATGTCACACTGCACCCATCCAGTGCGCACTGCACCCATCCAGTGTTCACGGCATGTCACACTGCACCCATCCAGCGCACAATGCACCCGTCCAGTGCGAACTGCATGTCACACTGCACCTGTCCAGTGCACACTGCATTTCTCACTGCACGTCACACTGCAGCATCCAGTGTGCACTGTATGTCACACTGCACCCATCCAGTGCGCGCTGCATGTCACACTGCACCCATCCAGTGCACGCTGCATTTCACACTGCACCCATCCAGTGCGCGCTGCATGTCACACTGCACCCATCCAAAGCACACTGCACCCATCCAAAGCACACTGCACCCATCCAGAGCGCACTGCATGTCACACTGCATGCATCCAGCACGCACTGCATGTCACACTGCACCCATCCAGTGCACACTGCACCCATCTAGTGTTCACGGCATGTCACACTGCACCCATCCAGCGCACAATGCACCCGTCCAGTGCGAACTGCATGTCACACTGCACCTGTCCGGTGCGCACTGCATTTCTCACTGCATGTCACACTGCAGCATCCAGTGTGCACAGTATGTCACACTGCACCCATCCAGTGCTCGCTGCATGTCATGCTGCACCCATCCAGTGGCAAGTCACACTACACCCATCCAGTGCGCGCACTGCACCCGTCTAGTGCGCACTGCACCCGTCCAGTGCGCACTGCATGCCACACTGCACCCACCCAGTGCGCACTGCGCCCATCCAGTGCACATCACACTGCGCCCACCCAGTGCGCTGCATGTCACACTGCACCCATTCAGTGCACACTGCACGTCACACTGCACCCACCCAGTGAACACTGCATACATCCAGTGAACACTGCGCCTATCCAGTGCGCACTGCATGTCATACTGCACCCATCCAGCGTGCACTGCACCCATCCAGCGTGCACTGCATGTCACACTGCACCCATCCAGCGTGCACTGCATGTCACACTACACCCATCCAGTGTGCACTGCACGGCACACTGCACCCATCCAGTGTGCACTGCACCCACCCAGTGCACACTGCATGTCACACTGCTCCCATCCAGCGCGCACTGCATGTCACATTGCACCCATCCAGTGTGCATGGCCCACTACACCCATCCAGTGCGCACTGCATGTCGCACTGCGCCCACCCAGTGCGCATTTCATGTTGCACTGCATGTCACACTGCATCCATCCAGTGTGCACTGCACCCATCCTGTATGCACTGCACGTCACATTGCACACATACAGTGTGCACTGTATCCATCCAGTGTGCACTGCACGCCACACTGAACCCATCCAGTGCGCACTGCATGTCACACTGCACCCATCCAGCGCACACTGCATGTCAGACTGCACCCAACCAGTGCACACTGCATTTCACACTACACCCATCCAGTGCGCACTGCATGTCTCACTGCAGAATCCAGTCTGCACTGCATGTCACACTGCACGTCGCACTGCACACATCCAGTGTACACATGTCATACTGCACCCATCCAGTGTGCACGGCATGTCACACTGCACCCGTCCAGTGTGCACTGCATGACACTGCACCCATCCAGTGCGCACGGCATGTCACACTGCACCCGTCCAGTGTGCACTGCATGACACTGCACCCATCCAGTGCACACTGCACCCGTCCAGTGCGCACTGCATGTCACACTGCACCCATCCAGTGCACACTGCATGTCACACAACACCCATCTAGTGCGCACTGCATTTCTCACTGCACTTCACACTGCAGAATCCAGTGTGCACTATATGTCACACTGCACCCATCCAGTGCTCGCTGCATGGCACACTGCACCCATCCAGTGCGCACTGCATGTCACACTACACCCATCCAGTGTGCACTGAATGTCACACTGCACCCATCCAGTGGGCACTGCATGTCGCACTGCACCCACCCAGTGTGCGCTGCATGTCACTGCACCCATCCAGTGCACACTGCACCCATCCAGTGCGCACTGCATGTCGCACTGCGCCCATTCAGTGTGCACTGCATGCCACACTGCCCCCATCCAGTGCACACTGCGCCCATCCAGTGCGCACTGCACGTCACACTGCGCCCATCCAGTGCGCACAGCATGTCTCACTGCGCCCATCCAGTGCGCACGGCATGGCTCACTGCGCCCATCCAGTGTGCACTGCATAACACACTGCACCCATCTAGTGCACACTGCACCCATCCAGTGCACACTTCATGTCACACTGCACCCATCCAGTGCGCGCTGCATGTCACACTGCACCCATCCAGTGCACACTGCACACGGAACTGTAGTCTGCTCACATAATTTGTAATAAAAACATCTTTGCCATTCTGAAGCTTCCCTCCAACCACTGCATATTTTATATATACTGTGACTCTGTACTTGCCAAATATGCTGCAGAAATCTCCCTCCGCCAAGTCTGGCTGCAGCCATTTTAACCGTGGGCAGCTGAAGCTGCTGCCCGTTCACTTTCTGGAATTACACAGAGGCACTCCTCCAGCTCTGCAGCCCTCATTGGCCCTCTTATGACTCACCCCCCCCCCCCCTCCTGGGAGAGGGAGCTGTGCATGATGTCATAAGCCTGGGCTTTTTACCAGACAAGAAACAGGAAGTGGACCGTATAAGGTATTTAGAAAAAAAATGTTTTACTATCCAAAGTTAAAACAAAAAGAGCAGAAGATTTAATAGATGGAAAGTTGAAAAAATGACTGAAGGTCCGCTTTAATGAAAGCCTTGTTGTGACACTGCTGGTAGCCACACAGGGCATGTGTGAGCAGCACAGGAACAATGCTGTGAGATTGCCCGTCTGTGTTAAACTGACATCCCCCTTTTTTTTATAGGAAATCGTGGGCTTAGCTGTCACTGGAACTAGCAAAATGCTAGATGTACTTTGCACTCTAGCCACTTAAGCCCCGGACCATTTGGTAGCTAAAGGACCAAAGGTGATTTCAGAATTTTGCACTGCGCTGCTTTAACTGTAAATTGTGCGGACATGCAATGTTGTACCCAAACGAAATTTGCGTCCTTTTCTTCCCACAAATAGAGTTTTCTTTTAATGGTATTTGATTGCCTCTGCGATTTTTTTTTTTTTGCGATATAAACGGAAAAAGACCGAAAATTTTGAAAAAGTATTATTTCTTGTTCTTACATCACGGGACACAGAGCAGCATAGTCATTACTATGTGGGTTATATAGAATTACCTTCAGGTGCTGGCACTGGCAACTTCCAAAACAGGAAGTACCCTCCCCTATATAAGCCCCTCCCATCCGGGAGTACCTCAGTTTTTTGCCAGTGTCTAAGGTGTTGGCCAAGGTTAACATGTATTCATCTGGGCTTGTGTACAGGTTCTCTGGGCCTTAGCAAGCTATTCCGGATCCGACCAAAAAAGCTTCATAGCTAAACGGTCGGTACCCGGGCCTTGCAGAGAAGAGCAGGGTTTTGCCTGTAATGCCTCTCTTAGGAGGGCTGGACCCTGGGATCCAGAGCTCTGGTCATACCCAAAACCAAGAGGCTATCTGTGCAGGGTGCTATACAGGTCCAGGGGAGTGGAATCCTTGGGAACCCGGTCCCTGAAGGTCTAGTACAATGCCTGCCGTGAGAGGTGAAGTTTGGGCTTCTGTGGACCAAACAAAGTCCTGCGGCGGGGAAAAGGTAAGTGGGGGCCCCTCAGGAACTTGGTTCTATTGAGGGGACCCCCAAGCCTAATATGTCTTTCTGCCTGTTACCTAAAGGGTATTCCCGCTAATAGCTGTATATGCCTAAGAAATCCTAGAAATGTTTTTTCATAAGGGAAGTTTTAAAAAAACTGTAAACCTGGAAATGTTTTTCATAAAGGAGGTTTTAAAAAAAAAAAAAAAAAAAAGACAAAAGTGCGGTACCTGTGTTTGTCCACTAGAGGCCGCTGTGGAACATCTTTTTTCTTGGGACTATTCCTTCCATGGTGAAAGTCCAGGCAGATGAGTGAGCTCTCTATCAGGGAAGCTGCATTCCTCTGTCATGCTGCCAAGTAGTTTCCTTCCATCCCCGAGTCCTGGTGAAACAGGGACCCTGGCTCCTCTCCCTACATGGCGCCAAGAGCGCACACGTGCACACGCGCGCACACATGCTTTCCTTTTATAAGGTTTAGCTTCAAAAAAGGGGGCGGATGACGCGCTCTGTGCGCCCAGCGCTTCTGCGCATGTCCGGGCGTCCCAGCAAGATAAAAGGACTCAGTCCACGCTGCTTGCTATGGACACAGAGCATGAAAAGGAGCTGGTAGCATGGTATAGGGGCTTACAGCGGGCGGTTGATACAGGCATCCCCAGAAAGACGCATTAGTAGACACCCACTGATGTACATAGCAGCAAATTGCATTAGACTATTTCAGTAAGGGGTGTATTGCGGCTGGAATACCTCAGCTTTGAACTAAGGAATATGCCGCCTAAAAAACTCCGAGATATACCTCTCAGGAAGTGTAGGGGGTCTCCATCGGGCTCTGAGGATCTGGAGCAGTCATCTTCACCCTCCTCCCCTGAGAAATCAGAGGTTAATACCCATAAGGAACCCCCGGGAGTGCCAGGTACTGCGGCTGTCCTCAGTCCACCTGCTCCTGCATATATAACAGAGGAGGTTTTTTCCTCAACTCTGGAGGGATTGGAGCAGAGATTGGCTGCATTGATCGCTTCTTCTCTACAGGAAAGAAAGCGCGCCAGATCTCCATCACCTCCATTAGAGTGCCTGTTGGCAGAGCAACAGTCCCAGGAAGGGACCGTCCTACCTGAAGGGGATCAGGAGGAGGTTAGCTCTGTTTTTGAGGAATCGACAGTAGATGAACCATTTTCAGCATCACAGACTGAAAGATTGTGGGTCCAGACCCTAACTGACATGGTTCGATCTGCATTTAAAATGCCTCTGGTTGAACCATCAACTACTGCTGTCTCCTCATTGGGGTCGCTAAAAGCTCCCCAGGTTAATTGCTCCTTTCCAATACATCCATTATTGGAAGGACTTACAGTATATACCAGGACTGGGAACATCCTGATAAACTATTTGTTCCGCCTAAAAGGTTTCCGGTGATCTATCCCATGGAGGAAAAGTTCACCCAGAGATGGAATGTTCCTACGGTGGATGCAGCCATCTCTTCTGTGAACAAATCACTGACATGTCCAGTAGATAATGTTCAAATGTTCAAAGATCCAGTCGGATAAAAAATTGGAATCTTTATTAAAATCTGCTTTTTCCACAGCAGGGGCTGTTACACAGCCAGCAGTGGCAGCTATTGGGGTCTGCCAAGCTTTAAAGGATCAAATGAAAATGGTCCTGAGGGATTTGCCAGACCAGCAGGCCCAGGCTCTGGCTGATCTGCCTAGAGCATTATGCTTTGCGGTTGACGCCATCAAGGATTCTATCCATCAGGCCTCACGCTGTCTTTGGTACATATGCGTAGGCTTCTGTGGCTCAAAAACTGGTCTGCTGAAGCTCCCTGTAAGAAGCTCTTAGTTAGCTTCCCATTTCATGGGGAACGCCTTTTTGGCGAAGACCTGGATAAGTATATCCAGAAGATTTCCAGTGGTAAAAGTACTCTCTTACCGAGTAAAAAGAGGTCTAGGGGTCCATCTTTTAAGAGGACTACCTCTCCTATCCCTGCGACGTCTGCTACTAAGCAGTTCCGACGGCCTCCTCGGTCAAACTCAGGAGGTAAAAATCAGGGACAGCCACAGGGTAATAAAAAGCCCTGGATCCGAAGAGGTACTAAACCAGCCTCCAAGTCAAGCCTATGAAGGGCTGCCCCCACTCAAACGGGTGGGGGGAAGACTTCAGTTGTTCGCAGAGACCTGGCGGGAGACGATCAAAGACAGATGGGTGCTCTCCGCAGTAACTCTGGGATACAAGTTGGAGTTAAAAGAGTCTCCTCCGTCCCATTTTATGTGGTCAGGCATGCCAAGAGACCCTCTGGAAAGAGGGTCTCTCCTATTGGCGTTAGAACAACTATTGCTCCAAGGAGTAATTATGGAGGTTCCTATGGAAGAGTGGGGGTTGGGTTTCTACTCAAACCTCTTCACAGTCCCGAAGCCAAACGGGGACATAAGACCCATATTGGACCTAAAGAGTCTAAACAAATTTCTAAACGTCCGGTCTTTCCGGATGGAGTCGATCCGATCGGTCACCGCTGCCCTACAAGGGGAGGAATGGTTAGCCTCGATCGACATCAAAGATGCTTACTTGCATGTTCCCATCTTTCCAGGTCATCAAAAATTCCTACGCTTTGCAGTAGAAGGGCGCCATTTTCAGTTCAGAGCCTTACCATTCGGTCTGGCCACAGCACCACGAGTGTTCACAAAAATTCTGGCCCCACTGTTGGCCGATCTAAGAACACGGGGTGTAACGATAATGGCATACCTAGATGACCTGTTGTTGATGGACCACTCAGTTGCCAAGCTAGAAGTGGTAATTGTCGATACAATCAAGTATCTAGAATCTCACGGTTGGGTCATCAACCTGGACAAGTCAGCCCTACAGCCAGTGAAAAACCTGGTATATCTAGGGCTACGGCTGGATTCAGACCAGAGGAAGATTTTCTTACCTCTAGACAAGGTATCCTCTTTGAGGGGCTTGGTCCGTCTGCTTTGTGCAAAAAGACAGCCGTCCATACGCCTGTGCATGAGGCTGCTAGGAAAGATGGTAGCATCATTCGAAGCTGTGCCATACGCCCAATTCCACTCAAGGAATTTACAAAGGGCCATATTGTCAGCCTGGAACGGAAAAGTTCAGGCTCTAGACTTCCCGATGGCTTTGTCCCCTTCCGTTCGGAAGAGTCTCTGCTGGTGGTTGATCCCCCAGAATCTCCAGAAGGGAAAACCCTTCAGCCCGATATCTTGGAAGGTGGTCACTACAGATGCCAGCCTTATAGGCTGGGGGGCAGTACTGGAGCAATGGTCTCTCCAGGGCAGATGGTCAAATGTAGTAAAAACCCTGCCCATCAATCTCTTAGAGATACGAGCAGCCCGGTACGCCCTAGTAGCCTGGACATCCAGACTCCAAGGGTCCCCTGTCAGAATTCAATCAGACAATGCCACAGCAGTGGCATATATCAATCATCAGGGAGGCACCAGGAGTCGTGCAGCCCAGAGGGAAGTAAGTCACATCCTGGAATGGGCAGAAAAGCATGTCCCATGTATATCAGCTGTCTTCATTCCAGGGGTGGAGAATTGGAAGGCGGACTTTCTGAGTCGCCAACAGTTATGCCCAGGGGAATGGTCCCTTCATCCCGAGGTCTTCCGAGCAATATGTCAGCGGTGGGGAACACCGGATGTAGATCTGCTAGCATCCAGATTCAACGCAAAGGTGGACAGATTTGTCTCCCGGACAAGGGATCCCCTCGCTTGCGGCTCGGATGCTCTGGTGTTCCCTTGGGATCAGTTCAGACTGATATATGCATTCCCTCCGCTACAATTGTTGCCTCGACTCCTTCGCAGAGTCAGGTTGGAGAAGAAGCCGGTGATCCTGGTGGCTCCAGCGTGGCCCCGAAGGGCCTGGTACGCGGAGATCATCAAAATGTCTGTGGGGAGTCCTTGGACCCTTCCACGTCGTCCGGACCTGCTTTCGCAAGGACCGATATACCACCCTTCCTTACTAACTCTAAGTTTAACGGCCTGGCTATTGAATCCCACATCCTAAAGAAGAGAGGTCTCTCTAACTCTGTGGTATCAACTATAATCAATGCCAGGAAGCCTGTATCCAGGCAGATCTACTATAGAGTTTGGAAGGCGTACATCACTTGGTGCGAGGCCAGAAAATGGCATCCACGTAAGTACGTTATAGGCAGAATTCTGGACTTCCTGCAGTGGGCTGTAGACAGGAAGTTTGCCTTAAGTACTATCAAGGGCCAGGTTTCGGCCTTGTCAATACTATTTCAAAGGCCCCTGGCTATGCATTCACTTGTCAAATCCTTTATGCAAGGTGTGACTCGTATTATTCCACCGATTAAGGCTCCCATATGCCCATGGGATCTAAATTTGGTTCTGTCGGTTCTGCAGAAGCAGCCATTTGAACCTTTGCGGCACATTTCCTTGGTTCTACTCACCAGGAAATTGATATTTTTAGTAGCCATATGCTCGGCTAGAAGAGTGTCGGAATTAGCCGCCATGTCCTGTAAAGAGCCATATCTGGTTATCCATAAGGACAGAGTAGTATTACGTCCTCACCCAGCCTTTCTTCCTAAGGTGGTATCGAGGTTTCACTTGAACCAGGATGTGGTTCTTCCTTCTTTTTTCCCCAAACCAAGCTCGGTAGAGGAAAAGTTATTGCATTCTTTGGATGTAGTAAGAGCAGTTAAAGCTTATCTAAAAGCCACTGCTCAGATTCGTAGAACGGATTCTTTGTTTGTTCTGCCGGAAGGCCCCAGAAAGGGTCAGGCAGCATCAAAATCTACTTTAGCCAAGTGGATTCGACAGGTCATAATACAAGCCTATGGCTTGAGAAGTAGACCGCCTCTGTTCAAAGTTAGGGCGCACTCCACGAGAGCAGTTGGAACTTCATGGGCAGTGCATCACCAGGCCTCCCTGGCGCAAATTTGTAAGGCCGCAACATGGTCTTCAGTACACACGTTTACTAGGTTCTACCAGGTAGACGTCAGAAGTCAGGAGGATGTCGCCTTTGGGCGCAGTGTGTTGCAGGCCGCAAAAGATCCTCATGCCTGATGGCGCCCAGCTTATGTATGGTGTATCCCCCCCCTCATGTGGCATTGCTTTGGGACGTCCCACATAGTAATGACTATGCTGCTCTGTGTCCCGTGATGTAAGAACAAGAAAGTAGGATTTTTAAAACAGCTTACCTGTAAAATCCTTTTCTTGGAGTACATCACGGGACACAGAGCTCCCACCCCTCTTTTGGGGACACGTATTGCTTTGCTACAAAACTGAGGTACTCCCGGATGGGAGGGGCTTATATAGGGGAGGGTACTTCCTGTTTTGGAAGTTGCCAGTGCCAGCACCTGAAGGTAATTCTATATAACCCACATAGTAATGACTATGCTGCTCTGTGTCCCGTGATGTACTCCAAGAAAAGGATTTTACAGGTAAGCTGTTTTAAAAATCCTACTATTTTCTACTTTTTGTTATAAGAAAAATCGAATAAACTCAATTTTAGTCATACATTTAGGCCAAAATGTATTCAGCCACATGTCTTTAGTAAAAAAAAATGTCAATAAGCGTATATTTATTGGTTTGCGCAAAAGTTATAGCGTTTACAAACTAGGGTACATTTTCTGGAATTTACACAGCTTTAAATTTATGACTGCCTATCTCATTTCTTGAGGTGCTAAAATGGCAGGGCAGTACAAACCCCCCCCCCAAATGACCCCATTTTGGAAAGTAGACACCCCAAGGAAATTGCTGAGAGGCATGTTGAGCCCATTGAATATTTTTTTTTTGTCCCAAGTGATTGAATAATGACAAAAAAAAAATTACAAAAAGTTGTCACTAAATGATATATTGCTCACACATGCCATGGTTATATGTGGAATTGCACCCCAAAATACATTCTGCTGCTTCTCCTGAGTACGGGGATACCACATGTGTGGGACTTTTTAGGAGCCTAGCCACGTACGGGACCCTGGAAACCAAGCACCGCCTTCAGGATTTCTAAGGGCGCAAATTTTTGATTTCACTCCTCACTACCTATCACAGTTTTGAAGGCCATAAAATGCCAAAATAGCACAAACCCCCCCCCCCAAATGACCCCATTTTAGAAAGTAGACACCCCAAGGAAATTGCTGAGAGGCCTGTTGAGCCCATTGAATATTTTTTTTTTTGTCCCAAGTGATTGAATAATGACAAAAAAAAAAAAAAATTACAAAGAGTTGTCACTAAATGATATATTGCTCACACATGCCATGGTTATATGTGGAATTGCACCCCAAAATACATTTTGCTGCTTCTCCTGAGTACGGGGATACCACATGTGTGGGACTTTTTAGGAGCCTATCCGCGTACGGGACCCCGAAAACCAAGCACCGCCTTCAGGATTTCTAGGCACAAATTTTTGATTTGACTCCTCACTACCTATCACAGTTTCGAAGGACATAAAATGCCAAAATAGCACAAAACCCCCCCAAATGACCCCATTTTGGAAAGTAGACACCCCAAGCTGTTTGCTGAGAGGCATGGTGAGTATTTTACAGCTCTCATTTGTTTTTGAAAATGAAGAAAGAACATTTTTTTTTTTTTTCAATTTTCAAAACTTTGTGACAAAAAGCGAGATCTGCAAAATACTCACAATACCTCTCAGCAAATAGCTTGGGGTGTCTACTTTCCAAAATGGGGTCATTTGGGGGGGGGGTTGTGCCATCTGGGCATTCCATGGCCTCCGAAACTGTGATAGGCAGTGAGAAGTGAAATCAAAAATTTACACCCTTAGAAAGCCTGAAGGCGGTGATTGGTTTTTGGGGTCCCGTACGCGGCTAGGCTCCCAAAAAGTCTCACACATGTGGTATCCCCGTACTCAGGAGAAGCAACAGAATGTATTTTGGGGTGTAATTCCACATATGCCCATGGCATGTTTGAGCAATATATCATTTAGTGACAACTTTGTGCAAAAAAAAAAAAAATTGTCTTTTTTCCGCAACTTGTGTCAACATATAAAATATTCCATGGACTCGACATGCCTCTCAGTATATAGCTTGGGGTGTCTACTTTCCAAAATTGGGTC
This sequence comes from Rana muscosa, assembly GCA_029206835.1. Taxonomy (NCBI): domain Eukaryota; kingdom Metazoa; phylum Chordata; class Amphibia; order Anura; family Ranidae; genus Rana; species Rana muscosa. The sequence continues at coordinate 435,027,891 of CM055120.1, forward strand.
ATTTGGGGGGGGGTTTGAACTGTTCTGGCATTTTATACACAACATTAGGAAGCTTACATCCACTCTTCGAACCACTTGAAGACAAAGCCCTTTTTGACACTTTTTGTTTACATGAAAAAAAAAACATTTTTTTTGCAAGAAAATTATGTTGAACCCCCAAACATTATATATATTTTTAAAGCAAAGGCCCTACAGAATAAAATGGTAGGTGTTGCATTTTTTTTTCTACACAGTATTTGCGCAGCGATTTTTCAAACGCATTTTTTGGGGAAAAAATACTTTTTTTAATTTTAATGCACTAAAACACACTATATTGCCCAAATGTTTGATGAAATAAAAAAGATGATCTTAGGCCGAGTACATAGATACCAAACACGACATGCTTTAAAATTTCGCACAAACGCGCATTGGCGACAAACTACATACATTTTTAAAAGCCTTTAAAAGCCTTTACAGGTTACCCCGTTAGATTTACAGAGGAGGTCTACTGCTAAAATTACTGCCCTCGATCTGACCTTTGCGGTGATACCTCACATGCATGGTGCAATTGCTGTTTACATATGACGCCAGACCGACGCTTGCGTTCGCCATTGGGCAAGAGCAAGGCAGGACAGGGGTGCTTTTTTTTTTTTTTTTTTATTAATTTTGCTTTTTTATTTTATTTTTAAATTGTTCCTTCCATATTTATTTATTTTTTATCATTTTTATTGTTATCTCAGGGAATGTAAATATCCCCTATGATAGCAATAGGTAATGACAGGTACTCTTTTTTTGAAAAAACTGGGGTCTATTGGACCCTAGATCTTTCCTCTGCCCTCAAAGCATCTGACCACACCAAGATCGGTGTGATAAAATGCTTTCCCAATGGCGCTTTTTATATCCGGGGGGGGGGGGACATTCCCTCCCACTGCTTGTAAAAGCAGTCCAGAGGCTAATTAGCCACTAGGATTGCTTTTACATGAAAGCCGGCCGCTGGCTGAAAAGAATGATACCAAGATGATACCTAAACCCGCAGGCATCAATCTGGTATAACCATTCAAAGTCCAGCAACATACCAGTACGTTGCTGGTCCTTGTTGGACATGTATTGTAATCTTTTTTTTTCATGTAGCCAGTTGGCTGAATGAAAAAAGAGATTGATCGGTGGGTATGCCCACCATTAGAATACCGCCCTTCATCTACCCACTTCTAATGATGGGCATACATGCACCATTTATATATGCCGAAGCATGGGGGCATCCTCCCGCAAAAAAGTTATGCTGCACACACATGGTCGGACTTTTCCACGGGCAAGCCTCCGTCGGAATTTCGACCGTATGTACGCGGCATTAGGAGCAAAATCACTCCTCCGCCCCTGCTGCCCCAATGCTTCGGCATATTTGCTTTTTTTTTAACTGTGGTGGTGAAATCACCTCCTACAGCACTGGAGTCGCAGGGATCAGGCCTGTCTCTGCGAACGCTGCAGTTATGTGTGTTGTGTTTTGTAAGTGACAGTGATCGATCGATACTGCACTTGGGTGGCCTGGGCTGGACTGAGGGGCAAAACGCAGGTGCTAGCAGGTATCTGGGCTGATCTCGCTAACACTGTGTTTTTGGGAACCCTAAACTGCTGGGGACGCTAGTATAGATCTGATCAGATCAGATATTGATCTGTTCAGATACTATACCACTAAGGGAGGTGTATGCTTCACGCGTGGGTGTTAGCGTTACTGGCACTAACCTGACGCTGCCTGGGGTGTGACGCAGACCCTCTCTGACGCTAAAACCTAATTGATATCACCCGCCGGGCGATCAGGGGGTTAAACCTTTATTGGGTTATACACGGCGGGTGCCCTGACACTATAAAAAGCAAACTAACTAACCAGCGTCACCCGTAACACTTATATGATGATCACTGGTGAAAGGGTTAACTAGGGGCAATTAGGGGGTTAAAACCTTTATTAGATAATATATGGGGGTACCTGATGCTATAAAAACCTGCGGCGAACCTAAAAAAAAATACTGGCTACCGATCTGCATCACCGACGCTAAGACAGCGATCAGAAAAATGATCGCTTAGCGACAGTGGTGATAGGGGGTGAAAGGGTTACCTGGGGGGCGATCAAGGGGGTTAAACCTTTATTAGATCATTTATGGGGGTACCTGACGCTATAAAAACCTGCGGCGAACCTAAAAAAAAAATACTGGCTACTGATCTGCATCACCGACGCTAAGACAGCGATCAGAAAAATGATCGCTTAGCGACAGTGGTGATAGGGGGTGAAAGGGTTACCTGGGGGGCAATCAAGGGGGTTAAACCTTTATTAGATAATTTATGGGGGTACCTGACGCTATAAAAACCTGCGGCGAACCTAAAAAAAAATACTGGCTACCGATCTGCATCACCGACGCTAAGACAGCGATCAGAAAAATGATTGCTTAGCGACGGCAGTGCTAGGGGGTGAAAGGGTTATCTGGGGGGTGATCAAGGGGTTAAACCTTTATTAGGGGGCTACACTGGACCTAAAACTAAACTGTAGTGACACTTTTACAGTCACAAATGTCACTGATTGCAGTGATCAGTAAATAAATGGTCACTGCAATCAGTGACACTGTGACTGGGGGGTGATCTGGGGGGGCGATTTATGTGCCTATGTGTGCTGGTGTTAGTGTAGTGTTTGTGCACTAACCTTGATGTCTTCTCTTGTACGGCGCTCGGTATATGTGAGCGCCGCACAAGAGATGACATCACTTCCTCCTGCTTCCTCTGCCTGTGTGTACATTACACAGACAGAGTGGGCATTTCCATTCGCCGGGAGCGATCGCGGGGGGGTGGCCAGAATCGAACGGCCGTCCCCTCATGTCGGATCGCTCCCAGACGAATTCCGACCGCTCACTGTACAGAAGGGGGGTCCGATTGGACCCCCAACTGTACAAAGGCAATCACGTATGCTCTACGTGATTGTGCCTGTCGGTGCCATTGTGCCGACGTATATATATAGTGAGCGGTCGTTAAGTGGCTAGGGAACTGGAGCATCAAATAATAAATGAAGAGTTCTTCTTCAAGCAGCTTACTTTGTAACCGTGTTATTTTGTGATATGATCTGTGGTATTTCCTGTTTCTTACCAAGGAAAATTATATATTTTAATGGCAAGTTAAACCAATTTATGATTTATATCTGCCAAATCATCTTCATATTTAATTTTAATAGATGGGGATACACTGCCAGTTCTATGTCATCCCAGCTCCAGCATTGCCCAACATAAACCTCCGACCTCTAAATCTGCACCAAAGAAAAAAACCATAACAAATGCTGGATCAGGACTACGTCCTGCAGAGAAATGCCGAGCCAGGGATGCTTACAGCAGAGAGAAATTTCAACCCCGACCAACCCGTAAGTGCTGACACACAATGTTATCTATTATCTGGAGTACTCGATATCTGCTGTTTTCAAGATAAGGTGTTACTTGACATTTAATCAACTGACAAGACTGACCTTCAGCAAACCATCATATTTAGAATTGTTCTTCAGTGAGCTTGCTTTATTCACTTCAGTGTAATAATCTCTGATATTCAAGTCTAAAGCTGGATACACACTGTCAGTTTTTAAATTCCTGCATCCACACAAGCAATGTGGATACAGGAATCCAGAGGTGGGGGACTTGAGTCACATGACTTGACTTAAGTCAGACTTGAGTCACCTGTTTGAGGACTTGCGACTTGCTTGACAGAATTCAATAAATGACTCGACTTGACTTTGACTTGTCACTAATGACTTGCGACTTGACTTTGACTTGGGCTATATGACTTGCAATGACTTGGCACCACTAACACTAACCGCAAGCCGCCGTCTGCCTACCTGATCAGCGTGTCATGCAGACAGACGGCGGCCATTGCAGTGTTCAAAAGCCGCGCCTCCTCGTCTGTGATAGGCGGAACACTCAATTTCATAGCAGGCAGTGTTCAGCCTATCACGGACATCCTCTTATCCTCGTCTGTGTTATGAGGATGAGCGGATGTCCGTGATAGGCGGATCACTGAATGCTTGGAAATTGAGTGTTACGCCTATCACAGACGAGGAGGAGGCGCGGCTTTTGAATACTGGAATGGCCGCTGGGAAGCCGCCGATCAGGTACACGGCTGACGGGCACAGTGAAGCATGGGCACAGTGAGACACGGGCACAGTGAGGCACGGGCACAGTGAGGCACGAGCACAGTGAAGCACGGGCACAGTGAAGCATGGGCACAGTGAAGCACGGGCACAGTAAAACACGGGCACAGTGAGGCATGGGCACAGTGAGGCATGGGCACAGTGAGGCATGGGCACATAACCAATATTATTTTTTGTTATCCCTCCTATTATTTTTAAACAGTATGGGGTAGATCAGTATTTTGACTTGATTTGTGACTTGACCAAAATAAATGACTTGACTTGCTTGACTTCTAGCAGGGACTCGACTTGACTTGCTTGCTTTTCGTCACAGTAACTTGAGACTTGCTTGAGACTTGAATGTTAAGACTTGAGACTTGCTTGTGACTTGCACATGTGTGACTTACTCCCATGTCTGCAGGAATCCTCCCCCCATCCCCGCCAGGACATTGTATTTTGACAGCAGGGACTCTCCCCTGTTAGAATACACTGATTGACACTGCAGCTGATTGGCTGCATTTTTCTGATCGAACAAGGTTTTCTATCAGTTCTGCTGGTCCCTGCTGAACCAGACGAATTTTGATCTGTGTGTTCCCAGCTTTAGATGATGTCTCTCTGATGTCCACTAGAGGAATTGTAGGAATGAAAGTATAAAGAAAACCAATGTTTTTAGATATAGTGCAGAAGAGTTAAATCTCAAGTTTTATTTTGCCATGTCTGTCCCATTGGAGAGATTTCCCTGTACTTCCTGTCACCCTTCTTAGATAGACAACGGTAAGGCAGGCAATAGATTATGCGATTTTGGTTGAAAGAAAATTGATTGACTCCTACTTCAACACAGTCAGTGTGCGGGGAGCTGTTCCTGATGGAAGACCACAATGATTATTGCTAGCGGCTATAGCCTCTGGCAATAATAACATGCTAGAATTCCAACAAGCTTGTTGTACCGAAGTCAATTAATGGATCTACTTTACATTCAGCCTGCCCATAGATCGATATTCGTTTTGACAGTCCCTACTGAACCGGTCAAGATTCAAACCATCTATGGCTGGTTTAACATTTGGGATTTGCTATCACTTTCTGACCTGGAGACAATGGCCACCATGACAAATAAGGATGGTGAATGTTCACAACAGGGACACAGACAGCAATAAAAACAGGATAGAGGTTGCAAACTTTCCCTATTTTATACAAAACCCAAAAAAGTTTTGGCTTTTGATACAATTTAAGGGACAGAGGCACACTTTACCCATCCCAGTGGACACAGACACACAAAATACCCAGTTCAGTGGTGCAACACATAACAGCATCCAGCAGAGTGGACACAACAGTAGACACTGTTTGCAGCACACTCTGAAGTACACACACCAAGCACAGCACACTAAACATAGCATTGTTCTTCACAGTTTATTTCTTTTGGCATATTTTACCCCTGACTGGGTCACTTAAAATGTTACTAAACCCAGGAACCTGCATTCATTATATCTGGTCTCCCACAGAACATGGAAATGCAATCATTTTAGTAAATATAAACTGCTAATAACCTTTTCTCATCAGCAGTATATAGCAGTCTTGTGACTTCTCTCAGTGTCTCGTTAAAACTTGGGGGAGTTTTTATACTGCACTGGCTGCCCTATCAGGATGCAGGACCCCTGACCCTCTAGACGGTGCTGATCTCATGCACTCTCCCAAGAAAAAAAAACTCTCTAACAATACACACCAAACTGAGCATGTGCAGCCTGACTCCATTTACTCTGTCTTACCCGGATATGTTTTGGGGCAATGGAAGAAGGGGAGGATCTGTGCATACAGGATCAAACAGCCTTTTTACACAATGCAGATAAACCCCTTAGGTTCCACAGCAAGTATAACGAGCCTGCTTTACTGCATACACAGACTGATTTTACTGTTGTGGGTTCAGTAACTCTTTAAAGATACACTTATGACTGTGTGCAAATTATTTGATCCGCAGGAGACCTGAACAAGGAAAAGAGACGGTTACAAAACATTATGGCCACAGGAAAAGATCTGCCAGAAGACCCCCAAGCAGCTCTACAAATAGAGGAGACTGAAAGAGAGGAACGGGACAGATTTGATGAGTGTAAGTTCCTTGCACTGAAGTAGGAAGAAGCTGGGCTAATGTTGTGGTATTAGAAATTGCTGACGGTTTTCTCCTTACAGTGGTGGCAGAAATCCAGGAGAGATGGGATTTCTTGAAAGAAATGGAAGCTTTGGGTCGAGGAAAACAATATTACAACATTATTAACACAGAAATTTCACAGGTAACAAGCTTATGGCAGATTATCAGGGGGATCAATGTAACAAGTGTTTGGGAAGGAACACAGAAAACGTAAACCTGAAATTCATACCAATGTTGTTTCTATTGCAGAAGTTGCGAGAGATGGAAATTATTGATAAGCAGAGAAGTGTTGCACTCAGAGAAGCTCTGCAGAAGTCAGAAAACAAGAACTCCGCTCTAACAAACGAAAATTAAACTCCTTCTTGGCCCACTGTGGACTTTTACAAACTGTTGAAGAACTTGGTCTTTTTTCTGTACATCTGAGAATATGTCTGTCCCTTATTTAGACAGCGGATACTACAATGGTTGGTCTATAGTTTGCATATGTTTGAAAATCTGTATGTAAAGTTAAAAAGACTTCTGAGGCATTATTGTGCTGCCAAGTTTTCCATCTGCTTCTTGCTGCTGAAGTCACTGTCGGTAGTTCATGAGTTTGGATTAGAAACTTTTTTTTTAAGTTTAATTGCACTGTGAAATCAATTTGGTTTATTGTGCTGGATTTAACCACAACTGAAGAGACAGATTCTCTCTCTCTCTCTATGAAAAGTGATGTGAACGGTAGTGCCGATTATCCCTGCATGTCTATATAGCCTTTTGTTTTTACAAAATGAACAAAGGTGAAGGAAGCTCTTGCCTAAATCAACCAATTTCTTTTGGCCCCAGTTTTCTTTGCAAATCCTGTCCACTGGTCACATAACTAAAAACAGTAAGTAGCAGATATTAAAACTTACAGACAAATTTTATTTTGAGCAAGATGAGTTAGAACCTCAGTTGTTATCGATGTCCTGACTGGGCTGCTGGGGAGACCCAATGGCATTTTTTTTTCGAATGGAGACTATTGTCATCAGAAGAAACTGTAATCAGACAGCAGGACTTTCCGCTGTCAGAATATAGTAATCATGCGGCTGCAGCTGCTGATCAATAAAAGTTTTCCAACATTGCGGTTCAGCATATGGCACTCTAATGCCGCGTACACACGATCATTTTTCCCGTCTGGAAAAATTACATTTTTTCCTTTGGACGAGAAAAACGATCGTCTGTGGGCTTTTTGCCGTTTTTCCCGACGGGAAAAACGGCATTAATCACAATGAGAAAAATTAGAACATGTTCTAAATTTTCTCGTTTTTTCCATCATTTTTTTTCCGCGGCAGTTTTCCCATAGGGAGACACTGACGCGGAGCCCACAGACGGTCGTTTTTCTCGACAAAGAAAAAAATGACGGGAAAAACGGTCGTGTGCGGGGGAAAATGCCGTTCCCTCATTTTTCATTTTATTTCATGTCGTGATTCACGGCGGTGTTTTCACCGCCGTGAATCACGATCGTGTGTACGCGGCATAACAATCAACATCTGTCAAACAGGAATGGCTACACATGGATCGACATTCAAATGGTTCCTGTTAAACTGGACCAGTTTCAGGCTGGGTTCACACTGCCGTACGGAGCGGCTCACAACAAGAGTCCGATTCGTCCCTGTTCACTGTTTCAGGTTCAATTTCAGTCCGAATTTTTGGCTGCATTCGGACCTGAAACGGACCAGAAAACTCACAGGGCTGCTGTACAATTCGCTTCGGAGATGTGTGAACCGGCTCCATTGAGAGCTGGTCACAATCTCCTGACATGCTCCAATTCGCAATAGTGTGAACCCGGCCTTAATCGGTCTATAGCCAGTTTTAGTGTTTCAATGATGGCACTGGCTTGCATTAAACCAGCCACAAAACTAGAACCAGGGCCACCATCAGGGGGGTATAGGCATTACACCTGTAAGGGGCCCGGGCGCCCCCACAGCCCGTTTAAAAAAAAAAAAAAATCTTTATTCTATTTTTTTCGTCCTACTGTAGCAACTCGCGGCAGGAGAGAGAAGACTTGACTTTGTTTTGTTCGTCAGCACCAACCCCCCCCCCCACCCCGCTTATCTTGCGGCAGGAGAGAGAAGAGATGACACGTTCGTTACCACAACCTCCCCCTCCACTTATTATCTTGCGGCAGGCAGGAGAGAGAGGAGCCCCCCCCCCAGCTCTCTGCTCCAGGGGGCCCTGCCTAAAGCTGTGTAAGGGGCCCCAAAATTTGTGATGGCTGCCCTGACTAGAACACTCCCAGCTCCACACTTCCAGGTCTAGTGTTTCAATCATCTCCCAGAGCATTATTTTGGTTTGCTCCATCCTGGTTTCCAAGGTTTCTGGCAGATCTTCCTCCAGTAAAGTCACCGTCTGTATGGTCAATTGCTGCAGCATAGCCATCTCTCTGCATACACATACACTGCCTGTGCCGTAACTTCTCTTCCAGCTGCTTTGCCACCTCCAGTAGCAAAACCACAGATGAGAAACCCTGGAATAGAGACTGTTGTATTTTAAAAATAAAATTTTAATGTTTTCATGTTTTGCTTTGTAATAAGCCCCTCCTTGCTATTGAAGTCAATGCCATCAAGTTATGGTTTTGGATTAGAAACTTTATTTTTAATTTTTTTTGGGCTTTCTTGCAATGTGGAAGCAATTCAGTTTACTCTTGTTCTCTGCACTGAAAACGATCAATGTATAAAAACACATATAAGAGAATATTTGTTTTAAATGGATTATTATTTTGGGATGCAGCAGTTAAAGTAGGTGCACATTCCCTACACTCCCACTTTCACCCACGAGCACCAAATAATTTGCCTCACAACAATCATTATTTTCTTGTCTTATTGTTTTTTTTTGTGTTCCATTTTTTGCTTTTAGCATTAAATGTCAGTGAAATAAAAGTTGTTACTCTTAATTTTCATAAGCCACATTTCCAAATAGTTCTCCAAAATCCTCCTGGTTTCTTAGTTATGGATGGTTTCAGGTATATTGGACAGAAAATAAGAAGGCCCCCTCCCCCACACTAATTAAGCCTTGCTAATGACATTGAAGGTAGATCTAAAGCCCAAATGAATGACTTTAGTTTGCTAAAGCACAGTGTATTATAAACAATTATCACCTTTTTCCATCCTTTCTTACATCTTGCAACCTGCTGCATCTCCTACAGCCTCTTTGTAACCACTTCTGTCTAAATGCAAGAAATCCAATAGTGGCTGAATTGAGGGTGTCCTGATTGTGACAAAAGTGAAACATACCTGTGTAACATGTGTTGTGTTTAACAACCCAAAACAGGAACTGTCTGAACAAGAACCTACATGGCATGATCACTAGGTTTTATTTTAATAAAAGCTGCAGATTTAAAATGACTTCTAAAATCACGTTATTGCATACAGATTGTATAGAAAATAATCACCCCCCTTTAAAATAAACACATTTTGTTGCTTTGCAGCCTGAAATGAAGACAGACATAGTTTTTGTTTTATCCAACTGTATTTACTCAGTGCAACTTATAACATTCAAGTGAAAGATATAACACCAACATGTCAGAAAAAAACTTAAAAACAGGATAACCGAGTTGGAAAAAGGATCGCCCCCTCATAAAAATTACTTGTAAACTCAAATCAGGTGTAGCTACTTACCTTCTCAATGGCACACAAAGCCATTTCACTTTCAACTGTGATCAGCTGTGGCCATTTTGATTAGCTGAGCACGAAAATAGCTTTCCTGGAACACTTCAGTCCTTGGTAGTGCAACTGAAGCAAAGAATCAACTATTGGTGGCAAGGCACCGTCAAAAGATCTCCAGGATAAAGTTGTGGACAGGCACAAGTCAGGAGATAAATACCAAAAATCTCAAAGGCTTTATCAATGCCTAGAAGCACAGTGAAATCTATTATTAAGAATTGGAAGGTATTTGGTACAACACAGACCCTCCCTGGATCAGGACGTCGCTCCAAACTGGATAAAAGAGCCAAAAGAAAACTGGTCAAAGAGGCTACCAAAAGGCCTACAGCAACTCTGAAACAGTTGCAAGAATTTATGACAAAGAGTGGTCATTGTGTGCATGTGACAAAAAAAAATAATCACAAATTCTCCACAAATGTGGCTTGTATGGGAGGGTTGCAAGAAAAAAAAGCCACTCCTTGAGAAAGGCCACATGCAGTCACAACTGAACTTTGCCAAAATGCACCTTGAATATTCTGAGGCCACAAGTTGTTATGGTCAGATGAGACTAAAATTTAATTATTTGGCTTAAACACCAAAATCTGTCTGTCGGAAATCCAATACACCTCACCACCCAAATAACACCATTCCTACAGTAAAGCATGGAGGTGGTAATATTCTGTTATGGGGGTGTTTCTCTCCAGCAAGGACTGGAGCACGTCAGGATAGAAGGAAAAATGGATGGGGCAATATATATCGTCAAATTCTTGAGGAAAATCTGATGCCCTCTGCCAGAGAGTTGTCAATGGGAAGGTTTACCTTCCAACATGACAATGACCCAAAGCACACAGCAAAAATGACCACACAGTGGTTGAAGGATGAAAAGGTGAATGTCCTTGCATGGCCTAGTCAGAGGCCAGACTTAAACCCCATTGAAAATCTGTGGAATGACTTGAAGACTGCAGACTACAAACGTTCACCATCAAATTTAACTGACCTTGTGCAGTTCTGCAAAGAAGAGTGGGCAAATCTTGTAAAGTATAGATGTGCAAAGTTGGGAGAGACATATCCCAACTGACTAAAGGAATGTGGTTCAACAAACCACTGACACAAGAGGGTGATCCTTTTTCCAACTCAGTGATTGTGTTTTTTATTTATTTTTATTTTTTTCTGACATTTTGGTGTTACATCTTTAATTTGGATGTTTTACAAAACTGTGTGTGTGTCTATATTTCAGGCAGCAAAGCAACACAATTTGATTATTTTAAAAGGAGGGCGATTCTTTTCTATACCCATTGTATATGAAATTTTAATGTTTAGGTTTACATATACTTTTAGCCCATTGAATATGGACTGCAAGCTGTTATGGTAACAGCTAAACAGTATAGGATCACAAAAGCCAATACAGTAGGCCCTAAAATAAAATGAAATAGGATTTTTTTTTTCTGAGTATATTACAGCACAAAGGATCCTAGGCAGGCCATAGATTACTTGTTTTTCTTTCCTGCCACAACAGGGGAAAGAAAAGAAAATTACTCTATTCCCCCATCAACACTTTCAGTGTTGATGGGCAGTGGAGTCTCCAGCTTTCATATTTAGGGGGGGCACATGGGGGGACAGGGACAAAAGTAGGGGGGCCAACTATAAAATGCAATTATATATATATATATATATATACACATATATATCCTGGGGCCCTTTACTACGATCCCACAACAGGCCCTTTCACATGTTCTGCAGTGAGCTTCCTTCCTTCCTACTATACTGGGGCCCCCCAGGGTGGCAGAAAACAAGAGATGTATGTCACCAGCACACCAAGAAAATATAAGGGTCCAAAGCAGTGGGAGAACTATCAGGGTTGCAAAGGTTGTCTTGCCACCGGGCCCTGGTGTTCTGCCACTGTGGGGTTCCCCAGCTGTCCTGTCCCTGCTATTGACAGCACTGGTCTGGCATCTGTCTCCTTGTCAGTGGCGGCAGTCTATTAGGACCTAGTGCTTGTGACATTATGTGTGCATGCAGGGGAAGGCTGGCACTATTGGTTATAGAGAGCCGAGCCCCCAGCTGGTCACCTAGCAGCAGTAATGCTGTATAACCTTCTCTGTTGACATGCTGATCGGGATGTGATCCAGGTGATGCTCCCAGTCAGACCTAATAAACACAGTATTTATTAGCATCAAGAGTACAACCACATATATATACCGTATATACTCGAGTATAAGCCGAGATTTTCAGCCCTTTTTTTGGGGCTGAAAGTCCCCCCCTCGGCTTATACTCGAGTCATATAAATTTTTACATTGTAAATATTACCTGTTGTGACAGCAGGAAGGTAAAGTCACCTGGTTGCATCCAGGGGGGTAGGTATATTTCTCCCAGATTCAGGCTTTATGCCGACTTATACAACTAGGGAGAGAGTTGATGAAGCCCAGCTGAGGCTAGTGGGCTCATGGATGATTCATACCTCTAGGGAGAGTGCTGGGCGTCGTGCAGGCAGGGAGTTGATGAGACCAGCTGAAGCTTGTCAGCTCGTTTAAGGCCTCTATAAAAACTCCCAGCTTCATTAGGTGTTTGCTCATGCCTGGACCCAGACCTGTGTGGACTGTCTAGGGAGAGTGAACCCCTGTGCAGTGAGACAAAGCCTGTGTGGCTATTTGTTTGGACATTTACTAAACCAGGGACTTAGGGACTAGGACAGCACCAGGCTGATCCCAGTTGTTAGTTAGGGAAACCTGCATGTTTAGTCAGAGGTCAAGCTGACCAGGATTTATTTTGTTTATGTTTCTTTTTGCTTTGCTGTGTTTTTGTCACTGTAAATAGAGAAATAAACCGCACCTTTTGATCTTGAAAACCACAACCTCCGTCTGCTGGGCCTGTTTTTGTGTGGGGAGCCCATCCAGGGGGTCACACACACCCGCTACCGAGCTAACCCCCTCACAGTTGGTGGAGAATGCAGGCAGTTTTTTTTTAAGCCAGCATGGAGGAGATACTGAAACAGCTGGCTCTAGCAAATGCCAATCAACAGCAGACAAATGCAGGTTTGCAAAAGAGCCTTGCAGCTCAACAACAGAGCTTCGCAGCCCAGCAACAAGCCCAGCAGCAATCTGAGGCCCGCTTCATAGACCTGTTGCAGAAGCAAGAGCAGAGACTACAACAACAGATGGAAGCAGTAATGCAGCAACGTCCGCAGACCAGTGAGGAAAGCCGTCCCACTAATACCGCGTCCTTTGGGGTGAGTCGTTTATTGACAAAAATGACTGGAGAGGATGATCCAGAGGTATTTTTGACCACATTTGAAAGGACTGCTGAAAGAGAAAAGTGGCCTGAGGAGCAGTGGGCTGGACTGGTGGCTCCTCTGTTAACTGGTGAATCGCAGAAAGCTTACTATGACCTAGAGCCTGACCAAGCAAAAGACTATGTGATGCTAAAAGCTGAAATATTGGCAAGGCTGGGTGTCACCCTGGCTGTCCGGGCTCAGCGTGTGCATAACTGGACTTTCCAGCTTGGAAAACCCCCCAGGTCTCAAATGTATGATCTCATTCACCTGAGCAGGAAGTGGCTACAGCCAGAGACTTTGTCCGCACCGGAGATTGTGGAACGTGTTGTGATGGATCGTTTCTTGAGAGCTCTTCCTACCGCCATTCAAAAGTGGGTAAGCCATGGAGACCCAGAAACGGCCGGTAAACTTGTGGATCGTGTAGAGAGATACTTGGCTGCAGAGAACCTGACGGCCTCTTCCAGAGACTCTCGGACTTTCCACCCTAAGACCAGACCATCCCCAGGGGCGGATAAGATGATTCCAAGGGGTGAGGGTGGAGAGAGTGAGAGGGTGGGAGCTCTGCCCAGGGTTTGGCGAGAACAGCCTGGGAAGTCGGGGGCTCAAGAGGCAGCCAAAAGGATTGTTTGCTACCGCTGCCGGCAAGCGGGACATATTGCAGCAAATTGCCCGGTTGTGGAGGAACCCATGCAATGTGACTTTCTGACGGACAGACGTCAGTCGCTGTGTGCGACAGTCGCATGCACTGCCATTCGGGGAACTGAGAAACATTTATGCAAAATGTGTATTAATGGTAGAAATGTTGTGGTATTACTGGATTCAGGTAGCCTTGTGACCCTGATAAAGGCTGAATTAGTTAAAACAGAGGTCTCTGGGAATAGCAAGGTAGCTGTTATTTGTGTGCATGGGGACACCCGAGAGTATCCAGTGACTACAGTGTGTTTCAAGACCCCCAAAGGTACCCTCTCTCATCCAGTGGGGTTAGTATCTCAACTACCACATGATGCCATTGTGGGAAGGGATTTTCCGAAGTTCTGGGAACTGTGGGATGATCCTGAGCCCCCCACTGGTGCCCCTATGTACCAGGAAGGTGATAGCCAGAACTCCTCTGAGAGTGGTGAGGACTCTCCAGAATTTCCCTTGTCAGTATTGGCAGGCGAGACTCAAGAAACTGGAGAGGAGCCCACCTCCTCAGACGAAAACCTACCGTCTGTGGAGTTTTCTGATCTTGAGGTTCACAGGGAAAATTTTGCCACAGAACAGTTAAAAGACCCCGCCCTAATAAAGGCACGGGAAAACGTAGTGGAAATAGATGGCGAGATAGTGAACCCAGATAATACCTGCACTTACCCATACTTCAGCGTAGAGAAGGACCTACTGTATCGGGTGGCAAAAAGGGCAGAAGAAACCGTTGAGCAGCTTGTGGTGCCCAAACCTTACAGGAAGTTGGTGTTGGAGTTGGCCCATGGGCACATTCTTGGAGGTCATCTGGGGACAGAGAAAACCCGAGAGAGGGTATTACAGAGATTCTATTGGCCTGGGGTGATGAAGGACATAGAAAATTATTGTTCCTCCTGCCCTGTGTGTCAGAGGTCGGCCCCGATGCCACATTTCCGTAGCCCGCTGGTCCCTCTACCCATCATTGAGGTCCCGTTTGAGAGGATCGCAATGGATTTGGTAGGTCCTATAATCAAGTCCGCTAGGGGGCACCAGTACATATTAGTTATAATGGACTATGCCACCCGTTATCCAGAAGCGATCCCTCTCCGAAATACCTCGGCCAAAACCATAGCCAAAGAGCTATCTCTTGTTTTTAGCCGGGTGGGTATTTGTAAAGAACTGCTTACGGACCAAGGTACACCCTTTATGTCCCGGGTTATGAAAGAGCTGTGTAAATTGTTCAAAGTGACGCAATTGCGTACGTCTGTGTATCACCCCCAAACCGATGGGCTGGTTGAAAGATTCAACAAAACCCTAAAACAAATGTTGAAGAAAGTGGTGGATAGAGATGGAAAGGATTGGGACTGTCTACTTCCTTATTTGATGTTTGCTATTAGGGAGGTGCCCCAATCCTCTACGGGATTCTCCCCCTTTGAGTTACTGTATGGGAGACACCCAAGGGGGCTGTTGGATATTGCCAAGGAAACTTGGGAAAGTGAGAGTTCTCCCCACAGGAGTGTGATTGAGCATGTCGCCCTGATGCAAGATCGAATTGCATAGGTAATGCCCATCGTGAAGGAACATTTGGCCCAAGCGCAGTTGGCACAGCAGAGAGTGTACAACCGTGGAGCCAAGACCCGTACCTTTTCCCCGGGGGATAGGATATTGGTACTTGTCCCTACGGTTGAAAGTAAATTCCTTGCCAAATGGCAAGGCCCCTACGAGATAATGGAAAAAGTGATCGAAGTGAATTACAAGGTCAGACAACCAGGAAGGCGAAAGCCCGAACAGATCTATCACGTTAATCTGTTGAAAGCCTGGAGGGATAGAGAGTCCCTAGTCGCAGAAACTTGGTCACCAGCTCAAACTGGTTGCGTGATTCCGGAGGTTGGAATAGCAGCCACCTTGTCACAACCCCAACAACAGGAGGTTAAGGAGTTTGTGCTTCGCAACAAGGAGGTGTTCTCTGAGCTGCCGGGACAAACATCTGGGGTAGAGCATGATATTATTACCCCGCCCGGTGAAAGGGTGAAGTTAAAACCCTATCGGATCCCAGAGGCCCGACGGGAGGCAATACGGGAGGAAGTACAGAAAATGCTGAACTTAGGGGTGATAGAGGAGTCCCAAAGTGATTGGTCTAGTCCCATTGTGTTGGTGCCTAAACCGGATGGGAGCTGGCGATTTTGTAACGATTTTCGTCAGTTGAACAAAGTTACAAAATTTGACACCTACCCCATGCTACGTATAGATGAGTTGATCGACCGGCTGGGAACAGCCCGATACATGACGACTCTTGACCTCACAAAAGGGTATTGGCAAATTCCCCTGGCCAAGTCGGCCAAAGAGAAAACCGCATTTGTAACCCCAGACGGGGCGTTCCAATATAAGAGAATGCCGTTCGGGTTACAGAATGCGCCGGCCACATTCCAGCGGAAAATGGACCAGATACTGAGGCCCCATCGGAAGTATGCTGCGGCTTACCTGGATGACGTAATTGTCCATAGCACAGATTGGGCCTCACATCTGCCAAAAGTGCAAGCAGTCCTAGACTCTATCCGGGAAGCGGGGTTTACGGCTAACCCCAAGAAGTGTACCATTGGGCAGGAGGAGGCCAAATATCTTGGGTACACCATTGGCAGGGGAGTAATAAAACCCCAACTCAACAAAGTCGAGGCCATCCAGAGTTGGCCACGTCCCAACAGCAAGAAGCAGGTACGAGCCTTTCTGGGAATCGCGGGTTATTATCGGCGCTTCATTCCCCACTTTGCTTCTAAGGCTGTGCCCCTAACCAACCTGACGAAAGGGAAAGGGTCGGTCATGATTAAATGGACCCCCGAGGCTGAGGCAGCATTCCAATTCTTGAAACAAGCCTTATGTAGCCAGCCAGTGTTGTACTCACCCGACTTCTCTAAAGACTTTGTCGTACAAAGTGATGCGTCAGATGTGGGGTTAGGAGCAGTATTGTCCCAGGTCTGGAACGGGGAAGAGCACCCAGTCATTTACCTCAGCAGGAAGTTGAAGTCCCATGAGGTAAATTACGCCACGGTTGAAAAGGAGTGTTTAGCGGTGAAGTGGGCTCTAGATTCCCTTCGGTACTATCTGCTAGGTAGGCACTTTGACATGGTTACGGATCACGCTCCGTTAAAGTGGATGGCTCAAAACAAGGAGACAAATAGAAGAGTAAATAGGTGGTTCCTGGCCCTACAGGAATTCAACTTCACAGTAAAGCATCGCCCTGGCGTTCAAATGGGGAATGTGGATGCTTTGTCTCGAGTACATGAATGCCTGATTGCTGGTGTTCCAACCCCAAGGTTAAAACAAGAGGGGGGGGGTATGTGACAGCAGGAAGGTAAAGTCACCTGGTTGCATCCAGGGGGGTAGGTATATTTCTCCCAGATTCAGGCTTTATGCCGACTTATACAACTAGGGAGAGAGTTGATGAAGCCCAGCTGAGGCTAGTGGGCTCATGGATGATTCATACCTCTAGGGAGAGTGCTGGGCGTCGTGCAGGCAGGGAGTTGATGAGACCAGCTGAAGCTTGTCAGCTCGTTTAAGGCCTCTATAAAAACTCCCAGCTTCATTAGGTGTTTGCTCATGCCTGGACCCAGACCTGTGTGGACTGTCTAGGGAGAGTGAACCCCTGTGCGGTGAGACAAAGCCTGTGTGGCTATTTGTTTGGACATTTACTAAACCAGGGACTTAGGGACTAGGACAGCACCAGGCTGATCCCAGTTGTTAGTTAGGGAAACCTGCATGTTTAGTCAGAGGTCAAGCTGACCAGGATTTATTTTGTTTATGTTTCTTTTTGCTTTGCTGTGTTTTTGTCACTGTAAATAGAGAAATAAACCGCACCTTTTGATCTTGAAAACCACAACCTCCGTCTGCTGGGCCTGTTTTTGTGTGGGGAGCCCATCCAGGGGGTCACACACACCTGCTACCGAGCTAACCCCCTCACACTGTAAAGAAGTTGCGGCTGCGGCGTCCATCGTTCGAATTTCGCGGCGTCCATCGTTCAAAATTCCGCGGTCTCTTTCTGTTCCTTCCTTGATAGGCGAGTCTCAGCAGACACTCTCCGCCTATCACGAACGTTCTCTCATCCTCAGTTTTCCAGCAGACGTCTGTGATTGGCGGAATACCCAACACAGTGTCTGCTGGGAAAACTAAGGATGAGAGAATGATCGTGATAGGCGGAGAGTGTCTGCTGAGACTCGCCTATCAAGTAAGGAACAGGAAGAGACCGCGGAATTCGAACGATGGACGCCGCGGAATTTGAACGATGGACGCCGCGGAATTTGAACGATGGACGCCGCAGCCGCAACTTCTTTACAGGTAATAATTACAATGTAAAAAAATATTTTTACAGGGAACAGTGGGGCATCGGCTTATACTCGGGTCAGTGAGGTTTCTCAGTTTTTTGGGCAACATTAGGTACCTCGGCTTATACTCGAGTCGGCTTATACTCGAGTATATACGGTAATCAGCCGTATGTTCAGCAGCCATGTGGGCTCTATGCCTGTAAAGTGTGGGCTTTGATCAATAAAATCACTGATATTTAACACTAGGATTTGACTAGGAGCATCACCTGGATTGCATCACGATCAGCATGTCAGAGAAGGCTCCACTGATGCTAAGCAACCTGCAGGGAGCTCAACTGTCTACAACCAATAGAGATGGGCTCGGGTGTGTTTGAAATCCCACATGCCCGATCCCGCCAAGAAGCCGACACTCCACAGTGCTAATCACAGCCAGTGAGACATTTCCTGATCTGCGGACCGGGAAATGTCTCACTGCCTGTGATTAGCGTGTGCAGTGTGGGCTTCCTGGCAGGCTCTGGCATGTGGAATTTTGAACATGCCTAGCCCATCTCTAACAACAAATTGTGCTGGCCCTCCTGTACATCTGCCCCATAACCATAAAGTAACCAGCACTGGGTTCCAATGTGCTGCCGCCGCTGCCATGGGGGCAGAGACCAGCGCTGTTAATAGCCGGGACAGGACAGCAACTCTGGTTGTTGAGTAATATGTTTATTCCCGCGCTAAATGGAATAATATAGTAAGAAAGTGGAACTGCTGCAGGCACCGAAAAGGGTCAAACCAACCCATTAATGTGAGATTGAGCAGAAGGGGGAGGGCTGCACTGTTACTAGTGATAGAATCAAATAGTAAAATTCGATAACTGATATCACCAGAATGGGAGTGCAACAGATTGCTAAACGCATGAATGCTAAACGCATAAACATAAATTCAAAAAACAATAATAACAAAGTGCAGCGTGCATATGAAACTCAGAATCTGGATTATACATAAATATCCATAGGGGCTGTGCAAAATAAATGTGCAAAGTCCAATACGTAATCCTGTGCAAAATATAAAAATGTCCAATCTGTAATAAATAGTGCAAAGTCCAAAAACGATGTGCAAAATCGCAATCAAATTGTGAGCATAGCAATCTGATATTCTTTCTTCAGTGTGCAAACAGATTCCATGTGCAAAAGTGCTGGAGAGATGTAACAGTCTCCTCTTCGTGTAAAGGACACACCAGTGAGAGTGGCCTCTTACCTTGCGGTAAAAGGACAACCGCATATATGTGTGTGTGTATATATATTGTGACAGCAGGAAGGTAAAGTCACCTGGTTGCATCCAGGGGGGTAGATATATTTCGCCCAGATTCAGGCTTTACGCCGACTTATACAACTAGGTGGAGTGTTGTATAAGCCCAGCTGAGGCTAGTGGGCTCATGGATGACTCATACCTCTAGGGAGAGTGTGGGGCGTCGTGCAGACAGGGAGTTGATGAGACCAGCTGAAGCTTGTCAGCTCATCTAGGCCTCTATAAAAACTCCCAGATTCATTAGGTGTTTGCTCATGCCTGGACCCAGACCTGTGTGGACTGTCTAGGGAGAGTGAACCCCTGTGCGGTGAGACAAAGCCTGTGTGGCTATTTGCTTGGACATTTAAAACCAGGGACTTAGGGACTAGGACAGCACTAGGCTGATCCCAGTTGTTAGTTAGGAAACCTGTATGTTTAGTCAGAGGTCAAGTTGACCAGGATTTATTTTGTTTATGTTTCTTTTTCTTTGCTGTGTTTTGTCACTGTAAATAGAAAATAAACCGCACCTTTTTGATTTTGAAAACCACAACCTCCGTTTGCTGGGCCTGTTTTTGTGTGGGGAGCCCACCTCGGGGGTCACACACACCCGCTGCCGAGCCAACCCCCTCACAATATATATATACACATATATATCACAGGAGTGGCTGCTCCTCCCTTTTGATCCTGGACCAGATGTGGGTCTTGGGCTTTAGTCTTTGTCACTTAGTGGGACGAATAGGCACACTGCTAGACGCAAGCAGACGAGCTTGCTGCTCGTAGGAGATAAGTGTTGTGTTTACATGTATTATGTGAGTACCCATAACTGTTGATATAATAAATACCGCTGTTGGTTTTAAACATACTACACTATTTGGGACCCCATTTCTTTTTAAAATCCTTGCTGCCACTTTTAGGCCCCTTTCACACTGGGGCGGGCAGGAGCGGTGGCGGTATAGCAGCGCGATTTTCAGCGCTGCTATACCGTCGTTCTTACCGCGGTATGCGGTCGCTAGGGGGGTAAATTTAACCCCCGCTAGCGGGCGAAAAAGGGTTAATACCGCCCGCAAACCGCGGCTATTGCCGCAGTTTGCGGGCGGTATTACCGCGCTGTCCCATTGATTTCAATGGGAGACCGCGGTAAAGGAGCGGTGAACACACCGCTCCTTCACCGCTGTAAAGAAGCGGCTAGCAGGACTTTTGGAGCGGTCCTGCTAGCGCACCGCTTCAGTGTGAAAGCCTTCGGGCTTTCACATTGAAGGCTAAAGGGCATGATTTTTTCATGCGGTATAATAGCGCTAATATTAGCGCTAAACCGCATGAAAAATGCCCCAGTGTGAAAGGGGCCTTACACATGGAATCTGTTTGCACACTGAAGAAAGAATATCAGATTGCTATGCTCACAATTTGATTGCGATTTTGCACATAGTTTTTGGACTTTGCACTATTTATTACAGATTGGACATTTTTATATTTTGCTTTGAACAGTTGCACCGGATTACATATTGGACTTTGCACATTTATTTTGCTATTTTGCACAGCCCCTATGGATATGCACGCTGCACTTTGTTATTATTGTTTTTTGGATTTATGTTTATGCGTTTAGCAATCTGTTGCACTCCCATTCTGGTGATATCAGTTATCTAATTTTACTATTTGATTCTATCACTAGTAACAGCGCAACTCTGGTTGTTCCAGCACTGGTCCACACTGGGAACATTCCCCCATCCACCTATAATGTGTAGATGGGGGAATTGGATAATTTCTTTTTTTTTTTTCATTCAACCCAATAGTTGTATGAAAAAAAGTGATCAATGTATGGGCTGCCTAAGAGCTAAGACCAGCCATAGACAGTTTAAATCTCAGCTGGTTCAGCAGGAACTGGCTGAGATTTGAACCGTTAATGAGCAGATTCTCTTATGATTATCACTAGTGATTGCTATAGCCACTAGTGATAATCACTGTTTGTCGGGAGAATACAATTGCTGGGCAGGAGGGATATTCCCCTGTCAGCACTGTCTGTGTTGATGGGGGAATTATGCAAGTTTCTTCCTGCAATCTGTGGATGCAGGAAAGAAATGTGCACCGTATATTACCTGCCTAACAGAAAGTGAAAGTAAATTGTGAAGGTCTTAAAAGAACAGAAGAGGGGGAGGGAGACAGATGGGGAGAGAAGGGATGGAGATAATGCAGTTCAGTGATTACAGTGTACTGCAGTCTGCAGTGCACACACTTACCCACGGTCCAGGCTAGACTCTCAGGCATCATTCACACACAGCCAGGAATGCTGCTGATTTTCATATTTCCCGCCCACACATCCCCTCTCTTCAGATACAGCATGCCAGGATAGTGTGGGCGGTACTGGAAGGAGGAGGAGGAGCTGTATTCCTCCCTGCTCGTATGTGAGGAGAGTGGAGGGGGGGGTGGCTGGACTCGCTGGGCTGTGAAAGAGTGTCATAGACTGACACTCGGCTCAGCTTGCAGTCACCACTCTCGGAATTTACAGGCTGGCTCTCCTGTCCTAAGGACGGGAGAAATCAGTCTGTTTTTTCAGTAACTGAGATGAAGGCTTGCCCCCCCCCCCCCCCCCCACAGTGCTCGTGGAGTCCTGAAATGCGCTCTTCTCCGTGCCAATGAAGATGCAGGGGAATGAGCAGATCGGGCGGCTGTGGTTGTGTGAGCGCTCGCATTATGCAGTGTCAGCGAGCACAGAGGGAGGGGGGAGGAATCCCCAGCAGGAGCTGACTGGGGACGCTCTCCCTCTCAGGAGAGACTGTGTTACTCCAGTGGCGGCCTGAGCAAAATACAAAAAAAATAAAAAAAAATTGGGGGGGCACAGCATAATGTTGGGGGGGCCAGGGCCCCCCCTAGGGACACCATTGTTGATGGGGGAATGGCTCCGGCAGCACTATTGTATTCTGCTAGCATGTGGCGTGGGTAGATCAATCCGACAGGCTGGTTGTACCCAAGTCGATCGATTTGGGTACAATCAGCCTGCCCATACATGGATCGAAATTCAGCCAGCCTCTGCTGAACTGGCAGAATTTTAATGCATGTATAGCCGGCGTTAGTGACAGACCATGGGTCACGAAGCTACCTTTAGGTGATTGGATATTGGCAAACAAAGCTGTAAGGACAGCTCTTGAATAACCCCTCCAACTCCTAGTCAGCCTCAGTTCAGTAGTAAGCAATAAGGAGTGAATCATAAGGAACAAAAGGAAAGGACATGTGTTCTGTGATGTACTCCAAGAAAAAGATTTTACAGGCAAGTCAAAAACATTCTATTTTCTTAATTGTACAATACAGGACCATAAGGCCTGACCATGGGATCTCCAAAAGCAATGGAGGGGTAGGCAACACAGTAAACAAATGCCAATAGCCAATGCACCTTATGCCAGAAACTGGAATCTGAAGAGGCTTCTGAACATCCACATTGTAAAACATACCAAATGTGTGAACAAAAGACCAGGTGGCAGCCTTATAAATCTAGGAAACCGATACCTTAGGCTCCATGCACACCGGCCTAGAAAAGAAAAAAAAAATCGCTGCTACTACAGGAGTTTTGTGTTCTGCCCGTAGAAGCAGCTCAATGTTATTCTATGTGTCTATGCACATTAAGATGATGTTGGCGTGATGGCGTGACAGGATTACTAGACTTGGGCAGTAAAGTAGTGTGCTGGGGGAAGAAGTGTTCTGAGGTAAAAGACTGAAGTTTAGGGTCAGCCATCTTGTTCTTCTGAGAAGTGCAACGCAGTTACTATATTCTTCAAAGTACTAATTTATCCTATGGGCATCCCATGTCCCTTTTCCCCAACCAAGTTCAATCCCCGAATAAAAACAACAAAAAACAAGCAAGAGACTGTTCATTGACTAAAGAAGTATGTCTAATCGATGTCTGGCAGCAGGGTGAAATGTGTGGATGCTGTAACATGTAGCAACCCATCGCTACATACAGAATTAGATGGAAAACAGGCAACTTGTTGGTATATAGAAATGGCAGTTGAACACAACAGAGCCGGACCCGCCAGAGACAACTGAAGACAGCGGTGTCTATGGCCATCTTCCATGTTCACAGCAGGCTCCAGGATCAGAGGGTGGCCGGGCACTACACATTTCAGGGGCTTTGCCCACTTTGTCAGTTGTCTCTAGCAAGTCTAGCTCCATTGTGTTCGGCTATTTGTGTATACCAGCATCTGCCGGTTTTCCATCTAATTCTGTACAACATTTTACTATGCGTTCAAGCTGCACGTCATCTTTTTTTATGCCAGTGTGCATATTGCTTACCAATAAATGTTACAATGTTTTATTATTCCTGCCCTCTGGGTTCTTCTACTTGCTATTATGGATCCTTCTCTGATGTTCTCAGGAGCTGAGGATTTTCGACTACTTGCACTTCATGTATCCTAGAGCTGCTCAATCCACTCCACAGTCACTTTTATCACCTTCACCTGTGGACTCTTCTTGGAATTTGTCCTATAGAGCCAAATACTTTGAGCAATAAAACGCTTGTTTTTGTTTTTTGCCTTGTCTATAGCGGATCTCCTTTCTCCTCTTTGTTGACATTTAGGATCACATTTTTTTTTTATAAAGTTGTGTTTTAAAAGGATTACTCTCAAGCTGGGTTCACACTAGTGTAAATTGGATTCAGGTTTCCCAATTCGCATGACAGGAGATTGTGATTGGCTCTCAATGGAGACAGTTAACACATCTGCGTAGCGGATTGCACAGGGGTCTTGTGCGTATTTGGCTCAGTTTCAGGTCCGAAATCAGACAAAAATTTGGGCCTGATTTGTCCCCGAAACGAAGAACAGGGAAGCACCTGACCCCTGCTTTCAGTCGCATCCGTGTTTAGTGTGAACCCAGCCTCAGAGCTGTTTCATACACAACACCATCTGCTGTACGCAATTCTTGTTCCCTGTAATGCACCATTAATACAAATATTATTATTCTTCATTATTAAAGCAAAGAGCAGTAGCCCATAGCAACCAAGATTAATGGCTCTCTGATTTAAATGTTGCTACCAGGAATATGGATTCTATGGGTTACAGCATTTTGCATGCGATTGCTGCTGTCTGCGATACCTTACCAAATTAGTCTGATAGTGTTGCCTTGACACCACATCAGGTTCCAGCTGCTTTTCTGTAATGAAGGAAAATAAAAGCAAAAAATTTTTTTCCCTAATCCTGATTTTTAAAAACATCACCTTTATTTTGTGCTATAAAAAGCCTATGTGAAACATTAGCATTGCCTCAGCATTAACAATATACACAAGCAAAAATCGATATAATGTTGATTTATTTTAATACAGAAGTTTCTCTCCAAACAGTGCAATAATTTAATTATTATAAAAATACACACAAATAGGCAGCTACAGAGTAACCTTGGTAAGTGCCAGGCTGGTATAGTGGTATCACAAGATACTGACAAGGGTAGACAATACAAATGACATTAGCTTCTCCAAATCAAGCATCTTTAGCTCTTACAAAGTGACTTACAAAGCCAAATTTACAGAAGTGTGACTTGCACTTGGTATACCAATGACACTAAACCTTTATTGTCCATGGCAGCTAGCTCAATGATATAAGAATGTAACAGATGTATGACACCACATGCGTTGGCACTATGTATCAAAGTATCTTAAAATTCACAATCTTTGCTCTTTATAAAAAAAAGTGCAGTTTTTAAGTGACAGCTTTTTATATTTCTCCAAGACTTCAGGAGCAAGTTATGTTCCTCTGTATTCCCTGGTACATTTAACTGCTATGGAAATTTCAAATTTTCCCTCTATTAAGATGAATGCAGGAGCGGTGTCTGCTCCCAAAGTAGAAAAGTAGCAGGAATAACTTAAAACGTTGTCACCTTGTTACCGACTTTTTGCAAGTCAAACCACATAAAATTTAACTATTTTGAATGCTTATTTGCAGTGTTTTTCCTTTCCAATAATTATTTTTTATTCAACTGCTATACGCCTTTGAGATTCTAAAATGTAACTACTGCATGAAAAGTAAATTCCCCAGCAACGTCACCTTCTTTCTTGAACATAATAAAGGGATTTTTATAACAGCTTACCTGTAAAATCCTTTTCTTGGAGTACATCACGGGACACAGAGCGACTTAGTCATTACTAATGGGTTATATAGATTACCTTCAGGTGTTGGCACTGGCCAATTCCAAACCGGAAGTACCCTCCCCTATATAAGCCCCTCCCATCCGGGAGCACCTCAGTTTTGTAGCCAAGCAATAAGTGTCCCAAAAAGAGGGGTGGGAGCTCTGTGTCCCGTGATGTACTCCAAGAAAAGGATTTTACAGGTAAGCTGTTATAAAAATCCCTTTTTCTTTTTCGTACATCACGGGACACAGAGCGACTTAGTCATTACTAATGGGACATCCCAAAGCAATGCCAAATGAGGGGAGGGATACATAAGCTGGGCGCCATCAGGCATGAGGATCTTTTGCGGCCTGCAACACACTGCGCCCAAAGGCGACATCCTCCTGACTTCTAACCTCTACCTGGTAGAATCTAGTAAACGTGTGTACCGAAGACCATGTTGCGGCCTTACATACTTGAGCCAGGGAGGCCTGGTGATGCACTGCCCATGAAGTTCCAACTGCTCTTGTGGAGTGCGCCCTAACTTTGAACGGAGGCGGTCTCTTTCTCAAGCCATAGGCTTGTATTATGACCTGTCGAATCCACTTGGCTAAAGTGGATTTTGATGCTGCCTGACCCTTTTTAGGGCCTTCCGGCAGAATAAACAAAGTATCCGTTCTGCGAATCTGAGCAGTGGCTTTTAGATAAGCTTTAACTGCTCTTACTACATCCAAGGAATGTAATAACTTTTCCTCTACCGAGCTAGGTTTGGGGAAAAAAGAAGGAAGAACCACATCTTGGTTCAAATGAAACCTCGATACCACCTTAGGAAGAAAGGCTGGATGAGGACGTAATACTACTCTGTCCTTATGGACAACCAGATATGGCTCCTTACAGGACAAGGCGGCTAATTCCGATACTCTTTTAGCCGAACAAACGGCTACTAAGAAAATCAATTTCCTGGTGAGAAGAACCAAGGAAATGTGTTGCAATGGTTCAAACGGTTGTTTCTGTAGAACTGACAGAACCAGGTTTAAGTCCCAAGGACATATGGGAATACTAACCGGAGGGCTAATACGCATCACTCCTTGTATGAAAGCTTTGACTAGTGAATGCGAAGCCAAGGGCCTTTGAAAAAATATTGACAAGGCAGAAATCTGACCCTTGATAGTACTCAAGGCCAGCTTCCTATCTACAGCCCACTGTAGGAAGTCCAAAATCCTCCCTATCACGTACTTACGTGGATGCCATCTCTTGGCCTCACACCACGTAATGTACGCTTTCCAGATCCTATAATAGATCTGCCTGGATACCGGCTTCCTGGCATTGATCATGGTAGATACCACAGAATTAGAGAGCCCTCTCTTTTTCAGAATGTGGGCTTCAATAGCCAGGCCGTCAAACCTAGGGCTGGTAAGGAAGGGTGGTATATCGGTCCTTGCGAAAGCAGGTCCGGACGATGTGGGAGGGTCCAAGGACTCCTCACTGACATTTTTACAATCTCCGCGTACCATGCCCTTCGGGGCCACACTGGAGCCACCAGAATCAGTGGTTTCTTTTCTACCCTGATTCTGCGGAGTAATCGCGGTAACAATTGTGGCGGTGGGAATGCATATATCAGCTTGAACTGATCCCAAGGGAACACTAGGGCATCCGAGCCGCAAGCTAGAGGATCCCTTGTGCGAGACACAAATCTGTCCACCTTTGCGTTGAATCTGGATGCTAGCAGATCTACATCCGGTGTTCCCCACCGCTGGCATATTGCCTGGAAAACCTCGGGGTGAAGAGACCATTCCCCCGGGCATAATTGTTGGCGACTTAAAAAGTCCGCTCTCCAATTTTCCACTCCTGGGATGAAAACCGCGGATATGGCTGGGACATATTTTTCTGCCCACTCCAGGATGCAATTTGCTTCCCTCTGGGCTGCACGACTCCTGGTGCCACCCTGGTGATTGATATATGCCACTGCTGTGGCATTGTCTGATTGAATTCTGACAGGGGACCCTTGGAGTTTGGATGTCCATGCTACTAGGGCATACCGGGCTGCTCGTATCTAAGAGATTGATGGGCAGGGCCTTTTCTGCTTCTGACCACTTGCCCTGGAGAGACCATTGCTCCAGTACTGCCCCCCAGCCTATGAGGCTGGCATCTGTAGTGACTACCTTCCAAGAAACCGGACTGAAGGGTTTCCCTTTTTCCAGATTCTGGGGCACCAACCACCAATGGAGGCTCTTGCGAACGGAAGGGGACAGGGACATTGGTAAGTCTAAAGCCTGAACTTTTTTGTTCCAGGCTGACAGTATGGCCCTTTGCAAATTCCTTGAATGGAATTGACCGTAGGGTACCGCTTCGAATGAAGCCACCATTTTTCCCAGCAGCCTCATGCAGAGGCGTATGGATGGTTTTCTTTTTGTACCCACTAAGTGGGTCAAATCTTTTAAAGACGACACCTTCTCTGGAGGTAAGAAAATCTTTCTCTGATTTGAATCCAGCCTTAGCCCTAAGTATTCCAGACTTTTGACTGGTCTTAGAGCTGACTTGTCCCGGTTGATAATCCAACCGTGATATTCCAGATACTTGATTGTCTTGTGAATAGCTACTTCCAGCTTTTCCACTGAGTGGTCTATTAGTAGCAGGTCGTCTAGATATGCCATTATCGTTACACCCTGTGTTCTTAGATTGGCCAATAATGGGGCCAGAATTTTTGTGAACACTCGTGGTGCTGTGGCCAGACCGAAAGGTAAGGCTCTGAACTGAAAATGGCGCCCTTCTACTGCAAAGCGTAGAAATTTCTGGTGGGCCGGAAAGATGGGAATATGCAGATAAGCATCCTTTATGTCGATCGAGGCTAACCATTCCTGCCCTTGTAGGGCGGTGGCCACCGATCGGATCGACTCCATCCGAAAAGTCCTGATATTTAGGAACTTGTTTAGCCCTTTTAGATTTAATATGGGCCTCACGTCCCCATTTGGTTTGGGGACTGTGAAAAGGTTTGAGTAAAACCCGAATCCGCTTTCTTCCAGGGGAACCTTCATGATTACACCTTGGAGCAATAGTTGTTCTAGTGCCAGAAGGAGGGATCCTCTCTTCTGGGGATCTCTTGGCACATTTGACCTCATAAATTGGGCAGGAGGAGTGCCTTTTAACTCCAGCTTGTATCCCAGACTTACTGCGGAGAGCACCCATCTGTCTCTGATGGTGTCCCGCCAGGTCTCTGTGAACAACTGAAGTCTTCCCCCCACCCGATTGAGTGGGGGCAACGCTTCATGCCTTGGGGGGAGGTTTTGTACCTCTCTTGATCCAGGGTTTCTTGTTACCCTGTGATTGTCCCTGATTTCCGCCCCCTGAATTTGACCGCGGAGGCCGTCGGAACTGCTTCACAGCCGATGTGCCCGGGACTGGAGAAGTAGGCCTCTTAAAAGAAGGACTTCTACCCTTGTTCTTAACCGGTAAGAGTGAACTTTTACCGGCAGAAATTTTCTGGATATATTTGTCCAGATCTTCTCCAAATAAGCGTTCTCCATGAAATGGGAAGCTAACCAGCAGTTTTTTACAGGGAGCTTCAGCAGACCAGTTTTTGAGCCACAGAAGCCTACGCATATGTACTATAGACAGCGTAAAGCGGGAGGCCTGTTGGATTGTATCCTTTATGGCGTCCACCGCAAAACACAAGGCTCTAGGCAGGTCAGCTAGGGCAAGAGCCTGCTGATCTGGTAAGTCCCTTAAGACTTGTTTCAACTGATCTTTCACTGCTTGGCAGACTCCAATCGCTGCTACCGCAGGTTGTGTCACCATGCTTGCTGTAGAGAAAGCAGATTTTAGTAAAGACTCCAATTTTTTATCTATTGGGTCTTTGAACATTGGAACATTATCTACTGGACATGTCAGTGATTTGTTAACAGAAGAGATGGCTGCGTCCACTGTAGGGACCCTCCATTTTTTTATGAACTTATCCTCCATGGGATAGATCACCGGAAATCTCTTGGGGGGAGCAAATATTTTATCAGGATGCTCCCAATCCTGGTAAATAAGCCCTTCTAATAAAGGGTGGATTGGGAAGGAACAGACAGCCTGGGGAGCTTTTAGCGACCCCAGCGAGGAAACCGTAGTGGATGGTGGTTCCGCCAGAGGCATTTTAAATGCTGATCGGACCATGTCAGTCAGAGACTGAACCCATAATCTTTCAGCCTGAGATGCTGAGAAAGGTTCTTCCACTGTTGATTCCTCCATAACTGAATCAACCTCATCCTGATCCCCTTCAGGTAGGTCGATCTCTGTGTGGGGCTGTTCCTCCACTAACAGGCACTCTGAAGGAGGAGACGGAGATCGGACGCGCTTTTCCTGTGACAGGGAAGCAGCGATCAATGCTGTTAATCTCTCTTCCAATCCTCCCAGAGTTGAGGATAAAACCTCCTCTGTTAAATATACAGGAGCAGGTGGACTGGGGACAGCCGCAGCACCAGGCACTCCTGCGGGGTTTCTACGGCTACTGACCTCTGAATTCTCAGGGGAGATTGGTGCAGTACAAGCATGCCCAATATCCTCAGAGCCCGATGGAGACCCCTTTGGCTTCCTGGAAGACCTATTTCCGGAGCGTCTGGACGACATATCCTTTAAGCACAAAGCTGAGGTATTCGCGTCGTCATACACCAATTTTTGCTGGTAATAGTCTAACACAGTTGCTGCTATATACCAGCTGGTGTCCACTAAAGTGCCTTTCTATGGGGATGCCTGCATCAACCGCCTCTGTGTGCCACTGTTTGTTGCTAGCTCTGTTTGCATCCAGCTGACACTTGTACTGTGTCTTTTATCCATGCTGGGACGCCTGCACATGCGCAGAAGCGCCGCGGCGCGCATCGAGCGTCATCCACCCGCCCCGCCCCTTTTTTTTCATAGGAGGCCGCCCGTGCGCCATTGGCGCCCTTTTCGAAATCAAACAGGGACTAGGAGCCAGGGCCCTTTTTGCCGGAGGGCCTGTGCGGTGGATGAGCGCAGCAACAGGGCAGAGGAAGTGGATTCCCACAGAGAAACTTACCAACTGCCTGGATCTTTTGACTTGAGAAAACCAAAGATCCACATGACAAGAAAAATGGACTACAGCGGCCTCTAGTGGTTTAACACAGGTACCGAGGTCCCTTTTTTTTTTTTTTCTTGACTACTATTAAAATTTTACATTTTCAGTAGTTACAGGCATACACAGATATTAGCGGGAATACCGTTAGGTAACAGACAGAAAGACAAATTAGGCTTGGGGGTCCCCCAATAGAACCAAGTTCCTGGGGGCCCCCACTTACCTGATCCCCGCCGCAGGACTTTGTTTGGTCCACAGAAGTCCAAACTTCACCTATCACGGCAGGCATTGTAATTAAACCTTCAGGGACCGGGTTCCCAAGGATTCCACTCCCCTGGACCTGTATAGCACCCTGCACAGACAACATCTTGGTCGTGGGTATGACCAGAGCTCTGGATCCCAGGGTCCAGCCCTCCTAAGAGAGGCATTACAGGCAAAACCTTGCTCTTCTGCTGCAAGGCCCGGGTACCGACCGTTTAGCTATGAAGCTTTTTTGGTGGGATCCGGAACAGCTTACTAAGGCCCAAAAGAACCTGTACGCAAGCCCAGTGAAAACACATGTTACTCTTTGGCCAACACCTTAGACACTGGCAAAAAACTGAGGTGCTCCCGGATGGGAGGGGCTTATATAGGGGAGGGTACTTCCGGTTTGGAATTGGCCAGTGCCAACACCTGAAGGTAATCTATATAACCCATTAGTAATGACTAAGTCGCTCTGTGTCCCGTGATGTACGAAAAAGAAATTCTTCTCTTCGGGGAGCATCCAATTATGTTTGAGAGTAAAAAATAGGACTTTGCATGCAACACACAAAACATGGAATACAAAATAATTTTATTTATCACAAAAAATGTTAAACAAGGATTAAAAGACCATACAGTGTATATAGGGTATGTGGCAGTGAAGAGTCCCTTGAACGTCGACGCGTTTCGCCGTGAGGCTTCGTCAGGACGGACAAAGTGGGGGGGGGGACAGTTACATACACACTTGGGACAAATCTCACTATCTGAAATGAGATACATACAAATTAATATATAGTATATACAATTAAAAAACACATTAAAATAGTATAGAAATATCTTTGGTGCTAGAAGGCCACATATCCCCTCCTCCCTGCACATCAAGAAATCCAAATGCCACTTGACCCTAAAATATAGAAAAGTACCTTCGAAGACAATCCAGATAGTAAGACGTTGTTCAATAGACTACCAATTCATGTGTGTAGAAATAAGTATATATATATATGATCTAGTAGAAATAAATAAAAATGTATATAGATATATATATATGCTGACCAGGGCAGTATGTTGTTATATATAGAATAAAATTAAATAAAATTAAATTAAAGGTTCATACCTGCTGGTCAAAAGGAAAAAGAATCTCTCGCAGAGAAATAATCCGCAGAGAAATACTCCATAGATGGAGAAACTTGATACTTGCAGCTATAAATAGCTTGGCAAATCTAAAAAGACCAATAAATGTAATCAGGTATATATTAAAGCCCACAGAATTTATATCTATAGGATCAGAAATAATGAATTACCAGCTGTATCCAAACGGTATTGCCGCAACGAAAGCGGAAGTAGCACTTACGCCATCTTACAAGAGGGAAAGAGGCAGGGAAAGACCTGGGAACGCCGCGAAACAAAGGAAGTATCTTGCACACCATCTTGGAAAAGGGAAAAAGGCTGGGAACGCAAAATAAGAATGGTACTGACAAAAATGTATAATTCGAAGAAATCATAGCACGGTCAATTAGAACACTAAGCATGGCAATTGGCATCAAGAATAGGAATTGCACAGAAAGAAAGGGACAAGCACCAACGAGCACACAAAGATATCATACAGTTTAACATAAACATATAGTGATGCAATACATGTATTATAAATCTAGACATATGTTCACTTGAACTCAATTTGTGCATTGGACATATATTCATATCAATTCATGTAGCTCTGTCATAACTCGGCAGATCAATACCAAAAGTCTTCTTTAGGTTTATATTTATATTGGTATTCAGATTGTAAATAGAGAAACCCTTCTATTAAAAGTTGGAATATTCTCCCTGAACCGAAAGAGGCAGAGAGATGTTTCAACCAAGTGGAGATAAGCATACATTTAGGAAACATCCTACAAAAGAGTAGGAAAAAGGGAAAAAACAGATACATATTGGGAGGAAAGCTAAATCAGGCGTTGTAGAAGTATTACAGAAATGGTTTAAAGCTAACCATGTCATTCAGACCTGGATACTGGGTGGCTTTTAGTTTATATACCCATTCCGTTTCTCTTTGGAGGACCCTTTGATCCTCAGTTTGGGTCTTAGCTTCTGCCCCAACAATTCCTCAAATAAATTTGAGCTTATAAAGGATTTATATTTATTCGCTCGGAAATTGACTTTCAAGTTTATGTACGATAAAGAACGCTGTACTAGACAGACGGAACTTTCCCACCAAGAGATCTGGAAAGACTTCACGGTGGCTGAATTTCGCGCCCTCAAGAATTTGGTCTTGCTGTTGGATGAAAGCGAGGGAAGCGAGATTTCTGAAACTAATACAGAAACAGACATGGCTAGGGGCCAACATATTCAGAATATTCAATATCAAAATGATATTGAATCACTAGGGAAGGCAGTAAAAAAGAAATCTACTCAATTTCCTTCACTCCACACTAACTCAAACGTCTGGGCCTTTTTGACCCAGGCTATTGGGGACATTGAATCCTTGGCCCTCAATAGATCAGCCCACCAGAACCTCTCGATACCTCAACGACAGGCTCTGGTGGGCCTTAGTCGCAATCCGAACTTGGTGATCAAGCCCTCGGACAAGGGCGGCAATGTGGTGGTTATAAAAGAGTTAAATTACAGGAATATGTGCTGGGACATCCTTAAAAACCAGGATTGGTACAGACCAATCTCTCAGGATGTCATAGAAAAATATAACCAGCAATACAATGACACCATTCAGTCTGCCCTCTCCGAGGGTTTGATCACCAAAGAGATCTTTGAGGGCATCCAGGTGCCCTATCCTAGAACTCCATGTTTCTATTCTCTTCCTAAGACACATAAAAACATGTCTAGACCCCCGGGTCGTCCAATAGTATCCGGCGTAGGCGCCAAGACGGAACGAGCTAGTAAATTTGTCGACGAATATCTGCGACCTCATGTGACTACTCTTCCCTCCTATATCCAGGATACCCCTGATCTTCTTAGAACTCTTGATGGTCTTAATGTGCCCCCGGGATGCTTTTTAGTATCCATAGATGTAGAAGCCCCTCTATTCATCTATTCCACACAAACTAGGACTCCAAGTTATTTCTCGGTTCCTAAAGGAACGAGGTCCCAAGTCCACTGGCCTAAACTGCTTCGTACTCAAACTCTTGGAGCATATCTTAACCAAAAATGTTTTTTCGTTCGATGGGTCCCACCTCCTCCAGGTACAGGGAGTCGCTATGGGCACATGTTGTGCGCCATCATATGCGAACCTGTACCTGGGGGGGTGGGAACGTGAACTCTTTTCCAATGATCAATTCGGACACCTTTTCTGCTTTGTCCTGGGGTGGTTTTGTTTCATTGATGACGTGTTGATGTTATGGGCAGGATCGCTAACCACCTTAAACGAGTTTATGCAAATGTTGAGTACCAACAGATACAATCTTAAATTCACTATGGCCTATAGTCAAGAAAAAATTGCATATTTGGACATATCGATTTATGTCACAGAAAGTGGTGTAATTAAAACCACCCTGTATCGTAAGCCCACGGTGGGAAATACTATCCTACATGCGACCAGTTCGCATCCCCGCTCTTTGATTCAAAGTATACCGTTCGGGCAGTATTTACGTCTAAGACGGAACTGCACTGATGACATCAAATTCAAAGAGGAAGCTG
Organism: Rana muscosa; assembly: GCA_029206835.1. Taxonomy (NCBI): domain Eukaryota; kingdom Metazoa; phylum Chordata; class Amphibia; order Anura; family Ranidae; genus Rana; species Rana muscosa. Next base: position 435,062,379 of record CM055120.1, read on the forward strand.
ATCTTCTATACACACGTCTGAGAATGAGGGGGTATAGCAGAAACTGCCTCAAGAGCGCGTTCAGGAAAGCCCTCATGAGACCCAGAAATGCTATACTGGCTAGAACTCCCAAAAAGAACTCCCCTGATGTAGTGAGATTTATAACTACATATTCTGACCAGCATGCCCAAGTCAGGACAATCATGCAAAAGCACTGGCACATTTTGGCTGCCGACAGCGTTCTAAAGAAGTACATTGGAACAAGTCCAGAAATCACATTTCGACGAGCCAACTCGATTCGTGACCGTCTGGTACAAAGCAATTACAGGCGATCAGATAGTACGCCTCAGGAGGTGAAGGGACTTTATAGATGTGGCCATTGTTATTATTGTGACCTTTTAATCGAGGGTCCAAGGATCACTTTACCGAATGGTCAGGTTCATGTTTTGAAACACCATGTTACCTGTCAGACCAAGGGGATTACCTATATTATTTTCTGTTGTTGTGGTTCCTTTTATATCGGCAAGACAATCCGAGCATTTTGGAGAAGGATCAAAGATCATGTATACTATGCAACTAGTGGCCTCCTGAACACCACTATTGGTCACCATGTGGCGTTCAGGCACCGCTATGAACCCCAGGTCTTTAAGGTTGCCGCCCTGGATCGGGTCTATGAGGACCCACGGGGAGGGAATTTTGATCAAAGGGTCCTCCAAAGGGAAACGGAATGGGTATATAAACTAAAAGCCACCCAGTATCCGGGTCTGAATGACATGGTTAGCTTTAAACCATTTCTGTAATACTTCTACAACGCCTGATTTAGCTTTCCTCCCAATATGTATCTGTTTTTTCCCTTTTTCCTACTCTTTTGTAGGATGTTTCCTAAATGTATGCTTATCTCCACTTGGTTGAAACATCTCTCTGCCTCTTTCGGTTCAGGGAGAATATTCCAACTTTTAATAGAAGGGTTTCTCTATTTACAATCTGAATACCAATATAAATATAAACCTAAAGAAGACTTTTGGTATTGATCTGCCGAGTTATGACAGAGCTACATGAATTGATATGAATATATGTCCAATGCACAAATTGAGTTCAAGTGAACATATGTCTAGATTTATAATACATGTATTGCATCACTATATGTTTATGTTAAACCGTATGATATCTTTGTGTGCTCGTTGGTGCTTGTCCCTTTCTTTCTGTGCAATTCCTATTCTTGATGGCAATTGCCATGCTTAATGTTCTAATTGACCGTGCTATGATTTCTTCGATTATACATTTTTGTTAGTACCATTCTTATTTTGCGTTCCCAGCCTTTTTCCCTTTTCCAAGATGGTGTGCAAGATACTTCCTTTGTTTCGCGGCGTTCCCAGGTCTTTCCCTGACTCTTTCCCTCTTGTAAGATGGCGTACATGCTACTTCCGCTTTTGTTGCGGCGCGTTGCCGAGACAACGTGCGTGACGCAGATGAATGACGTCACCGCGCCACACGTTGGCGCGATCTGGCACTATAAATATGACAGCCGTTTGAGTCATCCCTTGTGTTCAGCACGAGGCTGACTCTCGGGGGCGAGTACTACGACGTTCATTAGCCAGGTAATAAGCTTCCCTACACCATTATGTTCCTCTTTGGACATGACCTGCGTGTCTATTCAATACTTTAAACATCAAATTCTTGTTTTAGATCTTACACAGTGGTAGAATCCCTACTACAATGGCTGGTTTATCCGTACTTCTATTGTGAATGCCTATGGTTGGATTTGCTGGCTTAACAAACCTTCCATACTATAACGTCCTTTACCCCCGTTTTGGCAATTCCGTTTGGATACAGCTGGTATATCATTATTTCTGATCCTATAGATATAAATTCTGGGCTTTAATATATACCTGATTACATTTATTGGTCTTTTTTAGATTTGCCAAGCTATTTATAGCTGCAAGTATCAAGTTTCTCCATCTATGGAGTATTTCTCTGCGGATTATTTCTCTGCGAGAGATTCTTTTTCCTTTTGATCAGCAGGTATGAACCTTTAATTTCATTTTATTTTATTCTATATATAACATCATACTGCCCTGGTCAGCATATATATATATCTATATACATTTTTTTTTATTTCTACTAGATCATATATATATACTTATTTCTACACACATGAATTGGTAGTCTATTGAACAACGTCTTACTATCTGAATTGTCTTCGAAGGTACTTTTCTATATTTTAGGGTCAAGTGGCATTTGGATTTCTTGATGTGCAGGGAGGAGGGGATATGTGGCCTTCTAGCACCAAAGATATTTCTATACTATTTTAATGTGTTTTTTAATTGTATATACTATATATTAATTTGTATGCATCTCATTTCAGATAGTGAAATTTGTCCCAAGTGTGTATGTAACTGTCCCCCCCACTTTGTCCGTCCTGACGAAGCCTCACAGCGAAACGCGTCGACGTTCAAGGGACTCTTCACTGCCACATACCCTATACACAGTATGGTCTTTTAATCCTTGTTTAACATTTTTTGTGATAATTTTGTATTCCATGTTTTGTGTGTTGCCTGCAAAGTCCTATTTTTTACTCTCTTTTGAGTACCAAACATATTCCCTTAATTTTTGGATGTGCGTTCTCCCTTTTCCTTCCCCTTTCCCTGTTATTTCGGAGCATCCAATTACTCTCTGCGCTGGTTCAGTATCTTTACATAGTTAGTCAGGTTGGAAAAAAAAAAAAAGGCACAAGTCCATCTAGTTCAACCATAAAAGTAATTTACTCCTCCCTTCAGCTCCCTACATAACCTTTATGTAGCTGACAGAAAAAGCAAGGGGAATACCAAGGAATATCAATTAAGTGACACCTCTGGGGCTGCTGACATCACTTCCAAGATGGCAGTGCCCAGCAGCAGTCTCAAGACTTTTGGATGTTTACATAAGGGAGGTTTTTTACAGTTAAACATGCATAAAATACATTAAAAAGGCACAGTCCACCTTTTGCAAAGATTTAACAAACGCACAAACTTTAATAAAACTAAAAGTCTGCATTTATTACATTTTTGCACTGAAGCCTGCAGGACACGGCAACGCAATCAGTGCATCATGGGTGAAATGCCCTGCTCCTGCATAGTTTACATTCCAGCCTCATGTCCATACAGAGGTACATACCCCTTCTGTTATGGGACTGAAGGAATTAAAAAAATAATTAGAAGTTCAGTGATTTCACTGCACTTGTGTCCTGTAAATGGATCTGTGAATAGATAACATGGCTGTGTGGATAGAGCCAAGGACTTCCATGCTAAATTAAAAAGTCAACAGAATATTTCAGGGCAAAGCACCCTATGATTCAGGTAGGTTGGAGTGGTTTGAGGGTGGGGGCTTGTTGAGATCCATGCGACCAGTGTTTTAGGTTTAGGAATTTTATGGAAAGATTTATGTTGACATGAATAGTCCGATGACAGAGTTGCTGACTAAAATACAAAGGTTAATATATAAAAGCAGGCTGGAGAACAGTGACCTTCAGTTTTGACTGGAGTGACCTCTTAAATCCACCTTAACCACTTGCCGACCGCTGCACACACATATACGTCGGCAGAATGGCACAGGCAGGCAAATGGGCGTACAGGTACATCCCATTGAATTTTTCGCCTTGGGGGCACGCACCATACGCTGCTGGAGCGTGCCCACGAGTCCCGCAAGCTTGATTTTTGCCGGTGTCCTGCCGAGAATTGCCCCCCAGCGGATTCTGCCCGCTCTGTACTGCGCAGGCGCAGCGCTTGCCTCCGAAGATAGCTGAACATGTAGAGCTGAGAGTCAGCTCTACATGGTGCCTGCGCACACCAAATTGTGCTACGCTTCTGACATCCAGGCTCTTTCTTTGCCATCCCCGTGGACATGGAGGATGTTAAAAAAAGAGCCAGGAGGCCGACTGGCCACTTACAACTAGGTCCACGCAGGCGCCGTCTAGAGCTAATACAGGTGGGGGCAGAATCCGCCGGGGGGACGTTTCTCGGCAGAACACCGGCGGCCCGCGATCGTGAGACCGAGTGGCAGAACGGGGAGATGCCTAGTGACATGACAGGGATCTACTGCTCCCTGTCTTTGGGAGCAGTGATCGCTGTCATGTCAGTGGTAGCCCCATCCCCCCCACAGTTAGAATCACTCCCTAGGACACACTTAACCCCTTGATCACCCCCTAGTGTTTAACCCCTTCCCTGCCAGTGTCATTTACACAGTAATCAGTGCATTTTTATAGCACTGATCGCTGTATAAATGACAATGGTCCCAAAATAGTGTCAAAAGTGTCCAATGTGTCCGCCATAATGTCGCAGTCATGATAAAAAAAAATTCGCAGATCGCCGCAATTACTAATAAAAGAAAATTATAAAAAAAAAAAAAAATGCCATAAATCTATCCCCTATTTTGTAGACGCTATAACTTTTGCGCAAACCAATCAATATACACTTATTGCAATTTTTTTACCAAAAATATGTAGAAGAATACATATCGGCCTAAACTGAGAAAGAATTTTTTTTTATATATATATTTTTCGGGGATATTTAGTATAGCAAAAAGTAAAAAATATATATATATTTTTTTTTAAATTGTTGCTCTTTTTTGTTTATATTTATTATATAATAAAAACCGCAGAGGTGATCCAATACCACCAAAAGAAAGCTCTATTTGTGGGGAAAAAAGGACGTCAATTTTGTTTGCGTGCAACGTCGCAAATGGGCCTGCATCATTTTTGTAATAATAAACCACCATCCAAAAGATGTCTAGATTCTTGAAATGTTGACAATCAACAGATCAAGGGAAGAAAGGCGACTTCCCATGGCCCGGTCTTCATATTATAGGCAATGGAGACTGATCACTTAACAGGTGGAACATTGTGTAACCTACATGATTAGCGTGGAGCAGCAATTAAAGTGACATTAAAGGCTAAGTTTTTTTTTTTTAAATAACAAACATGTTATACTTACCTGCTCTATGCAGCGATTTGCACAGAGTAGTCCCGATCCTCCTCTTCTTGGGTCCCTCGGCGGCACTCCTGGTCCCTCTCTCCTGCCGAGAGCTCCCATAGCAAGCCCCTTGCTATGGGGGCACCCGAGCAGGCTCGCTCCCGAGAAGCTGCTCTGTGTCCCATTCAGACATGGAACCATAGCTCGGCCCTGCCCCCTTTTTCTCCTCATTGGCTTACTGACTTTGATTGACAGCAGCGAGAGCCAATGGCGCCTGCTGCTGTCTAAGCGGAGAGTTCCCATATAGCCGAGGCTCTTGTGCAAATCGCTGGATCGAGATGGTGCTCAGGTAAGCATTAAGGGAATGGAGAAGGGCTGCTGCTCACAGGTTTTTTATTTAGGTAAAATAAAACCTTTAGACCCACTTTAATCTTGCATGATTGCAAAGTTCTCAAACTCTGTGGGACTGTTAACTAAATGATGCTACTTTTGTAACATATGCTGCCACAGTAAGTTGTTTCCATATTTTGAGTGCCTGACAATAGCTCTTCACAATTAATCTCTGGTGATTTCCGAAGCATACTTCAAAAGAAAAAAATCACCTGTGTAGCTCTAACCTAACCTTTGTAATGGAGATCTTCCAACCTGCTGGCTGTAAGTCCTCGATAAACCACTTACCAGCCCTGTGGATAGCGTCTAAATTTTTTTTATTAGGTGATAGCCTTATATAATGGTGAACTGAATTTCCAGTCACCAAGAGAGATGCAGAAATGGCTAAGAGTCCAGGAAGTGGACTGTTTTACCAAAACTTACAGCTGGTAAACGGTGGGATCAGGGACACACAGGGAACAGCACAGATAAAATTCATTCACATTTCCCTGTTTTTCTGTAACAAAGACCCTATTTAAATACTATCTTTGTTTCCCCCACAAGTTATCAAGCATTCTTGTTTGATATTATAGTAAAACAAATGGTTAAAAAATCCCAAGCAACAATAAGGCCCCTTTCACACTGGGGCGGGAGGTGCGTCGGCAGTAAGGCGCCGCTATTTTTAGCGGCTCTTTACCGCCAATTTCGCGGCGCTATTCGGCCGCTACCGGTGCGGTTTTACCCCCCGCTAGCGGCCGAAAAAGGGTTAAAAACCACCGCAAAGAGCCTCTGCAGAGGCGCTATGCCGGCGGTATAGCCGCGGTGCCCCATTGCTTTCAATGGGCAGGAGCGGTATACTCACCACTCCAAAGAGGCGGCTAGCAGGACTTTTTTTTACCGTCCTGCTAGCGCACCGCTTCAGTGTGAAAGCCCTTGGGCTTTCACACTGGAGAAACAGCAGCCGCTGTTTCAGTTCGGTTTGCAGGCCCCATTTTTAGCGCAATAGCGCCTGCAAACCGCCCCAGTGTGAAAGTGGTCTAAAACATAAAAAAACACATCTAGAGTGATAAGGCCACAAAGAAATGACTTTTAGCTTGTCACATACTGTTTCATAAGAAATAATAGAATTCTTGTACTTGCAATAAAATCCTTTTCTTGACGTTTATGGAGCGACACAGAACCTCATGCAGTATACTGTCAGTTTGTAGCAAACAGAACCAAGAGCATGATCACAAGCACAGAGGGGAGAACCTGTGTCCCTCAATGGACTAAGAGAAGGATTTTTTTTTCCCCATCCAATTAGGGACACACACATACTGCCATCCACAGAAGAAATGGACACAGAGGACAAAATACACTGGCCAGCACAGGATAACTCCACCCATAACCATCATGCCACAGCTTTTTTCTTGCGCACTCAGGGGAGCGGTTGCGTCTTCTTCAGCTCTGCTGTTCCATCTAGCAGATTCATGTCGGATAGCTTAAATCGTGGAAGCCTCTCCAGTCAACCAACGAGCACTTGTAGACTCATGCCAGCTACGTTAAATGCTGAAAATGTCTCTACACTCAGCCACAGAGCACAGCAGCGACTACCCAGTCTTTCCCCAGTTCACACAGGACTCTGCTATTCAGGTCAGACCAATTTGTCTGGCCATTCCCTATGGAGTTAACAGCTGAGGCAGTTTCAGTCTCCCAGCCTCTGCAACTCATTGTTGGGAGTTCCTAGCAGGTTTATGCTCTGTTTTAAGAACTGAGGCTTAGTACACTGTACTTTCTACAGTAGGATCTGTAGGTAATGGATGTTATTCTGCGTTGAAAGAAAGGATTTGGAGTATCCTGTGACCCAAGACCTTTTTTTCCAGAGAGATTAGTACTGCATAACCACAACATGTTCCAGCAAAGCTTCTCTGGGCTTTTAAAAGCAGAGGCCTCATGTCAATGCAGACCACACTTATAGACCACAGTCAGTTTGTACTTGGCCAGTCTAGTTTTAAAACTTCCTCAGACTTGCTGTAAAAGCTGCAGTGGCTTTTTAGGTGAAGTTGTTCCCAAGCAGCACCATCTACCCCCGGGGTCGGCAACCTGTCAATCGTGGGAAACCGACAGGGCGATCACAATCAGGGCTGCGCCGATGCTTCCCCCAGTCTCCGCCGCTCTCCTTTTAATAGCAGAGGAGGCTGGGGGCAATTTTTGATTTCCTCTATGTTGTCCAGGTAGATCTCAACCTCTGAAAGGTTGCCTACCCCTGGTCAATCCTGATGCAGATGTTGACAAATGTTCTGAACATAGTGCTTTCCCCTGAGGGATCAGTGGATTCTTTCCCAGCATTTATATGTATCTGCCAAGTATTTTTTTTTAGATGGCCCAGTACTGGCTGGAGTCCTATTACAGGCCTACTTGTTGCCTTTGATACTGTAGTATATTTGGACAGTTAGAGAATTAGTTTACCCCTTAGCCTTTTGTTTGGCTTTCTCTTCTATTTTTGACAAAAAGAACTCAGGTTCCCTCTGCACATGCAAGTGAACCGCAGGATGTAGTCACACTTGGCTCTTGTGAAAGGGGGCTCCTTATGATCTTATTTAGCTGTCTGCTGGGGACCACCTCTGACCCATGGTATGCTAATGTCCATTTTCCCCTCTTCAGCCAAATCTGACACAGACATGTGGCTTCTATGGTTTGGTCAGGTTCCCTTTGTGGATCCGTTATTAGATGTGGTTTCTAGGTCTACTTTGAAGGCAGAATTGTTGTGATATATTTCAACATGTAGCTATTACCCTGCATGAAATAATTTGTTTTTTCTACCATGTTCTGTCACTAGCTTCAAATTGTTCTGCCCCTGAGAACAAGTGTTCCCTTTCTTCCGTAACTTAATTTCCTTTCTCTGCTTCATTGTCAAGACCCTCCAAGCCTAATTTCAGTCCACCCACAGTGTTCAGCACTCAAAATCTGCCAAGCTTTCCTCAGCTTGAAGGTGTGCCCCCACTTCTAAGGGGGGGCTGTTAACTTTTGTAGATGCTATGTCAACTTGCATTTCCAAAGCTTGGGTGCAGGAGGTAGTAGTATCACAGGGCTACACACTGGAATTTTGCTCTCTGGCCCATCCTCAATTTCTTACCTCCAAACTTTCCGTGTCACCATAAAGATTAGTTGATCTCAAGCCCTCAGGTCTTCTGGATGGAAGGGTCATTGCCCAGTTTCTGTGGCAGAATGCTTTTTTTTAGAAGGATTTTTTTAATCCCACTTGTTTACCATTCCCATACCTACTGGGGACATTGCGCAATCCTGGATTGCAAAGTTGTGAATGTCGTCATTTGAATATGAAAACTCCACATAAAATCCAACATATTTGTGACTGCCTGTTTTTACCAGAGAGACTTCTGTAAACATCAAAGATGTCTACTTGTCCCCATCTTTTCAGTGCAACAGCAATTCCTGTGCTTTTCTGTGAGTGCCTTTACAACCAGTTCATGGCCCTGCCCATCAGACTTTTGTCTGCACCCAAGGTGCTCACCCTGACATTAGTCTTGCATCTCCGTTGTGGAATACCAAGATGACTTCCTGTTGGAGGGAAAAGTCAGTGTGGGCTCTGTCAGGCCACGTGGCTTTGGCTGTCCAAATGTTACAATGGTTCAGATGGATCCTGGAACGTCAGTAATTATAGCTAGAACTGACTTATTGTTTGTAGTATCTAGGCCCAGTCCTGGGCACAGAAAAAGCCAGAGTATTTCTTCCTCAGGAGAAACTTTAGGCTCTCCCATCTCCGATACAAGCTCTTGAGTTCAGGGGTAGCCCAACCCTCCGCTTTTGTTTAAGAGACCAAGGTCTGCACATATCCTCTTCCAAAACAGTTCCATTTGCTCAGTTTCACTCCAGACCTCTATAACACAGCATTCTGTCATCCTAGGACAAGTCTTGGACAAATAGGTTTGTTTGTCACAGAGGAGCAGACTGTCCCATGGCTCAGGAATTTAGAACCAGAGAAGTCATTCTTTCTGATCTTTTGAAGGATCCTTAGGATGGATGCCAGTCTGTTGGACTGGGGAGGAGTCCTAGAAGCCCTGTTGGTACCAATGGCTTGGTCATCAGAGGTGTTTTGTTTCCTGAACAACATCCTGAAGCTTCTGGTGATTTAGCTGTCCAGCACCAGATGTTCTGCTGAAAGACCATCTGTTCTGAATTCTGACGGACAATGCCACAATGGTGGCGTACATCAACCACCAGGGAGGAACCAGAAGACTTGCCACTGCAAGGGTGGTAGATCAGATCCTGCCCTGGGCAGAACTTCATGTTGCAGCCATGTCAACCTTGTACATTCCAGGCATTGCAAACTACCAAGAAGATTTCCTCTACCGGAAGCACCTGGACACTGGAGAGTGGTCCCTACACCGAAAGGGGTTCCAGGATCTGTCTCAACACTGAGGAATGCAGGATGTGGAAATCCTGGCCTCTACATTTAACAGCTAACTGGACAGGTTTTTCTCCAAATGCAGGAATAATGTAGCAGAAGCAGTGGATACTCTGGTGACTATTTGGGAACAGTAAACTCTGATCTCTAGCTTTTTACCTCAAAAAGTTTATTTCCTGGTCTGCTTCACAGGATCGAAATGGAGGGCATTCCAATGATCCTCTTTAGTCCAGGCGGATGTAGTACGCTGATTTTGAAAAACACCTGACAGATGCTCCATGGGCTGTGCCGGAGTGTCAAGTTCTTCCATTTCAAGGAATGCTGCCACCTGGTTTCAAGGTTGGAAGGGTAAAGCGACAGGGGCATCTCTTCATATGATGCTAAAAGTTAGTTCATTCTCTTTGTGTTTCAGAAACTGCCATTTGAACCCATTAGACACATTCCACTCTTCACTATGAGGTGATATTCCTTGTAGAAATCACTTCTCTGAGGCAATTGTCTGAACTGCAAGGAACCCTTTCTGGGTTTGTATAGAGTCAAGGTAGTGTTAAGGACAGGGCTTCCTTCTTTCCCAAGTTAGTTTCTGTCTGTCTTTCACCTAATCCAGTACATAGTTTTTTTCTGCCCGTGTTCATTCCCTGTTTATCCAAATGAAATGTTCCCACTATTGTCTGGATGTAGTATGGGCTGTGGATTCGATCTCTTAGCTATGGCTTTTTCAGAAAAAAATAAAGGCACACTCAACTGGATCTGTGAGTGCTTTTTGGACTTTTGGGCAGCTTTTCCCAGCTTGCAAGGCTACCACTTGGTCTTCTGTTTTTTGCTTTCCGAGTTTAACCAGGCACATATTCAGGCCTCATCTAATGCCAGCTCCTGGCATTGGTTCCTTTGGGTGGCTCTTTGAGCTGCAGGTAGTTCCCTAGTGTTGTGGAATTTTTGGGAGGTCTCTTGTGTCTCATTTAAAGACCCCCCCCCCATCCCTTTTTTATTGCAAGTAATAGGGATGGAGGCACCATTTTTCAGGCGCTTCATTTAAAGTCATTTAAATTCCCCAAAATTTCCCCTTTCTAGTCCAGTCTGTTGTAGTTTGTTGCTATGTTACCCAGCCCTCTGTTGGACTGCTTTTGGATGTCCCAACACCATTGCTGTGTCCCTCAATGGATGAGAACAAACCTTTTCCTAGGTACGCATCGAACACTGTAAAACAAAACATCAGGAATCTGTCTGTTTAGATAACTATGTGATAAACTGGAAGCAATACAGTGCTGTTTGTGCTTCTAAAAAAGAGATTTTAACGATACTTTTTATGTATCTTCATTTGTTTTTTGATATATATTTTTTTTTTTTAGTCAACTGCTTTATTACACTTTCATGCACACTCTGCGAAGCATAAATGTGATCTATAAGCCAACAGAGAAAGACTTTTATTTTGTTGTAAATCACCTTACAAAGTGAGCCCCAATGCTATATATATATATATATATAAATAATCACAGAAGCCAGGAAAATGGTCCATTGTTTACTTAACTCTCCCCTAGCCTGCCAATTAGGGCTTCTGCGTTTTATACACCATCTAGCAGCACTTTTAAAATAAGCAGATGTCATTTGTTTGCAGCCAAGCCAATAGGAGCAAGAAGTTCCCAACTAGTCAAATTTTTCCAGGTAACTTGTTAGTTTTGGGTAAAGGCAAGAAGGATTAGAACACCTATCTGGTTTTTATTGCTCACCAGGGATACGATTAGAGAGAGCTTTCCCCTCACTTGCTGTCACTGATTCACCAGATATGAAGCAGGGACAAGATTGGGGCTCTAATCCATACGGTTTCCAAAAAGTAAAAAAGTTTTGACTGGACTAATACTTTATATATAGGCATCTAACTTGTGAAGGCAGCTTCAAGTTACAAAAGACAAAATACAGAACTGAATTAATCCATAGCTAATTAGCTTTGCCATGCCTGCAAAAGGCTAAAGCATGTGCAATATAATCTATATCTGATGGACACTGACAAGAAAGGGAGGAATGTTAAGCTACAACTAAATTATTAAAGGAAATTAATTAGCAGCTTGTTTCTATATGTGGCTTGTAGTTTCTCTCCAGATAGAGAAAACCAGTAAAATAATTTACTGCACATGACATTTTGTACATCTAATCAAAATCTTTCAAGGAATTGATGGGATATTGTCAGATATTAACCACAGTCATAGAGCGGAATTATTCAGCATGGAAATCCATGAACAGAAAACAGTCTGGTGACCAACTACACATAGTCTGCCACTGGCCATCGGTGTACTTTAATGTGATTTCTGAACAAAATGTCAGCTGAATATTGGAAAAACAGGGTTCTCCAAATGAATACTTCATCTCAAACATCTATTCTGAAAAGCCTTGAATATTCTTTCACATGGACCCATCGATGCGATCATGTCTACGTTTGCATAGGTCAGTTTGTGATCTGGGTTTGCGGGCCCTTTACATTACTACAAACAAGTTAACAAACACACTCTATTTAATATCGGACTTTCAGACAGGTTTGGATGACAATGCATGGATGTGAAAAACACCACCAGCCAGAAGAATGACCGACTGTGCTATAAATGTGTAGCTTATTTGCTACCGTTTCCTAGTTGAAAAGCTGAGATTGTGATTAGGATATTAGCTATCAACTGGCTGCAATATCATTTAGTTAACTTTGGACTTCAGCTAGTAATTTTAGGCAAATGCCTAGATGCAGGGACACATAGGGGGTTAGTTACTAAAGACAAATCCACTTTGCAATACAAGTGCAAAGTAGTGCAAATTGCACTTGAAATTGCACTGAAAGTGCACTTGGAAGTGCAGTCACTGTAGATCCGAGGGGGACATGCAAGGAAAATAAAAAACCGCATTCTAGCTTGCACATGATTGGATAATAAAATCAGCAGAGCTTCCCCCCATTTCAGATCTACCCCTCCGATTTACAGTGACTGCACTTCCAAGTGCACTTTCAGTGCAATTTCAGGTGCACGTTGCACTTGTAGTGCAAAGTGGATTTGCCTTTCGTAAATAACTCCCATGGAGTCTACTTACAAATGTTTTCCCCCCAAAGAGTCACACAACCTTCACCCAAGATTTACACATTTTTCATATTGGAAAATGTGTGAATCTTGTGTGAAATCTGTGTGAAAACATTTGTAAACAGACACGACAAATTTGGAGAGATATCACATGCTGAAAAAAGTGTTTGTGAATCTACAGAAATGCAATTTTAATAATGCAACAAAAATCTTACTAAGCAGAACTTATTTGGGTTCAGAAATAGAATACTGTAAAAGCCTACAATAAACCAGAAATGTATTGTAAAGGAAGAAGAATCTATTGCAGCGAGTGCTATAGTAGTGCTTTACATAAAATTTCTAGCATCATGAGCTACAGCTACGCTATACATGAGAGAAATTAAAAGGCTGTCCAAAACAGAACAGCTCTGCTGACCCAAGGACATTACATTTCAGGTAATGCTTATTTGTTGGTCTAGTAAACTGAATGAAGCGGTTACTTATTTACTAACTAAATGATTGGGAGTCATAAAACCACCTGCATTTCACATAAGACATATTAATGAGGTTACCTGGGTGCATATTTAGTCAGCAAAATTAGAACCTTATTCATCTCCCACTGTTATGGACTGTATCATATCTGGAGTCTCCTGTGATTTGATAAGGAGATTGACAGCTTAGTCTGAAGTGGAAGGGAAGGCACAGCAAAGATGTGGTTCGCTTATTCCCTTCCTTATCATTTCTGATCTACCTCTTGGCCCCTTCTCCTTTCTCTTTTTTGTCCTTTGGGCTTTTTTGCTTTGCATCTTTAGGGGAAAGCAATTTAAGAACTTTCATAGGCTTGAGTTTTCCTTTCTTCTTCTTTTGAGGATCTGCATGAAAATCTGAAAGAACCAAACGAGCAATGAGATGCAGATAATGGAAAGTCCGAAATAGAACATGAAGTTAAAATGGAAGTAAACCCTCCTAAACAACTTTCACCTACAGGTAAGCCTAGATTAAGGCTTACCTGTAGGTGTTTGGAATATCTCCTAAACCTACACGGTTTAGGAGATATTTGCCAAAAAGAATGCACCGATGTCTACGGCACATGGCAGGCGCACTGAGAATGCCGGTTTTCTGAATGGATAATGCCGGCTTTGATGGCTCCTTGGAGTGACGTCATCACCGCTTCTGCCAATCACAGCCCTGGAGCGGCTATACCTGGAAGCAACCTCCGGGAGGGATGTCTGCGGCTAGAGGGGAAGACGAGGACGGCTTTGGGGGCTTCGATCTAAGCTAAGTAATTAATAATGAGCTAGTATGCAAGTCATACTAGCTCATTATAAGAAAGGGAAAGAGAACAGCGCCCTCTAAGTGCAGTAATGACGTGTTTAATTGGCAACAAAGTAAATGAATACACTCACAGGATGGTAGTGCAAGCAGGCAAGGTATGGATCATCCGCTCCTGACTTCCGGGTGTGATGAGGTCCGGCGTCACTGTAGTGGACGAGTGTCCGCAGTGGTGTCTGTCCTCCGGGAACAAGGCTGGAGACGATGCATCTGATGCATCACTACAGTGACGCCGGACCCCAACCCACCCGGAAGTCAGGAGCGGATGATCCATACCTTGCCTGCTTGCACTACCATCCTGTGAGTGTAATCATTTACTTTGTTCCCAATTAAACACGTCATTACTGCACTTAGAGGGCGCTGTTCTCTTTCCCTTTCTTCTATTGCAGAGTTCTTTTAACTTTAACTTTTTTTGAACTGGCAGTCTTCTTTGAACAGTATCCATTTATTGTTACCTTACATGGACTTATACTCTCCTAAATATACTGCCACTACCACCCCCGGTTCCCCTCCTTCCTCCCATTTAGTTGTACTATTATAATGAGCCATAACCAGAGTGCGCCATATCACCCATCTGTTTTTTTTATACTAGCTCATTAAGCCTTTGTCTTGCAGGTTTTTTTTTTTATTTTATTTTTTTGGGGGTTTACAACCATTTTAAGTACAATCTAAGTACACAGGTACTTTAATCTGCATATATACAGTTGTGTTCAAAATAATAGCAGTGTGTTTAAAAAAGTGAGTAAAGCTCAAAATCCTTATAATAGCTTTTATTTCCATACACGCAAATGCATTGGGAACATTGCACTGTCTGATCCAACTCAAAAATACAAAGAAAATGTTTCAAATTCGTTATTATTTTACAAAAAGTGAAGAAAAGGGAATATTAGGCTTTTCCCAAAAAAAACAGCAGTGTCTTAATTTTTCTTTATAAACTCAAACATTTACTGTATAAACTAAAAAATTATTGAAGATTTAGCTTTCCTGTGAAACACTGAACTATTTAGTCGTATAACAACTGTTTCTGACAACTGCTTCACATGTGTGTTGCATGGAGTCCACCAACTTCTGGCACCTGTGAACAGGTATTCCAGCCCAGGACGCTTGCACTACATTCCACGATTCCTCTGCATTTCTTGGTTTTACCTCAGAAACAGCATTTTTTATGTCACCTCACAAGTTTTCTAACGGATTAAGGTCCGGGGATTAGGTTGGCCACTCGAGAATGTTAATCTTGTTGGTCTGGAACCAAGACGCTGCTCGCTTACTGGTGTGTTTGGGGTCATTGTCTTGTTGATACACCAATTTCAAGGACATTTCCTCTTCGGCATAAGGCAACATGACCTCTTCAAGTATTTTGATGCATTCAAACTGATCCATGATCCTTGGTATGCGATAAATAGGCCCATCACCATAGTATGAGAAACATCTCCTCATCATGATTCTTGCGCCACCAGGCTTCAAGGTCTTCACTGTATACTGTGGCTTAAATTCAGTGTTTGGGGGTCATCTGACAAACTGTCTGTGGGCCCTAGACCCAAAAAGAATAACCTTGCTTTCCTCAGTCCACAAAATGTTGCCCCATTTCTCTTTAGGCCAGTCAATGTGTTCTTTGGTAAATTGTAACCTCTTCAGCACATATCGTTTATTCAGCAATGGGACTTTGCGGGGGCCTCTTGCCAATAGTTTGACTTCACATAGGCATCTTTTAATTGTTAGAGCACTCACAGTTAACTTTAGACCTTCTTTGATCACCCAGGAGCTGATCATTGGCAAAGTCTTTGCCATTTTGGCTATTCTACCATCAATTTGAATGGTAGTTTTTTGTTTTCCTACACGTCTTTATGGTTTTGGTTGCCATTTTAAAGCATTTGAGATCATTTTAGCTGAACAGCCTATTAGTTTCTGCACTTCTTTATATGTTTTCCCCTCTCCAATTAACTATTTAAATCAAAGTACACTGTTCTTCTGCACAATGTCTCAAACTACCCATTCTTCTCAGACTTTCTGAGAGAAATGCACTATTACCCAGCATGTACAAAATTTACTGCCTTTGTGCCACCTGTTTGACACCTTTTTTTTCACAGACTAAATGACCTCACTAACTCCACACTGCTATTATTTTGAAGACGCCCCTTTTAATTAATGATTTGATTACACAGAATAAGCAGCATGCATGTCATGACTGTTGGTTGAATATTACTCTACTACACCAACTAGTAAATTATTTGCCATGTAGAAATTTAATTAAAGGGTTAGTAAAGGTTCCCGTTTTTTTTCTTTAAAATAACAAACATGTCAAACTTACCTCCACTGTGCAGTTCGTTTTGCACAGAGTGGCCCTGATCCTCGTCTTCTTGGGTCCCTTGGCGGCTGCCTCGGCTCCTCCCCACATCAGCTAACCCCCATTCTGGGAAGGGCTCTCCCAAGGGGATTAGCTTGCGGGGGCTCTCCCGTGATACAGTATCACTCGGCCCCGCCCCCTGGCGCGCCGTGTCAATGATTTGATTGACAGCAACGGGAGCCAATGGCTGCGCTACTATCAATCAGCCAATGAATGAGCCGAGAAGCCGGGCTGAGAAACAAGCGCATTCGCGACGTGGGACTTTCGACGGCTAAGGTAAGTAAAGGGGGGGGCTGGGGGGCTTGTAAGCATCGGATGTTTTTTAACCTTAATGCATAGAATGCATTAAGGTGAAAAAGCGCAAAGCTTTACAACCCCTTTAATACCAAAAACAGTGATTGATCCGGTTAGTGATGTTGGACTGCTATTATTTTGAACACTAAATACTGATACACAATTCAACTTCAAATAAGTGAACGGGGCTGACTAGGCCATGCAAGGACACTCACCTTTTTCTCCTTCAACCACTGTGTGGTTATTTTTGCTGTGTGCTATGGGTCATTGTCATGTTGGAAGGTAAACCTTCCCATTGACAACTTCCTGGCAGAGGGCAGCAGATTTTCCTCAGGAATTTGGTGGTATGTTGCCCCATCCATTTTTCCTTCTATCCTGGCAAGTGCTCCAGTTCCTGTTGCAGAGAAACACCTCCATAACAGGATATTACCACCTCCATGCTTTACTGTAGGAATGGTGTTATTTGGATGGTGAGCTGAGATTTCTGACAGACATATCATTTGATGTTGAGGCTAAATAATTACATTTTAATCTCATCTGACCATAACACCCGTTTCCTTGTGGTCACAGAATCTCGAATCTGCGTTTTGGCAAAACTCTGTTGTGACTGCATGTGGCCTATCTTGAGCAGTGGCTTTTTTCTTGCAACCCTCCCATACAAACCACTTTTGTGGAGCATTTGTGATATTGTTTTCACATGCACACAATGACCACTCTGTCATGAATTCCTGTAATTACTTCAGATTTGCTATAGGTCTCTTAGTAGCCTCTCTGACCAGTTTCCTCCTGGCTCTTTCACCCAGTTTGAAGTGACGCCGTGATCAAGGTAGGGTCTGCGTTGTACCAAATACCGTCCACTTCTTAATAATGAACTTCTAGGCATTAATAAAGCCTTTGACATTTTTTTGTATCCATCTCCTGACTTGTGCCTGTCCACAACTTAATCCCGGAGATATTTTGACAGTGCCTTGCCACCCATAGTTGATTGTTTACTTCAGTTGCACTACCAGGGACTGAAATGCTCCAGGAAAGCTCCTTTCATACTGTGCTAATCAAAACGACCACAGCTGAAAGTCAAATGGCTTATGCGGCGTACACACGATCGTTTTTCATGCCATTTTTTAAACCGTCGTTTTTTTTCATGTTTCCTCTCAAGCCTGTCTTGCGTACACACGATCATTTAAAAAAACGTTCAAGCAAAGCGCAGTGATGTACAACACGTACGACGGCACTATAAAGGGGAAGTTTCATTCGGATGACGCCATCCTTCATGTTAGTAAAGTTTGTTGAGAGACGATTCGCGCTTTTCAGCCTCGTGCTTTTCAGTCCGTAACAGCGTGACGAATGTGCTATCTCCATTACGAACGCTAGCTTTACCAAAACGTGCGCTCCCGTCTCATACTTGGATTGTGAGCAGGCGCATTTTTTTTCTCCTCGTGAAAGCATACACACTATCGTTTTTCACGTCGTTAAAAAAAACGACATGAAAAACGACGTGAAAAAATAGAGCATGTTCGAAATTTTTAATGGCCGTTTTTCACGTCGTTAAAAATGTTCTGGAGCATACACACGATCGGTTTTAATGCCCATTTTTAAAAATGGCATTTTTAACGGCATGAAAAACGATCGTGTGTATGGGGCATTAGTGTGACATTGAGAAGGTGATTGGCTACACCTGATTACTTTTACAAGTCATTTTTCGGAGGGGGGTGATCCTTTTCCCAACTCTGTGATTCTGTTTTTTAATTTTTCCCCGACATGTTGGTGTTATATCTTTCACTTGGATGTTATCAGTTGCTCTGAGTAAATACAGCTGGGTAAAACAAAAACTGTGTCTGTTTTCATTACAAGGGGGTCATTCTTTTCTATACCCACTGCATGCTGTGAGGATTTCTCACATTTTGTGAATATCTTATTCAGAGATTTATTGCCAGCCAGGATCCTAAAGGTTGGGAGTCCAAGGCTTTGGCCTTCAGCAGTTGGTCCTCTCTTTTGTACCCGTTTTTTGAGTTTCCAGTCCTTCCTTTGAGACGCTTTTGGATGGTTTCAGGTTAAAAACATGGCTAATAGAGAAATGGAACTAGAGAATAACGTCTGCTAATGCAGAACATCTACAAATAATTCATTAAATATTTTACATTTTTTTCATTTCTTACCTTTCTTTTGGATCATAGCTGCTATTAATTTATCTTCTTCTTCTTCCCTAAAAAAATGAAAGAATGTAAATATGGAGGATCAGGCGACTATGTTTATGTTTTCTTTCTCGTACATCACGGGACACAGAGCGACATAGTCATTACTAATGGGTTATATAGTTACCGTCAGGTGCTGGCACTGGCAACTTCCAAAACCGGAAGTACCCTCCCCTATATAAGCCCCTCCCATCCGGGAGCACCTCAGTTTTTTGCCAGTGTCTAAGGTGTTGGCCAAGAAGAAACATGTGTTTTTCACTGAGCTTGCGTACAGGTTCTTTTGGGCCTCAGTAAGCTATTCCGGATCCGACCAAAAAAGCTTCATAGCTAAACGGTCGGTACCCGGGCCTTGCAGAGAAGAGCAAGGTTCTGCCTGTAATGCTTCTCTTAGGAGAGCTGGACCCTGGGATCCAGAGCTCTGGTCATACCCACGACCAAGATGTTTTCTGTGCAGGGTGCTATACAGGTCCAGGGGAGTGGAATCCTTGGGAACCCGGTCCCTGAAGGTTTGATTACAATGCCTGCCGTGATAGGTGAAGTTTGGGCTTTTGTGGACCAAACAAAGTCCTGCGGCGGGGAACAGGTAAGTGGGGGCCCCCAGGAACTTGGTTCTATTGGGGGACCCCCAAGCCTAATTTGTCTTTCTGTCTGTTACCTAACGGTATTCCCGCTAATATCTGTGCATGCCTGTAACTACTAAAAAAAAATGTAATAATTTTTAATGGTGGTCAAGAAAAAAAAAAAAAAAAAAAAGAATGTTTTTTTATATATGTTTAGTATATTAAACTGCGGTACCTGTGTTTGTCCACTAGAGGCCGCTGTGGAATGTTTTTCTTGTCATATGGACTAGTTTCTTCTCAGAGAGCAAAGTCCAGGCAGCTGGTGAGTTCTCCTACAGGAAACTGTTTCCTCTGCCATGTTGCAGTGTTCGTCTATCCCCCGGCCTGCGGCAAAGGGGGCCCTGGCTCCTGTCCCTGGTTTCCATGTTTGAAAATTAGCGCCGAGGCGCACGTGGCCGCGCGCGTGCGCGTGCACGCGCCTCTATATATAGAGGTGGCCGGAAAAAGGGGCGGGGCCTGGGGGATGACGCTCTGTGCGCGCCGCAGCGCTTCTGCGCATGTGCGGGCGTCCCAGCAGGTTTTTAAAAAGCCACATTATTGCAGTAAGCTGGCTATGAAGTACAGAGACAGAGCTGGCAACATTTAAAGGCATACAGCAAGCGGTTGATACAGGCATCCCCTAGAAAGGCACGTTAGTAGACACCAACTGTTTATTATAGCAGCATTTATGCTAGACTATTATCAGTAACTGGTGTATTTTCGGCTGGAATACCTCAGCTTTGTGGCTTAGGAATATGCCGTCTAAAAACTCCGGGACTAGAAATTCCAGGAGGAATAGGGGGTCTCCATCGGGCTCTGAGGATCTTGGGCATGCTTTGGCTGCACCAGTCTCCCCTGAAGAATCAGAGGTTAGTGACCGTAGGGCACCCCCAGGAGTACCTGGTACTGTGGCTGTCCCCAGTTCACCTGCTCCTGTGTATGTAACAGAGGAGGTTTTTTCCTCAGCTCTGGGAGGGCTGGAAGAGAGATTGTCAGCACTAATTGCTGCTTCCCTGTCACAGGAGAAAAGCGCTCGATCTCCGTCTCCTCCCTCAGAGTGCCTGTTAACAGAGCAACAGTCCCATACAGAGAACGACCTACCTGAGGGGGATCAGGATGAGGTTGATTCAGTTGTAGAGGAATCAACAGTGGAGGAGCCGTTCTCAGCATCACATGCTGAGAGGTTATGGGTGCAGTCCCTGACTAATATGGTCCGATCAGCATTTAAAATGCCACTTGCGGAGCCATCCTCCTCTTCTGTCTCCTCGTTGGGGTCGCTAAAAGCTCCCCAGACTGTTTGTTCTTTTCCGATCCATCCTTTACTGGAGGGGCTCATTTACCAGGATTGGGAGCATCCTGACAAAATATTTACTCCCCCCAAGAGATTTCCGGTGGTCTATCCTATGGAGGATAAGTTCGTCAGAAAATGGAAGGTCCCTACAGTGGACGCAGCCATCTCTTGTGTGAATAAATCACTGACATGTCCGGTGGAAAATGTCCAAATATTCAAGGACCCAATAGATAAAAAATTGGAGTCCTTATTGAAATCTGCTTTTTCTACAGCAGGATTGGTGACACAACCAGCAGTGGCAGCTATAGGGGTCTGCCAAGCAGTGAAGGATCAGTTGAAACAGGTCTTAAGGGACGTGCCAGATCAGCAGGCTCTTGCTCTAGCTGATCTACCTAGAGCCTTATGCTTTGCGGTGGACGCTATAAAGGATTCAATCCATCAGGCCTCCCGCCTTACGCTGTCTGTAGTACATATGCGCAGGCTTCTATGGCTCAAAAACTGGTCTGCTGAAGCTCCCTGTAAAAAATTGCTGGTCAGCTTCCCATTTCATGGGGAGCGCTTATTCGGGGAAGACCTGGACAAGTATATCCAGAGAATTTCCAGCGGTAAAAGTACACTAATAGAGTTAGAGGTCCCTCTTTTAAGAGGCCGGCTTCTCCAGTCCCTAGGACATCGGCTGTGAAACAGTTCCGACGGCCTCCCCGGTCAAATCCCGGAGGTAAAAATCAGGGACAGTTGCAGGGTAACAAGAAGCCCTAGAGCAGGAGAGGTACAAAACCTCCCCCAAAGTCAAATGCATGAAGGGTTGCCCCCACCCAATCGGGTGGGGGGAAGACTTCAGTTGTTCACAGAAACCTGGCGGGACACGATCCGAGACAGATGGGTGCTCTCCGCAGTAAATCTGGGATACAAATTGGAGTTAAAAAACTCCCCTCCTTCCCGCTTTATAAGGTCGAACGTGCCAAGGGATCCCCAGAAGTGAGGATCCCTCCTGTTGGCACTGGAACAATTATTGCTTCAAGCAGTAATTATAGAGGTCCCCCTGGAAGAATGGGGGTTCGGGTTTTACTCAAACCTCTTTACAGTTCCGAAGCCAAACGGGGACGTGAGGCCCATATTAAATCTAAAAGGGCTAAACAAATTCCTACATATCAGGACTTTCCGGATGGAGTCGATCCGATCGGTAGCCACTGCCCTACAAGGGGAGGAATGGTTAGCCTCGATCGACATCAAAGATGCGTATTTGCACATCCCCATCTTTCCAGCCCACCAAAAATTTCTACGCTTTGCGATAGAAGGGCGCCATTTTCAGTTCAGAGCCTTACCCTTCGGTCTGGCCACAGCACCAAGAGTGTTCACAAAAATTCTGGCCCCATTATTGGCCAATCTAAGAACACGAGGTGTAACGATAATGGCAAATCTAGACGACTTGTTGCTGATAGACCACTCAGTGGAAAAACTAGAAGTGGTTGTTCACAAGACAATCAAGTATCTGGAATATCACGGTTGGATTATCAACCGAGACAAGTCAGCCCTAAAACCAGTCAAAAGTCTGGAATACTTGGGGCTAAGGCTGGATTCAGACCAGAGAAAAATTTTCTTGCCTCGAGAAAAGGGGTCGTCTTTGAGAGATTTGATCCACTTAGTGGGTTCAAAAAGACAGCCATCCATACGCCTGTGCATGAGGCTGCTGGGAAAAATGGTGGCATCATTCGAAGCAGTACCCTACGGTCAATTCCATTCAAGGAAGTTGCAAAGGGCCATACTGTCAGCCTGGAACAAAAAAGTTCAGGCTCTGGACGTACCAATGTCCTTGTCCCCTTCCGTTCGCAGAAGCCTCCGTTGGTGGTTGGTTCCCCGGAATCTGGAAAGAGGGAAATCCTTCAGTCCGATTTCTTGGAAGGTGGTCACTACAGATGCCAGCCTTTTAGGCTGGGGAGCAGTACTGGAGCAATGGTCTCTCCAGGGCAGATGGTCGGATGCGGAAAGGCCCTGCCCACCAATCTCTTAGAGATACGAGCAGCCCGGTATGCCCTAGTAGCATGGACATCCAAACTCCAAGGGTCCCCTGTCAGAGTTCAGTCAGACAATGCCACAGCAGTGGCATATATCAATCGTCAGGGGGGCACCAGGAGTCGTGCAGCCCAAAGGGAAGTAAATTACATCCTGAGATGGGCAGAAAGATATGTCCCAGCCATATCTGCGGTATTCATTCCAGGGGTGGAGAATTGGAAGGCGGACTTTCTAAGTCGCCAACAATTATGCCCAGGGGAATGGTCCCTTCATCCCGAGGTTTTCCGGACAATATGTCAGCGGTGGGGAACACCGGATGTAGATCTGCTAGCATCCAGGTTCAACACGAAAGTGGACAGGTTTGTCTCTTGGACAAGGGATCCCCTAGCGTGCGGCTCGGATGCCCTAGTGTTCCCTTGGGATCAGGTCAAGCTGATATATGCATTCCCACCGCCACAATTGTTACCTCGATTACTCCGCAGAATCAGGGTAGAAAAGAAACCAGTGATTCTGGTGGCTCCAGCGTGGCCCCGAAGAGCATGGTACGCGGAGATTGTAAAAATGTCTGTGGGGAGTCCTTGGACCCTCCCACATCGTCCGGACCTGCTTTCGCAGGGACCGATATACCACCCTTCCTTACCAGCCCTAGGTTTGACGGCCTGGCTATTGAAGCCCACATTCTAAAAAGGAGAGGGCTCTCTAATGCTGTGGTGTCTACCATGATCAATGCCAGGAAACCGGTATCCAGGCAGATCTACTATAGAATCTGGAAGGCGTACATCGCCTGGTGTGAGGCCAGGAAATGGCATCCACGTAAATACGTAATAGGTAGAATTCTGGACTTCCTACAATGGGCTGTAGATAGGAAGCTTGCCTTGAGTACTATCAAAGGTCAGATTTCGGCCTTGTCAATATTTTTTCAAAGGCCCTTGGCTTCGCATTCACTAGTCAAAGCCTTTATACAAGGAGTGATGCGTATTAGTCCTCTGGTTAATATTCCCATATGTCCATGGGATCTAAACTTGGTTCTGTCGGTTCTACAGAAACAACCATTTGAACCATTACAGCATATTTCCTTAGTGCTTCTCACCAGGAAATTGATTTTTCTAGTAGCCATTTGTTCGGCTAAAAGAGTATCGGAATTAGCAGCTATGTCCTGTAAGGAGCCATATCTGGTTATCCATAAGGACAGAGTAGTGTTACGTCCTCATCCAGCCTTTCTTCCTAAGGTGGTATTGAGTTTTCATTTGAACCAAGATGTGGTTCTTCCTTCTTTTTTCCCCAAGCCTACTTTGGTAGAGGAAAAGTTATTGCATTCTTTGGATGTAGTAAGAGCAGTTAAAGCTTATCTAAAAGCCACTGCTCAGATTCGCAGAACGGATACTTTGTTTATTCTGCCGGAAGGCCCCAGAAAGGGTCAGGCAGCGTCAAAATCTACTTTAGCCAAGTGGATTCGACAGGTCATAATACAAGCCTATAGCTTGAGAAGTAGACCGCCTCCGTTCAAAGTTAGGGCGCACTCCACGAGAGCAGTTGGAACTTCATGGGCAGTGCATCACCAGGCCTCCCTGGCTCAAGTCTGTAAGGCCGCAACATGGTCTTCAGTACACACGTTTACTAGGTTCTACCAGGTGGACGTTAGAAGTCAGGAGGATGTCGCCTTTGGGCGCAGTGTGTTGCAGGCCGCAAAAGATCCTCATGTCTGATAGCGCTCAGCTTATATATGGTGTATCCCCCCCCCTCATTTGGCATTGCTTTAGGACATCCCATTAGTAATGACTATGTCGCTCTGTGTCCCGTGATGTACGAGAAAGAAAATAGGATTTTTATAACAGCTTACCTGTAAAATCCTTTTCTTGGAGTACATCACGGGACACAGAGCTCCCGCCCCTCTTTGGGGACACTTATTGCTTTGCTACAAAACTGAGGTGCTCCCGGATGGGAGGGGCTTATATAGGGGAGGGTACTTCCGGTTTTGGAAGTTGCCAGTGCCAGCACCTGACGGTAACTATATAACCCATTAGTAATGACTATGTCGCTCTGTGTCCCGTGATGTACTCCAAGAAAAGGATTTTACAGGTAAGCTGTTATAAAAATCCTATTTTTATTCTTCATTATTGACAGCACTTGGCTGTAACCTGTGTTACCGCATTCTCCCTCCACCGAGTTCTCTGTTACACACCCTGCTCTCCTGACGTCTGAGGCTGAGTGGCTGCAGTGCACCCATGCCTTCTTAAAGTGGTTGTAAAGGTTCGATTTTTATAAAAAAATAAAAATAAACAGACATATCATACTTGCCTCCACTGTGCAGTTCGTTTTGCACAGAGTGGCCCCGATCCTCCTGTTCTGGGGTCCCTCGGCGGCTCTCTCGGCTTCTCCCCAATTCAGATAACCCCTTCTGGGAAGCGCTCTCCCAAGGGGGTTACCTTGCGGGCGTGCTCCCGAGTCCTGCATTCCGCGTCCATAGCCGCCAATTGCAGGACTCGGCTCCGCCCCCCACGTCATTGGATTTGATTGACAGCAGCGCGAGCCAATGGCTGCGCTGCTATCAATCTATCCAATGAAAAGCCGAGAAGCCTGGTCAACGATTGAGCGCGTTCGCGACTCGGGACTTTCCAGGGCTCAGGTAAGTAAAACAGGGGGCTGGTAATCGTCGGATGTTTTTTCACCTTAATGCATAGGATGCATTAAGGTGAAAAAACATGAACCTTCACAACCCCTTTAAGCTGGCCATACATTCATCAGTTTATTTTGGTCAGTCAGTGGGCTGATTGAAAGAAACTGAATGGACTCCCTCATCCAGAAATATGAGGTGGATGAGGGAATCTTCCCTGCTGTGCTATTGTATTCTTAGAGCGGAGACTCCCTTTGGGCACCTACAGCGAGGCCCTGTTCATTTTAATGGGTTGCGCTCAAGGGGTATGCCCCAAGTAGTGCACTGAGCAGTACAGGGGGTATAATTCCTGCCCTGGCATGAGTACATTTCCAGCTCCTACCTTCCCAGCTAAAGGAGGAGCAGTTGAGGGGCAGCAAAAATGTGGTTTAACCAGAGGGTTTTACTGCATTCCCCAAGTGTAAACAAGCCCTTACACACCCCCATGCCAATACAGCCATTCACAGTGTCCCTGAACACCACCACATCAGTCCCAGTGTCACCAAAGATCTCACTCACATGGAGCGTATCATTCGTATGTCGTGCCTATATCTAGTGGGACACGGTGGATGTATGGACACTGTATGTCCCTGCTTCAAATCTGACATCTGTGTTGGTGTAATGCCTTAATACAGACATTGTCAGTTTGTAACACGTAACCGCACAGATGTCAAGACTGGTGCAGCGGTGGTGTCCATGCAGCTGCTGTGTTCAAATGGATATAAATGGGACTGCCTGCACAGGGATGTACTGAACACTTGTGCATTCCCATGCGGGCAAACATGGTCCTCACACGGGGTATGCCATGATACACCCCATGTGAACGAGGCCCAAAAATACAGCCAGTCACAGTGTTTTTTTATAGCCGCCACACCAGCGACAATGTCACTAGACTAATTCAGCCAACAAAAATGCCCCTGATCTTCACCACGTCAGTACAGTGTCACCACCAGAGCCGGTGCAGCCACCAAAAGCATTTCTGACCACCGCCACATCAGTGCAGTGTTGCCTATGCCTGCCGTCTGTACTGACCCTAGCCTGTTTATAAACCACATTTCTGCCTGTTGCCAGGACCTATCATTTGCCTGTTAATTGACTGTCCACCACATGAACGATTTCATCTGCACATTCTGCCGGCTAGGTTCCTGCAAGAAACCAGTCCCAGCCATCCCCTGTGGACAACTGCACTCCTGAAACCACATGAACTCTTTTGCCAGTGGCGGAACTACCAGAGTCGCAACAGTTGCAATTGCGACCTGGCCTTGGCCCACTGTATGGAGGCCCCCAAGTCAGCAGGAAAGACTTCCGGTCCGGCGCCTGATGTAGTGACCGCAAAGCAGGGTGAGCGCTAGCACAACTGGTACTCGCATTCGGCACTTGGCTCCAGTGACTTGCTCCCAACATGTGCGGGAAGTTTTGGGTCCCACACACTCCGATCACTCTTGTATGGCAGCCGCATCTCTCCCTCTCCTGTCTCACGCTAGCACACGAACTGAAGCCCCTTTCCCTTGGTTTGGATGTTTTCCTAAACGCAGACAGGAGGAGGAGGGGGAGGAGAAAGGACACAGCTTCACATGTCCTGTGCTGATCTGAGGTTTGTACTGAATCTAAATCCACTATATATCTATATATGACACATGCAAGTTGTCAAAGAAGAACACTTGCAGTGATTTGGGGGGGGGGGGGTGCTGTATGTGCTAGGGGGTACTTTGGGAGGGGAGAGGTTAGATTTTATATTCAACCCCCCTTCTAACACAAATCCTCTCCCCTCCCAAAGTGCCCCGCGGCACATACTGTACAGCATCCTCTTATCCCACCCCAAATCACTGCAAGCATTCTATTTTGACAACTTGCCTCCCCTCCCCCTTCTTTGAAGAAGAGTGGAACTGTGATAGTGCGGCGAGAAATCTAACACTAACTGACATCGCCAGTAACACTAATACAGTGATCAATGCCAATACTATACACTGTCACTGTACTAATGGCACTGGCTCGGAAGGGGTTAACATCTAGGGACAATCAAGGGGTAACTGTGTGCCTAACAATGTGCAATTTGTGTATTAAGTTCTGCTTTTACTAATCGATGTGGCTGACTTTGCAGGGAGAAAAGAACAGCCCCCATCCCTGCCAAGTGTACAGAGCCCTGTGTTGTTAGTCAACACAGGGCTCTGTATTTTGATTTGCTAAGCCAATCAGCAGGTCCTGGCCATAAATCATTAGCTTGGAGCTGCTGACCGACTTGTGCTGTAATCAAAACACAGATCAGGTGGCGGGCATACATGCCCCCTATGAAACGCTGGATCACGTACTTGTATGTGATTCGGAGCAAAGCAGCCGCCCCAACGTCGTATATGTGCATGGGATAGTCCAGCAGCGGTTGAAAAAAGGACACTTACCTGTCCAGGGATCCAGCTCTGTCCTCACCCGGGCTGGTTATGCACAGGTCTTCGGGTCCTGGGCACCAGTATTTTTACTAAAGAAAGACAGCTGCGATTCCTTGCAGCTTCACACCTGGCTTCCCACTGCACCTGTGCGAGTCGTGCTGCCCTTTTAAAATGGACCCGCAGCCTCCGGGGACCTGCGATGCATTCTAGAAGGTTGCGTCCATGGAGGATTTTGGAGGGGGGGGGTTAGGTGGAGAACTAGGTACGTGCTTCCCCCCCAAAAAGTATATATACCTTCAAAAGTGGGAGGGGGGGGAGGAATTAAAGCAGAACCTACCGAAACCTCAAAATTAAGCAACATTTACACACCTCATGAACGCAGAACTAAACTCCCCTATCCTATATAGCCAAGGTAGCTGCCATCCTAGCCTCTGTTTGATCTGCAGCTGCCACTTCATATTTCAATAAATACTCTTATTATATAGTTGAAATCAATGGTTGAGGAAGGTATCTAATTAGTCAATAGCCATGGGAGATTTCAGTATTTCATTGATACTTACAAGGGGAATGCTTGGGTAACGAAAATCTGTATAGAGTAAGGAGGCCATCTTTGCTGACCTCCCCTTACGTATATACTAGATCACTGACTGCCTTGCTAATTCAATGGCTTCTGTACTTTCTTAGTCCCAAAATATCACTTCACTCTGAACATGATGATCTTTATACTTGTTCCCGATTGGTGTTTTCATGTGCTGAAGCCTGAGACAGCCAAGCAACTAGTATTTTCAGGCAAGCAATGACAGCTTCCATATTTCTCTAACTACAGCTTTCCTTTAACCATTTCTTTTTTTATATATATATTTTTATTGGGTTTAAAGACAAACCAACATACAAAAAGAAAAAAAACTTTGGTTGTTCATTGATATGCATCGACAGGCAGTATATTCTTTCAGTCAATTTCACCATTTCATATACAGTGGGGTGTACCTTTGCTTGTCTTCATCCAGGCACTTTACGATAGCATTTCTCTGCTCAATGAGTGTCACCAGCTCTTGCATTAATACCCGCTCTCTCTCCTTATCCTCATCCAACCAGTCTTTCTCTGTAGTAGAGAATTAGATATGTATTAGTGAAATAGACACTCACACTGATACCTTAATTATGGTCTCCCAGATTTACACTCTGTCTAAAAAAATAATACTTTGATGTAACGCCTACTTACCTATATAATCTCATTGCAAAGAGTGAACATAGCTACCCTTTAAACAGGAAGTTGGATCACAGCAGCAAAAAAATAAATACCATTTTTGGAAGAGGCTGAGGGCAATAGAATATACCTTTTTGGAGTTAGGAATTTAATGTCACTTTAGTATACTTTAACAAAAACTATTGCTGCAGTTTTAAGTTTTCAAGATACTTTATGTATGGAAAAATAGTCACCAGTGATCTGCTATCGCTGTCAGAATCATGTGTTGGTTTTGCTAATGTTAATTTAAGGCTATATTCACATGGGCGACTAGCGCCGGTTCAAATGACAGGGCAGGAATCTGCTGATTCTTACAGCCATTTCTGCCACCTGTGAACAGCTAGCTGTGGCCGCTGAGCCCTGTACAATTCAATGACCAGTCAGCAGCTGGCACAGCTATCCAATTACCTGCAGTGATGACTGCTGAATGTACTTTGTGTGCGTTTAGCAGTGATCACCGCTGGTATTAAGCTGGTCTGGCTGAAAGCCACAGACCTGTCATTGAATTGTACAGGGCTCAGTGGCCGCAGCTAGCCAATCAAATGTGGCAGAAACGGCTACAAGAATCAGTAGATTCCTGCCCTGTCATTTGAACCGGCGCTAGTCGCCCGTGTGAATATAGCCTTAAATTAACATTAGCAAAACCAAGACATTGATTTTGACAGCGATAGCAGATAACTGGTGACTATTTTTCCATACATAAAGTATCTTGAAAACTTAAAACTGCAGCAATAGTTTTTGTTAAATTATATTAAAGTGAAACAAAACTGGTTTAGGTATGCATTCCTAACTCCAAAAAGGTATCTTCCATTGCCCTCCACGTCCTCCAAAATTATTATTTTTTTTTTTTTGCTGCTGTGATCCAACTTCCTGTTAAAGTGTAGCTATGTTCACTCTCCATGGTCCCAGCGTAGTTACCCTTTATTGTTTGTTCGCAAGATAAACTAGGGATTATGGACTCTGGGATGTGTAGTGTGCATAGAACAGCACACCTGACCACAACCAATGTGCACTATACGTTCCAATAGAGGAAAAGGAGAGGATCAGAAGCTCACAGAAGGATGTGGCAGAATAAGGGTATCATTTAGTGTCACTTTAAAGTGATTGTAAAGCCACTTTGTTTACATAATGGAATCCCCTTTGTTACATTAAGTTATCTGCCCCAGTGTATGTCCTTTATAAAATAATAATAGGATTCCTTTTCTTGGAGTACATCACGGGACACAGAGCGGCATAGTAATTACTATGTGGGACGTCCTAAAGCAATGCCAAATGAGGGGAGGGAGACACCATAAATAAGCTGGGCGCCATCAGACATGAGGATCAATACTGCAGCCTGCAGCACACTGCACCCAAAGGCGATATCCTCATGACCTCTTACATCCAACTGATAAACTTTAGTGAATGTGTGGACTGAAGACCAAGTCGCGGCCTTACAGATTTGAGCCATGGAGGCCTGGTGATGCACTGCGCAAGAAGCACCGACTGCTCTAGTAGAGTGCGCTTTAACCTTAAATGGAGGCATCTTCCTTTTCAAACCATAGGCTTGAATAATGACCTGACAAATCCACTTAGAAATAGTAGATTTTGACGCTGCCTGACCCTTTCTGGGGCCTTCCGGAAGAATAAACAAAACATCAGTTTTTCGAATCTGAGAAGTGGCCTTAAGATAGACTAACTGCTCTCACTACATTCAAAGACTGTAATGATTTTTCCTGCGCAGAACTAGGTTTGGGGAAAAAAACAAGGGAGAACCACTCACATCTTGGTTCAAATGAAAACTTGACACGACCTTGGGAAGAAAAGCCGGATGAGGACATAAAACGACTCTATCCTTATGGATAATCAAGTATGGCTCCTTACAAGACAGAGCCGCCAATTCCGATACCCTCCTGGCTGAGGATATGGCTACCAAGAAAACCAACTTTCTGGTGAGAAGGACTAAGGGAATGTGGAGCAAAGGTTCAAAAGGCTGTCTTTGCAGCGCTGATAGAACCAAGTTTAAGTCCCATGGACACAAGGGGGACTTAACCTGCGGGTTGATCCGATTCACACCCTGCAAAAAAGATCTAACCAGCGAATGCGTGGCTAGCGGCCTTTGAAAGAATATTGATAAGGCCGAGACCGGACCCTTGATGGTACTTGAGGCTAACTTCATGTCTACAGCCAACTGTAAAAAGTCAAGAATCCTGCCTATGACATACTTCAGAGGATGCCAGTTCCTGGTCTCACACCAGGACACATACGCTTTCCAAACCCTATAGTATATAAGTCTGGATGCTGGCTTTCTTGCATTTATCATCGTAGACACCACAGAGTTAGAGTCCTCTCTTCTTTAGGATGTGGGACTCAATAGCCAGACCGTTAAATTAAAGCCCTGTACACACGATCGGATAACCTATGGATTTTCGTCTGATGGATTTGTCCATAGGAAATCCGATGAAACTGTTTTTCATCAGTCTTGCCCACACACCATCAGTCAAAAAACCGACCGTTCCAAACGTGGTGACGTAAAACACTCAGATGCCGAGAAAAATTAAGTTTAATGCTTCTGAGCATGCGTCGACTTGATTCTGAGCATGCGTGGGTTTTTGATCAGATGGACTTGCCCATAGACGATCAGAGTTTTCGATCGTTTTCTTATCCATCGGAAAAATTTAAAACATGTTCTATTTTTTAAAACCGATGGAAAAAAGACTGATGGGTCCCATACACGATCGGTTGGTCTGATGAAAACCATCCATCGGACGGTTTTCATCAGTCAAACCGATCGTGTGTACAGGGCTTCAGAGTTTGTAAGGAAGGGTGGAATATCGGACCTTGTGAGAGTAGGTCTTGACGAAGCGGAAGGATCCATGGATCCCCCACGGACATTCTTACAAATCTCTGCGTACCAGGACCTTCGAGGCCATGCCGGAGCTACCAGAATCACCGGCTTTCTTTCTAACCTGACTCTGTGGAGGAGTCGAGGCAATAACTGCAACGGGGGGAATGCATAAATCAGTGAGAACTGATCCCACGGACACACTAGCGCATCCGTCCAGCAAGCAAGCGGGTCCCTTGTCCGGGACACAAAGCTGTCCACCTTCGCGTTGAACCTGGATGCCAACAGATCTACGTCTGGAGTCCCCCATCTCTGACATATGGGCAGGAATATGTCTGGGTGAAGAGACCATTCTCCTGGGAACAACTGCTGGCGACTTAGGAAGTCCGCCTGCCAATTCTCTATTCCCGGAATAAAGATTGCGGATATGCATGGAACATGACTTTCTGCCCACACCAGGATATGATTCACCTCTCTCTGGGCCGCACGGCTTTTGGTGCCCCCCTGGTGATAGATGTATGCCACAGCTGTGGCATTGTCTGATTGTATCCTGACAGGAGAACCTTGTAATTCGGATATCCATGTCTCCAGGGCCAAGCGTGCCGCCCGAATTTCCAGGAGGTTGATGGGCAGGGATCCTTCGGTAGCCGGCCACCTTCCCTGGAGCGACAAATTCTCTGGGACTGCCCCCCAGCCCAAAAGACTGGCGTCTGTTGTTACCACTCTCCAAGAGATTGGAATGAAAGACTTGCCTCTCTGCAGATTTTGGGGTACTAACCACCAACAGAGACTCTGACGTATTGCCGGCGTCAGGGACATTGGAAAGTCTAAGGCTCGGACCTTCTTGTTCCAGGTAGACAGGATGGCGCTCTGCAACTTCCTTGAATGGAATTGGAACGGCTTTGAATGAGGCCACCATCTTCCCCAACAACCGCATGCAAAGACAAATGGATGGTTGTCTTTTTGCACTGATCATCTGGATTAGCTCCCTTATAGAAGAGATTTTTGTCTGAGGCAAAAAAAAATCTTTCTTTGGTCTGTATCTATGAGCAGCCCCAAATATTCCAGTCTTTTAACTGGTTGTAAGGCTGATTTGTCTAGGTTGAGGATCCAACCCATAGACTCCAGGTATTTGACCGTGTTGTGCACAGCTATCTTTAGGCTGGCAACCGAGTGATCTATTATCAGAAGATCGTCCAAGTAGGTCATTATCGATACACCTTGAGATATTAAGTCGGCCAACAGAGGAGCCAAGATCTTTGTGAACACCCGTCGTGCAGTGGCCAGCCCGAAGGGTAGGGCCACGAACTGATATTGGCGCTGCTCTACCACAAAGCGTAGAAGCTTTTGATGTCTGGGAAAAATTGGTACGTGTAGATAAGCATCCTTGATGTCGATGGATGCCAACCACTCTCCCCCTGCAGGGTGGAAGCTACTGACCGAATCGACTCCATACGGAACGATCTGAGGTTTAGGAATCTGTTTAGACCTTTGAGGGAAAAATTACGCAGCACAAGCACCGTGCTGTTATTCCTGCTTTAACCGATTGCCGACCAGCCGCCAAAGTTTTACTGCGGCAGGTTGGCTTGGCTGCGCAAATTGCTCATTGGTCAGCGGGGGAGCCAATCAGCGGGTCCGGCGGACTCTATGTCCGCCCGCGATCATTCCCCGCAGTGACAGAACGGGGATCTGCCAAAGTAAACAAGGCACATCTCCGTTCTGTCAGAGGGATCACATTAAACCCCTTGATCGCCCATGATGTTAAAGTGGTTGTAAACCCTGTTTAAAAAAAAAAAAAAAAACAACCTGCAAGACAAAGGCATAATGAGCTAGTATGACTAGCATACTAGCTCATTATGCATCACTTACCTTAGATCGGGGCCCCGAAGCCGTCCTCGTCTCCCTCTTCAGCCGCAGCCATCGCTGCGGCGATAGCCGGAAGGTTACTTCTGGGTATCGCCGCTCCAGCCAATGACAGCGCCACTCCGGCGCTGTGATTGGCCGGAGCAGCGAAGACGTGACTCCGTGAATGCGCGCGGGAGCCCTCAAATCCGGCTAAGCCGGATTTGTGAATGGGATTAACCCTATGAATGCGCCGTTGTCTACGGCGCGCATGTGCCGTAGACACCGAGCATGTAATTTTTAGCAAATATCTCCTAAACCGTGTAGGTTTAGGAGATATTTCTTGCACCTACAGGTAAGCCTTAACCACTTAACTACCGCCCACTGTATATATACGTCGGCAAAATGGCACGTACAGGCACAATCACGTACCTGTACGTGGCTGCCTTCGTATGGGTGGGGGGTCCTATCGGAGCCCCCTCCGGTACAGTGAGCGGTCGGTATCGCTCCGGGAGCGATCGGTGATGAGGGGGCGGCCATTGGTTTCCGGCCACCCCCTCACGATCGCTCCCGGCAAATGGGATGCTTCCTCTGCCTGTGTAATGTAAACACAGGCAGAGGAAGTGATGTCATCTCTCCCTGCGGCGCTCACACATACCGGAGCGCCGTGGAGAGAAGATGTCAGGTTAGTGCACAAACACTACACTGACACCAGCACACATAGGAACACGATCGCCCCCCCAGCCCCCAGTCACAGTGTCACTGATTGCAGTGATCATTTATTTACTGATCACTGCAAACAGTGACATTTGTAACTGTAAAAGTGTCAGGGCAGTTAGTGTAGGTCCCTTTAGGTCCAGGGTAGCCCCCTAACCCCCCCTAATAAAGGTTTAACCCCTTGAGCGCCCCCCCAGGGTAACCCTTTCACCCCCTAGCACCACTGTCACTAAGCGATCGTTTTTCTGATCAATGTATTAGCGTCGGTGATGCCGCTAGGTAGTCAGTAATTTTTTTAGGTTCACCGGTAGGTTTTTAAAGCGTCGGGTACCCCCATATATTACCTAATAAAGGTTTAACCCCTTGATCGCCCCCCAGGTAACCCTTTCACCCCCTTTTGCCAGTGTCACTAAGCAATCGTTTTTCTGATCGCTGTATTGGTTATGCTGGTGCCGCTAGGTAGTTAGTTATTTTTTTAGGTTCGCCGCCAGGTTTTTATAGCGTTATGTACCCCCATATATTATCTAATAAAGGTTTTAACCCCCTGATTGCCCCTAGAGTTAACCCTTTCACCAGTGATCACTGTATAAGTGTCACTGGGGACATTGGTTAGCCAGTTAGTTATTTTGTTATTTAGGTTCCCTGTCAGGTTTTTATATAGCGTCAGGTACCCCATATATTACCTAACTTAAGGTTTTAACCCCCTGATTGCCCCAAGGTAACCCTTTCACCAGTGATCACCGTATAAGTGTTACGGGTGACGCTGGTTAGTTAGTTTGCTTTTTATAGTGTCAGGGCACCCGCCGTATATAACCCAATAAAGGTTTAACCCCCTGATCGCTCGGCGGGTGATATCAATTAGGTTTTAGCATCAGAGAGGGTCTGCGTCACATCCCAGGCAGCGTCAGGTTAGTGCCAGTAGCGCTAACACCCACGCGTGAAGCATACACCGCCCTTAGTGGTATAGTATCTGAACAGATCAACATCTGATCAGATCTATACTAGCGTCCCCAGCAGTTTAGGGTTCCCAAAAACACAGAGTTAGCGGAATCAGCCCAGATACCTGCTAGCACCTGCGTTTTGCCCCTCCGTCCAGCCCAGGCCACCCAAGTGCAGTATCGATCGATCACTGTCACTTACAAAACACAACACACATAACTGCAGCGTTCGCAGAGACAGGCCTGATCCCTGCGACTCCAGTGCTGTAGGAGGGGATTTCACCACCACAGTAAAAAAAAAAAAAAAGAGCATATATGCCGAAGCATGGGGGCAGCAGGGGCGGAGGAGCGATTTTGCTCCTAATGCCTCGTACATATGGTCGAAATTCCGACGGAGGCTTGCCCGTGGAAAAGTCAGACCTCGTGTACGCGGCATAACTTTTGTGGGAGGATGCCCCCATGCTTCGGCATATATAAATGGTGTATGTATGCCCATCATTAGAAGTGGGTGGATGAAGGGAGGTTATCTAATGGTGGGCATACCCACCGATGAATCTCTTTTTTTTTTGTTCAGCCAACAGGCTGCATGAAAAAAAAGATTACAATACATGTCCAACAAGGACCAGCAACGTACTGGTATGTTGCTGGACTTTGAATGGTTATACCAGAATGATGCCTGCGGGTTTAGGTATCATCTTGGTACCATTCTCTTCAGCCAGCGTCCGGCTTTCATGTAAAAGCAATCCTAGCGGCTAATGTCCCCCCCCCCCCCGGATATAAAAAGCGCCATTGGGAAATTGGGAAAGCATTTTATCACACCGATCTTGGTGTGGTCAGATGCTTTGAGGGCAGAGGAAAGATCTAGGATCTAATAGACCCCAGTTTAAAAAAAAAAAAAAGAGTACCTGTCACTACCTATTGCTATCATAGGGGATATTTACATTCCCTGAGATAACAATAAAAATGATAAAAAATATAAAATATGGAAGAAACAGTTTTAAAATAAAATAAAAAAGCAAAATTAATAATTAAAAAAAAAGCACCCCTGTCCCGCCCTGCTCTTGCGCAAAGGCGAACGCAAGCGTCGGTCTGGCGTCATATGTAAACAGCAATTGCATCATGCATGTGAGGTATCACCGCGAAGGTCAGATCGAGGGCAGTAATTTTAGCAGTAGACCTCCTCTGAAAATCTAATGTGGTAACCTGTAAAGGCTTTTAAAAATGTATGTAGTTTGTCGCCACTGCGCGTTTGTGCGAAATTTTAAAGCATGTCGTGTTTGGTATCCATGTACTCGGCCCAAGATCATCTTATTTATTACATGAAACATTTGGGCAATATAGTGTGTTTTAGTGCATTAAAATTTTAAAAAGTGTATTTTTTCCACAAAAAATGCGTTTGAAAAATCGCTGCGCAAATACTGTGTGGAAAAAACAAACAAAACACCCATCATTTTATTCTGTAGGGCCTTTGCTTTAAAAAAATATATAATGTTTTGGTGTTCAACGTAATTTTCTTGCAAAAAAAAAATGTTTTATGTAAACAAAAGGTGTCAGAAAGGGCTTTGTCTTCAAGTGGTTAGAAGAGTGGGTGATGTGTGACATAAGCTTCCTAATGTTGTGCATAAAATGCCTGGACAGTTCAAACCCCCCCCAAATGACCCCCTTTTGGAAAGTAGACACCCCAAGCTATTTGCTGAGAGGTATGGTGAGTATTTTGCAGATCTCGCTTTTTGTCACAAAGTTTTGAAAATTGAAAAAAGAAAAAATGATTTTCTTTCTTCATTTTCAAAAACAAATGAGAGCTGTAAAATACTCACCATGCCTCTCAGCAAATAGCTAGGGGTGTCTACTTTCCAAAATGGGGTCATTTGGGGGGGTTTTGTGCTATTTTGGCATTTTATGGCCTTCGAAACTGTGATAGGTAGTGAAATCAAAAATTTGCTCCCTTAGAAATCCTGAAGGCGGTGCTTGGTTTTCGGGGTCCCGTACGTGGCTAGGCTCTCAAAAAGTCCCACACATGTGGTATCCCCGTACTCAGGAGAAGCAGCAAAATGTATTTTGGGGTGCAATTCCACATATAACCATGACATGTGTGAGCAATATATTATTTAGTGACAACTTTTTGTAATTTTTATTTTTTTTGTCATTATTCAATCACTTGGGACAAAAAATAAATACAAAATATTCAATGGGCTCAACATGCCTCTCAGCAATTTTGTTGGGGTGTCTACTTTCCAACATGGGGTCATTTGGGGGGGTTTTGTACTGTCCTGCCATTTTAGCACCTCAAGAAATGAGATAGGCAGTCATAAATTAAAAGCTGTGTAAATTCCAGAAAATGTACCTGGGTTTGAAAACGCTATAACTTTTGCGCAAACCAATAAATATACACTTATTGACATTTTTTTTACTAAAGACATGTGGCTGAATACATTTTGGCCTAAATGTATGACTAAAATTGAGTTTGT
This sequence comes from Rana muscosa, assembly GCA_029206835.1. Lineage (NCBI taxonomy): Eukaryota > Metazoa > Chordata > Amphibia > Anura > Ranidae > Rana > Rana muscosa. The sequence goes on from CM055120.1 coordinate 435,100,247, forward strand.
TCTATATTTTTCTTATAACAAAAAGTAGAAATATCATTTTTTTTTCAAAATTTTCTGTCTTTTTCCGTTTATATCGCAAAAAAAAAAAAAAAAAAAAATCGCAGAGGCAATCAAATACCATTAAAAGAAAGCTCTATTTGTGAGAAGAAAAGGACGCAAATTTCGGTTGGGTACAACATTGCATGTCCGCACAATTTCCAGTTAAAGCAGCGCAGTTTCAAATTGTAAAAACACCTCTGGTCATTAAGCTGCGTAATGGTCCAAGGCTTAAGTGGTTAATCTAGGCTTACCTGTAGGTGCAAGTTGCATAAGTGGGTTTACAACCACTTTAACCCTTTCCCTGCCAGTGGCATTAGTACAATGTCAGTGCATATTTTAAGCACTGATCACTGTAATAATGTCACTGGTTCACAAAAGAGTGTCAAAAATGTGTTCAGGTGTCCGATCTGTCTGCCGCAATATCGCAGTCCCGCTAAAAAACGCAGATCACCGCCATTATCAGTTAAAAAAAAAATGCCATAAATCTATCCCCTATTTTGTAGACGCTATAACTGTTGCGCAAACCAATCAATATACATACATACATACATCAATATACAATATACAAACTTATTGTTTGTATTTTTGTTTATAGCGCAAAAAATAAAAGCCGAAAAAGAAAGCTCCATTTGTGGGGAAAAAAAAAGGACATAAATTTTGTTTGGGTACAACGTTTGCACGCCAGCGCAATTGTCAGTTAAAGTGACGCAGTGCCGTATCGCAAACAATGGCCTGGTCAGGAAGTGGGTAAATCCTTCCGGGGCTTAAGAGGTTAAAGGAACAGGCTAATTTTTTTTTTTTTTAAAGTGTTACTAAACCCACAACAGTAAAATCAGTCTGTATATGCAGCATAGCATGGGTGTTATACTCACTGTGGAACTTGAGGGGTTAATCCTATGCATTGTGGGAAAAATGCAAGTTAGACTTACCGGTAACTTGTTTTCCAATAGGCTTTCAGGACAGCACCCGAGAGATCATGGCTCCTCCTCCTACAGGAAACACCTTATCAATTAAGTCTTTAATTGGAGGCCTCCACGTTGCTTCCATCAGTTGTTTGTAGAGAACCTCCAGCCCCAGCTGCAACACATAAGCGACAGTTATTACATAGTATTACAGCTACAGCATAAAAAAAGGGCGGGATCCTGCTGTCCTGAAAGCCTATTGGAAAACAAGTTACGGGTAAGTCTAACTTGCATTTTTCCAAAACGTCTTTCAGGACAGCACCCGAGAGGATAATCAAGACTTACCCCATTTAGGGTGGGACAACAGCCTGTAAGACTTTCCTTCCGAAAGCCTGGTCCCCAGCCGTCATGAGATCTAATCTATAATGACGGGCAAAGGTCGTCAGACTTGTCCATGTAGCTGCCTTACAGATTTGTTCGGGGGTGGCATCAGCTTTTTCTGCCCAACTCACCGCCGAAGCTCTAGTAGAATGAGCCTGGATACTTACTGGACTCTCCTGGCCTGTAAGGGAATAGGCGTCTGAGATAGCCATTCTCAACCATCTGGCAATGGTTCCTCTAGAAGCTTGTCTTCCTTTTTTATTTCCGGAAAATAGAATGAATAGTGCGTCTGAACGCCTAAAGTCTTTAGTAGCTTCCAGGTAACTTAAGACTGCTCTTTTAACATCCAGGGTATGGAATTCTTCTTCCTTCTTACCCGACGGATTAGAACAAAACGTAGGAAGTATTATCTCCTGGGTTCTATTTTGAACTGAAGCAACCTTTGGTAAAAAATTAGGATCCGTCTTCAGCACAATTCTGTCTGAAAAAATAGAAAAAAAATGGTTCCCTGATAGATAAAGCTTGCAGCTCACTGATTCTTCGAGCTGTTGTAATAGCTACTAGAAAAATTGTTTTTAAAGTAATAAGCTTCAGGGAGGTTAAATTAAGAGGTTCAAAAGGTTCCCTGGTCAGGGCCTGTAGAACGACTGACAAGTCCCATGACGGACAGTTTTTGATCACTATCGGTCTAGCCCGAGTGAGGGCTTTAAAGAATCTGTTTACTAGGGGTTCTGATGAAATAGACTTCTCAAAATATATCCCCAGTGCGGGACCTGAACTTTTAGGGTACTGATCGCTAGGCCCTTGTCTGCTCCTTCTTGCAGAAATTCCAAGATAGAAGAAATCTGCTTTAATGGTCTGCCGGATGTAGTGCACCAGGAGTTAAAGACTTTCCAGACTTTGTGATATATTGCTCTGGTAACATTCTTTCTGCTAGATAGGAGGGTAGCCACCAACCTATCCGAGAATCCTTTTCTCCTTAAGAGCTGCTCCTCAGAAGCCAGGCTGTGAGCTTTAGCTTTTCTACTTCTTGGTGAAACAGAGGACCTTGTAACAGAAGGTCTTGTCTCAAGGGAAGGTGCCAGTATGGTTTGATCTGCATCTGTAGAAGAGCCGAAAACCAAGGCCTTTTGGGCCAGAAGGGAGTGATGAGGATTACTGTCATATCCTCTTTCCGGATTTTTGTTATGACCTGCGGAATCAGCTGAAATGGAGGGAAGGCGTAGCCGAGGTGAAAATTCCAACTGTGCGCCAGAGCATCTACCCCCAGACATGACTCGTTCCTGTTCAGGGAAAAAAAGAGGGATATTTGTGTATTTTCCTGAGTCGCAAAGAGATCCACTCTTGGCTGTCCCCATTCTTCACTATTAGATTGAAGACATCTGGATTCAATTGCCACTCCGCTTCGTACACCTGGTTCCTGCTGAGGAAATCCGCTATCCTGTTTAGGGTCCCTTTTAGATGGACCGCGGACAAGGATTGAGTATGGAGCTCTGCCCAATTTAGAATGCTCTCTGCTAGGCCTTGAAGTATTCTGCTTCTGGTGCCCCCTTGTCGGTTTATGTAAACCACCGCCATGGCGTTGTCCGACAGGATTTGTGTATGTCGCCCTTGGACTTCTTCTGCAAAGAACAATAAGGCCATTTCTATCGCCTTTAGTTCTCTCCAGTTTGAAGATCTCAGTGCTTCCCTTGTGGACCAAGATCCCTGAGCCCAACGACCGCTCATGTGAGCCCCCCAACCCCAGGAGCTGGCATCGGTTGTTAGCCTTACCTGGGTTAAAGGACCATAACAGGCCTGCTGAGAGTCTTGCCTGGTTCTTCCACCACCAGAGACTCCTCTTTACTTTGGTGGGGATCTTCACCAGTGAATCCAGTGAATTCTGCTGGCGATCCCAGATTTTTAACAGAAACTTTTGCAGCCGTCTGAAATGGAGCTTTGCCCACTGTACTGCCGGTATGGAAGAGGTCAGGGTTCCTAATGCTGACATGACCCTCCTGATGGACAGAAGCTGACTGGATTGTAAGAGAGACACAACCTCTAACAGCTTTTTCTGTTTTTCTTCTGGGAGAAAAATCTTTTGCTCCACAGAGTTGATACGGAAACCCAGGAATAACACCTCCTGAGAGGGAATCAGATTGGACTTTTGGAGGTTTAGTATCCATCCGATGGATTCTAGGTGAGCACGTGCTCTGTCGAAGTTTCTCTGAAGTCCATCTCTGGTTTGGGCAAACAGTAGCAGGTCGTCTAGATAAGGAATCACTGAAATTCCCTCTAGACGCAAGGGTGCTAGAGCTTCGGCCATTACCTTCGTGAACACCCTTGGAGAAGATGACAGGCCGAATGGAAGAGCTCTGAATTGCAGGTGTACCGCCTTCTTCCCTTCTCTCAGTGCTAACCTCAGATATCTCTGAGATCTGGCAGCAATAGGAATGAGGAGGTATGCGTCCTGCAAATCTATTGACGCCATGAAGCATCCTTGACTCAGGAGGCTTCTTACTGAGAAAATGGAATCCATCCGAAATCTTTTGTATTCTACTGACAAATTCAGCATTTTTAGATTTAGGATGAGGCGGTACTTTCCTGAAGGTTTCTGTACAAGGAAAACGTGAGAATAGAACCCCTGGAAGAACTCCTTTTTTGGAACCGGAACAATGACTCTCTGGGATATCAGTTCCTGAATTAGGGACTTCATGGCGAGTGCCTTGACCGGATCCCTCGGGACGTTTGTCACTAGGAATCTCTTTGGGGGTTCTTCCGTGAATTCCACCACATATCCTTGGGAGAGCATGTTTACAATATACTGATTTGTAGTGATGTCTCTCCACTGGGGAATGAACTCCTGGAGTCTTCCCCCTACTTGGGGTGGATTGTCACTGCGGCTTTCCGGGGGTCGCAGGAGGATGGAAGAGCACTCCACTCCTACCTTTTGGTTTCTGGGAAGACCACTGCTTCCTTTTGGTTTGCGTTTTTCCTTCCTGTTGTCCTTTTTGGGGACGAAAAAAACGCTTACGGGTCTGTACCTGTTGTTTTTTGACCGGAAACGCCTTCTTTTTGTCAGCCGTACGGTCAAGAATGGACTCCAGCTCAGAACCAAATAGCAAATCCCCTGCAAAGGGAATGCTACACAGTCTATTTTTAGATGCAGCATCTCCTGGCCAAGTTTTAAGCCACAAGGCTCTCCTAGCAGAATTGGTCAAAGCCGCTGACCTGGCTGACATACGAATAGATTCTGCTGAAGCATCCGCAATATATGATACTGCCGATCTGGCTGACATACGAATAGATTCTGCTGAAGCATCCGCAATATATGATACTGCTGCAGAAAGCGCTGTAAATGAGTCCAGAATCTCCTGTTTTGGAGAATCCGCCGTAACATGGGCCTTCATCTGGTTAATCCAGTGTTCTAAATTCCTAGCGACACAGGTTGTTGCCATTGCTGGTTTTAGATTGTTCATCACGGACTGCCAGGCCCTTTTAAGAAGCAAATCCATTCTTTTGTCCATGGGCTCCTTTAACATGCCCATGTCCTCAAAGGCAAGGTGAGTAGATTTTGAGACCTGTGAAAAAGCAGAGTCCAGTTTTGGAACCTTGTTCCAGATGGAATCCGGGTTGTCCTCAAATGCAAATCTTCTCTTATGAGACCGGGAAAAAAATGGCTTTTTCTCAGGTTCCAACCACTCTTTTTTAATCATGTCCGAGGTTATTGAATGGACTGGAAAAACACGGCTTTTTGGATCACCCAAACCTGCATACATGCGGTCATGTAGGGAGAGCCCCTTCTTTTCCTCTTCAATCCCCAAAGTCGCATGGATTACTTTTAAAAGTCCTGCGACTTCTTCAAGCGACATTTTGTACTTAGAAGCGCTCTCTGCTTCATTTTCTTCCTCCTCAGAGTCTGTTCCATCTGGAGCAAGGGAAGCAGATTCTTGGGAAGCGTCTATCGGACCTCCCAATAATATTTGAGAGCCGTCTTGGGGTTCTGAAGAAGGCTGCGGAGCCCTAGGTTCCCTTGAAGGGCCTGGTTCTTCTCTTAGGTTTGACCTAAAAGCTTGAAAGGTGGCACGGAGTTCATCCTTAATTGTAGATACTAGATCGCCACAAAAGGATGGAGACTCTTCCCTGACTACATTTGCAGTACAATCTGCACAAAGCGACTTGGTCCAAGCCTCGCTTAACTTTTCCTTGCAGACAGGGCACCTTCTCTTCACTGGTTGAGCAGAACTTTTGGCCTGCACAAACAGAAAAGAAAAAAAACAGGGACCACGCTAAGAAAAACTGTTACACAGTACAAATCAATACACCCAGGTGCACATAGGAAAAAAACACTTTCACTTCCTTGTGCCCCGCAAGCCATGCACCACCACCACCTTTTACAAAAAGACCCTTGGATATTATGCAGACATGCTAAATCACCAGCCACTGCACCACCAGGGAGATGGGGGGTGGGGGAGATGGAGGGGGGAGAAGGGTGAATACCCCCCCCCACAGGAGAAAACGGCCCAGTGTAAATAGGACACAGTCCCTTACCTTAGCCTTGCTGGTGCCTTGGCTTGCCCCCTTATCCGCTGCATCGCTATCCATAGCTGTCTGCGGACGCGTGGTGAAGAAAAAACTGAACTTTAAAGGCACCGGGTGACCCTGCCCTCTCCCTCTGCGCTTTGCGGCCGGAAATGACGTGCGCGCCGACCCGGAAGTGCTGCCTCTTCCCATACAGGACGCGGCCGAGGCTCTCCTTGGCCACCAGAACAATGGCGGCCGCTGTAAAGCTCCACGCCGCTATTCGCAAGCGGTCGGCGAGAACACAGCAAACCACCGCTCTGAAGACAAAAAGGAGGCAGCCCTCCCGGGCTGTACAGGCTCTCCCCGAGCACAGAAGAGGGAGAGGGAGCCCACGGGACCATCCATGCTAGGAGGTAAGTGGGAGGATCACTCTCCTAAGAAAAAAAGACTGACTGAGAACCTTTGTCTCCCAGGAAAGCCCTGAGAGATCGTGGCTCTCACCAGAGGTGTTCCTCCGGCTGGAGGAAACACAAAAAACTGATGGAAGCAACGTGGAGGCCTCCAATTAAAGACTTAATTGATGAGGTGTTTCCTGTAGGAGGAGGAGCCATGATCTCTCGGGTGCTGTCCTGAAAGACGTTTTGGAAAAGGCTGTTTTATCCTTTATGCAAAGATCCTCCCCTCCCTGCAATGTGTATCTGGGGAAGGCCAGCTAACACAGGCAGAGTAGCCGACCTGCACATGCTCAGTTCTGTCTTTTATGCTGGAGAAAACATTTACTTGTTCTCAGAGAAAGCCAGGCAGGGGTGTACCAAGCGGGGGGCGGGGCGTTCCGCCCCAGGTGCCACACATTGGGGGGTGTCAAAGGCCGGTGACATTGCTATGGGGGTGAGCTCTGCACCCAGGTCGGGTGACACTGTCTGACAGAATCCCGAGGGCATCCCTGGCTCTGGCTGCTCTGTTTAGTATTTTTTCTGTTAGCTGGAACACCCCCAGTGCTGCGGCCGAAATGGTATGGTCTGGTTACTGTTTTCCCCTGCTAGCTCCACCCACCACTGCTGAGAAGCCGAGCTGAGTGTGTCGTCATTCAGCGCGGGGGTGGCTGCAGCTGTTACACACCATCTTCCAGAGTCCAGACCTCCCAAACTGAAGGGGGGTGTGTGGGTTGTGAGAAGGGGCTGGAGGAGTGTGTCTGCCCTGCCATCCTGACTGTGCTGGTCTGACAGAGAAGGAGGGGGGGGGGGGTTGCTGTGTCCACCACCACCCAGGTATAGTGTAGCTGACCTGATAAGGGGGCTTGCAGAATGGAGGCGTGTGCTATGTACAAGTTGTAGAATGCAGGCGTGTGCTATGTACAAGTTGCAGAATGCAGGCGTGTGCTATGTACAAGTTGCAGAATGCAGGCGTGTGCTATGTACAAGTTGCAGAATGCAGGCGTGTGCTATGTACAAGTTGCAGAATGCAGGCGTGTGCTATGTACAAGTTGCAGAATGGAGGCGTGTGCTATGTACAAGTTGTAGAATGGAGGCGTGTGCTATGTACAAGTTGTAGAATGGAGGCGTGTGCTATGTACAAGTTGCAGAATGGAGGCGTGTGCCATGTACAAGTTTCAGAATGCAGGCGTGTGCTATATACAGATTACAGAATGCAGGCGTGTGCTATATACAGGTTGCCGAATGGAGGCGTGTGCTATATACAGGTTGCCGAATGGAGGCGTGTGCTATATACAGGTTGCCGAATGGAGGCGTGTGCTATATACAGATTGCCGAATGCAGGCGTGTGCTATATACAGGTTGCAGAATGCAGGTGTGTGCTATGTATAAGTTGCAGAATGGAGGCGTGTGCTATGTACAAGTTGCAGAATGCAGGCGTGTGCTATGTACAAGTTGCAGAATGCAGGCGTGTGCTATGTACAAGTTGCAGAATGCAGGCGTGTGCTATGTACAAGTTGCAGAATGCAGGCGTGTGCTATGTACAAGTTGCAGAATGCAGGCGTGTGCTATATACAGGTTGCAGAATGCAGGCGTGTGCTATATACAGGTTGCCAAATGAAGGCGTGTGCTATATACAGGTTGCAGAATGCAGGCGTGTGCTATATACAGGTTGCAGAATGCAGGCGTGTGCTATATACAGGTTGCAGAATGCAGGCGTGTGCTATATACAGGTTGCAGAATGCAGGCGTGTGCTATGTACAGGTTGCAGAATGCAGGTGTGTGCGGTATATTGCTGTGCGACCACCACCTACCTATAGTAGCTGAGCTGTGAGCTTACCTGATAAAGGGGGGGGGTGGTGTTGCTTTGTTCACCACCCAGGTATAGAGTAGATAAGCTGATCTGATAAATGAGGGGGGGGGGGTGTCTGCAGCCCAGGTGACATACATTGACCTACACCCACATCTTGCAGCCATCAGACCTGTCCAGTAAGCAGCATGTCACCACAGCATCTTGCCGTCTTCCCTGCGGCCATCAGATCACGTCCGCGGTTCAGCAAGCAACACGCCTTGTCAGCAGGTCAGTTCCAAAATCCGAATCAAATCATCACTGCCAATGATGCCATTGTCTGCTGTCCCCAGGGACAGATCTGATCCAGAGATCTTTATACAGTGGGATCTCCGGATCTTTTCCTGAGGACAGCAGATAATGCAAAGTATGGGCCATACCTTGTATTGACAGTGTCTCCCCATCTCACTTTGATGTCTCCCTCATAGCCGCTCCAGTCCAGCTCTCCACTTCCCTGACCGTGGCACGATCTGTCCAAAAATGTGGGATCTGCTCACCCCTGAGTGACTCACACCTCTGTCCTGTCCCATCTATTGTCACTGGCTGCCATGAATGAACAGCATCAGCTGTTATTACAAGGAGTGGGAGGGGATGTCCCCATCCCCCTACAGCTCCGCCCAGGTCTCCCATTCCACCTGGAGACCTGAGCCACCAGCCAGCTGGCCAGGGACCCGAAAAAAGCCGGATTTGCCTTTGACCGGGTCTGCGATGTAGAAACCCGGAAGCGACAGCACATTGAAACTTCCGGTTTACTCGGCACCCAACAGCCCCTTTTCTTAAAAAAAAAAATCAGAATTCAATAACGCTGATCCTGGCAGAGGAGGGTGTTTTCTTATGGGTGATTTTACATTTTACAGTTGGGGCGGTGCCAGATATAGGATGGGCCCCGGGTGCCAAATGCTCTAGGTACGCCCCTGTAGCCAGGTCACATGATATTGACATTACACATGTGGGCGTGTATACAGGCTGTAGTGGAACTCTCCTCCGACCTGAACTCTCAGCACTGGAGAAACTGTGCAGTTTATCATGTAACTGTGGTATACAGATCATCCAAAAAAGTATATAGTGGCAGTATTTTAATGTAAAAAGAAGATTTATAAGCTGTGGGCACTGTGGGGGGCGGATAACCTATTTTCATATTACTGTGTTTAGTAACACTTTAACCACTTCGCGCCCGGGCCATATGAAAAAGACGTCTGCAAAGCGGTCGTCAATTGCTGATAGAACGTCTATGGACGTCCTCCCATTCACTTCCGCGATGCGCGCCACCGCGGGCGCGCATCGGGGAAAAGCTGTGCCCGCCGTGTCAGGCGGGTGCCGATGCGCGTGCCTGGCGGCCGCGATGTCCGCCAGGTACGAGCGATCGGCTGTCACAGAGCCAGGGACGTGGATCTCTGTGTGTAAACACAGAGATCCACGTCCTGTCAGGGAGAGGAGACGGATGGTGTGTCCCTTGTACATAGGGACAACCATCAGTCACCTCCCCAAGTCAGTCCCCTCCCCCCACAGTAAGAACATCTAGCAGGGAACATATTAACCCCTTGATCGCCCCCTAGTGGTTAACCCCTTACCTGCCAGTCACATTTATACAGTAATCAGTGCATATTTATAGCGCTGTTCGCTGTATAAATGTGAATGGTCCCAAAAATGTGTCAAAAGTGTCCGATGTGTCCGCCATAATGTCACAATTACAAAAAAAAATAAAAAAATCGCAGATCGACGCCATTACTAGTAAAAAAAAGAATAAAAAAAAAAATCATAATTCTATTCCCTATTTTGTAGGCGCTATAACTTTTGCGCAAACCAATCACTATACGCTTATTGCGTTTTTTTTTTTTACCTAAAATATGTAGAATACGTATCGGCCTAAACTGAGGAAAAAAATAGTTTTTTTTAAAAAAAATTGGGATATTAATTATAGCAAAATTTAAAAAATAATAGGATTTTTATAACAGCTTACCTGTAAAATCCTTTTCTTGGAGTACATCACGGGACACAGAGCGACATAGTCATTACTATGTGGGTTATATAGATACCTTCAGGTGCTGGCACTGGCAACTTCCAAAACCGGAAGTACCCTCCCCTATATAAGCCCCTCCCATCCGGGAGTACCTCAGTTTTGTAGCAAAGCAATAATTGTCCCCAAAAGAGGGGTGGGAGCTCTGTGTCCCGTGATGTACTCCAAGAAAAGGATTTTACAGGTAAGCTGTTATAAAAATCCTATTTTCTTTCTCGTACATCACGGGACACAGAGCGACATAGTCATTACTATGTGGGATGTCCTAAAGCAATGCCCAATGAGGGGGGGGATACACCATACATAAGCTGAGCGCCATCAGACATGAGGATCTTTTGCGGCCTGCAACACACTGCGCCCAAAGGCGACATCCTCCTGACTTCTAACGTCCACCTGGTAGAACCTAGTAAACGTGTGTACTGAAGACCATGTTGCAGCCTTACAGATTTGAGCCAGGGAGGCCTGGGGATGCACTGCCCATGAAGTTCCAACTGCTCTCGTGGAGTGCGCTCTAACTTTGAACGGAGGTGGTCTCCTTCTCAAGCCATAGGCTTGCATTATGACCTGTCGAATTCTACTTGGCTAAAGTAGATTTTGACGCTGCCTGACCCTTTCTGGGGCCTTCTGGCAGAATAAACAAAGTATCCGTTCTGCGAATCTGAGCAGTGGCTTTTAGATAAGCTTTAACTGCTCTTACTACATCCAAAGAATGCAATAACTTTTCCTCTACCGAACTAGGTTTGGGGAAAAAAGAAGGAAGAACCACATCTTGGTTCAAATGAAACCTCGATACCACCTTAGGAAGAAAGGCTGGATGAGGACGTAACACTACTCTGTCCTTATGGATAACCAGATATGGCTCTTTACAGGACATAGCTGCTAATTACGACACTCTTTTAGCCGAACAAATGGCTACTAGAAAAATCAATTTCCTGGTGAGAAGAACCAAGGAAATATGCTGTAATGGTTCAAATGGTTGTTTCTGTAGAACCGACAGAACCAGGTTTAGATCCCATGGACATATGGGAATATTAACCGGAGGACTAATACGCATCACTCCTTGTATAAAGGCTTTGACTAGTGAATGCGAAGCCAAGGGCCTTTGAAAAAATATTGACAAGGCTGAAATCTGACCCTTGATAGTACTCAAGGCAAGCTTCCTATCTACAGCCCACTGTAGGAAGTCCAGAATCCTACCTATTACGTACTTACGTGGATGCCATTTCTTGGCCTCACACCACGCGATGTACGCCTTCCAGATTCTATAGTAGATCTGCCTGGATACCGGCTTCCTGGCATTGATCATGGTAGATACCACAGGATTAGAGAGCCCTCTCTTTTTTAGAATGTGGGCTTCAATAGCCAGGCCGTCAAACCTAGGGCTGGTAAGGAAGGGTGGTATATCGGTCCTTGCGAAAGCAGGCCCGGACGATGTGGGAGAGTCCAAGGACTCCCCACTGACATTTTTACAATCTCCGCGTACCATGCTCTTCGGGGCCACGCTGGAGCCACCAGAATCACTGGTTTCTTTCCTACCCTGATTCTGCGGAGTAATCGAGGTAACAATTGTGGCGGTGGGAATGCATATATCAGCTTGAACTGATCCCAAGGGAACACTAGGGCATCCGAGCCGCAAGCTAGGGGATCCCTTGTCCAAGAGACAAACCTGTCCACCTTTGCGTTGAATCTGGATGCTAGCAGATCTACATCCGGTGTTCCCCACCGCTGACATATTGTCCGAAAAACCTCGGGGTGAAGGGACCATTCCCCTGGGCATAATTGCTGGCGACTTAGAAAGTCCGCCTTCCAATTCTCCACTCCTGGAATGAATACCGCGGATATGGCTGGGACATATCTTTCTGCCCATTTCAGGATGCAATTTACTTCCCTCTGGGCTGCACGACTCCTGGTGCCACCCTGATGATTGATATATGCCACTGCCGTGGCATTGTCTGATTGAATTCTGACAGGGGACCCTTGGAGTTTGGATGTCCATACTACTAGGGCATACCGGGCTGCTCGTATCTGTAAGAGATTGATGGGCAGGGCCTTTTCCGCATCCGACCATCTGCCCTGGAGAGACCATTGCTCCAGTACTGCTCCCCAGCCTATAAGGCTGGCATCTGTAGTGACCACCTTCCAAGAAATCGGACTGAAGGATTTCCCTTTTTCCAGATTCTGGGGAACCAACCACCAACGGAGGCTCTTGCGAACGGAAGGGGACAAGGACATTGGTAAGTCTAGGGCCTGAACTTTCTTGTTCCAGGCTGATAGTATGGCCCTTTGCAAATTCCTTGAATGGAATTGACCATAGGGTACTGCTTCGAATGATGCCACCATTTTTCCCAGCAGCCTCATGCACAGGCGTATGGACGGCTGTCTTTTTGTACCCACTAAGTGGATCAAATCTCTCAAAGACAACACCTTTTTTCGAGGCAAGAATATTTTCCTCTGGCCTGAATCTAGCCTTAGCCCCAAGTATTCCAGACTTTTGACTGGTTTTAGGGCCAACTTGTCTCGGTTGATAATCCAACCGTGAGATTCCAGATACTTGATTGTCTTGTGAACGACCACTTCTAGTTTTTTCACTGAGTGGTCTATCAGCAACAAGTCGTCTAGATATGCCATTATCGTTACACCTTGCGTTCTTAGATTGGCCAATAATGGGGCCAAAATTTTTGTGAACACTCGTGGTGCTGTGGCCAGACCGAAGGGTAAGGCTCTGAACTGAAAATGGCGCCCTTCTACTGCAAAGTGTAGAAATTTTTGGTGGACTGGAAGGATGGGAATGTGCAAATAAGCATCTTTGATGTCGATCGAGGCTAACCATTCCTCCCCTTGTAGGGCAGTGGCCACCGATCGGATCGACTCCATCCGGAAAGTCCTGATATGCAGGAATTTGTTTAGCCCTTTTAGATTTAATATGGGCCTCACGTCCCCGTTTGGCTACGGGACTGTAAAGAGGTTTGAGTAAAACCCGAACCCCCATTCTTCCAGGGGAACCTCCATAATTACTCCTTGGAGCAATAGTTGTTCTAGTGCCAACAGGAGGGACTCTCTCTTCCGGGGATCCCTTGGCACGTTTGACCTCATAAAATGGGAAGGAGGAGAGTCTTTTAACTCCAATCTGTATCCCAGACTTACTGCGGAGAGCACCCATCTGTCTCTGATCGTGTCCCGCCAGGTCTCTGCGAACAACTGGAGTCTTCCCCCCACCCGATTGAGTGGGGGCAACCCTTCATGCATTTGACTTTGGGGGAGGTTTTGTACCTCTCCTGACCCAGGGTTTTTTATTACCCTGCGATTGTCCCTGATTTTTACCCCCGGGATTTGACCGAGGAGGCCGTCGGAACTGTTTCACAGCCGATGCCCCAGGGACTGGAGAAGCAGGCCTCTTAAAAGAGGGACCTCTAACTCTGTTTTTAACCGGCAAGAGTGTACTTTTACAGTTGGAAATTTTCTGGATATATTTGTCCAGGTCTTCCCCGAATAAGCGTTCACCATGAAATGGGAAGCTAACCAGCAATTTTTTACAGGGAGCTTCAGCAGACCAGTTTTTGAGCCATAGAAGCCTGCACATATGTACTACAGACAGCGTAAGGCGGGAGGCCTGATGGATTGAATCCTTTATGGCGTCAACCGCAAAGCATAAGGCTCTAGGTAGATCAGCTAGGGCAAGGGCCTGCTGATCTGGCAAGTCCCTTAAGACCTGTTTCAACTGATCCTTCACTGCTTGGCAGACCCCAATAGCTGCCACTGCTGGTTGTGTCACCAAGCCTGCTGTAGAAAAAGCAGATTTTAATAAGGACTCCAATTTTTTATCTATTGGGTCCTTGAACATTTGGACATTATCCACTGGACATGTCAGTGATTTATTCACACAAGAGATGGCTGCGTCCACTGTAGGGACCCTCCATTTTTTGATGAACTTATCCTCCATGGGATAGACCACCGGAAATCTCTTGGGGGGAGTAAATATTTTATCAGGATGTTCCCAATCCTGGTACATGAGCCCTTCCAATAAAGGGTGAAGTGGAAAGGAACAGACAGTCTGGGGAGCTTTTAGCGACCCCAGCGAGGAGACAGTAGTGGTTGATGGTTCCGCAAGGTGCATTTTAAATGCTGATCGGACCATGTTAGTCAAAGACTGAACCCATAATCTTTCAGCTTGAGATGCTGAGAAAGGTTCCTCCACTGTTGATTCCTCTATAACAGAATCAACCTCCTCCTGATCCCCTTCAGGCAGGTCGATCCCTGTATGGGACTGTTGCTCCGCAAACAGGCACTCTGAAGGAGGAGACGGAGATCGGGCGTGCTTTCCCTGTGACAGGGAGGCAGCGATTAATGTTGACAATCTCTATTCTAATCCTCCCAGAGCTGAGGAAAAAACCTCCTCTGTTACATACACAGGAGCAGGTGAACTGAGGACAGCCACAGTACCAGGTACTCCTGCAGGGTCTCTACGGTCACTAACCTCTGAATTTTCAGGGTAGACTGGTGCAGCAGAAGCATGCCCAAGATCCTCAGAGCCTGATGGAGACCCCTTTCGCTTCCTGGAAGATTTAGTTCCGGAGCTTCTGGACGGCATATTCCTAAGCCCAAAGCTGAGGTATTCCAGCCGTAATACACCCCTTTTACTGAGAATAGTCTAGCACAATTGCTGCTATATATCAGTTGGTGTCTACTAAAGTGCCTTTCTAGGGGATGCCTGCATCAACCGCCTCTGTGTGCCTTTTTACTGTTGCTAGCTCTGTTTGTGCACTTCCATAGCCAGCTTGATTGTTTTTAAACATGCTGGACGCCCGCACATGCGCAGTAGCGCCGCGGCGCACACCGAGCGTCATCCACCCGCTCCGCCCCTTTTTCCAGATCGCCTCTATATAGAGCGGCGCGTGCTCGCGCACGCGCGCGGGCACGTGCGCCTTTTTTTTAAAAACAAGGAGCTAGATGGGAGCCAGGGTCCCTGCCGCAGGGCCCGGGGATGGATGAGCGCAGCAACAGGGCAGAGGAGACAGCTTCCCAGCAGAGAACTTACCAACTGCCTGGATTTGACTTCAGAAGAAAAAAATCCACATTACAAGAAAAAAGAACCATAGCGGCCTCTAGTGTTTAACACAGGTACCGCGGTCTTACACACATTTTTTTTTTATTTTTCTTGCCTACTATAAAATTTTTACATTTTCTCAGTAGTAACAGGCATGCACAGAATATTTAGCGGGAATACCTTAGGTAACAGGCAGAAAGACAAAATAGGCTTGGGGGTCCCCCAATAGAACCAAGTTCCTGAGGGCCCCCACTTACCTTTTCCTCGCCGCAGGACTCTGTTTGGTCCACAGAAGCCCAAACTTCACCTATCACGGCAGGCATTGTAATCAAACCTTCAGGGACCGGGTTCCCAAGGATTCCACTCCCCTGGACCTGTATAGCACCCTGCACAGAAAACATCTTGGTCGTGGGTATGACCAGAGCTCTGGATCCCAGGGTCCAGCCCTCCTAAGAGGGGCATTACAGGCAAAACCTTGCTCTTCTCTTGCAAGGCCCGGGTACCGACCGTTTAGCTATGAAGCTTTTTTGGTCGGATCCGGAATAGCTTACTGAGGCCCAAAAGAACCTGTACGCAAGCTCAGTGAAACACATGTTACTTCTTGGCCAACACCTTAGACACTGGCAAAAAACTGAGGTACTCCCGGATGGGAGGGGCTTATATAGGGGAGGGTACTTCCAGTTTTGGAAGTTGCCAGTGCCAGCACCTGAAGGTATCTATATAACCCACATAGTAATGACTATGTCGCTCTGTGTCCCGTGATGTACGAGAAAGAAATTGTGGTTTTTTTCAAAATTGTCGCTCTATTTTTGTTTATAGCGCAAAAAATAAAAACCGCAGAAATGATCAAATACCACCAAAAGAAAGCTCTATTTGTGGGAAAAAAAGGACGTCAATTTTGTTTGGGAGCCACGTCACACGACCGCGCAATTGTCATTCAAAGCGTGACAGTGCTGAAACCTGAAATTTCACCTGGGCAGGAAGGGGGTTATGTGCCCAGTTGTCAAGTGGTTAAGTTGTACAATTCATAAATTAAAAAATTGGTCCTTTTTACATATACACATTATTTCATACATACCTGGTTTATTGAGAAGACAGCGAAGCTCATACTCTACATCCGCCTGACGCTGCTCAAGGTCTTGCTGTTTGGTCCTACAAGAATTAGATAGAAAATATAAAAAAAAAAAGATTTAACAGCCCCAGTAGTATTATACACAACATGTAACCAGATCAACTCACGTGTATACAAGCTCAGACTCCCTTCTCACCAGAACATGCTTCTCCTGAATCAGCTTGAACCAGTCTACCAACAAACTGTCCTCATCTGCTTCTGTGTGAACGAGAGACAATTAGATATTGGTATCTTTTTAATAGGAGTTTTCATCACTCATCTCTTCTTACCATCCTCCATCCTTCTTAGCTTTTGTTCAAGTTCCACCCCACGTCTTTCTAGCTCATCCAGACGCAGCTCAATCTCTTCCATTTCCATTTGAATCTCATGTTCTGGGATGTAGTCATCAGCCTGAACCTGGTTAGGGAAAAAGGCAAGTTAATAGGAGTAAAATAATCAGAAAATAAAAAAATGAGTCACTGAACATACACTTGGCTCTGTACTGAAAATTCAAGTCTAATCATCCATTCCTTTCTTTCCAAGCCACTGTAAAAATATAGTGGCTGGATGGTAAGGGCATACAAGGGGATTAGGGGGGGGTTTTTGTTGGATTTTCAAGACAAAGGGAATACATGTTCTTGCCACATAATTAAACGAATAAACAAGGAACCCCTTGTCAAGAGAAGAAGAAAGGCTGCAGGGCCATCACCAAAGTTTATATCAGTTAGCAAGGATTACAGACGGGATGTCTTGGAAAAAAATAAATGATAAAAAATTAATTGGGAAACACTTTTTTTCCATATTTTTTTTTGGGTGAAAAAAAAAAAAGTGTGGGGAATATGTTCTTTTACAATGATAAATAATATATCTATGACATGGTATTCATACTATATAACATGAAGACCTTAACCACTTCAGCTCCAGAAGGTTTTACCTCCTTCATGACGAGGCCATTTTCTGCAATGTGGCACTGCGCCATTTTAGCTGATAATTGCGCGATCATGCAACACTGTACCCAAATGAAATTTATATAGTTTTTTTTCCCACACAAATAAGAGCTTTCTTTTGGTGGTATTTGATCACCTCTGTGTTTTTTTATTATATAAATGAAACGAAAAAGATTGGCAATTTAAAAAAAAAAAAAAATCCCAATAAATGTATACATATGCATGACAGTTATAGCGTCTACAAACTATGGGATAAATATTGGAATTTCTATTTATCTATTTTTTACTAGTAATGGCGGTGATCAGTGACTTATAGCAGGACGGCGGGCAATCTGACATTGACTGACACTTTGTGGGAACTAACTGCCACTGACATCACCAGTGACAGAGAGATCAGTGTTAATAATATGCACTGTCACTGTACTAATGACAGTGGGCAGGAAAGGGTTAACATATAGGGTGATCAAGGGGTTAAATATGTGCCTAACAAGTGTTTGTGTGTGTACTGTGTGCTACTTTTCCTGTGAATCTAGTTGTTTTCATTCCCTGCTTAGCAGGGGATGAAAAAACAACTAGATTCCCTGTCACTGAACACAGCTCTGTACTGTTTACCGATCGCCGGCACCTGGTGATCGGCATGTGCAGTGACGAATCACAGCGCAGCCAACGTGCGCTAGTGCTCCCCCTTCCCAGAAATGCAGAATCACATATAAATGGTTAATGAAAGATTTCCGAGACTTTTTGGAAAGTTCCATATTACTGCAAGTTCTCATTTTTTAGAAACACTCTGCTGCTTCTGGATCATCAGAAAGTGTTTCTTCAACTAACAGCAGCATTAAGTAAGTGTTGCGAATATTAACAATTTAAAAAGCACGTTTAGTTTATTTACTGAATAAGCTGTACTTTTATTTCAAGCATAATACTTATATTATACGCTGCATTTCACATTCAATGACTTTGAATTTTTTATTTATTTTTTATTTTTCCAAAAACTTCCATTTATTCAGATTGTCATCTATTCAGGACGGGGGGTCCATCAGTAAGGAGGAGTTTTTCAAACAGGCTTACAAGTGGTTGCATACAGCCCTGATGATATGTCACTGCTTCTTTTGCACAATCTAAATAGGCTTTTATTTTTTTTTGCATGGATAATTGTAGTTGAAAAGTAACCCATCCCCTTAAAAATAACTTATTTTTCCTTGGTCCAGAACCTCTGTAAGACAGTGGAAATTCACAGAAAATGTGTAGTAAAGTGCCATTATGTTGATTACATCTCCAGCAAACGGGTAACTAGTGGAGCAGTGGGGAAAAAGAGTTGGAGGGACCCTGTGCCAACATGTTAGCAGTATCAATGAGGATTCCTGGATTTGTCGGAAATGGAGGTGTTGTTGGAAAAAAATAGGATTTTTTTTACTCACCGTAAAATCCTTTTCTCCGAGTCCATGGATCGACACACCTTCTCTATTGACATAGTGGGTATTATCCGTTAATTAGGAGTGACTAGGCAGAAAACTTGTAAAAAGTGTTGCATCACACCTTCTACAGTACCGCCCAGGGGGCGGACCCTCTGGGTATATCCCCTCACTCTGCATTTCACAGATCAGTTCGTCAAAAAGCAGTACAAACTTAAAAGGAGGGGTGGGTGCTGTGTCGGTCCATGAACTCAGAGAAAAGGATTTTACGGTGAGTAAAAAATCCTATTTACTCTTTCGTTCATTGACCGACACAGCTTCTCTATTGACATAGTGGGACGTCCCAAAGCAGTGTTCAGAGAAAAAAACGAGGGGTGGTAACAGCATTAAAACAACTTCACCCCAAAACAAAACAGAGCTCCTCAACAGAGGAGTTGCAACTCTAAACAGCCGTCTGCAATAGCTTGCGGCCGAAAGAAACATCCGAAGATGCACACACATCAACGTGTAAAGTTTAGTGAAAGTGTGAACGGACGAGCAGGTCGCCGCGCCTTACACACATGGTGAAAACAGACACTTGATGCTCTCAGAGCTCGGACAGCGTCCAGCGTCGTTTCCTTAGGTCCGCCGTGACCACTAGTAAAAAGAAGGAACAACTTCCCAGACAGAATGCTGGTGAAGTCGGCCACCAACTAGGGAGGTCCAGCTTAGGTGGCTCACCCAGATCTTGATAATCCAGGGATGAAGGGCACTTGACCCTTCAGGACAGAGTTACCTTCTGTAACACTCGTGTGAAATAGCGCCTATGGTACTGCCCACGAAGGAGGCTACCATGAGGCCCAGGACTCGCCTGCAAAAGTGGCGTGACAACCCAACTTTGGGATGTCCACTGCCACACCACAGCCCAAAGGGTCTGCAACTTTCCCCTAGGGGGAAAGAAACGTACACCTCTGAGGAGTCCAGAATCAACCCTAGACACACTAGGAGTGGGGATGGTTTCAATACTGACTTCTGAGTGTTCAGCACCCAAGTATCGGAGGGTCTGACAGGTATAGACACGCTCACTTCTAAATTTAGTTTGAAGTGACCCTCAGAAGATCATCCAAGTTGCCCCTGATAGCGAAGCCACGCTGTCTTAGTAGGGCCAGAATCGGGGCAAGCACCTTGGTGAACACCCTTGGTGCCAATGCGAGGCCAAAGGGGAGAGCCACCCTTGGCAGTGGTCTTCCCCGGCCGCCAACGCAGATATCTCTGATGCCTGGTGCATATTGAGACATGCAGTATGCGTCCTTGAAGATCAAGGATGCCGAAAATCCCCTGGATGGAGGGCAGAGCGAGCCAACTCTTTACCAGAATCTTTGTACATTCACAAAGCAGTTGAGGGTCCTGAGATCCAAGATTTGACGAACCCCCTCCAGTACTACGAACAGATTTGAGTAGAATCCCTGAACCAGTTCCTGTACTAAGACAGGAAGGCTACCCTGCGTATCAGCAGGTCTTGTACCGCCCCATATAGGGCTTCCCGACAAGTCGGCAGAAGCTGGCGGTTAAGAGGGGAAAATTCTGTTCACTAGGCAAGCAAGGTTGGGCTTGCAAACCCAGGGACACTTGTGTCCCTCAGCAGGCGCTTTATCAGCCTGAGGTCGTTTACTTGCCGCACTAGGCGGTGAAGGACGGCCCTAGCCTATGGCGTGGCTCCTTACCTTCTTTGGATTGCAGAAGCAATGTGCTCCTACCTCCTGTGGCATCTTTAAATGATGTCATCCAGCGAGGCCCCAAAAAGTCTGTCGCCCTAGAAGGGCAGATCCAAAAGGGCCTTCTGCAGACCAGCACCTTTAGCCATATCAGGTGGCGTAGCGGCACCGCATAACCCAAGGTCCAAGACAGCAAGAGGATAGTATCCAAGTCTTTCTCGCAGACAGGCTCAAGGCCCTGTAATAACTGGTCGGCCAGAGCTACCTCGTACGGAGGAGCCTCCCGTGCTTTTAACCCCTGGAGTAGCATCTTTGCCTACTCAATATGTGTCTGAGGCATCATAAAAAACCCCAGCCATGCTGGACGTACCTCTGAGTCCCCCACTGTGTATAGGTAAGCGAGTGTCCCTGAGGACAGGAGCCCCTTCCACTGGAATTGTGGTAACTTGTAAGTCTGGACACAGGGGGGTCCACTATCGGGGAGAGGTCCATCCTTTCAGGAACTCTCCTCAAGGGGTATTGGACCGCCCAAAAATAAATAAAAAACATCTTTGGGGCTGAAAAAATATACAACCTCAGTGGGTTTTTCCCACTCCTTGTACAAGAGCTTATCAATATAAGACACACAAGGAAACATCTTAGCAGTGCGGGCTGGCTTTAGGGAACCTAAAGGGAACCGGTGTCTCTGCTGCTTCTGCAGCATTCTTTATTTGCAGTAAACAGGTCAGATACAAAGCCTTCTTGTGTGCCGACCTGGACTTGGAGCATTCTCACTGTCCGATCGGTCACGGTCTGCAGTCTCTGATGCATCAGAATCCGGGCCATGAGCCATAGCTGGGCCTGGTTCTGCATCAGAATTATCCCCAGAAGATTGCAGGGGACGGGGGGCGTTTACTACCCCCCATGTTCCCGTGTGCTGCTTCCATCCTGGCAAGAGACCTAGCGTCCACAGATACATCAGGGGAACCACCTGCCAAATCAGGTGTTTCAGGGGAAAAAAACTTCTGCTTCAGATGCCCTGCTGACCCACGCGCAGATACCCACAGGGCTCCAGGCAAGGTATCAATAGGCCACCCTCCTAGCCGATACAGAGATACAGGGTCTCCCAGAGGACTCACCACCCTTGGAACGGTACCGCTATGCTGCCGTGTGCTGCGCCTGTGATGCTATCCCATCGCTGCTGTGTCAGTCTGATTCTTTATCAGCACTTCCTTGTGAATTTTTGCCAGTGCAAATGCACCCTAGAGGCCGGAGACTATCGCAAAATGGCTGCCAAGCGGCTGTATGGAAACACTGTGGGCTCCAAGAAAATGGCCGCCGAGCCGAATATAGAGGCAAAAGCGGTCATGGACCACAAAAAGATGGCCGCCGAGTGGCGGTATATACATACAGCGTGAATCCCAGGAAACATGGCCGCCTGAACAGTCGATATAGGCCAAAGCGGGTGTGAACCAAAAGAAAATGGCATCGAGAGGTGATATACACATAGGCGGGAAACCACAAGAAAATGGCCGCCGGACAGTCACTAGAGGCCGAAACAGGCATGGACCACCGCAAATTGGCCGCCGACAGCATGGAGGGGGGAAAGGCACACACAGGTAAGCAGAAAATTTAATTTTTTAAATGACATCTACAGCCAGCCCTGTTCCAGATGGAACCCCTTAGGTGACCCCCAGCACCCAAGGCAGAAAGAGAGGAAAGAAAGGGGCCACAACCACTTACTTGATCTCTCCAGGAATGTCCAGCCAAGTCACCCTGCTGAAGCAGGGGAGCTACTTACCCTTCCTGCGTGTATCCTGCTGGAAGACATTCCACAGCAGATCATCATCTGCGCACGGAAGGTGACTGTCGGCCAGGCATGCTGTGATTGGACCCTAGGGAACGATCATATGCATGCCCTGGAGCGCGACGCTCACCGGACAGGCTGCTGCGAATCGTTCGTAAGGTCAGCCGAAGCTGAGTGGTCCGATGCAGGCCCTGGAGCGTAGGCTCACCGGCCACCCGTAGAGCGACGGGTATGTTGTGGAAAACACAGCGCGTAGCTAGGGTCGGCACATGCTCGATGGCCGAAACTGGGGGGACTACAAGGATCGAGGATCCAGTATGTCACCCAGTCGGCAGTTGATGGAAGATCGCAGGAAACAAAAAACAAAATGTAGAAAAAAAATCTTTTCCCCCAGACCAATGGGCCCGAAGGGAGCCATGTCCTACTCCTTGCTAGACAGAAAAAAACTGATCTGCGAGATGCAGAGTGAGGGGATATACCCAGAGGGTCCGCCCCCTGAGCGGTACTGTAGAAGGTGTGATGCAACACTTTTTACAAGTTTTCTGCCTAGTCACTCCTAATTAACGGATAATACCTACTATGTCAATAGAGAAGCGGTGTCAGTCCATGAACGAAAGAGTAAACAGTTCAGCTGTGAATACCATATCCAAGTCTCTCTCCCAGCTTTACCCCAGGTTCACCCTACTCTCACAGCTTTTATCTACAGGAAAAGGCAAAATCCTATAATATCCTTTCTTCAAAGAACAAGTGATGAGAGTACTGCCAGCCACAAGTTGTGAAGAAGTATAGATCGGAGGTGGGTTATAAAAAAATTATCCCAAACTGAACATCCCATGGAGCACCATTAAATCTATTATAACCAAATGGAAAGAATATCGTACCACTACAAATCTGACAACCGAGGGCTGCCCACCAAAACTCACAGATCAAACAAGAAGGGGAATAAATCAGAAAAACAAACAAAGCGAACACTAAAGGAGCTGCAAAGATCCACAGTGGTGATGGGAGTCCATGGGTCCATTTTCATACTCAAAAGCAGAGCGTGCACAGCTTACTGTACAGTGGCGGAAAGGTAGGTAAATAACTTTAATGCAGAACAGACAAAGCATGTCTCTTCTGCATTAAAGGTCCTACCTGATCGCCCATTTTTTTTTTTTCAGCTAAAGTTCCACTTTAACCTGTAAGCTCCTTGAAGTCCTGCGTAAATTGGTGGTGCATTTTTATTATACCACATGGCATAAGGAAGATAATAAAATGAGAGCTTTAAATCCACAGACAGTGTATTTGTCTAGACTACAAAACGAATAAAATGAAAACAAGTAATGACAGACACACACATAAACTGGATTACTCATATTAGTTCTGTACACTCGAAAGTTTACAAATATGTAACAATTATATACATAGAAAACACAGCAACGTAAAGTACAGCAACAGTATATTGTTAGTGCAATGTACCCACATAGGGGACCGTTCTGTCACTGTACAACAAACTGCAAAAATCAGCTGAAAAGGTTCCCAGTAACACGATACACACAATTTTGCAATAGAACACAAAAAGCAGAACAAGTTACAGCTTAAAGTGTAAGTTCACCTTTACAGAAAATCTGTAAGGTGAACTTACACCGGACAGAAGGAGAGCAGCGCCATCTAAGTGCAGCATTATTAAGACATTTTATTCCATAAAAGACAATTGGCAACTCACAAGATGTATGAGATGTCAGCGCATGTGGGAATAATAATGTGGTTCATCCGCTCATCGAAAAGACGATTTTCTCACGGGTGACGAGGTAGCTGATGGGTCCAGGGACGCTGGTGGTTCCTAGCGCTTCCAGACACTCAGGACGGCTCACAGACAGCGATGTACGTCACTTCCGGTTGGAGAGAGAGCGGGGAGGAGCGCGCGGT
Source organism: Rana muscosa (assembly GCA_029206835.1). Taxonomy (NCBI): domain Eukaryota; kingdom Metazoa; phylum Chordata; class Amphibia; order Anura; family Ranidae; genus Rana; species Rana muscosa. Next base: position 435,124,271 of record CM055120.1, read on the forward strand.
CGACACATAAGCGCTCCTTTATCAAGCTAGCCACACTGGACCCCCTCCCACCCCCCCCCCCCAGTCCTGCTGTACCTGAAGCCTGTATCACCCGCTTAGAGACATCAGGTCGCCGATTCACAAAATTTGAAATCCTCGCGGCTTTCTATCTTCTCCCTGGACCGGTGAAGCAGTGGCTCGATGTCTCCCAGTGGGTGATCGCCGGCTTCAAGGACAGCAGGACCCGGGAGGGGGGGTGTAAGTGTAAGATTTTCTGTAAAGGTGAACTTACCCTTCAAAGTCAGAGCCCTGGTGACCAGAAAGTGAGTAAGTCAAATTTTTGGGGGTGGAATTACTCAATTTCTTAAACAGTTCTGCCTATCTAAATGCAGATCTGTCAAGTAAATAAGGGCTCTGACCATACTCCATAGCCCCAGACATTCTGCCATATGTTCCTCCTTACCAAGAGTAAATGTTAGATAAACAATATCAAATTTTTTTCTCTCACCTTCCGCTTGATAAGAGGAAATCCATGCCCTGGTGCAGGTCGATGTGCAGTTTTTGGTCCTTTCTTGCTTTTTTTATTTGTAGGGGAAGCGATTGGGGAAGGCTTTCTATTGAAGGGGTTTTCTTTACATGTAGGCTGAGAAAAGAGTAAACCACAAATGAGTAATGGCTTTTTCTGTATAACTGATGTTTATTATTGCTCCAACAGATGCGTTTACCTTTATAAAGCATACTACACCCACAGACTTTTTATCACACTGTTGAAGGCTTGCCAATAACAGGAATGTCAATAGCCATCTGGTATTGTTCACAGTTCTAACCATTATGCTTTTTAAATATTACCATTTTTCCCAGATTTAAAAGTTTTATATATAAATCAGAAACCTTTTCAAAGTAGGTAAAAAAAGAGGAGGTCGGATGCATTACACACACTCTCACCGGCCACTTTATTAGGTGCACCTGTTCAATTGCTTGGTAACACAAATTGCTAATCAGCCAATCACATGGCAGCAACTCAATGCATTTAGGCATCTAGACGACTTGAATGGGGAAGAAAGGGGATTTAATTGGCTTCAAGCGTGGTATGGTTGTTGGTGCCAGACGGGCTGGTCTGAATATTTCAAAAACTGCTGCTCTACTGGGATTTTCACGCACAACAATCTCTGGGGTTTACAAAGAATAGTCTGAAAAAGAAAAAATATCCAGTGAGTGACAGTTGTGTGGACAAAAATGCTTTGTTGATGTCAGAGGTTAATGGGCAGACTGGTCAGATGATAGAAAGACAACGGTAACTTAAATACCGGTAACCACTTGTTACAATCACGTTATGAAGAATACCATCTCTGAACACACAACACATCGCACCTTTAAACGAATGAGCTATAGCAGCAGAACACCACACCGGGTGCCACTCCTGTCTGCTAAAAACAGGAAACTGAGGCTACATTTCACGCAGGCTCACCAAAATTGGACAATAGGAGATTAGAAAAACATTGCCTGGTCTGATTAGTCCCCATTTTTAGATGAGACATTCAGATGGTAGGGTAAAAATTTGGCGTAAACAACATGAAAGCTCGGATCCATCCTGCCTTGTATCATCGGTTCAGGCTGGTGGTGGTGGTGGTGGTGTAATGGTGTGGGGGATATTTTCTTGGCACACTTTGGGCCCCTTAGTACCAATTGAGCATCGTTTAAACACCACGGCCTACCTGAGTATTGTTGGCGACCATGTCCATCCCTTTATGACAGTGTAACAATCCTTAGAAGGCTACTTCCAGCAGGATAATGCACAATGTCACAAAGCTTAAATCATCCTAAACTGCTTTTTTTAACATGACAATAAGTTCACTGTACTCCAATGGCCTCCACAGTCACCAGGTCTCAGTCCAATAGAGCACCTTTGGGATGTGGTAAAACTGGAGATTCGCATCATGGATGTGCAGCCGACAAATCTACAGCAACTGCGTGATGCTATCATGTCAATATGGACCGAAATCTCTGAGGGATGTTTCCAACAGCTTTTTGAATCTGTGTCACGAAGAATTAAGGCATATCTGAGGGGAAAAGGGGGTCCAACCCGGTACCAGCAAGGTGTACCTAATAAAGTGGCTGGTGAGTGTATGTAAAGTGCTGCAATATAGTACAAAATACGAATTTGATTGATCCAGTTTAAAAACAAAAAGGAAAAAATTCAACACTGTTTAACCACTTCAATACAGGGCTTTTTGTACCTATTCAATACCGGGCCTATTTTGGCACTTCTCTCCTACATGTACAAATCATCATTCTTTTGCTAGAAAATTACTCAGAACCCCCAAACATTATATATGTTTTTTTTAGCAGACACCCTAGGGAATAAAATGACGGTCATTGCAACATTTTTTCTTGCACAATATTTGCGCAATCATTTTTCAAACGCCTTTTTTAAAAAAAAAAATGGTTTCATGAATTAAAAAATAACAAAACAGTAAAGTTAGCCCAATTTTTTGGTAACATATGAAAGATAATGTTACGCCGAGTAAATAGATACCTAACATGTCACGCTTTAAAATTGCGCACACTCATGGAATGGCGCCAAACTTCGGTACTTAAAAATCTCCATAGGCGACGCTTTAATTTTTTTTACAGGTTACCAGGTTAGAATTACAGAGGAGGTCTAGTGCTAGAATTGTTGCACGAGCTCTATCGCACGCGGCGATACTTCACATGCGTGGTTTGAACGGCGTTTACATATGTGGGCGACTAACGTGTGCATTCGCTTCTGATCGCGAGCTACCGGGGACAGGGGCGTTTTAATTATTTTTTTTTTATTATTTATTTATTTATTTTACTTATTTATTTATTTTTTTACAATGATTTTACTTTTTTTTGATCACTTTTATTCCTATTACAAGGAATGTAAACATCCCTTGTAATAGGAATGTGTGTGACAGGTTCTCTTTATTGAGAGATGCGGGGTCAATAAGACCCCACATCTCTCCTCCAGGCTGGAAAGCATGAGATCAGTGAAATTTTTTTCACTGATTTCATACTTACAGCCGCAACGGCGGCTTTGTTTACATTTGAGACCCGGGCGTGACGTGATCACATCGCGCCCGGGCCTCCGACGATCATAGAGATGACTGGTGACCATCTGGTCACCAGTCATCTCTATGCTCATCACGTGACTCCACCAACGATGCCGGAAGATTCGCTCCGGGTCCCCGATCGCACGGGGGAGCCCGGAGAAGCACCGGATGGCGGCGGGGGGGGGGTGTCCCCCTCCCGCCGCCTATAAGAACGATCAAGCGGCGGAACCGCTGCTATGATCGTTCTTATGGTGCACAGAATCGCCGGACTTCCATACCGCCCATAGTCATATGACGTCCACAGATGGGATCTACCATCCTGGGTGGACGTCATATGACGTCCTCGGCTTTGTGGGGGGATATCTGAATGATGCCTGCAGCTAGAGGCATCATTCAGATATCCTTTTCTTGTGCCGGCGATTCTGCGCACCATAAGAACTAGGGTTGTCCCGATACCACTTTTTTAGGACCGAGTACAAGTAGCGATACTTTTTTTCATGTACTCGCCTATACCGATTACCGATACTTTTTTTTCAATGTCTTGTGACAGTTTGACAGATGTGGACTGACAGGTGGCACTGACAGGTGGCTGGCACTGATAGGCGGCACTTATGGGCACTGACTGGTGACTGGCGCTGATGGGCACTAATAGGTGGCACTGATTGGTGGCACTTATGGGCACTGATAGGTGGCACAGATAGATGGCACTTATGGGCACTGATAGGTGGCACTGATAGGTGGCACTTGTGGGCACTGATAGGTGGCACTGGTAGATGGCACTTGTGGGCACTGATAGATGGCACTTGTAGGCACTGATAGATGGCACTGATAGATGGCACTGATAGTGCTACCAGTGCCATCTATCAGTGCCCACAATTGCCACCTATCAGTGCCCACAAGTGCCACCTATCAGGTGGCACTGGTAGATGGCACTTGTGGGCAATGGTAGATGGCTGGCACTGAAATGCTGCAAAAAATGACACAATGACACAGGATTTATAAATAAAAAAATAAAAAATAAAAACTGCAAAAAGCTGCAACGCCCATCTTGGTACACCCTGCACTCGGCTGCAGTAAGCAGCAGCAGACATCTTGTTACACCCAGCCCATATAGCTCGGGCTGGGTGTAACAAGATGTCTGCTGCTGCTTACTGCAGCCAAGTGCAGGGTGTACTAAGATGGGCGTCGGGACGTTCAGCCGCTGACGGCAACCGAATGTGACAGGACCGGTCACCGATCCCGATGCAGCTGTGCCCTACACCCCTGCCAGCTTACCAGGTTCAACTGCAGGTGAGGGACTCGACTCGCTCTCTGCCCGCCAAATCCGTCCACCGACTGTGCCCACCCTCTCCAGCCAGACTCCGCCCACACTTTCCTTCCATAGACTCTGCCCGCCCCCTCTCCTGCCAGACTCCGCACGCACTCGCCCGCCCTCCCCAGCCACGGACTCCGCCCGCCCTCTCCAGCCACACTACGCTATAAAAAAAAAAGTATCGGGTGAAGCATCGGGAGCAATTGCACGAGTACAAGTACAAGTACTCGCGCTAATGCTCGGTATCGGTCCCGATACCGATACTAGTATCGGTACAACCCTAATAAGTTCTTATAGGCGGCGGGAGGGGACATCCCCTCCCGCCGCCATCCGGTGCTTCTCCGGACTCTTCCGTGCCATCGGGGACCCAGAGAGAATTGTCCGGCGCTGGTGGTGGGTCAAGTGACGAGCATAGAGATGACTGGTGACCAGATGGTCACCAGTCATCTCTATGATCGTCGGAGGCCCGGGCGCGATGTGATGACGTCACGCCCGGGTCCTCATATGTAAACAAAGCCTTGCGGCTAGTAAGTATGAGATCAGTGAAAAAAAAATCACGATCTCATGCTTTTCAGCCTGGAGGAGAGATGTGGGGTCTTATTGACCCCGCATCTCTCAATAAAGAGGACCTGTCACACACATTCCTATTACAAGGGATGTTTACATTCCTTGTAATAGGAATAAAAGTGATAAAAAAAAAAAAGTAAAATAAGTGTAAAAAATTTATTAAATAAGTAAAAAAATATAAAAAAAATTAAAACGCCCCTGTCCCCGGTAGCTCGCGATCAGAAGCGAACGCACACGCAAGTCCCGCCCACATATGTAAACGCCGTTCAAACCACATATGTGAGGTATCGCTGCGTGCGTTAGAGCGCGTGCAACAATTCTAGCACTAGACCTCCTCTGTAACTCTAACCTGGTAACCTGTAAAAAAAAATTAAAGCGTCGCCTATGGAGATTTTTAAGTACCGAAGTTTGGAGCCATTCCGTGTGCGCAATTTTAAAGCGTGAAATGTTAGGTATCTATTTACTCGGCGTAACATCATCTTTCATATTTTCCCCAAAAATTGGGCTAACTTTACTGTTTTGTTATTTTTTAATTCATGAAACCATTTTTTTTCCCCCAAAAAAAGGCGTTTGAAAAATTATTGCGCAAATACCGTGCAAGAAAAAAAGTTGTAATGACCGTCATTTTATTTCCTAGGGTGTCTGCTAAAAAAAACCATATATAAATGTTTGGGGGTTCTGAGTAATTTTCTAGCAAACAAATGATTTGTAGATGTAGGAGAGAAGTGCCAGAATAGGCCCGGTATTGATGTGGTAAAAAAAAGCCCGGTGTTGAAGTGGTTAAATATGGTTGTTTCTTTTTTGTCTTTTTAGACATGTGGGAAAAAAAAAAAAAAAGGATACTCTGGATGAAAGGATGAAAAAACGGAACATCGATTTACATCCGCATCCGTCAACATCCGTTTTTTTGGAACTGATCAAAGCCCTATCTTTCTTCCGTTAAAAAAAACGTATTGGACGACAAACGGATGTACACGGACAAATGGTCAGTTTTTGCATGAAAAAATGGCTCCGGGACTCAAGTGGTAAGGACTCTAGCTGGAGGGTATGAAAATTGGATGAAGAATGGATGAAGAACTGATGTAAACTTCATCCATTTTTCTTTAAAAAAAACGTGACTAAACTGATGAAACGAACGGCATGTGTGAAAGGGGCCTTAGTCAGAGCATCAGCTGTAATTATTCTCAAAAGAGCAGGGATCTTAACCACTTGCCGCCCGCCCTATAGCGGATTGACGTCGGCAAAGTGGTTGCAAAAAAGGGATTTTTATAACAGCTTACCTGTAAAATCCTTTTCTTGGAGTACATCACGGGACACAGAGCGACTTAGTCATTACTAATGGGTTATATAGTTTACCTTCAGGTGCTGGCACTGGCAACTTCCAAACCGGAAGTACCCTCCCCTATATAAGCCCCTCCCATCCGGGAGCACCTCAGTTTTGTAGCAAAGCAATAAGTGTCCCAAAAAGAGGGGTGGGAGCTCTGTGTCCCGTGATGTACTCCAAGAAAAGGATTTTACAGGTAAGCTGTTATAAAAATCCCTTTTTCTTTTTCGTACATCACGGGACAGAGAGCGACTTAGTCATTACTAATGGGACGTCCCAAAGCAATGCCAAATGAGGGGAGGGATACACTATACATAAGCTGGGCGCCATCAGGCATGAGGCTCTTTTGGGGCCTGCAACACACTGCGCCCAAAGGCGACATCCTCCTGACTTCTAACGTCTACCTGGTAGAATCTAGTAAACGTGTGTACTAAGGACCATGTTGTGGCCTTACAGACTTGAGCCAGGGAGGCTTGGTGATGCACTGCCCATAAAGTTCCAACTGCTCTTGTGGAGTGCGCCCTAACTTTGAACGGAGGCGGTCTCCTTTTCAAGCCATAGGCTTGTATTATGACCTGTCGAATCCACTTGGCTAAAGTAGATTTTTGATGCTGCCTGACCCTTTCTGGGGCCTTCCGGCAGAACAAACAAAGTATCCGTTCTGCGAATCTGAGCAGTGGCTTTTAGATAAGCTTTAACTGCTCTTACTACATCCAAAGAATGCAATAACTTTTCCTCTACCGAGCTAGGTTTGGGGAAAAAGGAAGGAAGAACCACATCTTGGTTCAAATGGAACCTCCATACCACCTTAAGAAGAAAGGCTGGATGAGGACGTAATACTACTCTGTCCTTATGGACAACCAGATATGGCTCCTTACAGGACAAGGCGGCTAATTCCGATACTCTTTTAGCCGAACAAATGGCTACTAAGAAAATCAATTTCCTGGTGAGAAGAACCAAGGAAATGTGCCGCAATGGTTCAAATGGTTGTTTCTGTAGAACCGACAGAACCAGGTTTAAGTCCCATGGACATATGGGAATACTAACCGGAGGGCTAATACGCATCACTCCTTGTATGAAAGCTTTGACTAATGAATGCAAAGCCAAGGGCCTTTGTAAAAATATTGACAAGGCCGTCTGACCCTTGATAGTACTCAAGGCAAGCTTCCTATGTACAGCCCACTGTAGGAAGTCCAGAATCCTACCTATTACGTACTTACGTGGATGCCATTTCTTGGCCTCACACCACGTGATGTACACCTTCTAGATCCTATAATAGATCTGCCTGGATACCGGCTTCCTGGCATTGATCATGGTAGATACCACAGGATTAGAGAGCCCTCTCTTTTTTAGAATGTGGGCTTCAATAGCCAGGCCGTCAAACCTAGGGCTGGTAAGGAAGGGTAGTATATCGGTCCTTGCGAAAGCAGGTCCGGACGATGTGGGAGGGTCCCAGGACTTCCCACTGACATTTTTACAATCTCCGCGTACCATACCCTTCGGGGCCACGCTGGAGCCACCAGAATCACTGGTTTCTTTTCTTCCCTGATTCTGCGGATTAATCGCGGTGGGAATGCATATATCAGCTTGAACTGATCCCAAGGGAACACTAGGGCATCCGAACCGCAAGCTAGGGGATCCCTTGTGCGAGACACAAATCTGTCCACCTTTGCGTTGAATCTGGATGCTAGCAGATCTACATCCGGTGTTCCCCACCGCTGGTATATTGCCTGGAAAACCTCGGGGTGAAGAGACCATTCCCCCGGGCATAATTGCTGGCGACTTAAAAAGTCCGCTCTCCAATTTTCCACTCCTGGGATGAAAACCGCGGATATGGCTGGGACATATCTTTCTGCCCATTCCAGGATGCAATTCGCTTCCCTCTGGGCTGCACGTCTCCTGGTGCCACCCTGGTGATTGATATATGCCACTGCTGTGGCATTGTCTGATTGAATTCTGACAGGGGACCCTTGGAGTTTGGATGTCTATGCTACTAGGGCATACCGGGCTGCTCGTATCTCTAAGAGATTGATGGGCAGGGCCTTCTCTGCTTCTGACCACTTGCCCTGGAGAGACCATTGCTCCAGTACTGTCCCCCAGCCTATGAGGCTGGCATCTGTAGTGACCACCTTCCAAGAAACCGGACTGAAGGGTTTCCCTTTTTCCAGATTCTGGGGCACCAACCACCAATGGAGGCTCTTGCGAACGGAAGGGGACAGGGACATTGGTAAGTCTTAAGCCTGAACTTTTTTGTTCCAGGCTGACAGTATGGCCCTCTGCAAGTTCCTTGAATGGAATTGACCGTAGGGTACTGCTTCGAATGAAGCCACCATTTTTCCCAGCAGCCTCATACACAGGCGTATGGATGGTTTTCTTTTTTGTACCCACTAAGTGGGTCAAATCTTTCAAAGACGACACCTTCTCTGGAGGTAAGAAAATCTTTCTCTGATTTGAATCCAGTCTTAGCCCCCAAGTATTCCAGACTTTTGACTGGTTTTAGGGCTGACTTGTCTCGGTTGATAATGCAACCGTGAGATTCCAGATACTTGATTGTCTTGTGAACGACCACTTCTAGTTTTTTTCACTGAGTGGTCTATCAGCAACAAGTCGTCTAGATATGCCATTATCGTTACACCTTGTGTTCCTAGTTTGGCCAATCGTAGGGCCAGAATTTTTGTGAACACTCGTGGTGCTGTGGCCAGACCGAAAGGTAAGGCTCTGAACTGAAAATGGCGCCCTTCTACTGCAAAGCGTAGAAATTTCTGGTGGGCCGGACAGATGGGAATATGCAAATAAGTATCCCTTATGTCGATCAAGGCTAACCATTCCTGCCCTTGTAGGGCGGTGTCCACCGATCGGATCGACTCCATCCGAAAAAGTCCTGATATGTAGGAACTTGTTTAGCCCTTTTATATTTAATATGGGCCTCACGTCCCCATTTGGTTTGGGGACTGTGACAAGGTTCGAGTAAAACCCGAACCCGCTTTCTTCCAAGGGAACCCTCATGATTACCCTTGGAGCAATAGTTGTTCTAGTGCCAGAAGGAGGGATCCTCTCTTCTGGGGATCGCTTGGCACGTTTGACCTCATAAAATGGGCAGGAGGAATGTCTTTTAACTCCAGCCTGTATCCCAGACTTACTGCGGAGATCACCCATCTGTCTCTGATGGTGTTCCGCCAGGTCTCTGTGAACAACTGAAGTCTTCCCCTCACCCGATTGAGTGGGGGCAACCCTTCATGACTTGGGGGGAGGTTTTGTACCTCTCTTGACCCAGGGTTTCTTGTTACCCTGTGATTGTCCCTGATTTCTGCCCCCTGGATTTGACCGCGGAGGCCGTCGGAACTGTTTCACAGCCGATGTGCCAGGGACTGGAGAAGTAGGCCTCTTAAAAGAAGGACTTCTACCCTTGTTCTTAACCGGCAAGAGTGTACCTTTACCGGCAGAAGTTTTCTGGATATATTTGTCCAGATCTTCTCCAGATAAGCGTTCTCCATGAAATGGGAAGCTAATCAGCAATTTCTTAAAGGGAGCTTCAGCAGACCAGTTTTTGAGCCATAGAAGTCTACGCATATGTCTACAGACAGCGTAAAGCGGGAGGCCTGTTGGATTGTATCCTTTATGGCGTCCACCACAACACAAGGCTCTAGGTAGGTCAGCTAGGGCAAGAGCCTGCTGATCTGGTAAGTCCTTTAAGACTTGTTTCAACTGATCTTTCATTGCTTGGCAGACTCCAATCGCTGCTACTGCAGGTTGTGTCACCATGCTTGCTGTAGAGAAAGCAGATTTTAGTAAAGACTCCAATTTTTTATCTATTGGGTCTTTGAACATTGGAACATTATCTACTGGACCTGTCAGTGATTTATTTACACAAGAGATGGCTGTGTCCACTGTAGGGACCCTCCATTTTTTTATGAACTTATCCTCCATGGGATAGATCACTGGAAATCTCTTGGGGGGAGTAAATATTTTGTCAGGATGCTCCCAATCCTGGTAAATAAGCCCTTCCAATAAAGGGTGGATTGGGAAGGAACAGACAGTCTGGGGAGCTTTCAGCGACCCCAGGCGAGGAAACAGTAGTGGTTGATGGTTCCGCCAGAGGCATTTAAAATGCTGCTCGGACCATGTTAGTCAGAGACTGAACCCATAATCTTTCAGCCTGAGATGCTGAGAAAGGTTCTTCCACTGTTGATACCTCTATAACTGAATCAACCTCACCTGATCCCCTTCAGGTAGGTCGATCTCTGGGACTGTTCCTCCACTAACAGGCACTCTGCAGGAGGAGACGGAGATCGGACGCGCTTTTCCTGTGACAGGGAAGCAGCGATCAATGCTGTTAATCTCTCTTCCAATCCTCCCAGAGTTGAGGATAAAACCTCCTCTGTTATATATACAGGAGCAGGTGGACTGGGGACAGCCGCAGTACCAGGTACTCCTGCGGGGTTTCCTACGGCTACTGACCTCTGAAATTTCAGGGGAGATTGGCGCAGTACAGCATGCCCAAAATCCTCAGAGCCCGATGGAGACCCCTTTCGCTTCTTGGAAGATTTATTTCCAGAGCGTCTGGACGACATATCTATAAGCACAAAGCTGAGGTATTCCCGTCGTCATACACCAATTTTGCTGGTAATAGTCTAACACAGTTGCTGCTATATACCAGCTGGTGTCCACTAAAGTGTCTTTCTATGGGGATGCCTGCATCAACCGCCTCTGTGTGCCACCGTTTTGTTGCTAGCTCTGCTTGCATCCAGCTGACACTTGTACTGTGTCTTTTACACATGCTGGGACGCCTGCACATGCGCAGAAGCGCCGCGGCGCGCATCGAGCGTCATCCACCCGCCCCGCCCCTTTTTTTTTCATAGGAGGCGCGTGCACGCGCCCGCGCCCGTGCGCCATTGGCGCCCTTTTCGAAACCAAGCAGGGACTAGGAGCCAGGGCCCTTTTTGCCGGAGGGCCTGTGCGGTGGATGAGCGCAGCAACAGGGCAGAGGAAGTGGATTCCCACAGAGAACTTACCAACTGCCTGGATCTTTTGACTTGAGAAAACCAAAGATCCACATGACAAGAAAAAATGGACCACAGCGGCCTCTAGTGGTTTAACACAGGTACCGCGGTAATCTTTTTTTTTTTTTTTTCTTGACTACTATTAAAATTTTACATTTTCCAGTAGTTACAGGCATACACAGATATTAGCGGGAATACCGTTAGGTAACAGACAGAAAGACAAATTAGGCTTGGGGGTCCCCCAATAGAACCAAGTTCCTGGGGGCCCCCACTTACCTGTTCCCCGCCGCAGGACTCTGTTTGGTCCACAGAAGCCCAAACTTCACCTATCACGGCAGGCATTGTAATTAAACCTTCAGGGACCGGGTTCCCAAGGATTCCACTCCCCTGGACCTGTATAGCACCCTGCACAGAAAACATCTTGGTCGTGGGTATGACCAGAGCTCTGGATCCCAGGGTCCAGCCCTCCTAAGAGAGGCATTACAGGCAAAACCTTGCTCTTCTGCTGCAAGGCCCGGGTACCGACCGTTTAGCTATGAAGCTTTTTTGGTGGGATCCGGAACAGCTTACTAAGGCCCGTAAAAGAACCTGTACGCAAGCCCAGTGAAAACACATGTTACTCTTTGGCCAACACCTTAGACACTGGCAAAAAACTGAGGTGCTCCCGGATGGGAGGGGCTTATATAGGGGAGGGTACTTCCGGTTTGGAAGTTGCCAGTGCCAGCACCTGAAGGTAAACTATATAACCCATTAGTAATGACTAAGTCGCTCTGTGTCCCGTGATGTACGAAAAAGAAATCCTGACAGGACATCATATGACGTCCTCAGGATTTTGAGGACGTCATATGATCACAGAATATGCTGCCCACGTGTGACGCAGGGGAGGCGCGCGAGCAGCACGATCATAAGAGTACGTCTACTGACGTGCTCACAGCACTGGAAAGCCTGTGCTGTAGCCGTTTTTCAGGTATAGCGTGGGCGGAAAGTGGTTAATGGTTAATAAAAGAAAAGTTCTATAAAAACAGCCAATGCATTTCGGATGCAATACTACTCCCCCTTCCCCAACCAAGAATGAAACTTGGATAGACTCAGAGAAACCAGTGACTCCTCCAGGGTTGTGTCTCACCAATACAGGAAGTGTGTTACTGGCCAGATCACCAGGTAAAAACAGAGGGGAAAAAAGCCAAAGACAAGAAAACTGATGCATCCAACATATTGAATGGTTGGTAAGCTACAGTATATTACATTTTTGGGCGTTTAATACCACTTTAATGTACATTGTAAGAGTGTCGGATTTAATTAGCCTTCTGACTTTTTTTTTTTTTAAAGTACTTGCTTGGTAAAGTGAATTTTAGCACCAAACTCAGTGTATATGTTTATACAGGTTCGTAAGAAAACATTTGTTCTTTACTTGCAACAGTATTTTTTTAACCAGTATGTATTACCACTGTCCTCCAAACTATTACACTTACCTTTACTGGTTGCTTAGCTTCTGGAGAAGGGGTTGTTAGAGCTTGATCAGGAGGACATGAAGCTTGTTGGCTGGGATTTATTTGTAGACTGTCAGAAGAGGAATCTTTCCTTTCTGGGGAAAGGCTTCCCTGTACTTCGCTTGTATTGGCTAAGTCACTGGATGAGGAGAGGCTGGTATTGGCAGACAGATTACTCGCATCGTGACTACTGGCTGTGGAATGGTTGACAATGTTTGTGTTCCCTACATCTGAAGGTCCAGATGTGGTGGGGGAGTGAATGGTTGGTTCTGAGGAGCTTTTAGGAACATTTTCCGATTCACGACCTTTCGTGGAGGGTTCTGTGGGAAGGCTCTCTGTGCTTAGAGCTGGTGATGGGCTGCCAGATGGAGGCTCTGAATGAGACAGACGGGAAGCCAGACCACTTGAGTGACGGGCTAAAGACAAAAGAAAAATAAAAGTAAAAGAGAGGATGCACACAAAATGTACAGTTACACTAGAGCTACACGATTTTGGCTAAAATGAGAATCACAATTTTTTTGCTTAGAATAAAGATCACGATTCTTGGCATAAAATCATCTTTCACATTATACAAAAAAAATTGGGCTAACTTTACTGTTTAGCTTTTTTTAAATTCATAATTCAAGTGTATATTTTTTCCCAAAAAATTGTGTTCGAAAGACCGCTGCGCAAATACAGTGCGACATAAAATATTGCAACAACCACCATTTTATTCTCTAGGGTCTCTGCTAAAAATGTTATATATATATATATATATATAAAATGCTTGGGGGTTCTGAGTAATTTTCTAGCAATAAATATTGATTTTAAACTTGCAAGCAGCAAGTGTCAGAAAAAGGTTTAGTATTTAAAGCAGAGTTCCAGGCTATTTTTCGTTTATTAAAAGTCAGCAGCTAAAAAAAGTATACCTGCTGACTTTTAATAAACAGCCACTCACCTGTCCAGCGGTCCAGTGATGCAGCCGCACGGAGCCCCGCTCCTCTCCCCCTCCTCTCTGCGGCGCCGTCATTGGAACTGTGGGCACCGGGCCATGACAGCTTGTGGCTTCACAGCCGGGTGCGCACTGCGCATGCGCGAGTCGCATTGCGCACTTTGAGTGGACAGGCGATCTTCTGGGACCTGTCACGTGTCCCAGAAGATTGCCTAGAGGGAGAGGCCACCTAGGGGTAGAGGAGGAGTCGCCTAGGCGGCCTGAAGACTGAATGAGGAAGTCGGACAGGAAGTCCCTCTCTAAAGTACCCACTCCCCCCCAAAAAAAATTACATGCCAAATGTGGCATGTAAGGGGGCGAGGAGTACTTAAAGTGGAAGTTCCACTTTTGGGTGGAACTCTGCTTTAAGTGGTTAAACTTCCCTCATCTACAATCAGAAGTTCAAACCCTTTGATCTAAAGAAGTATGATGTTGTGATAAAACGTGGCAGGCTGCCTGGATTATTTTTATTAATTTTTTTCAAAACTCTCTGCACTTGTTAGATAGAATCCGGAAATGTCGTTTTAAGATCAGGAAGGGAAAAGAATTGCAATTTTGATTCTTAACAATAATCGTGCAGCTCTAAGTTACAGTAGCACTTAAACTGATATTTAACCGATAACTGGGAATAATAAAAATCAAGAAATGGTCTTGTAATATAAAAACAAACAATAAAGCCATGGATCAAAATTTGGGCGATTCAGCAGGGACCAGCCGAATTTTGATCCATGTATGGACACTGTGGTGGTACGGAAGTCCATCTATAAATGCTTTGAGTCACTATCTGAGTACCCAAACAGGAGCCTTGCTTTATCGTAACCACATGATCAAAAAATCACTCTACTGATCGTCAGGGGACCCAGCTGTCACAGCCAGGACTGAAAATCGCAACCGCACAAAAAGTGTCAACTGCTTGTTCTCAATGGGGAGAACATATACTAATGGCACCCAAATACGTGTTGTGCCATTTGTTCCAATTCCAAATCACCTATATGTGAAAGGGGCCTTAAGAAAACTGCAAAAAATTGTTATAGTTATTCTGGTTAAAAAAGACACAAGTCTATCTAGTGCAATTAAAAAAAGGGGGGAAGTTTTAAATGAAAAGTAACGTAGACAACTAAAGTATACGGTGCCTTGAAAAAGTATTCATACCCCTTGACATTTTCCACATTTTGTCATGTTACAATCAAAAATGTAAATGTATTTTATTGGGATTTTATGTGACAGACCAACACAAAGTGGCACATATAATTGTGAAGTGGAATGAAAAATAAAAAATGTTTTTCATATTTTTTTTTACAAATAAATGTCTGAAAAAGTGTGGTGTGCATTTGTATTCAGCCCCCCCTGAGTCAATACTTTGCAGAACCACCTTTCGCAGCAATCACAGCTGCAAGTTTTTTTGGGTATGTCTCTACCAGCTTTGCACATGTAGAGAGTGAAATTTTTGCCCATTTTTCTTTGCAAAATAGCTCAAGCTCTGTCAGATTGGATGGAGAGTAAGGATGAGCTCAGACGTGTTCAAAACCCGCACGCGCAGAGCACGCCAGGAAGTCGGCTCTGCACAGCGCTAATCGCAGGCAGTGAGACGTTTTCCCGATCTGTGGCTGCAGAGATCAAAGAATGTCTCACTGCCTGTGATTAGCGCTGTGCAGTGCCAAATTCCTGGCGTGCTCTGCGCGTACAGGTTGTGAACACGCCAAAGCTCATCCTTTATGGAGAGTGTCTGAACAGCAATTTTTAAGTCATGCCACAGATTCTCAATTGGATTTAGGTCTGGCCATTCTAACACATGAATATGCTTTGATTGAAACCATTCCATTTAGCTCTGGCTGTTAAGACCCCTTTCACACTGAGGCGTTTTAGCGTTAAAAATAGTGCCTGAAATGCGCCTCTCATGGCTCCCCAGTATGAAAGCCTGAGTGCTTTTACACTGCGTGCTTGCGGGATGGAAAAAAAAGTCCTGCAAGCATAATCTTTGGGGTAGTTAGGAAAAACGCCCTGCCCGTTGAAATGAACATGGGCGCTTTTAACTCTTTCTGTGGCCGCTAGCGGGTGTTAAAAGCACTGCTAAAACGATGGTAAAGCGCCACTAAAACTAACGTCGCTTTACCACTAATGCACCCCTGCTCCAGTGTGAAAGTAGCCTTAGGGTCATTGTCCTGCTGGAAGGTGAACCTCTGCGCCAGTCTCACGTCTTTTGCAGACGTTAACAGGTTTTCTTCAAAGATTGCCCTGTATTTGGCTCCATCCATCCTCCCATCAACTCTGACCAGCTTCCCTGTCCCTGGTGAAGAAAAGCAACCCCACAACATGATGCTGCCACCACCATGTTTCACGGTGGGGATGGTGTGTTCAGGGTGATGTCCAGTGTTAGTTTTCCGTCACACATAGCATTTGCTTTTAGGCCAAAAAGTAAAATTTTTGCCTCATCTGACCAGAGCACCTTCCACACGTTTGCTGTATCCCACACATTGCTTCACGCAAACTGCAAATGTGACTTCTTTTGGCTTTTCTTCAAGAATGGCTTTCTTCTTGCCACTTTTCTATAAAGGCCAGATCTGTGGAGTGCACGACTAATAGTTGTCCTGTGGACAGATTCTCTCACCTGAGGTGTGGATCTGTGCAGCTCCTCCAGAGTTACCATGGGCCTCTTGGTTGCTTCTCTGATTAATGCTTTCCTTGTCCGGCCTGTCAATTTAGGTTGACGGTCATGTCTTGGTCGGTTTAAAGTTGTGCCATACGCTTTCCATTTTCAGATGATGGATTGAACAGTGCTTCCTGAGATGTTCAAAGCTTGGGATATTTTTTTTATAACCTAGTCCTGCTTTAAACTTCTCCACAACTTTATCTCTAACCTGTCTGGCGTGTTCCTTGGTCTTCGTGATGCAGTTTGTTCACTAAGGTTCTTTAACAAACCTCTGAGGGCTTCACAGAACAGCTGCATTTATACTGAGATTAAATTACGCACAGATGAACTCCATTTACTAAGTAGGTGACTTCTGAAGGCAATTGGTTCCACTAGATTTTAGTTCGGGGTATCAGAGTAAAGGGGGCTGAATACAAATGTACACCACACTTTTCAGATACTTATTTGTAAAAAATGTTGAAAACTCATTTATGATTTTCCTTCCACTTCACAATTATGTGCCACTTTGTGTTGGTCCATCACATAAAATCCCAATAAAATACATTTACGTTTTTGGTTGTAACATGACAAAATGTGGAAAATTTCAAGGAGTATGAAATACTTTTTCAAGGCACGGTAGGTAAATCCCAACAATTGACTTCTCTTATTTGCTCCATTCTGGTCTGTTAATTATACAATTAAAAGCATTTTAATTTATCAGTTTGATAAGTGGAAAATTAAACAGTTGATCTTGTCAGAATTTCTGAGCTGTCCCATGTCCTCTGCAAAATTCCTGTGTTATCTTTAAGAACCCTCCTAATTTGTAGTTTGGGAAAAGACACTGAGGGGCGTGACACCACTTAAAGCAGAGCTCCACCCTAAACTGGAACTAATGCTCATCGGCTTCCTCCCCCCTTCCGGTGCCACAATTGGCACCTTTCAGGGGAGTGCAGGTATTTTCACCCACTTCCGGGCATAGACTCTGTGGGAAACTGCGGGCATTACGCCACTCCCACCGTTGTGTTCTGGGAAACACACGGCTCCCAGAACACAGCGAGGACCTGTGAGGACGGCGCTGCGCGACTCGCGCATGCGCAGTAGGGAACCGGGCAGTGAAGCCACAACGCTTTATTTCCTGATTCCCTCACCGATGATGGTGGTGGGGGCAGCCGAGAGACGAGCGATTGCTTGTCTTCTGCTGCCGACGTCGCTGGACTCCAGGACAGGTAAGTGTCCTAATATTAAAAGACAGCAGCTGCAGTATTTGTAGCTGCTGGCTATTAATATTTTTTTTTACGGCGGAGCTCCGCTTTAAGGCAACAAAAAATGCGTTGTCAGGCCACAATAGAATCTTGAGAAATGAGTGTGTCTCAGGCAGATCAACAGTTTTTGTGTGTACTTGAAGGGTCTAAGCTGTATTCCAGATAAACCATTGTATATACAGATGAAATACTGTATATAACCTCTCAACATATTAGGAACAGTTTGCCCTGCCAAATGATTTGTATTTACAGTGAATCCGGAAAGTATTCACAGCGCTTCACTTTTTCCACATTTTGTTATGATACAGCCTTATTCCAAAATGAATTAAAATAATTATTTTCCTTAAAATTCTACAAACCATACCGACAACATGAAAGAAGGTTTTTTTTTAAATCTTTGCAAATTTATAAAAAAAAACTAACGAAAAAAAAAAAAATCACACACAAGTATTCACAGCCTTTGCTAGGGTTGTCCCAATACCAATACTAGTATTGGTACCGATACCGAGCATTTGTCCGAGTACTTGTACTCGGGCAAATGCTCCAATGCTTCACCCGATACCTGGATAGTCAGGGATGAACTCTTCCTACTCTCATTTTCCTTTTTGTGTTATGTCTAGCCCAGTGTTGTCCCTATTATGTATTTTTACTGGTCACTTGTCGATGGGGCTTAGCCTCAGTTTCCTGGCCGTCCTATTTTTCTCCTTTTCATCTTGTTTAATATGTAGCAAACTTAGGTTATATAGCTAGTTCGGGTCCCCTTTATACTATACAGTTTACACCATTATTAATCATTTTTACAAGGATATCCTTCACATTCCCTACCCTTTACCTATCGGGGGAAGGTTAAATTACTGGCACCCTTTTTGTAGGTACTAGTATCGTTTTTTATCCCTATGACAACTGTCTAGGTTTAAGTTCTATCATCCTTGGCATATCGCTCAGCTGTGGTTTCAGGTTCCACCACTGGGTGGCTCACATCCTTAGTGCAATGCCCGGATGATATACATATGCCTTTATATATAGGATTATATATATTTTTCTTGTCTTTTGCAATTAATTACATGCCGTTTTCTGATTTCTTCCATATCGCCTCGATTTACATATGTTTACAATGTCTTTATATTGTTTAACACTGCCGGTTTTTATTTGCCTATGGATAGTGAGCGTCCATTGGTTCACATTTTGGTATGAGCGGCCCTCATCTAGGTCTAGCTTATCCTTTGCTATTTTAGTGTGGACAGCCGTTTAGCGTAAACACGCCTTAGCAATGGGGGTGGGAGGAACCTGGACGGACGCTCTGCCTATTTTAGACGTTGTGCGTGAGGTGTAGGTCACCGTCTCAAACGACGTCCATTGACGAAAAGCTTCAGGTGGAGCCACGCACGCTACATCATTTCCGGGTGTGATCGGGTGAAACGCAACTGGGACGCACGCTGCTCATCCCGGCTTCCGACACACTCGCCCACGATTTTTGAGTGTATGCTGTGGAGTGAGCACCAGCTATTTTTATGGTTTGATGCTGGGCTACTCCTTGTTTTATAAACTTTTTAATTTAATTTTAAATAAAAACATTTGCTATTACACTATTGGAGCCCTTGTCTCTTCCTATGAGGATTCGCTGCGGAGGACTTGCTACTATTACAACAGCTCTGCTCGGGAACGCAGGATTTCATCCAGCAGGAAGGTTGGAGGCGAACTGACAGGGAGAAGCTTTAGGATCCTAGCAGCTTCGGATATTACACGCCATTTACTCTTGCAGGGTGGTGGCTTCTGGTGAGTGGGGACCCAGGAGGGGGAGCACGCAGTCACCTGTTTATTTGCTTCATATCACACCAAGTCACTTTTGGATTTTTCCCGGAGAATGAACTTGTTATAAGAACTTTTCCTACTTATTAGTTTTTTTGTGGGTGATCTCAATTTTGCTGAACGTTTACATTCATATACTTTTATCATATGCACTGGATGTGTTGGACTTTATATATATATATATATATATATATATATATATATATATATATATATATATATATATATACACACTTTTTCTATTATTTCACCTAGGCCGGTTGCCCGGCAACTGCTTATTGTAGTCATCCTTTGTGATACATACATACATACATACATACATACATCCTATATATATATATATATATATATATATATATATATAGGAAGGCCAGTATGCTGGCCTGAAATTATGGGAGGAGTTCGAGGGGTACTTAAGCAGACCATCCACGATGGTCAGTGTCGGCTCTAGTGCGCGGTACATGTCACTGGGCTGACTCTTTCCCCACTCACCTCATATTCGTGAGTCGGCGCATGCGATCGCAGGTACATTTCGGCTTCTTCATTCGGGGTCTTCGACGGCGGTTCCCGGTCGCAGGTAGTATCCGAACTTTTCATATCAGGTACAATCTTGCGGTTTGTTATGCTTTTCATCCTGCACCCCTTGCATAAAAAAGCCTGCCCCTGAGTTGTTGTCGCTCATATTCAGGCATCATTCAGCACAGGCGTAGTACATTTATAAGTTCCTTCTGCCAAACATACGATGCATTCGTACATCCAAGTCTCCAAGCCGCTGTCGGTCGTTGTCCGATAACACTCGCCATAGGCTTCACTGGTCATAAAAGTCACTGTCCATGGGGTTCAAGTCTCATTCATTTGGAGATGAGAATGTATTGTTTGTATGGGTTTCTGTGGCTGAGCAAGGTGGTAATTAGACCCACCTGGTGCCTTCTCTGCACTGGATTAGCCTGTGGGGGGGGGGGGGGGTGGTTGATAGGTGTTAGCTTTCAGAGCAAGGGGTGGCATACACCATACAACCAATTCGTATCAGATTAATTAATACTCCTCACTACCGATTCGTATCGGCTTCATTTTTCTTACATTTTACAAACCGATTTGTATCAGACACATTGCATAGGCCGAATGCTTAACGGCTCCTCACACGCCATACCTTCTACAAACCCCATCCCATCTACTGACGCCCTACACCTCATACGATACTCTCCCTTCACCTAACTGATGCCCCACACCTCTTACTACACACAACACACACCAACAGCCGGTCCGGATCTAGTCGCAAAACATCGGCACTACAGTTCGGACTCTCGGCAATCACAAGCCCCTTCAACTTCGGAACACCAGACAGTCGATCCGAGTCCAGTCGTATCTCCGGCGCTACGATTCGGATCCGGCACATCAAAACCCCCTCACGTAGCAGCCATAACCGATCCGAATCCAGTCGCAGCATCGGCTCAAAGATTCGGATCCTTGGCAAACACAATCGATCCGAGTCCAGTCGCACCCCCGGCTCAAACGACTCGGATCTCTAGCAGCAAACCCCTCTAACCGATCCAAATCCAGTCGTAGCATCGGCTCAAAGATTAGGATCTCTGGCATACACGATCGATCCAAGCACAGTCGCACCACCGGCTCAAATGGCTCGGATCTATAGCATCAAACTTCTAACTGATCCAATCCAGTCGTAGCATCGGCTCAAAGATTCGGATCTCTGGCATTCACGATCGATCCGAGTCCAGTCGCATCACCGGCTCAATCGTCTCGATTCTCTCGCAACAGCCTCTCTAACTGATCCAAATCCAGTCGCAGCATCGGCTCAAAGATTCGGATCCCGGGCATACACATTCAATCCGAGTCCAGTCGCATCACCGGCTCAATCGACTCGGATCTCTAGCAACAAATCTCTCTAACCATCCGAATCCAGTCGTAGCATCGGCTCAAAGATTCGGTTCCTCAGCAAGCACAATCGATCCGAGTCCAGTCGCACCACCGGCTCAATCGACTCGGATCCAAAACAAACAGACCTCACTAACCGATCTAAACACAGTCGTAGCATCAGCTCATAGATTCAGATCCTTGGCAAACACGATCGATCCGAGTCCAGTCGCACCACCGGCTCCAACGACTCAGATCTCTAGCAAACCAAACCTATCCAACCGATCCGAATCCAGTCGTAGCATCGGCTCAAAGATTCGAATCCATGGCAATACAAACCTCATCGATCAATCTGAGTCCAGCCACAGCACTGACTCAAACGACTCAGATCTATAGCATCAAACTTCTCTAACCGATCCGAATCCAGTCGTAGCATCGGCTTAAAGATTCTGATCCTCGGCAGACAAAACCAATCTGAGCACAGTCGCATCACCGGCTCAAACGGCTCGGATCTATAGCATTAAACTTCCCTTACCGGTCCGAATCCAGTCGTAGCATCGGCTCATAGATTCAGGACCTTGGCAACCACAATCATTCCGAGTCCAGTCGCACCACCGGCTCAAAACGACTTGGTTACCTAGCAAACAAACCACTAGTTGATCCAAACTCAGTCGTAGCATCACCACAGATTCGGATCCTCGGCAAACACAATCAAACCGAGTCCAGTCGCACCACCAGCTCAACGAATCAGTTTGCCAGCACTACAGACCCCTCCAACCGATCCGAACTCAGTCGTAGCATCAGCTCAGACGTTCAGTTCATCGGCTATATGAAGTGCTCGTTCGTTACCGGTCGCAATTATCGGCGCCATTACGTAAGAATCCTTCCCCAAACCATATAATTTTTTTTTTAAAAAAATAGGATTTTTATAACAGCTTACCTGTAAAATCCTTTTCTTGGAGTACATCACGGGACACAGAGCGACATAGTCATTACTAATGGGTTATATAGATACCGTCAGGTGCTGGCACTGGCAACTTCCAAAACCGGAAGTACCCTCCCCTATATAAGCCCCTCCCATCCGGGAGCACCTCAGTTTTGTAGCAAAGCAATAAGTGTCCCCAAAGAGGGGCGGGAGCTCTGTGTCCCGTGATGTACTCCAAGAAAAGGATTTTACAGGTAAGCTGTTATAAAAATCCTATTTTCTTTCTCGTACATCACGGGACACAGAGCGACATAGTCATTACTAATGGGATGTCCTAAAGCAATGCCCAATGAGGGGGGGGATACACCATACATAAGCTGAGCGCTATCAGACATGAGGATCTTTTGCGGCCTGCAACACACTGCGCCCAAAGGCGACATCCTCCTGACTTCTAACGTCCACCTGGTAGAACCTAGTAAACGTGTGTACTGAAGACCATGTTGCGGCCTTACAGATTTGAGCCAGGGAGGCCTGGTGATGCACTGCCCATGAAGTTCCAACTGCTATCGTGGAGTGCGCTCTAACTTTGAACGGAGGCGGTCTCCTTCTCAAGCCATAGGCTTGTATTATGACCTGTCGAATCCACTTGGCTAAAGTAGATTTTGACGCTGCCTGACCCTTTCTGGGGCCTTCCGGCAGAATAAACAAAGTATCCGTTCTGCGAATCTGAGCAGTGGCTTTTTAGATAAGCTTTAACTGCTCTTACTACATCCAAAGAATGCAATAACTTTTCCTCTACCGAAGTAGGTTTGGGGAAAAAAGAAGGAAGAACCACATCTTGGTTCAAATGAAACCTCGATACCACCTTAGGAAGAAAGGCTGGATGAGGACGTAACACTACTCTATCCTTATGGATAACCAGATATGGCTCCTTACAGGACATAGCTGCTAATTCCGACACTCTTTTAGCCGAACAAATGGCTACTAGAAAAATCAATTTCCTGGTGAGAAGTACCAAAGAAATATGCTGTAATGGTTCAAATGGTTGTTTCTGTAGAACCGACAGAACCAAGTTTAGATCCCATGGACATATGGGAATATTAACCGGAGGACTAATACGCCTCACTCCTTGTATAAAGGCTTTGACTAGTGAATGCGAAGCCAAGGGCCTTTGAAAAAATATTGACAAGGCCGAAATCTGACCCTTGATAGTACTCAAGGCAAGCTTCCTATCTACAGCCCATTGTAGGAAGTCCAGAATCCTACCTATTACGTATTTACGTGGATGCCATTTCTTGGCCTCACACCAGGCGATGTACGCCTTCCAGATTCTATAGTAGATCTGCCTGGATACCGGCTTCCTGGCATTGATCATGGTAGATACCACAGCATTAGAGAGCCCTCTCTTTTTTAGAATGTGGGCTTCAATAGCCAAGCCGTCAAACCTAGGGCTGGTAAGGAAGGGTGGTATATCGGTCCTTGCGAAAGCAGGTCCGGACGATGTGGGAGGGTCCAAGGACTCCCCACAGACATTTTTACAATCTCCGCGTACCATGCTCTTCGGGCCCACGCTGGAGCCACCAGAATCACTGGTTTCTTTTCTACCCTGATTCTGCGGAGTAATCGAGGTAACAATTGTGGCGGTGGGAATGCATATATCAGCTTGACCTGATCCCAAGGGAACACTAGGGCATTCGAGCCGCAAGCTAGGGGATCCCTTGCCCAAGAGACAAACCTGTCCACTTTTGTGTTAGATCTGCTAGCATCCAGATTCACATCCGGTGTTCCCCACCGCTGACATATTGTCCGGAAAACCTCGGGATGAAGGGACCATTCCCCTGGGCGACTTAGAAAGTCCGCCTTCCAATTCTCCACTCCTGGAATGAATACCGCAGATATGGCTGGGACATATCTTTCTGCCCATCTCAGGATGTAATTTACTTCCCTTTGGGCTGCACGACTCCTGGTGCCCCCCTGACGATTGATATATGCCACTGCTGTGGCATTGTCTGATTGAATTCTGACAGGGGACCCTTGGAGTTTGGATGTCCATGCTACTAGGGCATACCGGGCTGCTCGTATCTCTAAGAGATTGATGGGCAGGGCCTTTTCTGCATCCGACCATCTGCCCTGGAGAGACCATTGCTCCAGTACTGCTCCCCAGCCTATAAGGCTGGCATCTGTAGTGACCACCTTCCAGGAAATCGGACTGAAGGATTTCCCTCTTTCCAGATTCTGGGGAACCAACCACCAGCGGAGGCTCTTGCGAACGGAAGGGGACAAGGACATTGGTAAGTCCAGAGCCTGAACTTTTTTGTTCCAGGCTGACAGTATGGCCCTTTGCAAATTCCTTGAATGGAATTGACCGTAGGGTACTGCTTCGAATGATGCCACCATTTTTCCCAGCAGCCTCATGCACAGGCGTATGGATGGCTGTCTTTTTGAACCCACTAAGTGGATCAAATCTCTCAAAGACGACCTCTTTTCTTGAGGCAAGAAAATTTTTCTCTGGTCTGAATCCAGCCTTAGCCCCAAGTATTCCAGACTTTTGACTGGTTTTAGGGCTGACTTGTCTCGGTTGACAATCCAACCGTGATATTCCAGATACTTGATTGTCTCGTGAACAACCACTTCTAGTTTTTCCACTGAGTGGTCTATCAGCAACAAGTCGTCTAGATATGCCATTATCGTTACACCTCGTGTTCTTAGATTGGCCAATAATGGGGCCAGAATTTTTGTGAACACTCGTGGTGCTGTGGCCAGACCGAAGGGTAAGGTTCTGAACTGAAAATGGCGCCCTTCTACCGCAAAGCGTAGAAATTTTTGGTGGGCTGGAAAGATGGGAATGTGCAAATAAGCATCTTTGATGTCGATCGAGGCTAACCATTCCTCCCCTTGTAGGGCAGTGGCCACCGACCGGATCGACTCCATCCGGAAAGTCCTGATATGTAGGAATTTGTTTAGCCCTTTTAGATTTAATATGGGCCTCACGTCCCCGTTTGGCTTCGGGACTGTAAAGAGGTTTGAGTAAAACCCGAACCCCCATTCTTCCAGGGGAACCTCTATAATTACTGCTTGGAGCAATAATTGTTCTAGTGCCAACAGGAGGGATCCTCTCTTTTGGGGACCCCTTGGCACGTTTGACCTTATAAAGCGGGAAGGAGGGGAGTTTTTTTAACTCCAATTTGTATCCCAGATTTACTGCGGAGAGCACCCATCTGTCTCTGATCGTGTCCCGCCAGGTCTCTGCGAACAACTGAAGTCTTCCCCCCACCCGATTGAGTGGGGGCAACCCTTCATGCATTTGACTTTGGGGGAGGTTTTGTACCTCTCCTGACCCAGGGTTTCTTGTTACCCTGCGATTGTCCCTGATTTTTACCTCCGGGATTTGACCGAGGAGGCCGTCGGAACTGTTTCACAGCCGATGTCCTAGGGACTGGAGAAGCAGGCCTCTTAAAAGAGGGACCTCTAACTCTATTTTTAACCGGCAAAAGTGTACTTTTACCGCTGGAAATTCTCTGGATATATTTGTCCAGGTCTTCCCCAAATAAGCGTTCACCATGAAATGGGAAGCTGACCAGCAATTTTTTACAGGGAGCTTCAGCAGACCAGTTTTTGAGCCAAAGAAGCCTGCGCATATGTACTACAGACAGCGTAAGGCGGGAGGCCTGATGGATTGAATCCTTCATAGCGTCCACCGCAAAGCATAAGGCTCTAGGTAGATCGGCTAGGGCAAGAGCCTGCTGATCTGGCAAGTCCCTTAAGACCTGCTTCAACTGATCCTTCACTGCTTGGCAGACCCCAATAGCTGCCACTGCTGGTTGTGTCACCAATCCTGCTGTAGAAAAAGCAGATTTTAATAAGGACTCCAATTTTTTATCTATTGGGTCCTTGAACATTTGGACATTATCCACTGGACATGTCAGTGATTTATTCACACAAGAGATGGCTGCGTCCACTGTAGGGACCCTCCATTTTCTGATGAACTTATCCTCCATGGGATAGACCACCGGAAATCTCTTGGGGGGAGTAAATATTTTATCAGGATGCTCCCAATCCTGGTAAATGAGCCCTTCCAGTAAAGGATGGATCGGAAAGGAACAAACAGTCTGGGGAGCTTTTAGCGACCCCAACGAGGAGACAGAAGTGGATGATGGCTCCGCAAGGGGCATTTTAAATGCTGATCGGACCATATTAGTCAGGGACTGAACCCATAACCTTTCAGCATGTGATGCTGAGAATGGCTCTTCCACTGTTGATTCCTCTACAACAGAATCGACCTCATCCTGATCCCCTTCAGGTAGGTCGATCCCTGTATGGGACTGTTGCTCTGTTAACAGGCACTCTGAGGGAGGAGACGGAGATCGGGCGCTTTTTTCCTGTGACAGGGAAGCAGCGATCAATGCTGACAATCTCTCTTCCAATCCTCCCAGAGCTGAGGAAAAAACCTCCTCTGTTACATACACAGGAGCAGGTGAACTGAGGACAGCCACAGTACCAGGTACTCCTGAGGGTGCTCTACGGTCACTAACCTCTGATTCTTCAGGGGAGACTGGTGCAGTCGAAGCATGCCCAAGATCCTCAGAGCCCGATGGAGACCCCCTATGCTTCCTGGAATTTCTAGTCCCGGAGTTTTTAGACGGCATTATTCCTAAGCCCAAAGCTGAGGTATTCCAGCCGAAATACACCACTTACTGACAATAGTCTAGCATAAATGCTGCTATAAGAAACAGTTGGTGTCTACTAATGTGCCTTTCTAGGGGATGCCTGCATCAACCGCTTGCTGTATGCCTTTTTTAAATGTTGCCAGCTCTGTCTCTGCACTCTATAGCCAGCTCTCAACACAACTTTGTGGTTTTTAACATGCTGGGACGCCCGCAGAAGCGCTGCGGCGCGCACAGAGCGTCATCCCCCAGGCTCCGCCCCCTTTCCCGGCTCACCTCTATATATAGAGGCGCGTGCACGCGCGCGGCCACGTGCGCCTTCGGCGCTAATTTCGAAAATGGAAACCAGGGACAAGAGCCAGGGCCCCTCTTTGTCGCAGGCCGGGGGATGGACGAGCATTGCAACATGGCAGAGGAAGCAGTTTCCCATAAGAGAACTCACCATCTGCCTGGACTTGCTCTGATGAAAAGAAACTAGTCCACATGACAAGAAACGTTCCACAGCGGCCTCTAGTGGACAAACACAGGTACCGCAGTCTAATATATTAAATATATATATAAAAAAAAATTTTTTTTTTTTTTTTTTCTTGACCACTATTAAAATTATTACATTTTTTTAGTAGTTACAGGCATGCACAGATATCAGCGGGAATACCGTTAGGTAACAGACAGAAAGACAAATTAGGCTTGGGGATCCCCCAATAGAACCAAGTTCCTGGGGGCCCCCACTTACCTGTTCCCCGCCGCAGGACTTTGTTTGGTCCACAAAAGCCCAAACTTCACCTATCACGGCAGGCATTGTAATCAAACCTTCAGGGACCGGGTTCCCAAGGATTCCACTCCCCTGGACCTGTATAGCACCCTGCACAGAAAACATCTTGGTCGTGGGTATGACCAGAGCTCTGGATCCCAGGGTCCAGCTCTCCTAAGAGAAGTTTTACAGGCAAAACCTTGCTCTTCTCTGCAAGGCCCGGGTACCGACCGTTTAGCTATGAAGCTTTTTTGGTCAGATCCGGAATAGCTTACTGAGGCCCAAAAGAACCTGTACGCAAGCTCAGTGAAAAACACATGTTTCTTCTTGGCCAACACCTTAGACACTGGCAAAAAACTGAGGTGCTCCCGGATGGGAGGGGCTTATATAGGGGAGGGTACTTCCGGTTTTGGAAGTTGCCAGTGCCAGCACCTGACGGTATCTATATAACCCATTAGTAATGACTATGTCGCTCTGTGTCCCGTGATGTACGAGAAAGAGAAATGTTTTTTGACTTTCTTCATGCATTACATACACGCCTTACTTCAACTACTCCGGCTTCATCACGGACGGTCATCCCTACACACTCACAATTCATAAACTTTCCTTCTTTCGCCTCCTCAGTAAGGCTGCTTTTCCTCGCAATCGCTGCGAGCATTCGACAAGTGGTTCAAAATCAGCCACTCATCTCCAGTAGCAACACGGCTACTCACCTTTTCTCTGTCACTTTCCCCATACAGGTCAGTTTGAGATTGAGCTCCAGTTGGTCCACCCTGCACCAGGTTCGGACAGTATTCCCCTCAAAAAAAAAAAAAGAAAAAAAAAAGGGGGGGGGGAAATATACATATTTCCATGTCGTCCTTGTCACCCACGTCTCGACCTCAACCAGACTCCAACTACTGGCGCACCAGACAGGTGCGTAAAAATGCAAGGCCCCTCCTTGCTTTCTTCTCGCACTCTTTCACGACATATTTTTCTTCACATACACAATTCGACCGCTCACGAGGCGCTAGTGACTGTCACATACCTCTGTGCACTACACTCTGTTTTCGAAGAGCGATCCGAGATCCTTCACTACGCAGACAAGTTTGCCTAACATCCACCTTACTGGCAGTGCAAGGCTTAGCAGACTGACCACACGTCATCAAACTACAGATCGTAACATTCCTACTTAGCGTACCAGACTTCAGCTACCCGCCCCAGCACGCCCTGGGGGCTCTGGTTCATTAGTCTCTGCCGAGCACAGACGGCACCTGAGCTATCGGTTATCTAGCCAGTCACCTCCTGGCTCACCTCAGTTGCCACGCATTCTTTTGAGTTTTCCAAATTTCACTCAACAGCGCTCGTACGCAAACTAAACTGTCATCTACGCCTTTCGCTCCTTGTCCTGTCCTCACTGCTCTCCTTCTTCCTCCCCGTTTTCTAAACCCTTCTATCCCCTCCAAAACCTCGCAAACTTACTCTAAACATATGAATTCCCCTCCTTTTAGCCGACGCCATGTCGCGAGCCAACAGCAAAGTCTTCGCCTGCGCCCCACCATCACCCTTCGCGGGTCCAGCGGACGGCAATACACAGACCCCCTGAGCTACCACGTATGGGCTTTCCCTACCTTGCCACAGCCAAGAAAGCCAAGCGGTTAGGCGGCTTTTTCCACCACCAGCGCCAGCTCTACCAGTCACACAAGCTCCACTGCAGTCGATATCCTCCGCAATTACCCATCGGCACGCCTTGGCGACCACACTGGCAACTGCAGTCACTGATGTCTAGAGTAGGGGGCCCTGGAAACACGACCAGCCGTGCCCCCATCAGCCCCAGTCTCCACCGACTGTCACAGTTACAGCCCAACACCAACTGGAGCACTATTGACACGGAACCGTTCTGCCGCCACTTCGCCAGCCTTCACTCCCCTCTCTGTTCAATCTATCAATCTGCCACCCTCACGACTAATTGGTGCTCTGAGCTGAGTCGCAGACATCCCCCCCCCCAGCTTCCCTCCAATGCGCCTCATAAATTATCAGCAGCCACACAGTCCTCCCAGTCAGATAGACTAGGACGTCCAATTCGAGCACCGGGGGGCGCAGCCATCTCCAACAACTTTAATTTCAAGGGTTGCTTTTACCCCCACCGCAAACTTCTGCACATCTGTCTCCTGTACCAGAAGGCTCTCCCTAGAGATACCTGCGGCGTCAAGCAGCAGAGTCCAGCTTGACTAGGCCACGTGCACTTCGGGCGGCTCGACTTTTCTCTCCTCACATCCAACTCCCTCTCTAGCAGCCTTTCTAGTGCAGGGGGCACTACAGGGTTCCACACCGGACTCATTACACTGCCTGACTCATTCTTCTAAACATACCCAGTTAAACTCCTTCATACCCTCAGAAGAGTTCTTACAAGAATACTAAACCTCCAGGAGACCTAGAAAATCCAAGAGAGGTCTTTAAAACCTTGACGTGCCCATAACTGAGAAGAAAGTAGAAAGCCCGGCACAGTTCATCTCCTTCCTGGAAATCATTCTAGACAAACGCGCCATGCAGGCTAGCCCACCTCTCGGTAAATTGACCCGCATCAGGACAGTCGTCCATACGTCTACCGACACGCAAGGGTGCACTAACCCACAGCTACAATCCCTACTGGGCATGCTCAACTCACGATGAGGATCGTCCCTCAAGGGCGATCCTTTATCGCACGCTTCTTAGTGTTCCTCTCCCAGGCACAAGACCCTGACCAAGTCATTAAGCTAGACGCAGCCGCTATAGCAGGATCTGGCCATGTGGGACCAATTCCTTGAGAACTGGAAAGGTAGACCCTTGTTCATCCCATCAGCATCCTCTTTGTCACCACAGATAAACACGGACGTAGCAGCTTTCACAAGCTTCGCTGCAATTTTTGGCCATCATTGGTTTACGGGACCCTGACTGTCAGAGATACTCACAATTCCGCGTTTAGTCAGTCCTCCTCTCTATTTGAGATCTACCCCATAGTCGCAGCGGCTCAAGTATGGGGCAGCACCTGGGCAGGACAGACCGCCACGTTCGCCACAGACAACCAGGCTACAGCCACAGTCATTAACAAAGGCAGGTCAAAAATCGTTGACCATCATGTCCTTCCCACGCAGGCTGTTGCTACTTTCCCTACAACATCAGCTCAATAGCCTCTGTGTTCACATCCCTGGTCAATGCAATACCTCGGCCGACGCGCTATCCCGCTTAACCATGCCACATACTTTCACAGGAGCCCGGGGCCGACCCGACCATGTCCGGCATCCCACATTAGTCGCAACCAACTCTGGAATCAAATAGCACCTCCATGGTGCTACCTCCCTCATCAATGCATCCTGATCTTCCAACACACTACAGGTGGCAGCAACCACACTCTAGTACTAAACACTTACCAGTGACAAGCGCCATACTCCGGGACATGTCTGCTATCCTTTCACGTTCTCCCTTCGGTCTATGGCCCAGCCTGGTAATGCAAGCAGCCATTTACCTAGCCTTTTACGATTTTACGGCCCAGCAAATTACTGTCACCAGCCCTAAATGCCAAGTACTACTCGGGTACCACCCGACTCGCCACCAGAATCATTTCATCCTACACCCGACGGTATCGGAAAATGCTACAATCCGGTCCCGGAGTAGACATCAAACTTTTCCAGACGCACAACGCCTGGTGCCCCATGGCCGTTCTAGAGTAATTGGTAAACTCTGCTGTCCGACCCATCAGAGGACAGCCCTCTACTACCTTTCCCAACTGAACCCCTAAGCGGGAACCAGTTCATCAGCCACGTCAGAACGCTCCTGAGCATCTTGGGCCTTGACCCAGGACGTTACTCAGGACATTCTTTCGCATTGGAGCAGCCTCAGCAACATCGTGAG
Organism: Rana muscosa; assembly: GCA_029206835.1. Classification (NCBI taxonomy): domain Eukaryota; kingdom Metazoa; phylum Chordata; class Amphibia; order Anura; family Ranidae; genus Rana; species Rana muscosa. The sequence continues at coordinate 435,155,769 of CM055120.1, forward strand.
GCAGAGTTCCAGACCACGCAATCAGGAAGATGGGCAGGTGGAAATCCACGTGTTTCGCCCGATACGTCCCCAATCCTCAAGCAGAAATATCACGAGTCCTTAACAGACTCGCTCTGTAGTTAATTATCTTACACAATAAAACATTTCCCTTCCTAATCAAGTGTAATTTTGGCCCCTTCTCTTGGCATACCGTCCAGCAGGCCAGGCCACACTTCAGGTCTTATTTGTGTTGTTAGTCTTGTGACGTGTTTATGTGATCCATATCTCTTCAGACAGAGGGCTCCGACCATAAAAAATATATATATATATATATATATATATATATATATATATATATATACCGTATTTATCGGCGTATAACACGCACTTTTTTCCCCTGAAAATCAGGGGAAAATCGTGGGTGCGTGTTATACGCCGATACTGTCATCCCTGAGCTGTCTCCGCTGACTGTGAGCGGAGCGGAGCGAGATACACATAGCCGAATGTACTCGGCTATACTCGGCTTTTCTCGGCTCCGCTCACAGTCACGCCCAGTCCCGCCATTGGACCTGTGTTATGTCCATCATAGGGCGGGACTCGGCGTGACTGTGAGCGGAGCCGAGAAAAGCCGAGTATAGCCGAGTACACTCGGCTATGTGTATCTCGGCGGCGGCTCCGCCCAGTCCCTGCGTCCCCGGCGTTCGCACAGTCTCGGCGCCAATTTTAAAATGATGCACGGCGACTCTGGGGGCAAGGCTGCACGGCGACTCTGGGGGCAAGGCTGCACGGCGACTCTGGGGGCAAGGCTGCACGGCGACTCTGGGGCAAGGCTGCACGGCGACTCTGGGGCAAGGCTGCAATGGACACTGACAAGGCTGCACTGTGACAAGGCTGCAATGGACACTGACAAGGCTGCACTGTGACAAGGCTGCAATGGACACTGACAAGGCTGCAATGGACACTGACAAGGCTGCATTTAAATGTAAGTTATTTTTCTTAAACTTCCCTGCTAAAAGTTTTTTTCCCTAAAATTTCCTCCTAAACTTGGGGTGCGTGTTATACGCCGGTGCGTGTTATACGCCGATAAATACGGTATATATATATAACATTTTTGGTCACTTTCTAGAGGTTTATCTTTGCACAGGTTTATATATAATCACTGATCACTACTCACTCTTAATATAGTTATTTTTTATATGGGATGCGACTTATTGGGATACAGGCACACTACTACATTTACTACTATCATATAGATTACCGTATTTATCAGCGTATAACACGCACCCTAACTTTAAGAGGGAAGTTTCAGGAAAAAAACTTTCCACAGCCCCTTGCATATAACACGCAGGCACAGTTTACCCTCTATTTTCAGGGTAAAAAAGTGAGTGTTATACGCCAATAAATACAGTAATTTGTAAAATAAAGAGAAGAATTTGGGGACTTTAAATGAGGCTAAAACCAAAGAGGTAATGCCTCCATCCCGGGTATCATTAGTTAGAAAAGGGTTCTGCCACCCAGGTGAAAGCGGTTTCCTCTCCCTCATCAGTGATTGCCTGCGTGACGCGAGAGGGCTGGTCTGAGCGGCACACCTATAACAGGCAGTACCTGGCAGGTCTCATACATACTTCACTTCATATCTCCCACCAGGATACTTCCATGTATATGGATGTCGGCTTCTGATTGCCAATAGGTACACCTTACCCTTTACTCCCACGCTTCCAAAGTTTATTTGTGCATTTTCTTTTCACTTCTAATTTTGTTGTTTTTTCTCCTCTTCACTACCTCTTTTCACATCTTTTTTCACCAGTCTCTTTTTTTTTCTTTTCCTTCTCTTTCTCCTCACTTATCTCACCTCACCTCTATTTTTAATTCTGCCTTTTCTCAATCTTTTTCACCTTTTTCATACATTCACAACACTATCATTCACATTTATTCCTATTGTCTTTCCACTTAGGTCCCCACCCGGGGATTATCACATCACACCCCTGCCAGGGCACTTATTCACACCCACCAGCTCCTCACCTGCCTGTGTTGGATGTTGCCGCCCTACCAAGCCAGCTCAACGTCTGGAGGTGGGGCCCCCCTGAGAGCTGGCGATTCTGGATTGCATGCTGCAGTTGCGCAGCTGCTGATGTAAGTTGCACGCAAGGACTTTATATAATTGTTTCAATTCCAAAATAATATAACATATCCCCTTTCCCCTCTATATCCCAATATAATTAGTGGCAATACTCATTTAAATATATATCCTCCTTTTTTAGATTACCCCATGGTTTTTTGCTCTTGATGAGCGGTTATCAGACCGCGAAACGCGTAGAGCCACCAAACTCTGACCATCACTATATACCATGGATTAATTTTTATCATTGACTGATGTGTCTAATTTATGCTACATGTACCACTGTGGTATATATTTTGTTTTTCTCTTCCTCCCCTCCCCTATTCCTATTTATGCAAGGATTTTTTAGACCAATCAGGTACTTGTTACACTTTGGTTAAATATACATTGTCTTGAGTTACCAAGTGTTTTTTACTGAAAATATTTTTTATTACTGACTGTGTATCTGTATGTAATTTATGCTATATATGTATCCAAAATTATTTAGAGGCTGTATGCCCACAAATGTTGTTTGAATGGTGTTCAAATAAAATACATGATTCTACCAGTCGCTCGACTTTCTATTCTTCTTCGTCCACTTCCCCTTCCCCCTTTTCTAACTATAGATTAATTTGTGTCACTGTAGTGGGAATCCCCATTGTTGGGTACCCCAGGTAGCACCAACACTCCAATTGTGTTTTGTATTTACTATCAGACCCCCTTGTGGAGCTCTTTAGGGGGGGCAGCAACCTTTTCTTTAATTTTGTCCTAAGCGCGGTACTCTCCTGCCTGCTAGTCAGGGATGAACGATGCGGCGGGCAGAGTTACAAGCATCAATCTCCCTGTATAGATTTAAATAAAGTCTGACAGCCGCTTCTCCCCGGGCCCTCCCCCCCGGCTATCAGCTGCTTTAGCGAAATCTATACAGGGTGATCGGTGCTTGCAACTCCCCCCGCTGCACCGATCACCGCTGACTGTCCCCATATCCCCCCTCTGTGTCCTCCTCCATGCTCCGTGCCCCCCTCCGTTCTGCTGCTGTCCTCCCCTCCAGTTTTCCTCCGTGTTCCCCTCCGTTCTGCTGTCCCCCTCCATGTCCTTCTCCGCCCCCTCTGTCCTCGATCTGTCAGGATGGAGAGCAGAGGTAGGAGCCGGTAAACCCAGGGGCGGATCCAGAGTCTAGTCTCGGGAGGGTCACTGCCAGAAAATACCTTTTTTGGGGGCAATTTATCGGGGAAATGGCTGGTATTGGCGCTTCAATCATCACTGCACCATGGTTATTATGGTCTCAGGATGATTGAAGTGCATTATTTCTAATATTACATTGTAATAAAAAAAGAAATGGTTCAACTCACCATAATGCAGAATCAGTCGCCTGTCACCAAATGTGTATTGTCACTTGCCCCGTCACCTGCCACCAAATGTGGATTGTCACTTGCCACACGTTGCGGATTGTCACTTCTAACGTCGCCCGCCACACGTTGCGGATTGTCACTTGCCACACGTTGCAGATTGTCACTTGCCACGTCACCTGCCACCAGATGCGGATTTTCACTTGCCATGTCACCTGCCACCAGATGCGGATTGTCACTTGCCACGTCGCCTGCCACCAAATGCGGATTGTCACTTGCCACGTCGCCTACCACCAAATGCGGATTGTCACTTGCCACGTCGCCTGCCACCAAATGCGGATTGTCACTTGCCACGTCGCCTGCCACCAAATGCGGATTGTCACTTGCCACGTCGCCTGCCACCAAATGCGGATTGTAACTTGCCACACATTGCGGATTGTCACTTGCCACGTCGCCCACCACACGTTGCGGATTGTCACTTGCCACGTCACCTGGCACACGTTGCGGATTGTCACTTGCCACACGTTGCAGATTGTCACTTGCCACGTCACCTGCCACCAGATGCGGATTGTCACTTGCCACGTCGCCTGCCACCAAATGCGGATTGTCACTTGCCACGTCGCCTGCCACCAAATGCGGATTGTCACTTGCCACGTCGCCTGCCACCAAATGCGGATTGTCACTTGCCAAACGTTGCGGATTGTCACTTGCCACGTCACGGATTGTCACTTGCCACGCATTGCAGATTGTCACTTGCCACGTCACCTGCCACCAGATGCAGATTGTCACTTGCCATGTCACCTGTCACACATTGCGGATTGTCACTTGCCATGTCACCTGTCACACATTGCGGATTGTCACTTGCCACGTCACCTGCCACCAGATGCGGATTGTCACTTGCCACGTCACCTGCCACCAGATGCGGATTGTCACTTGCCACACGTTGCATATTGTCACCTGCTGTGTCACTTTCCTGCTAAAGGTGCTCTGTCCCAAAGTCAGGCAGCAGAGAGATGATGTAATCTCTCTGCTGCCCACGGCTGCCTGCACAGTGAGGGCAGAACTGCAAGGATGCAGGGTGGGCGCCAGGAGATGAGGTCACCGAGCCGCCCAGCTACCCACTCACCGACTGAGCGCCCGCTATCTCGCCCGCGGAGCCGCACACCCGTGGACTTGCGGAAAGGCCCGCCCACGGAATCGCGGAGTCGCCCACACACCTGCGGACTCGCGGAACGGCCGAATCGCAGAGTCACCCGCAGAGCTGCCCGCTCTCACCTGCATTCTTGGAGGGGGCAATTGCCCCGTTGCCTCCCCCTGGCTCCGCCCCTGGGTAAACCCGGCGCCTTGCTTTTCTGAATGGACAGAGTCAGTGATCACTGACTGTCCATTCATATAACTAAAACATCGTAACCTGTGTTTACGATATCTCCGTTTATAAATGAAGAGGAGCCTCTGTCTCCTCTCCATTCATTTTCAGTGCAGCTGAGGCTGCTGAGAAAGGGACTGGGGAATCTCTGTTCTCAGTCCCTTTCTCTGTCTCAAAGGGGAGATGACAGGGGTCTGTTAAGCCACTTCTACACATACATCATCCAGCCTGTTCCGGGTTGGTGGCACGTAGCACGCACTCCAAAGCGGATTGCGGCGGCAGGGGGATCATGTGATCACTATGCGATCACATGATCACAATGTCAACAGAGATTATGAATGAATTTCATTCGGAACAGCAGTGATTCCTATAGTGATGTTGTGATTGGCCTACAGCTATCACATGGCACCTGGGCCATCACAATGTGATAACTGTGGGCCAATCACAGCACATAATAGTAATCGCAGCGGTTATAAATGTAACCCATTTATGACAGTTCAAAACATTGCTATTACCATGATCATCACTGTAACAGCAAGGTGTAAAAAAATAAAAATCTCTGATCACCCGCCTGTAGTAGTACAGTGTCATTATGGGGGTACTGAACAACTCAGGTAAAAGTATGTTAAAAAAAATAAATATGAAAATTGAATAAAAAATGACCGTATTTTTCTGCTTAAAATTGGGGGGAAATCGTGGGTGCGTGTTATACGCCCAAACGACTGCCTCGGAGGGGAAGGAGGAAACGAGCGCCGCCGAAATAGACAGAGCCGAGTGTACTGTGTACTCGGCTCCGCTCGCAGTCATGCCCAGTACCGCCTATTAGCATTTCTGTCCTGCCATTGGACCGGTGTAATGTCCATCATAGGAGCCGGGCCAAAGGGCGGGACTGCGAGACAAACCGAGAGGAGCCGAGTACACAGGACATCCGGCTCTGTCTATCTCGGCGGCACTCGTGAGTGACTATTTTAGATATTTTGATATCACTATTAGACTTTCATTTCCATAGTTGAAATGGTAATATATATAGTGTTTGTAGATTAACTACATTAAGGAAATCTCAGTGGCACATGGCACCGCCTGGGTCTGGTTTACTGAAGATATCGCTGCTCAATCTAAACTGAGCCATGATGCTAATGTGCAAATGCCCATTTCCTGGCATTTATCAAACTAAAAATGACTGTCGCTAATCTAAAAGAGCCATTTAGTGCACTACTGCGTGCTTTAAGATGGCAATTCAAAGTGTGCCTGTTGGGCAAGGCTGCAGATGGACACTGATAAGGCTGCATTGATGGGCATTTAAAATGTAATTTTTTTCCCTAAACTTCCCTCCTAAAAGTTTTTTTCCTTAAACGTCCCTCCTAAACTTTGGGTGCGATAAATAGTTTTTTTTTTATATACATACTGCTACCAGTCAGTATCCCAGATCACTGCCACACCAGTCATTTTATGATGCTGTACTGCACTGGTGACAGTATGTAAAAAATAAATAAAAAAAGGATCGTGGAAAAAAAATAACACCACATTTTTAGTTACCGTATTTATCGGCGTATAACACGCACCGGCGTATAACACGCACCCCAAGTATAGGAGGGAATTTTAGGGAAAAAAACTTTTAGGAGGGAAGTTTAAGGAAAAAAAAAAACCTTACATTTAAATGCAGCCTTACCAGTGTCCGTTGCAGCCTTGTCAGTGCAGCCTTGCCAGCAATGTCCAGTGCAGCCTTTGCCCAGTGTCCAGTGCAGCCTTTGCCCAGTGTCCAGTGCAGCCTTTGCCCAGTGCAGCTTTACCAAGTGTCCAGTGCAGCCTTTGCCCAGTGTAGCTTTGCCCAGTGCAGCTTTACCCAGTGTCCAGTGCAGCCTTTGCCCAGTGCAGCCTTTGCCCAGTGCCCAGTGCAGCCTTTGCCCAGTGTCCAGTGCAGCCTTTGCCCAGTGCAGCCTTTGCCCAGTGTCCAGTGCAGCTTTGTCCAGTGCAGCCTTTGCCCAGTGTCCAGTGCAGCTTTGCCCAGTGTCCAGTGCAGCCTTTGCTAAGTGCAGCCTTTGCCCAGTGTCCAGTGCAGCCTTGCCCCAGTTTGCAAAATTGGCGCCGCCGAGATCGCCGCAGAGACTGGGCGGAGCGGGGCGAACGCCGCCGAGAACGCAGGGACTGGGCGGAGCCGAGATACACATAGCCGAGTGTACTCGGCTATACTCGGCTTTTCTCGGCTTCGCTCACAGTCACGCCGAGTCCCGCCCTATGATGGACATATCACAGGTCCAATGGCGGGACTGGGCGTGACTGTGAGCAGAGCCGAGAAAAGTCGAGTATAGCCGAGTACACTCGGCTATGTGTATCTCGGCGGCGATCGCTGCGCTCCGTCAGCGGAGATCGCCGGGATCAGTGGGTATCGGCGTATAACACGCACCCACGATTTTCCCCTGATTTTAAGGGGAAAAAAGTGCGTGTTATACGCCGATAAATACGGTAATTTATTCATTTTCCAAATATTGTGACAAAAATTAACACTTCAAAAACTCGCCATGCCTCTTACGAAATACATAAGATTCTCCACTTTCCAAAAAGGGGTCATTTGTTTGTTTTTTTTGTACTGTCCTGGCATTTTAAGGGCCTCAAGAAATTATAGGATTGATAAATTTTCAAATATATATACCATAGTTTGTAGATGCTATTACTTTCACACAAACCAATTAAAACACACACTTATTGATTTATTAATTTACCAGAGACATGTAGTAGAACGGCTCTAAAAATTTACACTCGCCTACTAGCATTTTGCAAGTGGAAAATGATTGAGGGCAAGCTTGGGCTGCCTCCGGGGGGGGTGGTTTTGAGAGCGGGGATCGCCAGCTGTAAAAGCTTTCACTTAAATTGCAGTCTGCTTGCTGTCACACACAGAAAGCCTCTTGGCCCGGGTACTTTGATAGGCAGAACACTGGTCTAATGCCGGGACGTGTGACGTCTATCAAAGGCGGCGGGACTGTGTTTGATGGCGAGTGGACTGCAATTCAAATGAAAGCGGGTACAGCTGGCAATCCCCATTCTGGTGATCTGGCTGGCTCTCCTCTTCCTCCCCTCTCTTTCTCTGCACAGGTCATGCTTCATTGATGAACACAGGTGAGTTGCATTGGTGGGCACACTGGCACAGGTCATGCTGCATTGGTGGGCATAGGTCAGGCACCCTAGGGGGTGGGGGGAGACCAAAACATTGTAAAAGTGATCATGTGGCTATACAGAAGCCTGGATGATTTTAACTTTGCAGTCGGGAGATGGCTGTGGAAAATGGGCACAAGCCGATGGCTGCTTTACGCTTTACTCTTCAAACATACATAGTACATTCAAAGAGCTGAACTAGTTAAAGACTCCAAATGCATGTGGTATAAGTTACAACTCTTTGACGCATCAGGCCATTAAATAATACATATATTGTATAAATAAATAAAACTAGGCCTAGTACCTACTGGTACATTCTTACCCAGAGGGGACGCATTTGGTGCTTTGGGTGCTGGTCGTCTTCGTGCTTTGGGGCTGCTGGTTGGGGTAATTCCATACCATGGATGACCTGGCTTTAGATTATTCTCATCTGATTCTTGTTCCTCATCATCCTCAAATGGATTGTAGGGTTCAGGCTTTGACGGGCTCTGACTTGCAACTTCTTCTGATTCTTTGGAGCCCTTTTCCACATCATCCTTAATCTGTATTACAGAAGGAGGTGGTGGGGCAGCCCTTCTTTTAGGCTCACTTGCTGCCACCAAAGAAATCCAAGGAGGATCTTTAGGTTTTCCATCCTCTTCCCTATAAGGAGAGCAACATCACATATATAAGATGCAAAACGAAATCTTCTTGCCATAATAACCAGGGTTACATTTATAGAAACCCCCAAACCGTCTACAGATAACATTGCAGGTTTTGATAATTCATTGACAGCAGACAAAAAATCCAAATATTGTTATCCTCCATTTAACTAACACTTTTCCCGCTTTGCCAATTTGCTCTTTGGATCTCCTAGGTTTTGATATTCTTTGTTTCCAATTTGCCAGTATGCTGTATGATAATGACATTCCTGGCAGAAAAATCGATGGATGCTTGTAATATGTGTGTAATGCATTTAAGCACATCTACAAGCGTCAATAGCTTGGGAGTTAATTATGCTGCTGTGAAGCCAATCTGTGGGTGCCAAGCACTGGATGGTCGCGGGCACTCGTTGACCATCCGGCAGAGACAAGGCAGATCTCTGTCCTGAAAGGTGAGGAAGGGATGGATTTTGTGTCCTTGCAAAGCAGGGAATGAAATCCATCACTTCCCTGAGTAAAAGCAGCACACATAGTACAGTAAAACACTGGTTAGGCACACTGTTAACCCTTTGATCACCCTAGATGTTTAAACCTTTCTCAGCAAGTGTCATTAGTAAAGTGACAGAAGAAATACCGCATTCGGTATTCAACTACAAATTCTTAGCAAATTGAACACTTGCACAATTGTTACCACATGCAGTGTTTTACTGCATAAGATTAGCCGTTTTTAACTCTTAGTTAATCAACCTCTTTGTGGGAACCAGTGACACTAATACAAAATATGATTTACGGTTTTACATCGTGGGACTAGGGCTGGGAAAAAAATCGATTTTAATCTTGAATCGAGTTTTGAGTTCAAATCGATTCAGATTTGAAGAAAATCGATTTTTTTAGATTTAAAAAAAAAAAAAAAATTATATATATATATATATATATATATATATATATATATATATATATATATATATATATTTTCCTTCAAAGTTTCTGTAGCAGGGCTGCAGGGGGCGATATCTGGAATGGCACTGGGCGGTGTTACCCCAATTACATCTACTCGCCGTAGCCGCCGCGAGGAGATGTAATGTAACACTAACTAACCGCAAGCCGCCGTCTGCCTACCTGATCAGCGTGTCATGCAGACAGACGGCGGCCATTGCAGTGTTCAAAAGCCGTGCCTCCCGAGTCCTCGTCTGTGATAGGCGGAACACTCAATTTCACAGCAGGCAGTGTTCAGCCTATCACGGACATCCTCTCATCCTCGTCTGTGTTATGAGGATGAGCGGATGTCCGTGATAGGCGGAACACTGAATGCTGGGAAATTGAGTGTTCCGCCTATCACAGACGAGGAGGAGGCGCGGCTTTTGAATACTGGAATGGCCGCCGGTGTAGCAGTAAAATCCGTATCCCATGGAAATCTGCATCAGGTACGGGCACAGTGATTGAAGCATAGGCACAGTGAGGCACGGGCACAGTGAGGCACGGGCACAGTGAAGAATGGGCACAGTGAGGCACGGGCACAGTGAGGCACGGGTACAGTTCAATTCAACTAAGAGTAACCTCAAGATTTTTTGTTGTTTTATTAGCTAAATCCAAATACAGTATTAATAATTTGGATGTTTAACAATCTTTGTTGCACACGGCACACTGACTTTGCAGTTAGAGAAAGGGTTTGCCTTTGCAATTTTGTTTGTTGATGCACTTCAATTAATATAATTAAAAAAAAATCGAATCGAATATCGATTTTTTTGGGGGGGAAAAATCGCCCAGCCCTACGTGGGACACTATTTTTTTCCTCTTTACTTTTCTCTTTACTTTTCTGTTTATTTTTTAATAAAAGAATTGTCAAAAACTGTTTTTATTACGTTGTGACACTTTTTTGGTGAATGGGTAGGGGTACTATGTACCCGATACTCATTCAAATGGAGGGGGGGTGGGATCTGGAGGCCCCCTTCCTAAAGGGGGCTTCCAGATTCCAATTAGCCCCCTGCCCACAGACCCGCACAACCACAGGCCACAGTTATGGGGATGAGGCTCTTGTCCTCATCAACATGGGGACAAGGTGCTTTGGGGTGGGGGGTGCACGCACATCCCCCACCACTTTCCTAATCTGCTGTACTGCATACCCGGATAAGGGCCTGGTATGGACTGGGGGGGCCCACAACGGTTTTTTTTTTCATACTTTTTAATTGTCCGTTTTTTTTTTTTTGTTTTTTTTTACAAACAGTTGTCAACGAGGAGTCATCGGTTGTTATGGGCGCGGAGGTCGGCTTCCTACTAATTAGCAACCAGCCATTTGTCAAAAAACAGCATGTGATACCGTCAGCAAAACCCTGGTGGTAATTAATCACATGCCTTTTAATGCTCTGGTCCATTTGTGAATTGGATTTAAAAGCTTTTTATGTGGTATTTACCGGCATATTGTTTTTTCCGGTAAATGCCGCATAATCGTTATTTTTTTTTTTTTGAATTGGACTTAGTTTACCGCATTTGATTATTTATGCAAAGGATACCCTTATCGCGTGCGGTAAATGTTAGTGAATTGACCCCAAAGTGTCAGTTAGTGTGTGACTGTCCCCACAATATCGCAGTCCCGCTATAAAAGTCGACGATCGCTGCCACACACACCAAAGATTGTAGATGCTATAACTTTTGCACATATTAATCAATATACACTTATTTGGGTTTTTATTACCAAAAATATGTAGCAGAAATAGGATTTTTTACTCACCGTAAAATCCTTTTCTCTGAGTTCATGGACTGACACAGCTTCCTATTGACAAGTGGGTATTATCCTATCTTTAGGAGTGACTAGGCAGAAAAACGTGTAAAAAGTGTTACATCACACCTTCTACAGCACCGCCCAGGGGGTGGACCCTCTGGGTATAATCCCTCTCTCTGCACCTCGCAGATCAATTTGTCAAAAAGCAGTACAAACTTAAAACGAGAGGTGGGTGCTGTGTCAGTCCATTAACTCAGAGAAAAGGATTTTACGGTGAGTAAAAAATCCTATTTACTCTTTCGTTCATGGACGGACACAGCTTCCTATTGACAAGTGGGACGTCCCAAAGCAGTATCAAAAACGAGGGGTGGGAACAGCATTAAAACAACTTCACCCCAAAACAAAACTCCTCAACAGAGGAGTTGCAACTCTAAAACAGCCGCAATACCTTGCGGCCGAAGAAGCATCCGAAGATGCACACACACCAACTTGTAAAGTTTAGTGAAAGTGTGAACGGACGAGCAGGTCGCCACCTTACACACCTGGTGAAATAGACGCTAGATGCTCTCAGAGCTCGGGCAGCGTCCAAAAAATACAACGAATACAACGATTCCTAGGATTCGACGGATGAAGACACAAGGATGGTAGTACAATGTCTTCCTTGAGATGAAAGGTCGAAGACCCTAGGAAGAAAAGAAGGCTGTGGACGCAGCACCACCTATCCTTGTGGAAGATATGATAAGGAGCCTTGCATGACAAGGCTACCGGCTCAGAAAACCGTCTTAACTGACGTAAACCAAGAGGCACCTCTTGCCCTGCTCGAATGGGCCGGGAAAGGGAGGCAAATGAAATAATAATAATACTGCGCCAACTCTAAATACTAAATGAAGCAGCCAAACATAAAATCAGACAGGATATATAAAATGTATAAAAAATTATATAATGTGGCGCTGTGAGAAGTAGTAAAGAACCCTACTTCGTGTATAGCACAATGGTGCACATAAAACAAAGATAAAAATTTAATGTAGGTGAAGACAAACTCATATAAGGCGTCACAGATGAGTATGTAAAATAATGAATAATGTCCAATCTTGTCACATATGAAAAAAAAATTCATAGGTCAGAATCCAACAAGGAGCTGCATCGTTTGAAAATAGGTTTAAAGGGTGCATCTATCACATTTTCTTTATAGGCATATAGGATATATGACATCACCCGGGAGTGCCTTCACCTTGGGCCAATGGGGGAGAAGTAAATGCTCTTACCGAACAGAGTGGACCCAGCTCACCGTACAGTGGTGGATCAACAAAGCTTTGTCCACTCTGTGGACCCAAGGAACAGTCAGGATCTGCAAGACACCTCCTTCATTATGCCGACAGCACCACTGGTCCGTATTTCCAACCCAAAAAGGAAGAAATCCTGTTGTAAGGGAATGACCCCTCAGTTTTCAGCAATCATAAAAAATTGAAAATAAAAAGAAGGGAAGTCCTCCACATAGCGTAAATCCAGGAGATTTATTTGGAAATCCTTAAAATGTTCAAATGAATGAACAGCAGCAAAAAGTCCAAATACAAGTATAAAATATAAAAAAGCGTGGTATGAGCAGCTGGAGCTGGCTTATGAACCCGACCGGTTTCGTCTTAAACAGACATCAACTGGGGCATATTTCAGCTAGCTGTTCCCCACGCTTATATGAAAGAAATTAAACACTAATCATCAGCATATGTGTCCCATTACACTTCCTGTTTCCGGGATCACTATGTCTTCTGAAAATGGCCAGAATCCTCCCATAAGTGATCACAAGTGATTTTCTACCAATAGGGAGACTCCACACTTCCAAAGCATACTAGAGTGTCATCAGCCAATATAGTGACTGAGATGCGGATAGGCCGAATAAACCACATGACCTATGTGTTTATCCGCAAAGCAGGCTGGGAATTGTAGTCCCACATTGAGTTCTAAATAATAAAAAGCATTTAAAAACATAGCAAAAAACATTACGCAATCGGCCCGTGCGACGACCACGTCTGCCCGCAGCTGAGCTGGGATATATAATCCCACGATATGCCCTAAGGCTATAATCACGGAGACCTTTATTCCCCAGCCTATCCATATTGCGATGGACGACCTACGTCAGCACGCAATCCGTCACACGGAAGCCGGTGCACACTGGGAAATGTTGTATCTCAGTGTGTGGAGACATGTGATCTGGCCTGTCACAACACCAGAAACACTGCATTATAGACGGAGATTGGCTAACAAAGGATAATGCCTCTCCGCTATATATATGAATAAGGTATATTGAATATTAAATATAATACCCCATGGATTATATAAAATTGACTAAATATTTAAGACATTGTATCCCGGATAGCAAGAATGTCATGAAAGATTTCAAAAACCCATTAAATGCAAGATCGCTGTATGTATCTGTATATTAACCCTATAATATCTAGCACATAGAATAGCATTGTGTTCTCAAAGGGGATATACACAACGGAGCCTCAGGGTAAACAATCATAGAAAAATATTGCATATAGATGACCAGAAATATTTGCCTACATTTGAAACATTTAATCCAAACCTAAACAAATATATATGAGAAAATGAAATTAAAATGAAATTAAAATAAAAAATATATAAAAAATATATAAAAAAGGTGAGCCAAACTTATATTAGCAATAGCCAATACATATATGATATTCTCTTTACTGCAAACTATGTATCTACTTCCCGTAACACTAGGGGCCATCAGGCATATTGTTAGGCTTGACCTAATAAAAGCATTAATATCCCATTCTACGTTAAGGCCGAATGGTCTAACATTTTAACTGGTGTATCCAGTAGGTTTCCAATCTGGAGAACTCCTAAGACGAGATTCACCTCTCCAGTTGGGAACGAACTTATCAATAATTTGAAACCTAGTCCCGGTCGGATTTTTGTTATGAAATTCTAGATAATGTCTTGGGACACTATGGTTCGTCTTACCCTTTTTTTATACTAGTCAAATGTTCGCCCACCCTTTTAGAAAATGTGCGAATAGTACGTCCGACGTATTGTTTCCCGCAAGGGCAGGTAAGTAAGTAAACAATGTACTTTGTCGCACAGGTGGTAAAGTTTTTCATTTGATAGTTAATGCCCGTAGATGTTGATCTAAAGGTGTCAGTTTTTCGTCATCCACATATATTAACTTGACACACCTTACACTTCCTACAAGGATAGTGGGCCTAGAGGTGTGGAAAGAAAACTGGTACAACTGGGGGATCGATAACATTAGGTGCAATACGACTTCTTAATGATGATGCTCCTCTGTATGTTACTCCTGCTTTTTCCGGGAGTGTTGGGCCCAGTATTTGATCATTTTTGAGAACTCTCCAATGTCTTTGGAAAATTTCCTTAATCTGCTGTGAAGGGTGCAACTTTGTGCGACCTTCAAGAGGGTTGGTTTATGCCAGATTTAGTAAAGAAAGACACGCTGATGGAACAGCTGTGTCTTGGGCTATTTAGTTCAGAGGTGATTATGGATCAGGGCTCCACCCAATAGAGAGGAAGTCTGTGTGCATGAGAGTCGAGTGGGCTCTCATCCTCTGAAGTGGAGTCAAAGGCGGTGCATGTCTGCAGGTGGCAGACACCGTTAGTGATACAGCAACAAAGGTGCTGACCAGGAGAAGCTAGGAGAAAGCTGAAACTCTTGGACACTGTTTGGGTCTGAGGAACAGACCGTCAGGCCTAGGCTAAAGGCCTGGATCGCTAGAAGGTAAAGCAATGAGGCTACTGTTAGTATGAAAGATACAGGAATGGTGGAACCCCCCTGTGAATACTACAGATGTGTTTGTGAACTTTCGTGCTTTTAAATAAAAATGGGCTACCATGCCCTTAAACGGAGTTGCTGACTGGCTTGCATCACTGGAAATACGCATCCACCACAAGAGCCAACAACCCCCAATCTTACACTGCTTATGTTGAACCGAGAATGTTGTGAATAAAGACCATTTATATTTCGAATCCTGAGTGGATTTCTCTCGTTCTCTGAGTAAAGAGTCCCTCTCAATGATGGCAATATTATTAATCTCCTCATCTATAGTAGAGGGTTGATATCCCTTGTCTACAAACATGGCTTTAAGTATGTTGGCTTGATGTTGGAAATCAGACAAGTTAGAGCAATTACGCCTAATTCTTAGTAACTGACTCCGTGGTACCACGGAGTCAGTTACTAAGAATTAGGCGTAATTGCTCTAACTTGTCTGATTGTCGGAATTGCTTTAACTTGCCTGATTGTCAGGTTTGTAGACAAGGGATATCAACCCTCTACTATAGATGAGGAGATTAATAATATTGCCATCATTGAGAGGGACTCTTTACTCATAGAACGAGAGAAATCCACTCAGGATTCAAAATATAAATGGTCTTTCTTCACAACATTCTCAGTTCAACATAAGCAGATTAAGGACATTTTCCAAAGACATTGGAGAGTTCTCAAAAATGATCAAATACTGGGCCCAACACTCCCGGAAAAAGCAGGAGTAACATACAGAGGAGCATCATCATTAAGAAGTCGTATTGCACCTAATGTTATGGATCCCCCAGTTGTACCAGTTTTCTTTCCACACTTCAAGGACTACTATCCTTGTAGGAAGTGTAAGGTGTGTCAAGTTAATATATGTGGATGACGAAAAACTGACACCTTTAGATCAACATCTACGGGCATTAACTATCAAATGAAAAACTTCACCACATATGCGACAAAGTACATGGTTTACTTACTTACCTGCCCTTGCGGGAAACAATACGTCAGACTTACTATTCGCACATTTTCTATAAGGGTGGGCGAACATTTGACTAGTATAAAAAAGGGTAAGATGAACCATAGTGTCCCAAGACATTATCTAGAATTTCATAACAAAAATCCGACCGGGACTTAGTTTCAAATTATTGATAAGTTCGTTCCCAACTGGAGAGGTGAATCTCGTCTTAGGGGGGTCTCCAGATTGGAAACCTACTGGATACACCAGTTAAAATGTTATAGACCGTTCGGCCTTAACGTAGAATGGGATATTAATGCTTTTATTAATCAAGCCTAACAATATGCCTGATGGCCCCTAGTGTTACGGGAAGTAGATACATGTTTGCTGTAAGGAGAATATCATATATGTATTGGCTATTGCTAATATAAGTTTGGCTCACCTTTTTTATATATTTTTTTATTTTAATTTAATTTTAATTTTAATTTCATTTTCTCATATATATTTGTTTAGGTTTAGATTAAATGTTTCAAATGTAGGCAAATATTTCTGGTCATCTATATGCAATATTTTTCTATGATTGTTTACCCTGAGGCTCCGTTGTGTATATCCCCTTTGGGAACACAATGCTATTCTATGTGCTAGATATTATAGGGTTAATATACAGATACATACAGCGATGTTGCATTTAATGGGTTTTTGAAGTCTTTCATGACATTCTTGCTATCCGGGATACGTCTTAAATATTTAGTCAATTTTATATAATCCATGGGGTATTATATTTAATATTCAATATACGTTGTTCATATATATAGCGGAGAGGCATTATCCTTTGTTAGCCAATCTCCGTCTATAATGCAGTGTTTCTGGTGTTGTGACAGGCCAGATCACATGTCTCTACACACTGAGATACTACATTTCCCAGTGTGCACCGGCTTCCGTGTGACTGATTGCGTGCTGACGCAGGTCGTCCATCGCAATATGGATAGGCTGGGGAATAAAGGTCTCCGTGATTATAGCCTTAGGGCGTATTGCGGGATTATATAACCCAGCTCAGCTGCGGGCAGACGCGGTCGTCGCACGGGCCGATTGCGTAATGTTTTTTGCTATGTTTTTAAATGCTTTTTATTATTTAGAACTCAATGTGGGACTATGATTCCCAGCCTGCTTTGCAGATAAACACATAGGTCATGTGGTTTATTCGGCCTATCCGCACCTCAGTCACTATCTTGGCTGATGACACACTAGTATGCTTTGGAAGTATGGAGTCTCCCTATTGGTAGAAAATCACATGTGATCACTTATAGGAGGAGTCTGGCCATTCTCATAAGACATAGTGATCCCGAAAAACAGGAAGTGTAATGGGACACATATGCTGATGATTAGTGTTTAATTTCTTTCTTCATATAAGCGTGGGGAACAGCTAGCTGAAATATGCCCCAGTTGATGTCTGTTTAAGACAAAACCGGTTGGGTTCATACGCCAGCTCCTGCTTCTCATACCACGCTTTTTTATATTTTATACTTGTATTTGGACTTTTTGCTGCTGTTCATTCATTTGAACATTTTAAGGATTTCCAAATAAATCTCCTGGATTTACGCTATGTGGAGGACTTCCCTTCTTTTTATTTTCTATTTTTTATGATTGCTGCAAACTGAGGGGTCATTCCCTTACATCAGGATTTCTTCCTTTTCGGGTTGGAAATACGGACCAGTGGTGCTGTCGGCATAAGGAAGGAGGTGTCTTGCAGATCCTGACTGTTCCTTGGGTCCTCAGAGTGGACAAAGCTTTGTTGATCCACCACCATACGGTGAGCTGGGTCCACTCTGTTCGGTAAGAGCATTTACTTCTCCCCCATTGGCCCAAGGTGAAGGCACTCCCGGGTGATGTCATATATCCTATATGCCTATAAAGAAAATGTGATAGATGCACTCTTTAAACCTATTTTCAAACGATGCAGCTCCTTGTTGGATTCTGACCTATGAACTTTTTTTCATATGTGACAAGATTGGACATTATTCATTATTTTACATACTCATCTGTGACGCCTTATATGAGTTTGTCTTCACCTACATTATATTTTTGTTTATTATGGGTATGATCAATATTCCAGTTTAATTGCTGGTTTCTGTTGTGCACCTATACACTATACCAATTATTTCACTGTTGGGATTTTTCTAGTATTTACTTACATTTTCATTACATTCATTTGTGTACACCTATTGTGTACAAACGTTTTGTTTGACACCATATTTTTATGTGCACCATTGTGCTATACACGAAGTAGGGTTCTTTACTACTTCTCTCACAGCGCCACATTATATAATTTTTTTTATACGGGAAAGGGAGGCACCTGACCCTTCATGGCGTAAGCCTGATTACGATCTGTCGGATCCACCTAGAGATGGTGGCCGACAAGACCGCTGGGCCCTACTTGGGACCAGCCACCGAAACAAACGGTGAGTCTGGACTCCGGAACGTAGCAGTACGAGACATGCATTCTCTCAGAGTTTGGACAATGTCCAAGGAATGCAACGTTGTCTCCTTAGGATTCGACGGATGAGGACACAAGGATGGCAGTACATGTCTTCCTTGAGATGGAAGGTCGAAACACGACCTAAGGAAGAAAAGAAGGCTGCGGACGCAGCACCACCTTATCCTTGTGGAAGATCAGATAGGGAGGCTTGTATGACAAGGCTGCCTGCTCAGAAACCCCTCTTACTGGCATAACAGCCACCAAAAGGACCACTTTCTGAGAAAGTGTCAACAAGGCAATCTCCCTGATGTTCTCAAACAGTGGTTTCTGAGGCACTTAGAGGCCATGCCATTAAAGCCATTGACTGCAAGCAGGATGGCATATGGGACCCTGAGCCAGCAGGTCCTCTCGTAGTGGTAGATGCCAAAATGATGTCTGCTACACAAGCTCCACGGAGGCAGTGGAGGGTGGCCCGGAGGGGTCGTCTGCCGAACCCACTGTACAAACGTTCTCACTAGAGAGTGAGCCACCAGGGGTCATTTTGAAAAAGACAGCCAGGGCAAATACCTGCACCCTAATTGTACTTAAAGTAGAATTTTTGGCCCGTTCCCTGCTGAGAGCAACAGGACTCTGGAACAAAATAAGTACGCGGATGCCACCTCATTTCCTCACAAATGGATATGCAGGTCTTCCAAGTGCGATGGTAATCTTCCTAGGGGATGATTTCCGAGCACTCCTCATGGTAGAGATCACCGAGTCTGACAGGCCCCGGTCTCTTAGCACCTGGCTCTCAAGCCATGCCGTTAAGCCAGTGGCTGTAAAAAAAAACAGGATGGCGTATGGGACCTTGCGACAGCAGGTCCTTCTTAGCGGTAGATGTCAAAAGGCGTCTGCTACCAGACGCACTAGATCGGCGTACCAAGGACGCCGAGGCCAATTCAGACCAATTGGGACTATTGTAAACCTCTCTGCCTCCAGTCTGCGAAGCAGATGAGGAAGGAGCTTCCGAGGAGGAAAGGCATAGATTAGCCGGTATCGACTCCATGGTGCCATTAACGCATCTGTCGTGTTTGCCCATGGGTCTCTTGACCTGGCCACAAACCTCAATACCGTCCTATTGAGTCGAGAAGCCAGCAGATCTACGACTGGCGTGCTTCCCTTCTGGTAAGGGAGCCCCCTTAGGAGGTGAGCGACCGCAGATGCTGCAGCAGAGCTGCTCGTTCCTCCCTGATGATTGACATACGCCACCACTGTGGCGTTTGTCTGACTGGATTCTGACTGGACGCCCTTGTAGCCTCTGAAACTATGTGGAGAAGCAAAGCCAGATCGCCGGGATTTCAGGCCAATGATCTGCAATGGGATTCCTCCGGAGTCCAGCGACCCAGGTTGACTGAGCTCCTCTGCAACCGGGAAGACAGGCATCCGCCGTGACCACCATCCAGTAAAAGGGAAGGTACAACTTCCCAGACAGAAATGCCGGTGATGTCGGCCACCAACTAGGGAGGTCCTGATTAGAAGACTCACCGGATTTTGATAATCCAGGGATGAAGGTCACTTGACCCTTCAGGACAGAGTTACCTCTGTAACACTCGCGTGTGAAATAGTGCCTATGGTACCGCCTTGAAGGATGCTACCACGAGGCCCAGGACTCACCTGCAAAAGTGACGTGACAACCCATCTTTGGGATGTCAACTGCCGCACCGCAGCCCGAAGGGTCTGCAACTTTCCCCTAGGGAGAAAAAAAAACTTGCGCCTCTGACGTGTCCAGAATCAACCCTAGACACACTAGGAGTTGGGACGGTACCAATACTGACTTCTGAGTGTTCAGCACCCCACCAGTATCTGAAGGTATGAAAGGTTATAGACACGCTTACTTCTAAATTTAAGTCTGAAGTGACCCTCAGAAGATCGTCTAAGTTGCCCATGATAGCGAAGCCATGCTGTTTTAGTAGGGCCAGAATCGGTGCAAACATCTTGGTGAACACCCTTGGTGCCGATGCCAGGCCAAAGGGGAGAGCCACCATTGATAGTGGTCTTCCCTGGCCGCCAACCCAGACATCTCTGATGCCTGGTGCATATGAAGACATGCAAGCATGCGTCCTTGATGATCAAGGATGCCGGAAAATCCCCTGGATGGAGGGGAGCACAACAGAGCGAGCCAACTCCTTTCCGGACCCTTTGTACTTTCACAAAGCAGTTGAGGGTCCTGAGATCCAAGACAGGACGAACCCCCCCTCCTTCTTCAGCACTACGAACAGATTTGAGTAGGACCCCTGAACCCGTTCCTGTACTAAGACAGGAAGGCCCACCCTGCGTATCAGCAGGTCTTGGACCGCCCCATGTAGGGCTTCCCGACAAGTCGGCTGAAGCTGGCGGTTAAGAGGGGAAAAAATCTGTTCGGTAGGCAAGCAAGGTTGGGCTTGCAAACCCAGGGACGCTTCTGTCCCTCAGCAGGCGCTTTATCGGCCTGGGGTCGTTTACTTGCCGCACTAGGCGGACAAAAGGACCGCTTGTGTGCGGAAAAGGAGGGCCCTAGCCTAGGGCGTAGCTTCTTACCTTCTTTGGATTGCAGAAGCAATGTGCTCTTACTTCCTGTGGCATCTTAAAAGATGTCACCCAGAGAGGCCCCAAAAGTCTGTCGCCTTAAAAGGGCAGATCCAACAGGGCCTTCTAGGAAGATTGGTCCACAGACCAGCACCTTAGCCAGATCAGGCGGTGTAACCCCGCCGCATAAACGGAGGCTCAAGACAGCAAGGGAATAGTATCCATGTCTGACTCGCAGACAGACTCAAGGCCCTGTACCAACTGGTCGGCCAGAGCTACCTCGTTAGGAGGAGTCTCCCGTGTCTTTAACCCCTGGAGTAGCCTTTTTGCATACTCAGTCAGTGTCTGAGCCATCAGAAAAACCCCAGCCAATGCTGGACGTACCACTGAGCCCCCACTGTGTATAGGTAGCGAGTGTCCCTGAAGACAGGAGCCCCTTCCACTGGAATCATGGTAACTTGAGTCTGGACACAGGGGGGTCCACTATCAGGGGGTGAGGTCCATTTTTTCAGGAACTCTCCTCAAGGGGTACCGAACCGCCCCAAAATGTTTGGGGCTGCAAAAAACCCTCAGTGGGTCTTCCCACTCCTTGTACAAGAGCTTATCAAGATAAGACACACAAGGAAACACCTTAGCCGTGCGGGCCAGTTTACGGAACCCAAAGGGGACCGGTATCTCTGCTGCTTTAGCAGCATTCTCCCATTTTAGTGTATCCCGCATTGCCATGCTAAGGTCAGATACCAAAGCCTTTTTGCAAGCTGACCTGGACTTGGAGTCATTCTCACTGTCCGACCAGTCACGGTCTGCAGTCTCTGATGCATCAGAATCCGGGCCATGAGCCACAGCCGGGCCTGGTTCTGCAACAGAATTATCCCCAGAAGATGGCGGGAGACGGGGCGATTTCCACCCCCCATGTTCCCATGCGCCGCTTCTACCTTGGCAACAAAGCCTCCAGGGGCACCAGCTGCCAACTCAGGTGTTTCAGGGAAAAAAACGTCTGCTTCAGACGCCCTGCTGACCCACGCACTGTCACCCATAGGGACTCCAGGCAAGGTATCAATAGGCCACCCTCTTACTGCTACAGAGCTGCAGATCTCCCAGAGGACTCCCCACCCTTGGAACGGTACCGCTATCCCTGCCGTGTGCTCCGCCTGTGATGCTATCCCACCGCTGTGTCAGTCTGATTCTCATTAGCGTTCCCTGTGTGAATTCGCGCCAGTGAAATGCACGTAGAGGCAAAGCGGCCGTATTGAAAACAATGTGGGCCCTAAGATAATGGCCGCCGAGCCGACAGTAGAGGCAAAAAAACGGCCGCGGGCCACAAAAAGATGGCCGCCAGGTGGCGGTAATTACATACAGGCGTAAACCACAAGAAACACGGCCGCCGAACAGTTGATAGAGGCCAAAGAGGGCGCGAACCACAAGAAAATGGCCGCCGAGCAGCGATATATACATATTGGTGCTAACCACAAGAAAATGGCCGTCGGACAGTCACTAGAGGCCAACAGGCATGGACCACCCCAAAATGGCCGCCGACAGCATGAAGGGAGAAAGGCGCACACACACAGGTAAGCAAAAATAGGATTTTTATAACAGCTTACCTGTAAAATCCTTTTCTTGGAGTACATCACGGGACACAGAGCGACATAGTCATTACTAATGGGTTATATAGATACCTTCAGGTGCTGGCAACTTCCAAAACCGGAAGTACCCTCCCCTATATAAGCCCCTCCCATCCGGGAGCACCTCAGTTTTGTAGCAAAGCAATAAGTGTCCCTAAAGAGGGGTGGGAGCTCTGTGTCCCGTGATGTACTCCAAGAAAAGGATTTTACAGGTAAGCTGTTATAAAAATCCTATTTTCTTTCTCGTACATCACGGGACACAGAGCGACATAGTCATTACTAATGGGATGTCCTAAAGCAATGCCCAACGAGGGGGGGGGATACACCATACATAAGCTGAGCGCTATCAGACATGAGGATCTTTTGCGGCCTGCAACACACTGCGCCCAAAGGCGACATCCTCCTGACTTCTAACGTCCACCTGGTAGAACCTAGTAAACGTGTGTACTGAAGACCATGTTGCGGCCTTACAGATTTGAGCCAGGGAGGCCTGGTGATGCGCTACCCATGAAGTTCCAACTGCTCTCGTGGAGTGCGCTCTAACTTTGAACGGAGGCGGTCTCCTTCTCAAGCCATAGGCTTGCATAATGACCTGTTGAATCCACTTGGCTAAAGTAGATTTTGACGCTGCCTGACCCTTTCTGGGGCCTTCCGGCAGAATAAACAAAGTATCCGTTCTGCGAATCTGAGCAGTGGCTTTTAGATAAGCTTTAACTGCTCTTACTACATCCAAAGAATGCAATAACTTTTCCTCTACCGAACTAGGTTTGGGGAAAAAAGAAGGCAGAACCACATCTTGGTTCAAATGAAAACCTTGATACCACCTTAGGAAGAAAGGCTGGATGAGGACGTAACACTACTCTGTCCTTATGGATAACCAGATATGGCTCCCTACAGGACATAGCTGCTAATTCCGACACTCTTTTAGCCGAACAAATGACTACTAGAAAAAACAATTTCCTGGTGAGAAGAACCAAGGAAATATGCTGTAATGGTTCTGTAGAACCGACAGAACCAGGTTTAGATCCCATGGACATATGGGAATATTAACTGGAGGACTAATACGCATCACTCCTTATCTAAAGGCTTTGACTAGTGAATGCGAAGCCAAGGGCCTTTGAAAAAATATTGACAAGGCCGAAAACTGACCTTTGATAGTACTCAAGGCAAGCTTCCTATCTACAGCCCACTGTAGGAAGTCCAGACTCCTACCTATTACGTACTTATGTGGATGCCATTTCTTGGCCTCACACCTTGCGATGTACGCCTTCCAGATTCTATAGTAGATCTGCCTGGATACCGGCTTCCTGGCATTGATCATGGTAGATACCACAGGATTAGAGAGCCCTCTCTTTTTTAGAATGTGGGCTTCAATAGCCAGGCCGTCAAACCTAGGGCTGGTAAGGAAGGGTGGTATATCGGTCCTTGCGAAAGCAGGTCCGGACGACGTGGGAGAGTCCAAGGACTCCCCACTGACATTTTACAATCTCCGCGTACCACGCTCTTCGGGGCCACGCTGGAGCCACCAGAATCACTGGTTTCTTTTCTACCCTGATTCTGCGGAGTAATCGAGGTAACCATTGTGGCGGTGTGAATGCATATATCAGCTTGAACTGATCCCAAGGGAACACTAGGGCATCCGAGCCGCAAGCTAGGGGATCCCTTGTCCGAGAGACAAACCTGTCCACCTTTGCGTTGAATCTGGATGCTAGAAGATCTACATCCGATGTTCCCCACCGCTGACATATTGTCCAGAAAACCTCGGGGTGAAGGGACCATTCCTCTGGGCATAATTGCTGGCGACTTAGAAAGTCCGCCTTCCAATTCTCCACTCCTGGAATGAATACCGCAGATATGGCTGGGACATATCTTTCTGCCCATTTCAGGATGTAATTTACTTCCCTCTGGGCTGCACGACTCCTGGTGCCCCCCTGATGATTGATATATGCCACTGCTGTGGCATTGTCTGATTGAATTCTGACAGGGGACCCTTGGAGTTTGGATGTCCATGCTACTAGGGCATACCGGGCTGCTCGTATCTCTAAGAGATTGATGGGCAGGGCCTTTTCTGCATCCGACCATCTGCCCTGGAGAGACCATTGCTCCAGTACTGCTCCCCAGCCTATAAGGCTGGCATCTGTAGTGACCACCTTCCAAGAAATCGGACTGAAGGATTTCCCTTTTTCCAGATTCTGGGGAACCAACCACCAACGGAGGCTCTTGCGAACGGAAGGGGACAAGGACATTGTAAGTCTAGGGCCTGAACTTTGTTGTTCCAGGCTGACAGTATGGCCCCTTGCAAATTCCTTGAATGGAATTGACCGTAGGGTACTGCTTCGAATGATGCCACCATTTTTCCCAGCAGCCTCATGCACAGGCGTATGGACGGCTGTCTTTTTTGTACCCACTAAGTGGATCAAATCTTTCAAAGACAACACCTTTCCTCGAGGCAAGAATATTTTTCTCTGGCCTGAATCCAACCTTAGCCCCAAGTATTCCAGACTTTTGACTGGTTTTTAGGGCTGACTTGTCTCGGTTGATAATCTAACCGTGAGATTCCAGATACTTGATTGTCTCGTGAACAACCACTTCTAGTTTTTTCACTGAGTGGTCTATCAGCAACAAGTCATCTAGATATGCCATTATCATTACACCTTGTGTTCTTAGATTGGCCAATAAAGGGCCAGAATTTTTGTAAACACTCGTGGTGCTGTGGCCAAACCGAAGGGTAAGGCTCTGAACTGAAAATGGCGCCCTTCTACTGCAAAGCGTAGAAATTTTTGGTGGACTGGAAAGATGGGAATGTGCAAATAAGCATCTTTGATGTCGATCGCGG
Organism: Rana muscosa; assembly: GCA_029206835.1. NCBI lineage: Eukaryota > Metazoa > Chordata > Amphibia > Anura > Ranidae > Rana > Rana muscosa. The sequence continues at coordinate 435,181,291 of CM055120.1, forward strand.
CTAACCAATCCTCCCCTTGTAGGGCAGTGGCCACCGATCGGATCGACTCCATCGGAAAGTCCTGATATACAGGAATTTGTATAGCCCTTTTAGAATTAATATGGGCCTCCCGTTCGCGTTTGCTTCGGGACTGTAAAGAGGTTTGAGTAAAACCCGAACCCTCATTCTTCCAGGGGAACCTCCATAATTACTCCTTGGAGCAATAGTTGTTCTAGTGCCAACAGGAGGGACTCTCTCTTCCGGGGATCCCTTGGCACGTTTGACCTCAAAAATGGGAAGGAGGAGAGTCTTTTAACTCCAAACTGTATCCCAAACATACTGCGGAGAGCACCTATCTGTTTTGATCGTGTCCCGCCAGGTCTCTTGCGAACAACTGGAGTCCTCCCCCCACCCGACTGAGTGGGGGCAACCCTTCAATGAATTTAACTTTGGGGGAGGTTTTGTACCTCCCCTGACCCAGGGTTTCTCATTACCCTGCTATTGTCCCTGTTTTTTACCCCCGGGAATTGACCGAGGAGGCCGTCGGAACTGTTACACAGCCGATGCCCCAGGGACTGGAGAAGCAGGCCTCTTAAAGAGGGACCTCTAACTCTGTTTTTAACCGGCAAGAGCGTATTTTTACCGCTGGAAATTTTCTGGATATATTTGTCCAGGTTTTCCCTGAATAAGCGTTCACCATGAAATGGGACGCTAACCAGCCATTCTATACAGGGAGCTTCAGCAGACCAGTTTTTGAGCCATAGAAGCCTACGCATATGTACTATAGACAGCGTAAGGCGGGAGGCCTGATGGACTGAATCCTTTATGGCGTCAACCGCAAAGCCTAAGGCTCTAGGTAGATCAGCTAGGGCAAGGCCTGCTGATCTGTCAAGTCCCTCAAGACCTGTTTCAAATGATCCTTCACTGCTTAGCAGACCTCACTGCTGGTTGTGTCACCAAGCTTGCTGTAGAAAGAAGCAGACTTTCATAAGGACTCCAATCTTTTATCTATTGGGTTCTTGAACATTTGGACATTATCCACTGGACATGTCAGTGATTTATACATACAAGAGATGGCTGCGTCCACTGTAGGGACCTTCCATTTTTTGATGAACTTATCCTCCATGGGATAGACCACCGGAAATCTCTTGGGGGAATAAATATTTTCTCAGGACGTTCCCAATCCTGGTAAATGAGCCCTTTCAGTAAAGGGTGAAGTGGAAAAGAACAGACAGTCTGGGGGCTTCTAGCGACCCCAACGAGGATACAGTAGTGGTTGATGGTTCCGCAAGGTGCATTTTTAAATGCTGATCGGACCATGTTAGTCAGAGACTGAACCCATAATCTTTCAGCTTGAGATGCTGAGAAAAGGTTCCCCCACTGTTGATTCCTCTATAACAGAATCAACCTCATCCTGATCCCCTTCAGGCAGGTCGATCCCTGTATGGGACTGTTGCTCTGCTAACAGGCACTCTGAAGGAGGAGACGGAGATCGGGCGTGCTTTCCCTGACAGGGAGGCAGCGATCAATGTTGACAATCTCTCTCTAATCCTCCCAGAGCTGAGGAAAAAACCTCCTCTGTTACATACACAGGAGCAGGTGAACTGAGGACAGCCACAGTACCAAGTACCCCTGCGGGGTCTCTACGGTCACTTACCTCTGAACTTCAGGGGAGACTGGTGCAGCAGAAGCATGCCCAAGATCCTCAGAGCCCGATGAGACCCCCTTCGCTTCCTGGAAGATTCAGTTCCGGAGCTTCTGGACGGCATATTCCTAAGCCTAAAGCTGAGGTATTCCAGCCGTAATACACCACTTTTACTGATAATAGTCTAGCACAATTGCTGCTATATAACAGTTGGTGTCTACTACAGTGCCTTTCTAGGGGATGCCTGCATCAACCGACTCTGTGTGCCTTTATACTGTTGCTAGCTCTGTCTGTGCACTTCAATAGCCAGCTATAATGTGCTTTAAAACACGCTGGACGCCCGCACATGCGCAGTAGCGCTGCGGCGCACACCTGAGCGTCATCCACCCGCTCCGCCCCTTTTCCAGATCGCCTTCGGCGCTTTTTTGAAAACAATAAGGAGCTAGATGGGAGCCAGGGTCCCTTTGCCGCAGGGCCCGGGGATGGATGAGCGCAGCAACAGGGCAGAGGAGACAGCTTCCCAGCAGAGAACATACCAACTGCCTGGATTTGATTCTGGAAGAAAAAAATCCACATTACAAGAAAAAGAACCATAGCGGCCTCTAGTGTCTAACACAGGTACCGCGGTCTTACTTTTTTTTTTTTTTTTTTTCTTGCCTACTATTAAAATTTTTACATTTTCTCAGTAGTAACAGGCATACACAGAATATTAGCGGGAATACCTTAGGTAACAGGCAGAAAGACAAAATAGGCTTGGGGGTCCCTCAATAGAACCAAGTTCCCGAGGGCCCCCACTTACCTTTTCCTCGCCGCAGGACTCTGTTTGGTCCACAGAAGCCCAAACTTCACCTATCACGGCAGGCATTGTAATCAAACCTTCAGGGACCGGGTTCCCAAGGATTCCACTCCCCTGGACCTGTATAGCACCCTGCACAGAAAACATCTTGGTCGTGGGTATGACCAGAGCTCTGGATCCCAGGGTCCAACCCTCCTAAGAGAGGCATTACAGGCAAAACCTTGCTCTTCTCTTGCAAGGCCCGGGTACCGACCGTTTAGCTATGAAGCTTTTTTGGTCGGATCCGGAATAGCTTACTGAGGCCCAAAAGAACCTGTACGCAAGCTCAGTGAAAAACACATGTTTCTTCTTGGCCAACACCTTAGACACTGGCAAAAAACTGAGGTGCTCCCGGATGGGAGGGGCTTATATAGGGGAGGGTACTTCCGGTTTTGGAAGTTGCCAGTGCCAGCACCTGAAGGTATCTATATAACCCATTAGTAATGACTATGTCGCTCTGTGTCCCGTGATGTACGAGAAAGAAATGACATTTTTTAAACGACAGCTACAGTGCAGCCCCCCGCTCCAGATGGAGCCCACCAGGTGACACCCAGCAACCTTAGCTCAGAGCCCAGGGAGGAGGGAAGGCAGGGAGAGAGGAAAGAAAGAGGCCACAACCACTTACTTGCTCTCTCCAGGAATGTCCAGCCAAGTCACCCTGCCGAAGCAGGGGAGCTACTTACCTTTCCTGCGTGGATCATGCTGGAAGACATTCCGGACAGATCATCATCCGCGCACGGAGGTGACTGTCGGCCAGGCATGCTGTGATTGAACCCTAGGGAACGATTGTATGCATGCCCTGGAGCGCGAGCTCACCGGACAGGCTACTGCGACTCGGCAGTAAGGTCAGCCGAAGCTGAGCGGTCCGATGCAAGCCTTGGAGCGTAGGCTAACCGGCCACCCGTAGAGCGACGGGCATGTCGTGGAAAACCCAGCGCGTAGCTAGGGTCGGCACACGCTTGATGGCTGAAACTGGGGGGGACTACAAGGATCGAGGATCCAGCCTGTCACCCAGTCGGCAGTTGATCGAAGATCGCAGGAAACAAAAAAATAAAACGTAGAACTTTTTTTCCCCCGGACCAGTGGGCCCGAAGGGAGCCATGTCCTTCTCCTTGCTAGACAGAAAAAAACTGATCTGCGAGGTGCAGAGAGAGGGATTATACCCAGAGGGTCCGCCCCCTGGGCGGTGCTGTAGCAGGTGTGATGTAACACTTTTTACAAGTTTTTCTGCCTAGTCACTCCTAAAGATAGGATAATACTCACTTGTCAATAGGAAGCTGTGTCAGTCCATGAACGAAAGAGTAATACATATTGGCTTAAATTGAAGAAATTCTATTTTTTCAATCTTTTTATTGGATAGGTTTTATAGCAGAAAGTAACAAATCGTGTTTTTTTTTTTTTTTTTTTTTTAATTGTCAGACTTTTCTTTATAGCGCAAAAAATACAAAATGCAGTGGTGACCAAAAGAAAGCGCTATTTGTGCAGAAAAATATACATACATAAATTTTAGTTGGGTACAGCGTTGCATGACCTTGCAATTGTCAGTTAATGTAATGCAGTGCCGTATAGCAAAAAATGGTCTGGTCAGAGATCAAGTGGTTAAGAAAACTTTGGGGGGTGAGAAGGCATGGCTTAGTGATTGCAGCAGGCAGGGCTTTATGTAGATATAGAGAGATGGGGAGGTCCTGTGCCCTACCTGAGCCTAGGATTGAGGCTGGGTTCACACCTAATGCCGATGCGGCTCCCAGCAGGGGTCCTGTGCGTCCTGGTTCACTGTTTCAGGTCCGATTTCAGCCCGAATTCAGCCCGAATTTTGGGCTGAATTCGGGGCTGAAACGGAACCAAAAGACGCACGGAGCTCCTGTGCAAATTCACACCAGAGCCGCAACAGAGATATGTGAACCGGCTCCATAGAGAGCCGGTCACAATCGCCTGCGATTGCGAATTGTTTGCGGGGATCCCGCGTCCAATTTGCAATAGTGTGAACCCGGCCTCAAGAGACTCCACAGGAACACAGAGTTTTGTTTATAGACCTACAAAGGAAGGAACTTGCAGAAACCAATAAAGCTTTAGTTTGCATATTTTGCAAACGTAAATAAAAACTGTCAATAGTTTTATTAATTTAAAATGATTAAAAGTTACACTGTCTCTCATGCTTATAATAATAAAAAAATAAAAATAATTTCCATTCACAGAATAGTAAAGAACAAAGGTCCGGCAGATTTGGGGCTAGTTCACATATGCGGCGGCAGCCCTTGCTGTTCGCTTTTTAGAGGATGGTTGGCCTCGTCAAAATGTGTTTTAATCCTGAAAAGCCTGCATCGCCATGCATTACAAACCATTGCTGCGCAGCCCCATTAACGTGAATAGGCTAGTTATGGCAGCAGTACTGCGGTATAATTTCTGCCAGGGCATATGTACAAACCTGTCCAACTGCTGCTGCAGCTTTAGGGGGAAGTCGATGGCCAGCAAAACCATTGATTAACCACCTTTTTACCAGCCAACTCTGTTTGAATGATCCTTTAAATTGACGCTAAAGAATATCCTTATTTTCCCAAAAATCATCCATACACAACCACTACTTAATGCCCTGTAATCTATTTATCATGAAATCATTTCTCACTGTATTTTCCTCCTCCTCTGTAAACACCTTAAAGGGGTTGTAAAGGTTTGTTTTTTATTTTCTAAATAGGTTCCTTTAAGCTAGTGCATTGTTGGTTCACTTACCTTTTCCTTTGATTTCCCTTCTAAATATTTATAGTCTGAATTTCTCACTTCCTGTTCCTCCTCAGTAAGCTGTTCTGGCTGACTCCACACCACTCGGATGATAGTGTGAAGTTCAGTGAGGAGAAACAGGAAGTGAGAAATTCAGACAAAGAAAAAAAAACATTTAGAAGGTAAATCAAAGGAAAAGGTAAGTGAACCAACAATGCACTAGCTTAAAGGAACCTATTTAGAAAATAAAAAACTAACCTTTACAACCCCTTTAACTTCCTTTCTTCCTTATTTCCCTCTGAACTTCCTCAGGTTTGTTTGAAAGGAGCACTGCGTGTTAGCTGCACTCACATGCACTGCTCATATGCACACTAAGATCCCTTTCACACAGGCACCGCTCTGCGTTAGTGGTAAAGCGCCGCTAAAATTACCTTTGTCATTTTAGCGTAGTTTTTAACCCCTGCTAGTGGCCAAAGAAAGGTTTAAATGCACCCGAAAAGCGTCGCTGCGAAACGCTTTGCAGGTGCTGCCGCGGCGGTGCCCACTTGCAGGTGCTGCGGCAGCGGTGCCCACCGATTTCAATGGGCAGGGGCGGTGGAGGAGCGGTGTATACATCACTCCTAAACCACTCCAAAGATGCTGCTTGCAGGACTTTTTCTGACATCCTGCAAGCGCATCGCTCCAGTGTGAAAGCACTCGGGCTTTTACACTGGGGCTGCAGGGAAGGCATTTTTCAGGCGCTATTTTTAGCCCTTTAGCGCCTGAAAAACACCTCCAGTGTGAAAGGGGTCTAAGAATACATATATATATATATATATATATATATATATATATATCACACAAGGGTTTAGTGTCACTTCAGAGAGCATTAGACGGGTGATGAAAAGGCATTGTATAGCCTCCCCACCTATTTTAACTTCCTAAATACTGGACAACCACACATGTTGGGGCAGTTGCAGTGCAGCACTATTCACTTAAATGTGTCACGCTCAGTGGTCGGTAAATAATCTGCCGAGCACAACAGGTGGTACAATTGTAGCTGCGGCACAAAGCATCGCCTTGTGTACACTCTCTGTCAATGCCTCTACAGCAAAGAGAGGAGTGTTTGAAGGGTGGTAAACATGCAACTCAACTGCAGGATTTTACTGCCCCCAATCGCAAATGTAAACAAGTCCCTAAACTGTTTAAACAACACCCCTTCATAGATCAACCTCTTACTTAGAAATCATAGTTATTCACCTTTCCGCAGACCTCTGTCTACCTCTTGGCTTAGGGACTGGTGGAGTTGATATCTGCTGTTCACCTATAATGGAATCAAATTTGATGTGAAACACTTATTGTGATGGTGCTAAAGCCTCATACACACGGTCGGACTTCAAACAAACTTTTCCGTGGATTTTTGTTTAAAGGGCAATGGCCTTGAACTTGGTATGCATACACACGACAGGACTTTTTCAGCAAACTTTGCCAAACTTACGTGGTTTTTCTGCTCTTTTCTGCTTTTTACCGCCACCCTTTGGTCAACTTCTGCTATTGTTGGTCTATTTTAACATTGGTTCTGAGCATGCGTATTTGTACTTCGGACAAAAGTCAGATGGATTTCTGTACACACGGCAGGACTTTGCACCGTAGGACTTTTGTTGCCGAAAAGTTTGTCCGTTTGCAGAGCGAACTTTTGTCCGATAAAAACCCCAACATTTTTTTGAAAACCTGGAAATTTAGAAGTTTGTTGTCAAAAAGTCAGACCGTGTGTATGGGGCTTAACTTGCATGAGTTTTTCATTTTAATATGTAAATATTAAATTAAACAGATTTCTTGCAACATGGGCCATCATTTAATTATCTTACCATTCACAAAACTTGTTGGTCGTGCAGGACTCTGCCCTGCTCCAGATCGAGCTCGAGGCAGAGGCTGAGGGGCTACATCACTAGTCTTCCTTGGTGCTGGCACAGGTCGTGTGTATAGTGCACCATCTGTATCAAGCTCTTTTTGAGGTTTGTTCGGAAGAGGAGGTTTTGGAGGAGCACGCGGTTTAGGTGGGCTTTGGGCTGCATTTTGTATAAAATTTTCTTCAGACTCAGGACTGCTGGTACCTGGCCGAAGCCGATGATGGTGGGTACACACAAATGTGCCAGTCTCAGATCCGGGTCGATAAGAACCTGGCAGCAGAGTGCTGGAGCATTCTTTACACCTGCAATATTGGAAAAAAAAAAATACTTGGAATAATCAATCCCAACATAGATCATACCCTCTGTACCATGTTGCTCTGTTGTCTGCAGATCCCGATATTCTGGGTTTAGTTGTGGCTTTGTACCATGTGACACTCTGTATATCCTGCTGTCCCTTCCACATCCACTTCCTGCAGCAGCTAGAATCTGTAACACACTGTAGTCTTTCTACTTTGTAGTCTTTTAGACACTGCAAATGATGTAACTTCCATCACAACTCTGATGGTAGTTGGAAGCGATTACATCCTAATTAGGAACCAATCCCGCCCAGTCACTGTTACAGGAAGAATCCAAACATCCCAAGTCCTGCCTCACAGATCACAGCATATTTCAAGAAGGAAACCCCTTCCTACACAGCCTGTTCTGAAAGCTAGCTGTGCTGCTGCTGGGCAGGATTGAATGGATCACAATTAGAATTGAATTCTGCCCAGGTAAATATACCAACCAGTAAGAACAGGGAGAGTCCCACCGCTCAGATCCCTGCACTCTGTGAAGGGATTCATTTACATATGAAGGAAACACCTTCATAATAACCTCCCATAGCCTCCCATTCCTCTGTAGTCTTGCAGTAAGCCATTATTCTTTGGCATGCTGCAAGACAGTAATGACACAAAAGGGAGGTGTGACACATTTACACCTTTCACCACCCACATGAAGGCCCAGAAACACCCACAGTAACCCTAGGACCAGTGTTAATTTTGGCAGCAAATTTTGATTTAGTTTTAAGCCTCGTACACACGGCCGGTTTTCTCGGCAAGAAAGCTGCTGGGAGAGCTTTTTGCAGAGAAAACCGGCCGTGTGTATGGTTTCTTGGCGACAAAAACTGCTGGGAATCCCGACGAGAAAAATAGAGAACCTGCTTTCTATTCTCTTGTTGGGATTCTCGGCAGGGTGTTTCCTGCCGAGAAAACCGTGAGTGTGTATGCTTACCTGTCCCAGGTAAGCCCGCGCATGCTCGATGAGACTTTCGATGCATGCGCTGTAGCTTACAAGGGTAGTGTAGGGTGTAGCAAGATGGCGGCGACGGCATCGAATGTGACGAGCTCATGCTCGTCGTAGTCGATGACGTCATCGCGTTCTTGCCATTCAAAAGAACAGCGGTTCTTTTGAATAGCCGTGTGTACACTCGGCGAGCAAGGAAAGCTTGCCAGGAATCTCGTCAGGAAAAATAGGTTTTTTTACTCACCGTAAAATCCTTTTCTCTGAGTTCATGGACCGACATAGCTTCTCTATTGACATAGTGGGTATTATCCGTTAATTAGGAGTGACTAGGCAGAAAACTTGTAAAAAGTGTTGCATCACACCTTCTACAGTACCGCCCAGGGGGCGGACCCTCTGGGTATATCCCCTCAGTCTGAATATCGCAGATCAGTTCGTCAAAAAGCAGTACAAACTTAAAAAGGAGGGGTGGGTGCTGTGTCGGTCCATGAACTCAGAGAAAAGGATTTTACGGTGAGAAAAAAATCCTATTTACTATTTCGTTCATGGACCGACACAGCTTCTCTATTGACAAAGTGGGACGTCCCAAAGCAGTGTCAGAGAAAAAAACGAGGGTTGGTAACAGCATAAAAGTAAACTTCACCCCAAACACCAAACAGCACTCCTCCAACAGAGGAGTTGCAACTCTAAACAGCCACCTGCAAAACTTTGCGGCCGAAAGAGGCATCCGAAGATGCACCTACATCAACTTTGTAGGATTTGGTGAAAGTGTGAGCGGACGACCAAGTCGCCGCTTTACATAATTGGGTTGATGTCGGAAAGCCCAAGAGGCACCTATTGCCCTGGTCGAATGCGCCGTGACCGGAAAGGGAGGCGCTTGACCCTTTAAGGCGTAAGCCTGGATTACTATCTGTCGGATCCACCTAGAGATGGTGGCCAACGAGACTGCTTGACCCTTCTTGGGACGAGCCACCGAAACAAACAGTGAGTCTGCCTTCCGGAACAGGGAAGTAGCAGATAAGTATACTCTCAAAGCTCGGACAACGTCCAAGGAATGCAACGCCGACTCCTTAGGATTCGACGGATGAGAACACAAGGATGGAAGCACAATGTCTTCGTTGAGATGAAAAGCCGAAACGACTTTCGGAAGAAAGGAAGGCTGCGGCCGCATCACCACCTTATCCTTGTGGAAGATCAAATAGGGAGCCTTGGCTGACAAGGCTGCCAGCTCAGAAACTCATCTAACTGACGTAACAGCCACCAAAAAGACCACTTTCTGAGAAAGTGTCAACAAGGAAATATCCCTAATATTCTCAAACGGTGCCTTCTGAAGCACCGAGAGGACCAGGTTCAAGTCCCACGGAGGTAGCGGGGGACGGACCGGAGGAGCCACACGTCGAACCCCCTGCACAAATGTACTCACGAGGGAGAGTGAGTCGCCAGAGGTCGCTGAAAAAAGACAGCCAGGGCAGAGATCTGTCCCTTAATCGTACTTAAGGCAAGCCTTTGGTCCACCCCACGCTTTAAAAACAGCAGGATTCTGGAGACCAAATAAGTACGCGGATGCCATTTCATTTCCTCACACATGGAAATGTAGGCCTTCCAAGTGCGGTGATAAACCTTCCTAGAGGACGGCTTCCGAGCACTTCTCATAGTAGAGATTACTGAATCTGACAGGCCCCGGTCTCTCAGTACCTGGTTCTCAATAGCCATGCCGTTAAAGCCAGTGACTGTAAAGCAGGATGGAGTATGGGACCTTGCGACCGCAGGTCCTCCCGTAGTGGTAGACGCCAGGGGACGTCTGTTACTAGACGTACTAGATCGGCGTACCAGGGACGCTGAGGCCAATCTGGAGCGATCAGGATCATTTGAATTCCCTCTGCCTCCACTCTGCGAAGCAGAAGGGGAAGAAGCCTTAAGGGAGGGAAGGCATATATTAGCCGATACTGACCCCACGATGCCACTAACGCGTCCGTTGTGTATGCCCATGGGTCCCTTGACCGGGCCACAAACCTCAATACCTTCCGATTGAGTCGGGAAGCCAGAAGATCTATGTCTGGCATGCCCCATCTTTGGCAGAGGAGCTGGAACACTTCCGGGTGTAAGGACCATTCTCCCTGGTCCAGCATTTGGCGACTCAGGTAGTCCGCCTGCCAGTTCTCCACACCCGGAATGTACACGGCCGACAGTGCCGGTACGCTACTTTCTGCCCACCTCAGGATGCGAGCGACCTCCGATGCTGCAGCTGAGCTTCTTGTTCCTCCTTGATGATTGACCTATGCAACTGCTGTGGCGTTGTCTGACTGGATCCTGACTGGATGCCCCTGCAGCCTCTGAGACCATCTGAAGAGGCACAGCCTGATCGCCCGGATCTCCAGGACATTGATCGGCAGGCGGGATTCCTCTGGGATCCAGAGACCTTGCGTCGATCGAACACCCCAGACTCCCCCCCAACCTGTAAGGCTGGCGTCCGTCGTGATCACTATCCAGTACACAGGAAGAAATGACTTCCCGGCTAGAAGAGCCGGTGATGTCAGCCACCATACCAGGGATCTCCTGACTAGGTGGCTTACCCGGATTTGATAATCCAGAAGATGATGGACATCTGTTCCATCTGGACAGAACTTCCTTCTGTAACACCCGAGTGTGATATTGAGCATATGGGACCGCCTCGAAGGAGGCTACCATGAGGCCGAACACTCGCATGCAAAAACTGAGTGACGACCAACTCTTGGATGTCAGCTGCCGCACTGCAGCCCGAAGGGTCTGCAACTTTTCCACAGGGAGGAATACTTTTGCCTCTGAGGAATCCAGAATCAACCCCAGGTACACTAGGCGTTGAGTCGGCCCCAATACTGACTTTTGCGTGTTTAGTATCCAACCACAGTCTCGAAGAGTCTGACAGGTAATGGACACGCTTACCTCTAATTCTGAGCTTGAAGGGGCCTTCAGAAGAAGGTCGTCCAAGTAGCCCATGATAGCAAAACCCCGCTGTCTTAGAAGTGCCAGAATCGGCGCGAGCACCTTAGTGAACGTCCCAGGTGCCGAAGCCAGGCCAAACAGGATGGTGGTTCTTCCCGATTGCAAATCGCAGAAACTTCTGGTGTCTGGAGTATATGGGAACATGCAGGTATGCGTCCTTGATGTCCAAGGAGGCCATAAAGTCCCCTGGATGGAGAGCAGTGACTACAGATCGAACCGACTCCATCCGAAATCTTTGTACCTTCACAAAGCAATTGAGGGCCCTGAGATCCAAGATTGGACGAACCCCATCCTTCTTTGGCACAATGAACAGATTCTAGTAAAAACCCTGCCCCCGTTCCTGCTTTGGAACTGGAATGACCACCCTGCGTTCCAGCAGACCCTGGACCACCCCATACAGGGCCTCCCGACGGGTCGGCTGTAGCTGGAGGTTGGAGGGAACGAATCTGTCCGGTGGACAAGAGAGGAATTCTATCTTGTAGCCTGAGGACATTACTTCGCAAACCCACCTGTCGGAGATTAGAGCTGTCCACTGAGTAGCGAATTTGTGAAGACGTCCCCCCACCCGAGAGCTGGGTGGGGGTGGACCTTCATGCGGATGCAGATTTGTCCGCAGGCTTATTGGGTATGCGGAGCAAAGGACGCTTCTGTCCTTGGGCAGGCGCCTTGTCGGCCTGAGGTCTTTTCCCTGTCGCCCTGGGCGGACAAAAAAAATGTTTGCGTGCAGTAAAGGAGGGTCCTTGCCCTTGGCGTGGTCCCTTACCCTTTTTAGTTTGAGGGAGCAAAGTGCTTTTACCTCCTGTGGCATCCTTGATGATGTCATCCAGAGAGGCCCCAAAAAGTCTGTCGCCCTTAAAAGGCAGATCCAACAGGGCTTTCTTGGAGGCCTGGTCCGCAGACCAGCCTTTTAGCCAGATCAGGCGGCATATTGCTACTGCACAAACCGAAGCTTTTGATAGCAGGGGAATAGTATCCATGTCTGACTTGCAGACAAACTTAAGGCCCTGTACCAACTAGTAGGCCAAAGTTATTTCATCAGGAGGAGCATCTCGCCCCTTTAACCCCTGAAGTAGCAATTTTGCTCATTCAGTAAGTGTCTGAGACACTAAGGCCCCCGCCAATGCCGGGTGCACCGCTGAGCCTACCACAGAGTATAAGTAGCGAGCGAGTGCTTCAGCTTTATTATCCACAGGGTCCTTGAAAACAGGAGCCCCTTGTACTGGGATTGTGGTAGCTCTGTTAAGTCTGGACACCGGAGGGTCCACTATAGGGGGAGAGGTCCATTTCTTTCAAAAACTCTCCTCAAAGGGGTACCGTACCGCAAAATTTGTTAGGGATGTAAAGACCCTTAGTGGATTTTCCCACTCCTTGTATAAGAGCTTATTAAAATAAGACACACAAGGGAACACCCTAGCAGTGCGGGGAGGTTTACGGAACCCGAAGGGGACAGGAGTCTCTGCTGCTTCAGCAGCATTTTCCAATTTTAGCGTATCCCGCACTGCAGTAATAAGGTCAGATACCAAAGCCTTTTCGCGTACTGACCTAGACTTGGAGTCAGTCTCACTGTCCGCTTGGTCACGGTCTGCAGTCTCTGATGCATCAGAATCTGGGGCAGGAGCCATAGCTGGACCTGGTTCTGCATCAGAATTATCCCCAGAAGATTGCAGGGGACGGGGGCGTTTACTACCCCCTGTATTCCTGTGTGCTGCTTCCACCCTGGCAGCAAGAGCCACTAGGATTGCCGACATAGCGCCCATAGATACATCAGGGGCACCATCTGCCAAATCAGGTGTTTCAGGGGAAAAAACATCTGGCTCAGACGCCAGGGCTTCAGGCAAGATATCAATAGGCCACCCTCCTAGCTGATCAGAGATGCTGATCAGAGATGCTGGGTCTCCCAGAGGACTCACCACCCTTGGATCGGTACCACTATGCTGCCGTGTGATGCGCCTGTGATGCTATCCCACCGCTGCTGTGTCAGTCTGATAGTTTATCAGTGTTTCCTGTGTCAATTTTCGCGCCAGTGTCATGCACCCTAGAGGCCGGAGACTATCGCAAAATGCCCACCAAGCTGCTGTATGGAACAATGTGGGCTCTAAGAAAATGGCTGCCAAGCCGAATATAGACGCAAAAAGCGGCCGCGGACCCCAAAAAGAGCGGCGGTATCTACATACAGCGTGAATCCTAGGAAACATGGCCGTCGACAGTCGATAGAGGCAAAAGCGGGTGTGAACCACAAGAAAATGGCTCTGAGCGGTGATATCTGCATATAGGTGCCAAACTACAAGAAAATGGCCGCCAGACAGTCACTAGAGGCCGAAACAGGCATGGACCACTGCAAAATGGCCGCCGACAGCATGGAGGGGGAAGAAGCACACACAGGTAAGCAGAAATTACATCTTTTAAATGCATACTTACAGCCAGCCCCGCTCCAGATGGAACCCCTTAGGTGACCCCCAGCACCCTTAGCTCAAAGCCAGGGAGGAGGGAAGACAGGGAGAGAGGAAAGAAAGAGGCCACAACCACTTACTTTGCCTCTCCAGGAATGTCCAGCCAAGTCACCCTGCCGAGGCAGGGGAGCTACTTACCCTTCCTGCATGTATCATGCTGGAAGACATTCCAAAACAGATCATCATCCGCGCACGGAAGGTGACTGTCGGCAAGGCATGCTGTGATTGGACCCTGAGGAGCGATCATATGTATTCCCCGGAGCGCGACACTCACCGGACAGGCTGCTGCGACTCGGCTGTAAGGTCAGCCAAAGCTGAGCGGTTCGATGCAAGCCTTGGAGCGTAAGCTCACCGGACAGGCTACTGCGACTCGGCCGTAAGGTCAGCCAAAGCTGAGCGGTCCGATGCAGGCTCTGAAGTGTAAGCTCACCTGCCACCCATAGAGCGACGGGTATGTCGTGGAAAACCCAGCGTGTAGCTAGGGTCGGCACACACTCGATGGCCGAAACTGGGGGGACTACAAGGATCGAGGATCCGGCCTGTCACCCAGTTGATCGAAGATCGCAGGAAACAAAAAAAAAAAAAAAAAATGTAGAAAAAATTCCATTTTTACCCGGATCAAAATGGGCCCGAAGGGAGCCATGTCCTACTCCTTGCTAGACAAAAAAAAACTGATCTGCGAGATGCAGACTGATGGGATATACTTAGAGGGTCCGACCCCTGGGCGGTACTGTAGAAGGTGTGATGCAACACTTTTTACACGTTTTCTGCCCAGTCACTCCTAATTAACGGATAAAACCCAGTATGTCAATAGAGAAGCTGTGTCGGTCCATGAACGAAAGAGTAAACAACGTTTTTTCCCCTGACGGGATTCCGGTCGTGTGTACGAGGCTTTAGTCTTAGTCCCCTTTCACACTGGGGTGGTGTGCAGGCGCTATTGCACTAAAAATAGCGCCTGCAAACCGACCCTAAAAAGCGGCTGCTGTTTCTCCAGTGTGAAAGCCTGAGGGCTTTCACACTGGAGTGGTGCGCTAGCAGGACCGCTCCAAAAGTCCTGCTAGCAGCATCTTTGGAGCGGTGAGAGGAGCGGTGTGTATACTGCTCCTTCACCGCTTCTGCCCATTGAAAGCAATGGGAAACCGCGGCTATACCGCCAGCAATGCGCCTCTACAGAGGCGCATTGCCGGCGGTATTAACCGTTTTTCAGCCGCTAGCGGGGGTTAAAACCACACCGCTAGGGGGCGTATACCGCCGCAATTCCGACGGTAAAGTGCCGCTAAAAATAGCGCCGCTTTACCGTCACCGCACCTCCCGCCCCAGTGTGAAAGGGGCCTAAGGACTAAAATGGCATTTTAGTTTTAGTCCCATTTTAGTCTTCTGCAGTCGTTTTAGTCATATTTAGTCGACAAAATCTCCAGTACATTTTAGTCGACTAAAACTCATTTTAGTCGAACTCGTTTATATGGGGGAAGAATAGACATAAACTGACCTGGAAAGCCCTCAAAAACCCCACTGATTTAGGGGGTACAGCCCTGCCTGATTTTAATTCCTATTATTTGGCGTCCCAGTTATCCCAGTTGTATCACATCGATAAGACAGATAGGTGGCGATTCCTTGTCCTCCTCTGTCCGCATTGGGCCCAATGCACTGCTGACCCCATAACGGCGGTGGCAGTTGGACTGGGAGGCAACGAGTCTGAGGGTAACCGCAAATCACTTTTATATCAATATAGACGGATCTGGGACATAGCTGCTGGGCTGATTGGGACCCCTGTATTTAATGATTACACCCCTTTGTGGCATAACAAATCCCTGCCTGAGCTTAGGTTGCTCCCGGACACAGAGCTATGGAGTAGGAGGGGAGTGTTTTATCTGCACCACATCATTTCTGGTGGGTCCCTCAGGTCTTTCCTTGAACTTCAGGAACAATACTCATTGCCTGACTTCATGCAGTTCAGGTTTCTTCAGCTGGTCCATGCGGCCCGCTCCCAGTTTCCAGCAGATATTCCACAGCCAGCCCCAAATGCACTGATCGCAGTGCTCAAGGGATCAGATCCCCGTAGGCTCATATCCGATTTCTATAACATGCTCATCACCCCGACGGCCACCACACTAGCATATAACTTGAAGCCGAGGTGGGAGAGAGATGTGGGGCCGCTGGAGGATGAGGAGTGGAGCGAGGCTTTAGATACATGTAGACTGGTGTCACCCAGGCTCTCTGATCGGCTATCGCAACTGTTTATTTTGCACCGATCGTACCTCACCCCTCTTAGGTCGGCGCGCTTTAAACCTGATGCCCCGACAGTCTGCCCAATGTGCAGACGTGACCCGGGCACGTTCTTCCACTTGATTTGGTCATGTCCCAAACTCCAGGTACTCTGGAAGCAGGTTGTGGACTTCCTACACGATGATATGGGCTCCCCCCTGTCCTTGGACCCTAAACAGTGCCTGCTGGGTATTTTCCCTGACTCCGAGCTTAATAAATTTACGAAAACATTTTTACATGAGACACTCTTCTCAGCTCGGAGGATCATAGCCAGGCACTGGATGAGGCGCATACCGCCCTGTTCGTCTGAGTGGAAAGCCGACATTAATGCTGCCCTCCCGTATAAAAAAAAATCATATATATTAACCGTGGTTGCCCCGATAAATATAATAAAATCTGGGATAGATGGCTCGAATCCGCTGACACTTGTGTGAACTGGCCCTGAGAACACACCAACATATTTTCTTTAAAAAAAAAAAGGGGGGGTCTGCTGTGTTGTCCTTCTTATTGTTATTGACTGGCCCGGAAGCCCGGTTGCTCACTCCGTTCTGACCTAAATAATACCTCTATGTTGTACTATGCATTCAGTGGAATAATATGGAGTTGATTACGTTGTCTGTATACTATTTTTGATGGCTTGACATGCTAGGCTTATTGTCATGTACGTTGCATTGTCATGTTTCACCTGAACATTGTTCAATAAAAACCGTTTAATATTAAAACTCATTTTAGTCGTCTAAAATCTAATGGGTGGAATTAAATTGTAATGCATTAATTAACATTTCTCTACAATTTCCAAACTCATGATGGAGTGAAGAATCAAATATGTTATTATTTATGGTATTGAGGTATGAACATTTTGAAGTCAAATTTCAATTTAGTTTTAGTCTAATGCCACGTACACACGACCGTTTTTCCTGTCATGCAAAAAAACAATGTTTTTCTCGACGTGATTCATTGTGAATCCTCTCAAACCTGCCTTGCATACGCACGTTCAGGAAAAAAAACGCTTGAGCAAAGTGCGGTGACGTACAACACGTACAACGGCACTATAAAGGGGAAGTTCCATTCGAATGGTGCCACCCTTTGGGCTGCTTTTGCTGATCTCGTGTTAGTAAAGTTTGGTGAGAGACGATTCACGCTTTTCAGTCTCGTGCTTTTCAGTCCCTTACAGCGTGACGAATGTGCGATCTCCATTAAAAACGCTAGTTTTACCAGAACGAGCGCTCCCGTCTCATACTTGATTCTGAGCATGCGCATTTCTTTTCCCCTCGGAAAAGCATGCACACGAGCGGTTTTCACAACGAGAAAAAGAACGACGGGAAAAATGACAAGAAAAAAAAGGGATTTTTATAACGGCTTACCTGTAAAATCCTTTTCTTGGAGTACATCACGGGACACAGAGCGACTTAGTCATTACTAATGGGTTATATAGTTTACCTTCAGGTGCTGGCACTGGCAACTTCCAAACCGGAAGTACCCTCCCCTATATAAGCCCCTCCCATCCGGGAGCACCTCAGTTTTGTAGCAAAGCAATAAGTGTCCCAAAAAGAGGGGTGGGAGCTCTGTGTCCCGTGATGTACTCCAAGAAAAGGATTTTACAGGTAAGCTGTTATAAAAATCCCTTTTTCTTTTTCGTACATCACGGGACACAGAGCGACTTAGTCATTACTAATGGGACGTCCCAAAGCAATGCCAAATGAGGGGCGGGATACACTATACATAAGCTGGGCGCCATCAGGCATGAGGATCTTTTGCGGCCTGCAACACACTGCGCCCAATGGCGACATCCTCCTGACTTCTAACGTCTACCTGGTAGAATCTAGTAAACGTGTGTACTGAAGACCATGTTGCGGCCTTACAGACTTGAGCCAGGGAGGCCTGGTGATGCACTGCCCATGAAGTTCCAACTGCTCTTGTGGAGTGCGCCCTAACTTTGAATGGAGGCGGTCTCTTTCTCAAGCCATAGGCTTGTATTATGACCTGTCGAATCCACTTGGCTAAAGTAGATTTTGATGCTGCCTGACCCTTTCTGGGGCCTTCCGGCAGAATAAACAAAGTATCCGTTCTGCGAATTTGAGCAGTGGCTTTTAGATAAGCTTTAACTGCTCTTACTACATCCAAAGAATGCAATAACTTTTCCTCTACCGAGCTAGGTTTGGGGAAAAAAGAAGGAAGAACCACATCTTCGTTCAAATGAAACCTCGATACCACCTTAGGAAGAAAGGCTGGATGAGGACGTAATACTACTCTGTCCTTATGGACCACCAGATATGGCTCCTTACAGGACAAGGCGGCTAATTCCGATACTCTTTTAGCCGAACAAATGGCTACTAAGAAAATCAATTTCCTGGTGAGAAGAACCAAGGAAATGTGTTGCAATGGTTCAAACGGTTGTTTCTGTAGAACCGACAGAACCAGGTTTAAGTCCCATGGACATATGGGAATACTAACCGGAGGGCTAATACGCATCACTCCTTGTATGAAAGCTTTGACTAGTGAATGCGAAGCCAAGGGCCTTTGAAAAAATATTGACAAGGCCGAAATCTGACCCTTGATAGTACTCAAGGCCAGCTTCCTATCTACAGCCCACTGTAGGAAGTCCAAAATCCTACCTATTATGTACTTACGTGGATGCCATTTCTTGGCCTCACACCATGTAATGTACGCCTTCCAGATCCTATAATAGATCTGCCTGGATACCGGCTTCCTGGCATTGATCATGGTAGATACCACAGGATTAGAGAGCCCTCTCTTTTTCAGAATGTGGGCTTCAATAGCCAGGCCGTCAAACCTAGGGCTGGTAAGGAAGGGTGGTATATCGGTCCTTACGACAGCAGGTCCGGACGATGTGGGAGGGTCCAAGGACTCCTCACTGACATTTTTACAATCTCCGCGTACCATGCCCTTCGGGGCCACGCTGGAGCCACCAGAATCACTGGTTTCTTTTCTACCCTGATTCTGCGGATTAATCGCGGTAACAATTGTGGCGGTGGGAATGCATAGATCAGCTTGAACTGATCCCAAGGGAACACTAGGGCATCCGAGCCGCAAGCTAGGGGATCCCTTGTGCGAGACACAAATCTGTCCACCTTTGCGTTGAATCTGG
Organism: Rana muscosa; assembly: GCA_029206835.1. Lineage (NCBI taxonomy): Eukaryota > Metazoa > Chordata > Amphibia > Anura > Ranidae > Rana > Rana muscosa. The sequence goes on from CM055120.1 coordinate 435,200,438, forward strand.
ATGCTAGCAGATCTACATCCGGTGTTCCCCACCGCTGGCATATTGCCTGGAAAACCTCGGGGTGAAGAGACCATTCCCCCGGGCATAATTGTTGGCGACTTAAAAAGTCCGCTTTCCAATTTTCCACTCCTGGGATGAAAACCGCGGATATGGCTGGGACATATCTTTCTGCCCATTCCAGGATGCAATTCGCTTCCCTCTGGGCTGCACGACTCCTGGTGCCACCCTGGTGATTGATATATGCCACTGCTGTTTCATTGTCTGATTGAATTCTGACAGGGGACCCTTGGAGTTTGGATGTCCATGCTACTAGGGCATACCGGGCTGCTCGTATCTCTAAGATTGATGGGCAGGGCCTTCTCTGCTTCTGACCACTTGCCCTGGAGAGACCATTGCTCCAGTACTGCCCCCCAGCCTATGAGGCTGGCATCTGTAGTGACCACCTTCCAAGAAACCGGACTGAAGGGTTTCCCTTTTTCCAGATTCTGGGGCACCAACCACCAATGGAGGCTCTTGCGAACGGAAGGGGACAGGGACATTGGTAAGTCTAAAGCCTGAACTTTTTTGTTCCAGGCTGACAGTATGGCCCTCTGCAAGTTCCTTGAATGGAATTGACCGTAGGGTACTGCTTCGAATGAAGCCACCATTTTTCCCAGCAGCCTCATGCACAGGCGTATGGATGGTTTTCTTTTTGTACCCACTAAGTGGGTCAAATCTTTCAAAGACGACACCTTTTCTGGAGGTAAGAAAATCTTTCTCTGATTTGAATCCAGCCTTAGCCCTAAGTATTCCAGACTTCTGACTGGTCTTAGAGCTGACTTGTCCCGGTTGATAATCCAACCGTGATATTCCAGATACTTGATCGTCTTGTGAATAGCTACTTCCAGCTTTTCCACTGAGTGGTCTATTAGTAGCAGGTCGTCTAGATATGCCATTATCGTTACACCTTGTGTTCTTAGATTGGCCAATAGTGGGGCCAGAATTTTTGTGAACACTCGTGGTGCTGTGGCCAGACCGAAAGGTAAGGCTCTGAACTGAAAATGGCGCCCTTCTACTGCAAAGCGTAGAAATTTCTGGTGGGCCGGAAAGATAGGAATATGCAGATAAGCATCCCTTATGTCGATCGAGGCTAACCATTCCTGCCCTTGTAGGGCGGTGGCCACCGATCGGATCGACTCCATCCGAAAAGTCCTGATATTTAGGAACTTGTTTAGCCCTTATAGATTTAATATGGGCCTCACGTCCCCATTTGGTTTGGGGACTGTGAAAAGGTTAGAGTAAAACCCGAACCCACTTTCTTCCAGGGGAACCTTCATGATTACACCTTGGAGCAATAGTTGTTCTAGTGCCAGAAGGAGGGATCCTCTCTTCTGGGGATCGCTTGGCACGTTTGACCTCATAAATTGGGCAGGAGGAGTGTCTTTTAACTCCAGCTTGTATCCCAGACTTACTGCAGAGAGCACCCATCTGTCTCTGATGGTGTCCCGCCAGGTCTCTGTGAACAACTGAAGTCTTCCCCCCACCCGATTGAGTGGGGGCAACCCTTCATGACTTAGGGGGAGGTTTTGTACCTCTCTTGACCCAGGGTTTCTTGTTACCCTGTGATTGTCCCTGATTTCTGCCCCCTGAATTTGACCGCGGAGGCCGTCGGAACTGTTTCACAGCCGATGTGCCAGGGACTGGAGAAGTAGGCCTCTTAAAAGAAGGACTTCTACTCTTGTTCTTAACCGGTAAGAGTGAACTTTTACCGGCAGAAATTTTCTGGATATATTTGTCCAGATCTTCTCCAAATGAGCGTTCTCCATGAAATGGGAAGCTAACCACCAATTTCTTACAGGGAGCTTCAGCAGACCAGTTTTTGAGCCATAGAAGCCTACGCATATGTACTACAGACGGCGTAAAGAGGGAGGCCTGTTGGATTGTATCCTTTATGGCGTCCACCGCAAAACACAAGGCTCTAGGTAGGTCAGCTAGGGCAAGAGCCTGCTGATCTGGTAAGTCCCTTAAGACTTGTTTCAACTGATCTTTCACCGCTTGGCAGACTCCAATCGCTGCTACCGCAGGTTGTGTCACCATGCTTGCTGTAGAGAAAGCAGATTTTAGTAAAGACTCCAATTTTTTATCTATTGGGTCTTTGAACATTGGAACATTATCTACTGGACATGTCAGTGATTTGTTCACAGAAGAGATGGCTGCGTCCACTGTAGGGACCCTCCATTTTTTTATGAACTTATCCTCCATGGGATAGATCACCGGAAATCTCTTGGGGGCAGTAAATATTTTATCAGGATGCTCCCAATCCTGGTAAATAAGCCCTTCCAATAAAGGGTGGATTGGGAAGGAACAGACAGCCTGGGGAGCTTTCAGCGACCCCAGCGAGGAAACCGTAGTGGTTGATGGTTCCGCCAGAGGCATTTTAAATGCTGATCGGACCATGTTAGTCAGAGACTGAACCCATAATCTTTCAGCCTGAGATGCTGAGAAAGGTTCTTCCACTGTTGATTCCTCCATAACTGAATCAACCTCATCCTGATCCCCTTCAGGTAGGTCGATCTCTGTGTGGGGCTGTTCCTCCACTAACAGGCACTCTGAAGGAGGAGACGGAGATCGGACGCGCTTTCCCTGTGACAGGGAAGCAGCGATCAATGCTGTTAATCTCTCTTCCAATCCTCCCAGAGTTGAGGATAAAACCTCCTCTGTTATATATACAGGAGCAGGTGGACTGGGGACAGCCGCAGCACCAGGCACTCCTGCGGGGTTCCTACGGCTACTGACCTCTGAATTCTCAGGGGAGATTGGTGCAGTACAAGCATGCCCAATATCCTCAGAGCCCGATGGAGACCCCTTTGGCTTCCTGGAAGATCTATTTCCGGAGCGTCTGGACGACATATCCTTTAAGCACAAAGCTGAGGTATTCCCGTCGTCATACACCAATTTTTCTGGTAATAGTCTAACACAGTTGCTGCTATATACCAGCTGGTGTCCACTAAAGTACCTTTCTATGGGGATGCCTGCATCAACCGCCTCTGTGTGCCACTGTTTGTTGCTAGCTCTGTTTGCATCCAGCTGACACTTGTACTGTGTCTACATGCTGGGACGCATGCACATGCGCAGAAGCGCCGCGGCGCGCATCGAGCGTCATCCACCCGCCCCGCCCCTTTTTTTCCATAGGAGGCGCGTGCACGCGCCCGTGCACCATTGGCGCCCTTTTCGAAAACCAAGCAGGGACTAGGAGCCAGGGCCCTTTTTGCCGGAGGGCCTGTGCGGTGGATGAGCGCAGCAACAGGGCAGAGGAAGTGGATTCCCACAGAGAACTTACCAACTGCCTGGATCTTTTGACTTGAGAAAACCAAAGATCCACATGACAAGAAAAAATGGACCACAGCGGCCTCTAGTGGTTTAACACAGGTACCGCGGTCCTCTTTTCTTTTTTTTCTTGACTACTATTAAAATTTTACATTTTTCAGTAGTTACAGGCATACACAGATATTAGCGGGAATACCGTTAGGTAACAGACAGACAAATTAGGCTTGGGGGTCCCCCAATAGAACCAAGTTCCTGGGGGCCCCCACTTACCTGTTCCCCGCCGCAGGACTGTTTGGTCCACAGAAGCCCAAACTTCACCTATCACGGCAGGCATTGTAATTAAACCTTCAGGGACCGGGTTCCCAAGGATTCCACTCCCCTGGACCTGTATAGCACCCTGCACAGAAAACATCTTGGTCGTGGGTATGACCAGAGCTCTGGATCCCAGGGTCCAGCCCTCCTAAGAGAGGCATTACAGGCAAAACCTTGCTCTTCTGTTGCAAGGCCCGGGTACCGACCGTTTAGCTATGAAGCTTTTTTGGTGGGATCCGGAACAGCTTACTAAGGCCCGTAAAAGAACCTGTACGCAAGCCCAGGAAAACACATGTTACTCTTTGGCCAACACCTTAGACACTGGCAAAAAACTGAGGTGCTCCCGGATGGGAGGGGCTTATATAGGGGAGGGTACTTCCGGTTTGGAAGTTGCCAGTGCCAGCACCTGAAGGTAAACTATATAACCCATTAGTAATGACTAAGTCGCTCTGTGTCCCGTGATGTACGAAAAAGAAATAGAGCAGGTTCTAATTTTTTTGCGGGCAGTTTTCCCATCGAGAAAACTGCTATGGAGCATACACACGACCGGTTTTCACGACCAATCTAAAAAATGGCAGTTTTCTCGTCATGAAAAATGGTCGTGTGTACGCGGCATTATGCCCCATACACACGATCGTTTTTCATGCCGTTAAAAATGCCATTTTAAAAAATGGCCATTAAAAATGATCGTGTGTAGGCTCCAGAGCATTTTTAACGACGTGAAAAACGGCCATTAAAAATTCCGGACATGCTCTCTTTTTTCACGTCGTTTTTCATGTCGTTTTTTTTAACGACGTGAAAAACGATAGTGTGTATGCTTTCACGACGTGAAAAAAAACGCGCATGCTCAGAATCAAGTATGAGACGGGAGCGCTCGTTCTGGTAAAACTAGCGTTCGTAATGGAGATAGCACATTCATTACACAGTAACGGACTGAAAAGCGCGAATCGTCGCTCAACAAACTTTACTAACATGAAGGGTGGCGCCATTCGAACGGAACTTCCCCTTTATAGTGCCGTCGTACGTGCTGTACGGCACTGCGCTTTGCTTGATCGTTTTTTTTAATGATGGTGTGTACGCAAGGCAGGCTTGAGAGGAAACATGAAAAAAAACGAGGAGAAAAACGTCGGTTTAAAAAATGACAGTAAAAACGATCGTGTGTACGGGGCATTAGTCTTTTGACTAAAATGGCATTTTAGTTTTAGTCGAATTTAAGTCATCTCGAAAAGAGAAAATGGAGGCCCCAAGTGATAGTACGGACAGGAAGCCAATACAGGGTAACATGAGAGAGTAAGGAGTTGTATAAAAATATAAATTTAATGTGAAAAATATAATTGAATAGTAAAAACAATCATGGAATACAAAACATGATCAAGAGAAAATACGGCTGTTCAATGGTCGCAATACATGATGTACTGATAAAAATCAGAAACAAGAAATGAACACGGCCACAACCCTACATGTTTCAGAAAAGCATAAAAGGCATATCATTCCTATTATGATGGGTATACTTCCTTCTTCAGGGGTTGGGTGCGAGCTTGCTGGTATATTTCTATAGAGAAAGAATATACAGATATATGTATATATAAACAAAAAAATATATAACCGACTAGTAATTGTTATCCCCAACCAATGAGAATGAAGAAAGGGAAGAAAAAGGAAAGAGAAAAAAGAAAAAGAAAAAGAAAAGAAAAACAAACATGAAGGAAGGGAGAAAAAGAAAAAGAGGAAAAAAGGGAAAGGAGACGGAGGAAAAACGAAAGAAAATGAGGGAGAGAAAAGAGCCGGCAGACATGTATGTCACAAAAAATACTGCACAAATACTCACAAATCACATGATTTGTGAGTATTTGTGCAGTATTTTTTGTGACATACATGTCTGCCGGCTCTTTTCTCTCCCTCATTTTCTTTCGTTTTTCCTCCGTCTCCTTTCCCTTTTTTCCTCTCTTTTTTTCTTTGTTTCTCCCTTCCTTCATGTTTGTTTTTCTTCTTCTTTTTTCGCTTTCCTTTTTCTTCCCTTTCTTCATCCTCATTGGTTGGGGATAACAATTACTACTCGGTTATATTTTTTTGTTTTTATTTATATATACATATATCTGTATATTGCAGATGGATGGTGTCCCAGATCCAAGAGGAGCAAGAGATCAGAAAAAGGGATTTTTATAACAGCTTACCTGTAAAATCCTTTTCTTGGAGTACATCACGGGACACAGAGCGACTTAGTCATTACTAATGGGTTATATAGATTACCTTCAGGTGCTGGCACTGGCCACTTCCAAACCGGAAGTATCCTCCCCTATATAAGCCCCTCCCATCCGGGAGCACCTCAGTTTTGTAGCAAAGCAATAAGTGTCCCAAAAAGAGGGGTGGGAGCTCTGTGTCCCGTGATGTACTCCAAGAAAAGGATTTTACAGGTAAGCTGTTATAAAAATCCCTTTTTCTTTTTCGTACATCACGGGACACAGAGCGACTTAGTCATTACTAATGGGACGTCCCAAAGCAATGCCAAATGAAGGGGGGGATATATAAGCTGGGCGCCATCAGGCATGAGGCTCTTTTGCGGCCTGCAACACACTGCGCCCAAAGGCGACATCCTCCTGACTTCTGACGTCTACCTGGTAGAATCTAGTAAACGTGTGTACTGAAGACCATGTTGCGGCCTTACAGACTTGAGCCAGGGAGGCTTGGTGATGCACTGCCCATGAAGTTCCAACTGCTCTTGTGGAGTGCGCCCTAACTTTGAACGGAGGCGGTCTCCTTTTCAAGCCATAGGCTTTTATTATGACCTGTCGAATCCACTTGGCTAAAGTAGATTTTTGATGCTGCCCGACCCTTTCTGGGGCCTTCCGGCAGAACAAACAAAGTATCCGTTCTACGAATCTGAGCAGTGGCTTTAAGATAAGCTTTAACTGCTCTTACTACATCCAAAGAATGCAATAACTTTTCCTCTACCGAACTAGGTTTGGGGAAAAAGGAAGGAAGAACCACATCTTGGTTCAAATGGAACCTCGATACCACCTTAGGAAGAAGGCTGGATGAGGACGTAATACTACTCTGTCCTTATGGATAACCAGATATGGCTCCTTACAGGACAAGGCGGCTAATTCCGATACTCTTTTAGCCGAACAAATGGCTACTAAGAAAATCAATTTCCTGGTGAAAAGAACCAAGGAAATGTGCCGCAATGGTTCAAATGGTTGTTTCTGTAGAACCGACAGAACCAGGTTTAAGTCCCATGGACATATGGGAATACTAACCAGAGGGCTAATATGCATCACTCCTTGTATGAAAGCTTTGACTAATGAATGCAAAGCCAAGGGCCTTTGAAAAAAATATTGACATGGCCGTCTGACCCTTGATAGTACTCAAGGCAAGCTTCCTATGTACAGCCCACTGTAGGAAGTCTAGAATCCTACCTATTACGTACTTACGTGGATGCCATTTCCTGGCCTCACACCACGTGATGTACGCCTTCTAGATCCTATAATAGATCTGCCTGGATACCGGCTTCCTGGCATTGATCATGGTAGATACCACAGGATTAGAGAGCCCTCTCTTTTTTAGAATGTGGGCTTCAATAGCCAGGCCGTCAAACCTAGGGCTGGTAAGGAAGGGTAGTATATCGGTCCTTGCGAAAGCAGGTCCGGACGATGTGGGAGGGTCCAAGGACTTCCCACTGACATTTTTACCATCTCCGCGTACCATGCCCTTCGGGGCCACGCTGGAGCCACCAGAATCACTGGTTTCTTTTCTACCCTGATTCTGCGGATTAATCGCGGTGGGAATGCATATATCAGCTTGAACTGATCCCAAGGGAACACTAGGGCATCCGAACCGCAAGCTAGGGGATCCTTTGTGCGAGACACAAATCTGTCCACCTTTGCGTTGAATCTGGATGCTAGCAGATCTACATCCGGTGTTCCCCACCGCTGGCATATTGCCTGTAAAACCTCGGGGTGAAGAGACCATTCCCCGAGCATAATTGCTGGCGACTTAAAAAGTCCGCTCTCCAATTTTCCACTCCTGGGATGAAAACCGCGGATATGGCTGTGACATACCTTTCTGCCCATTCCAGGATGCAATTCGCTTCCCTCTGGGCTGCACGACTCCTGGTGCCACCCTGGTGATTGATATATGCCACTGCTGTGGCATTGTCTGATTGAATTCTGACAGGGGACCCTTGGAGTTTGGATGTCCATGCTACTAGGGCATACCGGGCTGCTCGTATCTCTAAGAGATTGGTGGGCAGGGCCTTCTCTGCTTCTGACCACTTGCCCTGGAGAGACCATTGCTCCAGTACTGCCCCCCAGCCTATGAGGCTGGCATCTGTAGTGACCACCTTCCAAGAAACCGGACTAAAGGGTTTCCCTTTTTCCAGATTCTGGTACCAACCACCAATGGAGGCTCTTGCGAACGGAAGGGGACAGGGACATTGGCAAGTCTAAAGCCTGAACTTTTTTTTGTTCCAGGCTGACAGTATGGCCCTCTGCAAGTTCCTTGAATGGAATTGACCGTAGGGTACTGCTTCGAATGAAGCCACCATTTTTCCCAGCAGCCTTATACACAGGCGTATGGATGGTTTTTCTTTTTTGTACCCACTAAGTGGGTCAAATCTTTCAAAGACGACACCTTCTCTGGAGGTAAGAAAATCTTTCTCTGATTTGAATCCAGTCTTAGCCCCCAAGTATTCCAGGCTTTTGACTGGTTTTAGGGCTGACTTGTCTCGGTTGATAATGCAACCGTGAGATTCCAGATACTTGATTATCTTGTGAACGACCACTTCTAGTTTTTTTCACTGAGTGGTCTATCAGCAACAAGTCGTCTAGATATGCCATTATCGTTACACCTTGTGTTCCTAGTTTGGCCAATCGTAGGGCCAGGATTTTTGTGAACACTCGTGGTGCTGTGGCCAGACCGAAAGGTAAGGCTCTGAACTGAAAACGGCGCCCTTCTACTGCAAGGCGTAGAAATTTCTGGTGGGCCGGACAGATGGAAATATGCAAATAAGCATCCCTTATGTCGATCGAGGCTAACCATTCCTGCCCTTGTAGGGCGGTGGCCACCGATCGGATCGACTCCATCCGAAAAAGTCCTGATATGTAGGAACTTGTTTAGCCCTTTTATATTTAATATGGGCCTCATGTCCCCATTTGGTTTGGGGACTGTGACAAGGTTCGAGTAAAACCCGAACCCGTTTTCTTCCAAGGGAACCTTCATGATTACCCTTGGGGCAATAGTTGCTCTAGTGCCAGAAGGAGGGATCCACTCTTCTGGGGATCGCTTGGCATGTTTGACCTTATAAAATGGGCAGGAGGAATGTCTTTTAACTCCAGCCTGTATCTCAGACTTACTGCGGAGATCAGCCATTTCTGATGGTGTCCCGCCAGGTCTCTGTGAACAACTGAAGTCTTCCCCTTACCCGATTGAGTGGGGGCAACCCTTCATGACTTAGGGGGAGGTTTTGTACCTCTCTTGACCCAGGGTTTCTTTTACCCTGTGATTGTCCCTGATTTCTGCCCCCTGGATTTGACCGCGGAGGCCGTTGGAACTGTTTCACAGCCGATGTGCCAGGGACTGGAGAAGTAGGCCTCTTAAAAGAAGGACTTCTACCCTTGTTCTTAACCGGCAAGAGTGTACTTTTACCGGCAGAAGTTTTCTGGATATATTTGTCCAGATCATCTCCAGATAAGCGTTCTCCATGAAATGGGAAGCTAATCAGCAATTTCTTACAGGGAGCTTCAGCAGACCAGTTTTTGAGCCATAGAAGCCTACGCATATGTCTACAGACAGCGTAAAGCGGGATGCCTGTTGGATTGTATCCTTAATGGCGTCCACCGCAACACAAGGCTCTAGGTAGGTCAGCTAGGGCAAGAGCCTGCTGATCTGGTAAGTCCCTTAAGACTTGTTTCAACTGATCTTTCATTGCTTGGCAGACTCCAATCGCTGCTACTGCAGGTTGTGTCACCATGCTTGCTGTAGAGAAAGCAGATTTTAGTAAAGACTCCAATTTTTTTTATCTATTGGGTCCTTGAACATTGGAACATTATCTACTGGACATGTCAGTGATTTATTTACACAAGAGATGGCTGTGTCCACTGTAGGGACCCTCCATTTTTTTTTTTTTTTTTTTTATGAACTTATCCTCCATGGGATAGATCACTGGAAATCTCTTGGGGGGAGTAAATATTTTACAGGATGCTCCCAATCCTGGTAAATAAACCCTTCCAATAAAGGGTGGATTGGGAAGGAACAGACAGTCTGGAGAGCTTTCAGCGACCCCAGCGAGGAGACAGTAGTGGTTGATGGTTCCGCCAGAGGCATTTAAAATGCTGCTCGGACCATGTTAGTCAGAGACTGAACCCATAATTTTTCAGCCTGAGATGCTGAGAAAGGTTCTTCCACTGTTGATTCCTCTATAACTTTATCAACCTCACCTGATCCCCTTCAGGTAGGTCGATCTCTGGGACTGTTCCTCCACTAACAGGCACTCTGCAGGAGGAGACGGAGATCGGACGCGCTTTTCCTGTGACAGGGAAGCAGCGATCAATGCTGTTAATCTCTCTTCCAATCCTCCCAGAGTTGAGGATAAAACCTCCTCTGTTATATATACAGGAGCAGGTGGACTGGGGACAGCCGCAGTACCAGGTACTCCTGCGGGGTTCCTACGGCTACTGACCTCTGAAATTTCAGGGGAGATTGGCGCAGTACAGCATGCCCAAAATCCTCAGAGCCCGACGGAGACCCCTTTCGCTTCTTGGAAGATCTATTTCCAGAGCGTCTGGACGACATATCCTATAAGCACAAAGCTGAGGTATTCCCGTCGTCATACACCAATTTTGCTGGTAATAGTCTAACACAGTTGCTGCTATATACCAGCTGGTGTCCACTAAAGTGCCTTTCTATGGGGATGCCTGCATCAACCGCCTCTGTGTGCCACTGTTTGTTGCTAGCTCTGTTTGCATCCAGCTGACACTTATACTGTGTCTTTATACAAGCTGGGACGCCTGCACATGCCCAGAAGCGCCGTGGCGCGAATCGAGCGTCATTCACCCGCCCCGCCCCTTTTTTTCATAGGAGGCGCGTGCCCGCGCACGCGCCCGTGCGCCATTGGCGCCCTTTTCGAAAATCAAACAGGGACTAGGAGCCAGGGCCCTTTTTGCCGGAGGGCCTGTGCGGTGGATGAGCGCAGCAACAGGGCAGAGGAAGTGGATTCCCACAGAGAAACTTACCAACTGCCTGGATCTTTTGACTTGAGAAAACCAAAGATCCACATGACAAGAAAAATGGACCACAGCGGCCTCTAGTGGTTTAACACAGGTACCGCGGTTTTTTTTTTTTTTTTTTTTTTTTTTTTTTTTTCTTGACTACTATTAAAATTTTACATTTTCAGTAGTTACAGGCATACACAGATATTAGCGGGAATACCGTTAGGTAACAGACAGAAAGACAAATTAGGCTTGGGGGTCCCCCAATAGAACCAAGTTCCTGGGGGCCCCCACTTACCTGATCCCCGCCGCAGGACTTTGTTTGGTCCACAGAAGCCCAAACTTCACCTATCACGGCAGGCATTGCAATTAAACCTTCAGGGACCGGGTTCCCAAGGATTCCACTCCCCTGGACCTGTATAGCACCCTGCACAGACAACATCTTGGTCGTGGGTATGACCAGAGCTCTGGATCCCAGGGTCCAGCCCTCCTAAGAGAGGCATTACAGGCAAAACCTTGCTCTTCTGCTGCAAGGCCCGGGTACCGACCGTTTAGCTATGAAGCTTTTTTGGTGGGATCCGGAACAGCTTACTAAGGCCCAAAAGAACCTGTACGCAAGCCCAGTGAAAACGCATGTTACTTCTTGGCCAACACCTTAGACACTGGCAAAAAACTGAGGTGCTCCCGGATGGGAGGGGCTTATATAGGGGAGGGTACTTCCGGTTTGGAAGTGGCCAGTGCCAGCACCTGAAGGTAATCTATATAACCCATTAGTAATGACTAAGTCGCTCTGTGTCCCGTGATGTACGAAAAAGAAATGTGTTCTTGGTAGGGGCTTGCTATTAAATGCAAGACAAGGGAGTAAAGGATATGTATTCACTCATTCCCCGGACATAAATAATGGGCTCATTGGAAGACACTGTTGCTAAATTCCTTCTAAACACTGTGAGAAAAATCTCAAAAACTGTGCCAATGGCTGGCTCAGGCCTATGCCTACTGGCTGGAAGCAGCAAGTCAGGGCTCGCGAGAGACAATTTAAGAGGAAGGGACAATTGTTTAGAAAGCCAACTGCGGGTAATACGGTCCTACATTCGTCCAGCTTCCACCCAAGACCTCTTATCAACTCTATACCTTATGGGCAGTACCTACGTATCAAACGTAACTGCTCAAACCAATCAGATTTTCTAAGTGAAGCAAAAAAATCTTAAACGCCTCCTTGAACGCGGCTACAGCCATAGGTGCCTTAAAAAAGCATTCCAACGAGCAGATGCCAATAACAGGCACAAATTACTTATTCCGAAAAAGGTCAAAAAATCAGACTAAGGTTCTAGAATAATTACCACCTTTTCTAATGACCATAATCAAGTCTTACAGATATGCAGAAATGACTGGCATCTTTTGACGTCAGACCCTGCTATAGGACCTTTTGTGCCTCCCACCCCAGTGGTTACTTAGACGGGCCACCTCTGTTGGTGACCTGCTAGTTCAAAGTGAGTATAGGGGTTACAACAGAGGTGATCTCTGCAAAACAGTGGGAACCTTTCCTTGAGGATCGTGTTCCTACTGTAAGTATATGGATACCAGAAAAGACATTTACTTACCGAACGATTCACACTTTGCCAGACATTATTCTATGCAAACAGCAAACCCAGATCTGACACTAGGCAGACACGTTGCCCAGACTCATGCTGGCATTTGTCCTAAGATCTCCGTTTTGGTTCTGGACCGTATCCATCCCGGTTCCCGGGGGGGGGAGACCTCAATAAAAGTCTCCTCCAGCGGGAGCTCCGGTGGATATCAAACCTAAATGCCACTTCTCCGCCAGGCCTTAATGAAGCGTTTAATCTTAGACCATTTTTGCCTGGTTTCTCAACTGGAGGTTTTGACAAAGACCAATAAGACATACACTTCAATGTACTTTTCTGATCAGTCTCTGCTTCTTTTTCATCTTTTCTTTACCATTTTTCAACATGGGTTTGAATATTTTGTAATTTTTTGTTTTCGTTTTTGTTTGTTTGATATGAGACATATCTATATATCTATTGAATTTCCCATTTATCTGTAATCAAATGTAAATATTGTGTTTTAGGTCTGTTTGCTACTCAGTATGTACAGTTTCCTATCATTATTATCACCATTATACTCTGTTTACAGTTATTTTCAAGCTGTCTGATTTTTTCACTATCATCCTCTGCATTCATATTAACTATAAATTGTACATCATGTATGCCCAAGTATTTACATACATTTATTTTTACAGAACACACTCTGTGATGCAACTGGATGTTCGTCCCAGATCGGGCATGACCTGCAAGGGACGTTTAGTTTTCTGATTTCATCCCTTCTCCCTCTTTATTGTGGTTATCTGGCTCTAAGTGCCCTGACCTCTGGCTGCAGTGGCTCGTTGGATCTCCCCAGCACAGGGGAGCCTCCTTGCTTTTTCCATGCTGGCCAGAGGCTTCCCACGCAAGCGCCGGTCAGTTTTTTGTCCGGCGCATGCGTACCTGGTCTCGCCCATCTACCAGTGTGAACGCCGCCTCCCTCTCTGTGCCGGCGGCCTCTGTTGACATCCGACGTCACCGCGCATTGTGACGCGGTGACGCCAGACATTGCATCAGGCCGGAGAGCCTTAACATCGAGGCGGACCCATGCCTTCAGCTGTACCCATGGAACGTCCGTTTGGCAGCTGAGCAATTACAGGTGGACGCAATTTTTCTATCACAGACTCGTGGGGAACATGTCAAGACTATGGATTGGTTAGCAAACCTACACCACTCCCATTATGTCAGGTACTTAAGCAGGGCAGGTGCAGCATATCATTGCTGCACAGCCAGACTGATCTTTGGTATCCATTTGAGACAAGCACTCTTCTGAGGTAAGGTACTATTACTCTTTTTTTTCTTATTGATGCACTCTATGGAGAGTTTGTTTTCCCTTGATACCTCTTTCTAAGCAAATTTTCCCTTATCAATATATACTTAAGTTCTTTTGTTCTTTTTGTCCACCAGGCCTTCGTCCCTTCCTCTTTTGCTTGGCTTGCTGCTTCCAGCCAGTAGGCACAGGCCTGAGCCAGCCATTGACACAGTTTTTGAGATTTTTCTCACTGTGTTTAGAAGGAACTCAGCAACAGTGTCTTCCAATGAGCCCATTATTTATGTCCGGGGAATGAGTGAATACATATCCTCCACTCCCTTGGGTTGCATTTAATAGCAAGCTACTACCAAGAACACCTTTCTGGTCTCTTGCTCCTCTTGGATCTGGGACACCATCCATCTGCAATAATGCTGTGCACTCTATACCTTTTAAGGAACACATGATTTGTGAGTATTTGTGCAGTATTTTTTGTGACATACATGTCTGCCTGGTCTTTTCTCTCCCTCTTTTTCTTTTTTTCCCTCCGTCTCCTTCCTCTTTTTTCTTTTTTTCTCCCTTTCTTCATGTTTGTTTTCCTTTTCTTCTTTTCTTTTTCTTCTTTTTCCTTCCCTTTCTTCATCCTCATTGGTTGGGGATAACAATTACTACTCGGTTATATTTTTTTGTTTATTTATATATACATATATCTGTATATTCTTTCTTTATAGAAATATACCAGCAAGCTCGCACCCAACCCCTGAAGAAGGAAGTATACCCATCATAATAGGAATTATATGCCTTTTATGCTTTTCTGAAACATGTAGGGTTGTGGCCGTGTTCATTTCTTGTTTCTGATTTTTATCAGTACATCATGTATTGCAACCATTGAGCAGCCGTATTTTCTCTTAATCATGTTTTGTATCCCATGATTGTTTTTACTATTCATTCATATTTTTCACATTAAATTTATATTTTTATACAACTCCTTACTCTCTCATGTTACCCTGATTTGTCTTCCTGCCCGTACTATCACTTGGGGCCTCCATTTTCTCTTTCTACAATTTGGGATGTGGTAGGAAGTCTCAGGACTAACTCAAAAAATCTCATCATAGTTTTTATCTTACACATAATTTTCTGTTTTAGTCATCTTAATTGTTTTAGTCGTATTTTAGTTGACTAAAATAGTATTCATTTAGTCGACTAAAATGTTTTAGTCAACTAAATTAACACTGCCTAGGACCCACCCACATCACTTTCCAGACCCAATACAAGCGACTCCCATAGCCCACCCTAAAACTACAGAGGCTCAAAAGGATCATGGGACATGTGGTATTAGGACTGGAAAAGGAAGGAAACAGAAAGTCAGAGAACTTTGAAATTCAGCCAGGAGGAGTGACATCAGAGTCACAGAAACCTGCTGTATACAGCTAAGGCTTCATGTACACTGCTGCTGGTAAACGGACGTTTAAGAGAAGTTGGGCGGTTTTTTCAGCTGCCCCTGAACTCTCCTCTATGTTATCTTATCAGTACATGTACACAGGGTCCTTTATAGTAATTTCTAGGTAGCTGCGTTTAGAAATATTTGGAAAGCAAAAAAAATGCGTCCAGAACACTAAAGTTCAGAGGCATTTGAAACGCCAAACGCTTGTAACAGCTTGTAAACGCGGTATCTTGCATTTAGCCGTGTTCCGTTTTAAAGGCGTTTTTTTTTTTACGCGGCATGTAAACGTGCCAAAACGGACGTTTATAAACGTTGGTTACTATCTGTTAAGTTAAATCGTTCAGGGCAGGTTATAAAATGTCCAGTGTACATTAAAGCGTTACTAAACACTCGTGTTTAAAAAAAAAAAAATATATGTCATACTTACCTCCACTGTGCAGTTCGTTTTGCACAGAGTGGCCCCGATCCTCCTCTTCTGGGGTCCCCCGGTGGCGCTAGTAGCTCCTCCCCGCATCAGGAAACAACCTAGGAGAAGCGCTGTGGGGCATCCATAGACACAGAAAGCCGGATTCTGCCCCGCCCCCTTGGCACCCGCGTCATTCTATTTGATTGACAGCAGCAGAAGCCAATGACTGTGCTGCTATCAATCTATCAAATCATGAACCGAGACCCCAGCCTGAGAGGGTGTGCGCGTCTCCCGGTGTGGAAACGAACGGGCTCAGGTGAGTAAAACGGTGGGCTGTTCAGTGACAGAAGTTTTGCTTTAAGGTGAAAAAACACGAGGGTTTACAACCCCTTTAAGCCTTAAGAAGGTAAGTTACGCATGAACTGACAGTGGGGTTTTGATTCATTTACACGCACAATGCATCTGTTGTTTTGGGGGGGGAAAGCCGGAGTTCACCTTTAACCCTTTGTCCGTGACCATCGGGTCTTCAAGACCCAGCACATCACAAAACGGGGAAAAGGGCCAATGACAGCGTGATCACTTGTAAACAAACCGGAGCATGTCCTCCCCTCTCGCCGATCGGTACAGTGTGTGAGGAGAGATAGGTGCAGGAGCGCTGTGGGCTGGATCTGAAGTGCCCACAGCGCTGATCTGTGCTCATCCATCCTCATTCTGGCTCATCCATACTCCATCATGCTCATCCATCCCCATCCCTGGCTCGTCCATCCCCATCCCTGGCTCATTTATGGCTCGTCCATCCCCATCCATGGCTCATTTATGTCTCGTCCATCCCCATCCATGGCTCATTTATGTCTCGTCCATCCCCATCCATGGCTCATTTATGTCTCGTCCATCCCCACCCATGGCTCATTTATGTCTCCTCCATCCCCATCCATGGCTCATTTATGTCTCCTCCATCCCCATCCATGGCTCATTTATGTCTCCTCAATCCCCATTCATGGCGCGTCCATGCCATACCACTGATCATCTGTGCCACATCCAAGCCACATCAGTGATCATCCGTGCCACATCAGTGCACATCAGTGATCATCCGTGCCACACCCATGCCACATCAGTGCTCCTTCGTGCCATATCTGTGCATTATCCATGCTACATCAGTTCTCATCCATGCCAAATTCATGCCACATCCGTGCTCATCCGTGCCACACAAAAGTGTGACAGGTAGTAAAATTTGATTTAAAAATGTATGTCCCTAGAACACCTGATGGTGCTCCCTGCACGTTGGGCCTCTGTATGTGACAAGGCTGTGTAAAAGTCTCAACGTGGTATTGCCATACTCAGGAGGAGTAGCAGAATATATTTTGGGGTGTAATTTTTGCGATGTACATGCTATGTGTTAGAAATATCTTATGAATGGACAACTTTGTGTAAAAAAATAAATAAATGCGGTTTCATTTTCTTTCCACATTTTCCCAAAACTTGTGGAAAAAATGACATGTTCAAAAGACTCATTATGCCTCATATGATATTTGCTGGGGTGTTTACTTTACAAAATAGGTAATTTTTTGGGCATTCCATTGTCCTGGTGCTCCAGGACCTTTAAGGGTGTGAGGTAGTCTAGAAATGATATGTGTATTTTATGTCCCTAGAACACCAGATAATGCGCCTTGCATGTTTGGCCTCTGTATGTGGCCACCCTGTTATAAGTCTCACACATGTGGTGTTGCCACACTCAGGAGGAGTAGCAGAATGTTTTTTGGAGTATAATTTGAGGTATGCATATGCGAGAAATAATCTGTTAATATGACAATTTTGTGGAAAAAATAGGATTTTTGTACTCATCGTAAAATCCTTTTCTCTGTAGTTCATGGACGGACACAGCAGCATATTCTTGACAGTAGGGTATTGGCCTTCTAACAGGAGAGGACTAGGCAGAAACATGTTAAAGTGTTAAAATAGCATTAAACAGTACAGTACCGCCCAGGGGGCAGTCCCTCTAGGTACAACCCCTCTTCCTGCACCCAGCAGCTCAGTTCGTCAAAAAGCAGTACAAAACATAAAAAGGAGGGGTGGGTGTTGTGTCCGTCCATGAACTACAGAGAAAAGGATTTTACGGTGAGTACAAAAATCCTATTTTCTCTTGTGTTCATGGACGGACACAGCAGCATATTCTTGACAGTAGGGACGTCCCCAAGCAGTGTCAAAAAAACAAGGGGTGGGAACAGCAAACAAACAAACTTCACCACAAACATAACCAGAGCTCCTCAACGGAGAAGTTGCAACCTTAAACAGCCGCCTGCAAAACCTTGGGGCCGAAGCAAGCATCCGAAGATGCACTCACATCAACCTTGTAAAATTTTGTGAAGGTGTGAATGGACGACCAGGTCGCTGCCTTACACACCAGGGAGACAGAGGCTTGATGTTGAAAGTCCCAAGAAGCACCAATCGCCCTGGTTGAATGCGTCGTGACAGGAAAGGGAGGCGCCCGCCCTTGTAGGGCATAAGCCTGAATCACGATTTGTCTGATCCACCTCGAGATGGTGGCCGACGAGACCGCCAGGCCCTTTTTAGGACCAGCCACCGAAACAGAGTCCGACCTCTGGAACGGAGTGGTAGCAGACAGGTACACCCGCAGAGCTCAGACAATGTCCAAGGAATGCAGCGCAGCCTCCTTCGGATGCGACGGTCGAGGACACAAGGATGGGAGTACAATGTCCTCATTGAGATGAAAAGCCGAAACAACCTTAGGGAGAAAAGAGGGCTGTGGGCGCAGCACCGCCTTATCCTTGTGGAGGATCAGATAAGGGGCCTTGCAAGACAAGGCCGCCAGTTCAGAAACCCGTCTGACTGACGTAATAGCCACCAAAAAGGCTACTTTCTGAGAGAGCGTCAATAAGGGAATCTCCCAAATATTTTCAAACAGCGTTTTCTGAAGTACTGAGAGGACCGGATTCAAGTCCCACGGAGGTAGTGGTGGCCGAACCGGAGGGGCCACATGCCGAACCCCTTGTACAAACGTACTCACCAGTGAGTGAGCCGCCAAGGGCCGTTGAAAGAAGACAGCCAAGGCTGAAATCTGTCCCTTAAAATCGTACTTAAGGCAAGCTTTTGGTCCACGCCACACTGTAAAAACAGCAGGATCCTGGAAACCGAGTATGCGCGTGGACGCCACTTCAGCTCCTCACACATAGTGATGTAAGCCTTCCACGTATGATGATAAATCTTCCGGGAGGAAGACTTCCGTGCCCTCAGCATGGTAGAAATAACCGAGTCCGACAGGCCTCGGTCCCTCAAAACCTGGCTTTCAATAGCCATGCCGTTAAAGCCAGTGACTGTAAAGCAGGATGAAGTATGGGACCTTGCGATAGAAGGTCTTCTCGCATCGGTAGTCGCCAAGAAACATCCGCCACCAGTCGCACTAGGTCGGCGTACCAGGGACGCTGAGGCCAATCTGGAGCAATCAGGATCACCGAGATCCCCTCGGTCTCCACTCTGCGAAGTAGATGATGAGAAGCTTTAGTGGGGGAAAGGCATAAATCAGCCGATACTGTCCCCACGGAGCTACCAACGCGTCTGTCGCGTCTGCCCAGGGGTCCTTGGACCTGGCCACAAACCAACAGCTTCCGATTGAGTTGAGAAGCCAGGAGATCCACGTCTGGCGTGCCCCATCTGTTGCAAACGAGTTTAAGCACCTCCGGGTGTAGCGACCATTCTCCTTGGTCCAGCATCTGGCGACTTAGGTAGTCCGCTTGCCAGTTTTCTACACCCGGAATGTAAACGGCCAATAGTGCCGGCACGCTCCGTTCTGCCCATCGCAGAATGTGAGCAACCTCCGAGGCTGCAGCTGAGCTCCTTGTCCCCCCTTGATGGTTGACATACGCTACCGCCGTGGCATTGTCCGACTGGATCCTGACTGGACGCCCCTGAAGTCTCTGAGACCACGTGGAGAGGCAATGCCTGATCGCTCAAAGTTCCAACACATTGATCGGTAGGCGGGACTCTTCCTGCGTCCACCGACGCTGTGCCGACTGGACACCCCAAACTCCCCCACCAACCGGTCAGGCTGGCATCCGTCGTGATCACTGTCCAGTGAAGGGGAAGAAACGACTTTCCGGACCAAAGGGTCGGAGATCTCAGCCACCACACCAGGGAAGTCCTGACTAGATGGCCCACCCGGACCTGACAATCCAGGGACAACGGAGACTTGTCCCATTTGGACAGGATCTCCTTCTGTAAGGTACGAGTGGGGAATTGAGCATACGGTACTGCCTCGAAGGAGGCTACCATGAGGCCCAGGACTCGCATGCAAAAACGCAGCGACGACCACCTGCGGGATGTCAGCAGCTTCACCGCCGCCTGAAGAGTCTGTAATTTGTCCACGGGGAGAAAAACTCTCGCCTCCAAGGAGTCTAGAACTAAGCCCCAGGTACTCTAGGCGCTAAGTCGGTACCAACACCGACTTCTGGAGGTTCAGAACCCAGCCTGAGTGGCAATCGCCACATCCACCTCTAATTCTGAGCTTGAAGTAGCTCTCAGAAGAAGTTCGTCCAGGTAACCCACTATAGCGATACCTCGCTGTCTCAGGGCGAGCACCTTGGTGCCGACGCCAGGCCAAAAGGGAAGAGCCACAAATTGGTAGTGGTCGTCCCCGACCGCAAAACGCAGAAACCTCTGATGTCCGACAAATATGGGGACATGCAAGTATGCATCCTTGATGTCCAAGGACGGCAAAAAATCCTCCGGATGGAGTGCCGTGACTACAGAGGGCACCGATTCCATCCTGAACCTCTGAACTTTCACAAAGTTTCACAAAGTTCAGATCCTGGATCCAGGATCGGTCAAACCCCCTCCTTCACTGGGACTATAAACAGATTTGAATAAAACCCCTGAAACCTTTACTGCAATGGCACAGGTACGATCACCCCGTGCGCCAGCAGATCCTGCACTGCCCCAAACAGGGCCACCCGACGAGTCGGAGGAAGCTGAAGGTTCGAGGGAAAAAATCTGTTTGGAGGGCAAGAGAGAAACTCTATCTTGTACCCTGAGGAAACTACTTCGCAAACCCACCGGTCGGAGAGCAGTGAAGACCACCGAGTCGCGAACGTGCGAAGACGACCTCCCACCCAAGTGTCGGGCCGGGGCAGACCTTCATGCGGTCGCAGGTTTGTTCACAGGCTTGATGGGCTTGCGAAACCAGGGACGCTTTGGTCCCCCAGCAGGTGCCTTATTGGTCTGGGAGCTCTTACCTGCAGCTCCGGGTGGACGAAAAAAACACTTATGAGCGGAAAAGGAGGGCCCATGTCTACGCCGTGGCTCCTTACCCTTCCTGGATTGCGGGAGCAGAGTACTCTTACCTCCCGTGGCATCCTTGATGATGTCATCCAGCGAGGCTCTGAAAAGCCTCTCACCCTTAAAAGGTAAATCAAGCAAGGCCTTCTTAGAAGCCTGGTCCGCGGACCAACATTTCAGCCAAATCAGGCAGCGCAGTACCACTGCCGAGACCGAGGCCCTGGACAGCAATGGAATCGTGTCCAACGCCGACTCGCACACAAACTTAAGGCCCTGTACCAACTGGTCGGCCAGTGCCACACAGGCCGGGGAAAGCCTGTTGCTCCTTTAACTCGTGGTGCAGCATTTTTGCCCACTCAGTAAGAGTCTGGGACACCAAGGCCCTGGCCACAGCCGGGCGCACTGCTGACCCAACCACCGTGAACAGGGAGCGGTCCACTGCCTCAGCTCTCCTGTCCGCAGGGTCCTTGAAAGCAGGAGCCCCCTCCACCGGAAGCGTGGTCACTTTGTTCAACCTGGACACGGGGGGTCCACTATCGGAGAAGAAGTCCATTTTTTTCAGGAAATTCTCCTCAAAGGGATAACGGAACGCTATACATTTAGGGACCGAAAAGGCCCTTTGCGGACGTTTCCATTCCTTGTATAGAAGTTTTTCTAGATAAGGTACACAAGGAAACACCTTTTCAGTGCGGGTAGGCTTGCGGAACCCGAAAGGGACCAACATCTCTGCAGACGTATCTGTCTTATCCTCCAACTTAAGAGTATCCCGCACCGCGGTGATAATAGGATTTTTATAACAGCTTACCTGTAAAATCTTTCTCTTGGAGTACATCACGGGACACAGAGCGACATAGTCATTACTAATGGGTTATATAGATACCGTCAGGTGCTGGCACTGGCAACTTCCAAAACCGGAAGTACCCTCCCCTATATAAGCCCCTCCCATCCGGGAGCACCTCAGTTTTGTAGCAAAGCAATAAGTGTCCCCAAAGAGGGGCGGGAGCTCTGTGTCCCGTGATGTACTCCAAGAAAAGGATTTTACAGGTAAGCTGTTATAAAAATCCTATTTTCTTTCTCGTACATCACGGGACACAGAGCGACATAGTCATTACTAATGGGATGTCCTAAAGCAATGCCCAATGAGGGGGGGGGGATACACCATACATAAGCTGAGCGCTATCAGACATGAGGATCTTTTGCGGCCTGCAACACACTGCGCCCAAAGGCGACATCCTCCTGACTTCTAACGTCCACCTGGTAGAACCTAGTAAACGTGTGTACTGAAGACCATGTTGCGGCCTTACAGATTTGAGCCAGGGAGGCCTGGTGATGCACTGCCCATGAAGTTCCAACTGCTCTCGTGGAGTGCGCTCTAACTTTGAACGGAGGCGGTCTCCTTCTCAAGCCATAGGCTTGCATTATGACCTGTCGAATCCACTTGGCTAAAGTAGATTTTGACGCTGCCTGACCCTTTCTGGGGCCTTCCGGCAGAATAAACAAAGTATCCGTTCTGCGAATCTGAGCAGTGGCTTTTAGATAAGCTTTAACTGCTCTTACTACATCCAAAGAATGCAATAACTTTTCCTCTACCGAAGTAGGTTTGGGGAAAAAAGAAGGAAGAACCACATCTTGGTTCAAATGAAACCTTGATACCACCTTAGGAAGAAAGGCTGGATGAGGGCGTAACACTACTCTATCCTTATGGATAACCAGATATGGCTCCTTACAGGACATAGCTGCTAATTCCGACACTCTTTTAGCCGAACAAATGGCTACTAGAAAAATCAATTTCCTGGTGAGAAGAACCAAAGAAATATGCTGTAATGGTTCAAATGGTTGTTTCTGTAGAACCGACAGAACCAAGTTTAGATCCCATGGACATATGGGAATATTAACCGGAGGACTAATACGCATCACTCCTTGTATAAAGGCTTTGACTAGTGAATGCGAAGCCAAGGGCCTTTGAAAAAATATTGACAAAGCCGAAATCTGACCCTTGATAGTACTCAAGGCAAGCTTCCTATCTACAGCCCATTGTAGGAAGTCCAGAATCCTACCTATTACGTATTTACGTGGATGCCATTTCTTGGCCTCACACCAGGCGATGTACGCCTTCCAGATTCTATAGTAGATCTGCCTGGATACCGGCTTCCTGGCATTGATCATGGTAGATACCACAGCATTAGAGAGCCCTCTCTTTTTTAGAATGTGGGCTTCAATAGCCAGGCCGTCAAACCTAGGGCTGGTAAGGGTGGTATATAGGTCCTTGCGAAAGCAGGTCCGGACGATGTGGGAGGGTCCAAGGACTCCCCACAGACATCTTTACAATCTCCGCGTACCATGCTCTTCGGGGCCACGCTGGAGCCACCAGAATCACTGGTTTCTTTTCTACCCTGATTCTGCGGAGTAATCGAGGTAACAATTGTGGCGGTGGGAATGCATATATCAGCTTGAACTGATCCCAAGGGAACACTAGGGCATCCGAGCCGCAAGCTAGGGGATCCCTTGTCCAAGAGACAAACCTGTCCACTTTTGTGTTGAATCTGGATGCTAGCAGATCTACATCCGGTGTTCCCCACCGCTGACATATTGTCCGGAAAACCTCGGGATGAAGGGACCATTCCCCTGGGCGTAATTGTTGGCGACTTAGAAAGTCCGCCTTCCAATTCTCCACTCCTGGAATGAATACCGCAGATATGGCTGGGACATATCTTTCTGCCCATCTCAGGATGTAATTTACTTCCCTCTGGGCTGCACGACTCCTGGTGCCCCCCTGATGATTGATATATGCCACTGCTGTGGCATTGTCTGATTGAATTCTGACAGGGGACCCTTGGAGTTTGGATGTCCATGCTACTAGGGCATACCGGGCTGCTCGTATCTCTAAGAGATTGATGGGCAGGGCCTTTTCCGCATCCGACCATCTGCCCTGGAGAGACCATTGCTCCAGTACTGCTCCCCAGCCTATAAGGCTGGCATCTGTAGTGACCACCTTCCAGGAAATCGGACTGAAGGATTTCCCTCTTTCCAGATTCTGGGGAACTAACCACCAGCGGAGGCTCTTGCGAACGGAAGGGGACAAGGACATTGGTAAGTCCAGAGCCTGAACTTTTTTGTTCCAGGCTGACAGTATGGCCCTTTGCAAATTCCTTGAATGGAATTGACCGTAGGGTACTGCTTCGAATGATGCCACCATTTTTCCCAGCAGCCTCATGCACAGGCGTATGGATGGCTGTCTTTTTGAACCCACTAAGTGGATCAAATCTTTCAAAGACGACCCCTTTTCTTGAGGCAAGAAAATTTTTCTCTGGTCTGAATCCAGCCTTAGCCCCAAGTATTCCAGACTTTTGACTGGTTTTAGGGCTGACTTGTCTCGGTTGATAATCCAACCGTGATATTCCAGATACTTGATTGTCTCGTGAACAACCACTTCTAGTTTTTCCACTGAGTGGTCTATCAGCAACAAGTCGTCTAGATATGCCATTATCGTTACACCTCGTGTTCTTAGATTGGCCAATAATGGGGCCAGAATTTTTGTGAACACTCGTGGTGCTGTGGCCAGACCGAAGGGTAAGGCTCTGAACTGAAAATGGCGCCCTTCTACCGCAAAGCGTAGAAATTTTTGGTGGGCTGGAAAGATGGGAATGTGCAAATAAGCATCTTTGATGTCGATCGAGGCTAACCATTCCTCCCCTTGTAGGGCAGTGGCCACCGACCGGATCAACTCCATCCGGAAAGTCCTGATATGTAGGAATTTGTTTAGCCCTTTTAGATTTAATATGGGCCTCACGTCCCCGTTTGGCTTCGGGACTGTAAAGAGGTTTGAGTAAAACCCGAACCCCCATTCTTCCAGGGGAACCTCTATAATTACTGCTTGGAGCAATAATTGTTCAAGTGCCAACAGGAGGGATCCTCTCTTCTGGGGATCCCTTGGCACGTTTGACCTTATAAAGTGGGAAGGAGGGGAGTCTTTTAACTCCAATTTGTATCCCAGATTTACTGCGGAGAGCACCCATCTGTCTCTGATCGTGTCCCGCCAGGTCTCTGTGAACAACTGAAGTCTTCCCCCCACCCGATTGAGTGGGGGCAACCCTTCATGCATTTGACTTTGGGGGAGGTTTTGTACCTCTCCTGCTCCAGGGCTTCTTGTTACCCTGCAATTGTCCCTGATTTTTACCTCCGGGATTTGACCGAGGAGGCCGTCGGAACTGTTTCACAGCCGATGTCCTAGGGACTGGAGAAGCAGGCCTCTTAAAAGAGGGACCTCTAACTCTATTTTTAACCAGCAAAAGTGTACTTTTACCGCTGGAAATTCTCTGGATATATTTGTCCAGGTCTTCCCCGAATAAGCGTTCACCATGAAATGGGAAGCTGACCAGCAATTTTTTACAGGGAGCTTCAGCAGACCAGTTTGTGAGCCATAGAAGCCTGCGCATATGTACTACAGACAGCGTAAGGCGGGAGGCCTGATGGATTGAATCCTTTATAGCGTCCACCGCAAAGCATAAGGCTCTAGGTAGATCGGCTAGGGCAAGAACCTGCTGATCTGGCAAGTCCCTTAAGACCTGTTTCAACTGATCCTTCACTGCTTGGCAGACCCCAATAGCTGCCACTGCTGGTTGTGTCACCAATCCTGCTGTAGAAAAAGCAGATTTTAATAAGGACTCCAATTTTTTATCTATTGGGTCCTTGAACATTTGGACATTATCCACTGGACATGTCAGTGATTTATTCACACAAGAGATGGCTGCGTCCACTGTAGGGACCCTCCATTTTTTGATGAACTTATCCTCCATGGGATAGACCACTGGAAATCTCTTGGGGGGAGTAAATATTTTATCAGGATGCTCCCAATCCTGGTAAATGAGCCCTTCCAGTAAAGGATGGATCGGAAAGGAACAAACAGTCTGGGGAGCTTTTAGCGACCCCAACGAGGAGACAGAAGTGGATGATGGCTCCGCAAGGGGCATTTTAAATGCTGATCGGACCATATTAGTCAGGGACTGAACCCATAACCTTTCAGCATGTGATGCTGAGAATGGCTCTTCCACTGTTGATTCCTCTACAACAGAATTGACCTCATCCTGATCCCCTTCAGGTAGGTTGATCCCTGTATGGGACTGTTGCTCTGTTAACAGGCACTCTGAGGGAGGAGACGGAGATCGGGCGCTTTTTTCCTGTGACAGGGAAGCAGCGATCAATGCTGACAATCTCTCTTCCAGCCCTCCCAGAGCTGAGGAAAAAACCTCCTCTGTTACATACACAGGAGCAGGTGAACTGAGGACAGCCACAGTACCAGGTACTCCTGAGGGTGCTCTACGGTCACTAACCTCTGATTCTTCAGGGGAGACTGGTGCAGCCGAAGCATGCCCAAGATCCTCAGAGCCCGATGGAGACCCCCTATGCTTCCTGGAATTTCTAGTCCCGGAGTTTTTAGACGGCATTATTCCTAAGCCCAAAGCTGAGGTATTCCAGCCGAAATACACCACTTACTGACAATAGTCTAGCATAAATGCTGCTATAAGAAACAGTTGGTGTCTACTAATGTGCCTTTCTAGGGGATGCCTGCATCAACCGCTTGCTGTATGCCTTTTTTAAATGTTGCCAGCTCTGTCTCTGCACTCCATAGCCAGCTCACAACACAAAATTGTGGTTTTTAACATGCTGGGACGCCCGCACATGCGCAGAAGCGCTGCGGCGCGCACAGAGCGTCATCCCCCAGGCTCCGCCCCCTTTCCCGGATCACCTCTATATATAGAGGCGCGTGCACGCGCGCGGCCACGTGCGCCTTCGGCGCTAATTTCGAAAATGGAAACTAGGGACAAGAGCCAGGAACCCTCTTTGCCGCAGGCCGGGGGATGGACGAGCATTGCAACATGGCAGAGGAAGCAGTTTCCCATAAGAGAACTCACCATCTGCCTGGACTCGCTCTGATGAAAAGAAACTAGTCCACATGACAAGAAACGTTCCACAGCGGCCTCTAGTGGACAAACACAGGTACCGCAGTCTAATATATTAAATATATATATATATATATATATATAAAAAAAAATTTTTTTTTTCTTGACCACCATTAAAAATTATTACATTTTTTTAGTAGTTACAGGCATGCACAGAATTTTGCGGGAATACCATTAGGTAACAGACAGACAAATTAGGCTTGGGGGTCCCCCAATAGAACCAAGTTCCTGGGGGCCCCCACTTACCTGTTCCCCGCCGCAGGACTTTGTTTGGTCCACAAAAGCCCAAACTTCACCTATCACGGCAGGCATTGTAATTAAACCTTCAGGGACCGGGTTCCCAAGGATTCCACTCCCCTGGACCTGTATAGCACCCTGCACAGAAAACATCTTGGTCGTGGGTATGACCAGAGCTCTGGATCCCAGGGTCCAGCTCTCCTAAGAGAAGTTTTACAGGCAAAACCTTGCTCTTCTCTGCAAGGCCCGGGTACCGACCGTTTAGCTATGAAGCTTTTTTGGTCGGATCCGGAATAGCTTACTGAGGCCCAAAAGAACCTGTACGCAAGCTCAGTGAAAAACACATGTTTCTTCTTGGCCAACACCTTAGACACTGGCAAAAAACTGAGGTGCTCCCGGATGGGAGGGGCTTATATAGGGGAGGGTACTTCCGGTTTTGGAAGTTGCCAGTGCCAGCACCTGACGGTATCTATATAACCCATTAGTAATGACTATGTCGCTCTGTGTCCCGTGATGTACGAGAAAGAAAAGTGCTCCAACAAGTGCCCTATCATGTGCTGACCCGGACCCAGAGTCATCCTCACTGTCCAAACGGTCGTGGTCAGCGTCCTCTGATACATCAGAACCCAGGCCGGGAGCAGTAGCTGGGCCCAAATCCGAGTCAGAGACATCGCCGGAAGATGGTGGGGGGAGGGGACGTTTTTTACCCCCCTTTCACCCGCACACCGCTTCCACCCTGGCAACAAATGCCTCCAGGACTGCCGACATAGCGTCCACAGAAACGGCAGGTGCAGGGGCACCAGTTGCTAGCACGGGTATGTCTGGGGAGGAAGCATCAGCCTCCGACGCCATGCTGACCCATGCGCCTGACACCCTTAGGGACGCAAGAAAAAAGCACACAGCACACCCTCCTAGCTGCTCCAAATGCCGAGGGGCCCCCCAGAGGACTCACCACCCAAGCAGGCCTTGCACCGCTGCCGTCCGCACTGTCCCATCAGAGGAACTCTCCCTACACAGCCGCACGTGTCACTGTCTTCCTGTGGAGTGGCTTAGGCTGTTCGCGCCATCCAGTTACCTAAAAGCACCGTTAGAGGCCGAAATCCCCAAGAAAATGGCCGCCGGACGGCCGCCCTGTAGAAAAGAGCGTGCGGACTACAAGAAAATGGCCCCCGCTGTGAAGAAAAACAGCACTAGGCGCATAAGGCACGCGGACTACAGGAAAATGGCCGCCGATGGAAAACAAAACAGCAATAAGCGGCAGACACCGCCAAAATGGCGGCCGGACACATGTATCAAAGCACACAGTAAAAAATACAGGCAGCGAACACCCCAGGGCTCCCGGAAAAACGGAGGCCCCCCCACATGACACCAGACAGCACCCCTAGGCGAGCGGACCCACAGTGCAGCCCCCCGCTAGAGAGTAGAGCCCCCGCCCCGGCAGACCCCCGGCTAAGAAAAGGGAAGGGTGGACCTTCCAGTTGACCTCCCTGGGATGCCCACCCGTTTCAACCCGCCGAGGCAGGAGAAATTGCTACTTACCAGTCCTGCGTGGATTGCTGGAAGCATCCCTGACAGATCCACCACCCGAGCAGTACGGGGGTAGCTGTCGGCCCGGGACACGGACAGTAATTAGCCCGGTCATATGTGTGCCCCAGAGCACGTAGCTCACCAGCCACCCCTGGAGCAAACGGGGCATGTCGTGGCCAACCTAGCGCGTAGCTAAAGGCCTGCACATGCTCGATGGCCGAAACTGGGGTGACTACAAGGATCTAGGACATCCAGCCTGTCGCCCAGTTGGCAGTTGATAGAAGATCGCAGGATCAGAGCAGGAAAAAAAATTGAAAAAACTCCAGGACCAAAGGGCCCGCAGGGAGCCAGGTCCTTCTCCTATGCTAGGCAGAAAACAAACTGAGCTGCTGCATGCAGGGAGAGGGGTTGTACCTAGAGGGACCAGCGGTACTGTACTGTTTAATGCCGTTTTAACACTTTAACAAGTTTCTGCCTAGTCCTCTCCGGTTAGAAGGCTAATACCCTACTGTCAAGAATATGCTGCTGTGTCCGTCCATGAACACAAGAGAAAAAAAAAAAAAAATCTTCATTTTGCAAGAATTGTGGGGAAAAAATTACAACTGCAAAAAACTCATCATGCCTAAATACCTTGGAATGTCTACTTTCCAAAAAGTGGTCATTTGGGGAGTATTTGTACTTTCCTGGCTTATTAGTGTCTCAAAGCCCAGGTTCACACTGGGGCTGCGGGAGTGAGCCGTGCGAGTTCAGCTGAACTCGCATGATTTCACTCCTGCCTGTCAGTCCCGATTTCAGAGACATCTGAAACAGATGTCAATGTAAATCGAGGCTGAAATCGCAAAAAGTAGTACAGAAACTACTTTTTGCAAGCGTCGCACCGATTAGGACGGTGGCATTGGCCGCAATTTGCGGCAAATTTCACCGATTTGACATGCGATTTGACATGTCAAATCGCATGGCAAATCGCACCAGTGTGAACCAGGGCAAAAAATGGGATAGGCCATCAGTACATCAGGTGTGATACATTTTCAATGATTGGCACCATAGCTTGTAGACTCTATAACTTTCACAAAGACCAAATAATTTACAATGATTTGGGTTATTTTTACCAAAGATATGTAGCAGTATACATTTTGGCCAAAATTTATGAAGAACAATTACTAATTTGCAAAATGTTATACCAGAAACAAAGAAAAATAAATGTATTTACAAATTTTCAGTCTTTTTTCATTTATAGCACAAAAAATAAAAAACCCAGTGGTGATCAAATACCACCAAAACAAAGCTCTATTTGTATGAAAAAAAGGACAAAAATTTCATACGGGTACAGTGTTGTATGACTGAGTAATTGTCTTTCAAAATGTGAGAGCACCAAAATCTGGTCTGGTTAGGAAGGGGGTTTAATTTCCCAGTCGTCAAATATATATCATTTAAAACTATCTAACCATCACATGCAAGTGTTCAGCCCTGGACACAGGCAGTCTGCGTCCAGGGCCAATCACTTGCATGTAATCGCCAGTCACTTGCATGTAATCGCTGCATTACATGCGAGTGGCAGTGATTAGCTGTGGGGGGGGGGCAGTCTCTTGTTCAATGGGGCTGCCTCTTGCAGCCGATCATAGAACCCCTTTCCTGGGTTCTCACATCCTAATCAGAGTGCTGGTCCACTTGTAGGTGTGAATGCACCGTATTGGATGATGGAGAGAAAAAAAAAAGAGAAGTTTGAGGTAGACATACACTTTAAAAACAATAGTGAGCAGCTTGCTGTCTTATGAAGTTAAAATCCAAACTATTATAGATGTACAAAAATTGTGATATAATAGGACACAGAAACTGAGAAATGATGGGTAAAGGGAGGAAAATAACCTCAAAGGGAATAAAAGAAAATGGCTTAAAGGTATACCTGAAACACTGCCGATGATACAGCTTTCCATCTACTAAGCATCTCTGTACAAGGTGAACATGTTGCTGGCATAAGGCACAGGTGCTGCTCAGTGCCACACGAGTGGCTGTATTTGTGGTATCCAAACTACCCTAAATAAAATAACAAATACACACTTTACATATACTGAAACTCGCATTATATACTGTTTATTGTTAATTACCTAAATGGTGACCAATAACCAAAGTAAATGGGAAATTAATCTGATTGTAAAAAAAGGATATTTTTGCAGCAGTAGCCAAAAGTAGAACTAAAAAAGGCAAACGTTTTTTTTTTGCCCCATTTTGTATAGCGTAAAGTAGGGTTATAAACCCTGTTCATTTTTTGTGTGTGCCATTGGAGAGATTCCCCTTCACTTCCTGTCCAATATTCAAAAGAGAAAGTGGGTGGAAACGTAAGTAAATCCCTGGCTGTCACCAGTGACCAGATCTAGTTTCTCCATTGAAAGATTTCCCATTACTGTATTGCCGCGTACACACAACCGTTTTTAATGACGAGAAAAATTTCATTTTTTAAAATGGTCATTAAAAATGATCGTGTGTGGGCTTCAAAGCATTTTTCACGACGTGAAAAACGGCCATGAAAAAATTGGAACATGCTCTAATCGTCGTTTTTCTCGTCATGAAAAACAGCCGTGTGTGGGCTTTAACGACGTGGAAAAAAATGCGCATGCTCAGAATCAAGTATGAGACGGGAACACTTGTTCTGGTAAAACTAGAGTTCGTAATGGAGATAGCACATTCGTCACGCTGTAACGGACTGAAAAGCACGAGGCTGAAAAGCGCGAATCGTCGCTCAACAAACTTTACTAACATGAAGGGTGGCGCCATCCGAATGGAACTTCCCCTTTATAGTGCCGTCGTACGTGTTGTACGTCACCGCGCTTTGCTCAAGCATTTTTTTTTCACGATAGTGTGTAGGCAAGGCAGGCTTGAGAAGAATCACGTCGAGAAAAACAACGTTTTTTTCAATGACATTAAAAACGGTCGTATGTACACGGCATTACGGGGACAACACAAAATTTGGGATTTTTTTTTTACTTTCACTTTCAATGCTAACCGTTAACAGGACAAATAAAAAAGGGTGAATCTCCCCAACAGAGACACAGACAGCAATAAAAACCTAACAGGTGTCCTTTTCCCTCTCCACTCTATCCAAACCAAAAAAAAAAGGTTTTGCCTTTAGTTATAATTTAGGGTGCAAATATAAATGCAGGTTTTCTGAGGATGCTTATATTAGCATTTCTCTGCCAATAATTAAAAGGTGTATGGGCTGCTGCTGCTGAACTTTCCCAAAAGACTATTCCACTTTAATACCCTTTAGGATAGAGGAACAGTTTATTCAAAAGCTGCACCGAGTACTATTGGCTCTCAGTGTCTTTAGTGCCTCAAGCATTACTGT
This sequence comes from Rana muscosa, assembly GCA_029206835.1. NCBI lineage: Eukaryota > Metazoa > Chordata > Amphibia > Anura > Ranidae > Rana > Rana muscosa. Next base: position 435,232,317 of record CM055120.1, read on the forward strand.
ATATGAGCAGTTAGCATTCATACCTGTCAGGTCTAAGCCTGTCAGGTATGAATGAACACGTGTCAAAATTCGGGCAGTTTAACAGGAATAGGCAAAATTTCTGTCACAAAGCAGTTATTAAACTGGCTTCTGTCGAACACTCCTGCTGAAAAACCAGCATTCAATTAGCCGCTGCACAGGATGGGGAGGGGGGGGGCCATGGCTGAGACCCCCTGACCGGAGTGCTCTGGCAGCCGTCCCCCTGTCAGAACACAATAGCTCAGCAGGGGGGATCGATGTACTAACATCACATAATTAGTACATTGGTTCCAACCTGAGCTGTCTGTTTTTTTGTAGTGTGTACGAGGCTTAATAGCCCCTCTGCTCGGGAGCGAGAGCAGACTGAACCATGAGCGTGCAGAAGAGCCCCTATCTAAAAGGTATTTAGAGAAAAAAACACACCCCCATTATTGCCATATAAGAGAATGGATAATGGGAGTGTGTTTATCACAACCACTTTAACTCCATTAGTGGGGCTATTTTTTACCTGAGGCTGTGCAACTTGACTCTCTCCTTGCTGCAGTGGGGAGGTCTGCTTGAACTGAGGAACTCCAGCTGTGAAGATAAATAAAAATATACATTAACAAGAAAAAAAAAAAAAAAAAAGGTAGAACTGAAGAGTGCAATCTACCAAAAAAAGGAGTAATGCTGGCCGTACACTGATCAAAATTTGGCCAATTCAGTAGGGACTGGCCGACTTTCAATCAGTGTGTGGCTGTGTAGAATATTGATTAATATCTAATATTCTTGTATCTTAAGGGCGTTTCTGAATGAATTGCATTCATAGTCAGGTTGACTTAAAAATAAAGTGAGTTTTAATATCTCACAGGTGGCATCATAAATACAATGAAAAAATATTATAACAGTTCAGTTCAGTGTAGGTAAATATATATATAAAATAGAATTGATTGCTGTAGCAAGCTTATGAAAGCATGTGTCCTTAGTGTGTGCTGGCTTCAAACTCCATATTGTCTTGTTCCCAGTGAGAAGAAACCGGAAATTACGTTCTTATGCCGCGTACACACGATCGTGATTCACGGCGGTGAAAACACCGCCGTGAATCACGACATGAAATAAAATGAAAAACGAGGGGAACGGCATTTTCCCCCACACACGACCGTTTTTCCCGTCATTTTTTTCTTTGTCGAGAAAAACGACCGTCTGTGGGCTCCGCGGCAGTGTCTCCCTATGGGAAAACTGCCGCGGAAAAAAATGATGGAAAAAACGATGAGAAAATTTAGAACATGTTCTAATTTTTCTCATCGTGATTAATGCCGTTTTTCCCGTCGGGAAAAACGGCAAAAAGCCCACAGACGATCGTTTTTCTCGTCCAAAGGAAAAAATGTCATTTTTCCCGACGGGAAAAATGATCGTGTGTACGCGGCATTAGGCTTCTGGTAATTCAGCTGTTCTTCTTGTCAATCTTAGTGTAAATGTGTCAATGTTATCTCTCTAAAGTGGGTGTGAGTAAGTGAGTGAGTCTTCATGTGTGTTCATGTCAGTATGTCGTGTAAGTGTGTTGTGCTACCTCCCATCTCAAACTATAGGCTTATATATATATCTTTACATATGTACGTCACCTCATACAAACTTAGAACCTTGTATGGCACACATTAATTTCTGCTAACTTCAGCAATATGTTATACCAATAGAATATATTGGCTCAGAGACATATGGAGTTTGATTGACAGGCACACATGTAGCACTCTATACTTGGAGTGGTGTGCTGACGATGTAATATCATAACCAAACATCTCCTATATGAACATATATTACTAACAATAAAATAACTATTAACTAATACATATTAGTATGACTAAGACTTCACTTCAACAAACAAGACAAGAGATATAAAGAAATATATTATTTATCTCACTACGTAAATACTGATCTATTCTGGAGATCTATTCTTGTCACCCTACACCAAGATGCCTTATATGTCATACTCAAATTGGCTTCACCGGAAATATCCAGCAATACTCAGCCTTAGATTGAAGAATCATGTCACATCAATTGATCAAGGTCATTCACTCATACCTAATTTACTATGATTAATCATAAAACCAAATATGTTTTGCAAGCTTGCCTTATATTAATATAACACCTATAAGTGCTGAATTATGAATTTGAAATAATATTCTAACAGGCTGTCCCCATCTCCTTGGGAGGATGGAGAAATCTGCCCTTCTGGGATATTTTATTGAGACAGCGCAATCCGCAGATGTCATAATACACCCAAAATGCAAATTAAATATTTACTGCCACCATTGTGCTGATAGGGTGGAAAACAAAAGCACCCAGTGATTAACCCCAATGGGGAGAAGCTCACGGTCACAATCGACCCCCAAGATTACTGAAAGGTCTGAAAGCGTTTTTGTATAGTCCACTCTGGACTGCCATCCTCATATATGAATCTGAATTACAGATGAATACATCAAGATGGAAATCCCATATGCAAGTCAACAATAGTGAATTACCACTTAAAAAGATTTATTATAAAGACAGGAATAGTGTCAGAATGTAATCAAACGTTGCGGACTCACACTCCGGCACCAGAAACTAGGCACTCACATAGCTCAAAAGCATCTAAGCATGACAACACCACTGGGAACCCGCCATACACATACGAGTTTCGTCTGAATGAAGAATACTTTTGAGCTACGATAGTGCCTGGTTTGTGGCACCAGATTGTGAGTCCATAGCGTGGGATTTATGGCTTATGTGAGTGTAACCTTTTTGTTTTCAAGAGGTACTTCACTATTCACTAGAATCCATACCGGTTAGCCATGCCAAACACTCTAAAACTCAAACCAGCCAGTGGGGCAGAACTCAGACCAGACAGCAAGCACAGAATTGAGGCCAACCAGGCCTGAAACTAGTTAAGCGATTCAGCCTGCAGTACCATTGATGAAACCCTGCTTAATAAATAAAAAATAAAAATAAAGGTGCTGCACCCTGGTGATCTTTGATCTCTTTATGTTGTTCAGGTAGATCGCCACCTCTCAAAGGTAGCCTACTTCTGGTCTAAGTGCTCAAAATAAAAGTTGCTCCAAGTACACAAGAATATCAGTGCATACACAGATGGGTGGCCATTAAGTGAAAATGTCCAGGTATGAGCTATTTTTATTGTCCCAAATGTCAGCACACTAGAGAACGTATACATGGTGCTAAGATTTATGCCATGTAGACTCAACAGTAAGTTAGAGGATATCTTTCCAATGTGAGGGAAATTTCTTCTTAGGCTCAGTTCACATATATGCGAATTGGATGCGTTTTGAACGTGACATGTGAACTGGCAAGCCTCCTCTATAGAGGCTGTTCACATATCTGCCAGCCGCGGTCCATTTTTAAAAAGAGTTCTGTGCGTTTTCTAGTCCGGTTCATGTGCAATTTCAAGTAAAAATTTGAACCTAAATCTCAACTGAACCGGTGAACAAAACTAAACCAGATTCCTTTAAAAAAAAAATGCAGGGAAACTGTGGTCGAAAAACATATGGGAGCAGAGCCCGTGACAGCTGTCATAGAAACAAATATCCCTGTTGAAACTAGTCCTTAGACAAGTGAATCTTCCTGAAGGAGACAAGGACAACAATAAAAATATGACAGTGGTTCTAAACCAGGGGTAGGCAACCTCGGGCCTCCAGCTGTGGTGAAACTACAAGTCAAAACAAAGGAGAAAGGAGGGCGCACCAACCTAGTGCATTACCACTTAAATGTTTTATTTAAATTATAAAAAAGCAGTAATCCTACTCACAAACAAAGCTTAAATGAAAGCTTATCGGACAAATCAGCTGGAATTTCTTGGCACCTGCCGACTGGACTCGATGACAGAGAGGGTCGGACAATACCTCAAACCTCTGGATAGCTGACGCGTTTCTGGGGCGCACCCCTTTCCTCAGAGCCTAGATGGTCCATGATAGCTCTCCCCCACAAAAACCTCCATTATATGTGTGTGCACACATGCAGAGCCGTCAGCTCAGGTGACCACCAATTAGCAAGCCCCGCCTCCCACTCCTAGATAGCCCCACCCTTATGGGTGGGGCTTCCACTAGCCCCCTTCCCACACAAGTAGAAAGCACCCCAGCAACCACTCAAAGATGACCTGGGGGGGGGGGCTGGACCCTTTTAAAAAAAAAAAAAAGGGATTAGCAGGAAAGAGTGGGCATTATATCCCCACCTTCTAGAAAAACTGGCTACTATCAAGCCATCATGTCCTCTAGTGAAGCAGACCGCCAATACAGCAATGCGTGTCCTCCATCAGAATACCCTCCATAAGAATGGCCTATTAAGATGTAATCACCTCATATACCGGGGGTGTGTAGAGGGAGGGGTATTGGTGTAGACCAATATCAACATATATAGTGGTAGAGGGCAGTAGGAACCGAAAAGATCTTACCCCAAAAATGGAAGCAGAAACTGTTCGTCCTGGCGCGGCATAAGCGGTGGCTGTGTTTGTCACTGCAGACGTCCCTGCAAATCCGCTGGGACGCACGCTGTCTAACAACCAGGAAGTGCGGGTACCTCCTGCGTTCCAGCCCGCACTTCCGGTTCTGCCGAGACTTCCGGTTCTGCCGAGACGTCAGTTCCGCTTCCCTATACACAGCACGCCTCTAACCAACAGACCAGGAAGTGCGGGTGTGTTTGCATTCCACCCGCCACTTCCGGTCCGTCTAAAAGCCTCCCACCGCTACTTTTTAAGCTACAAGTCCCATGAGACATTGCAAGACCCTGACAATCACAGGCATGGCGGGATTTGTAGTTTAACCATAGCTGGAGTTGCCCACCCCTGTTCTAAATCCTCACCACTCTATCAAAATCTAAAAAGAAAATTTTTTGCATTTAGTTATACTTTGCTCACTGACCTTGGTTGGAATTACGGAAAAGGTTGTAATACTGAGATACATAGGTCATAATGCTAAGACGGTCTGGCACTTTCATGGATACCATGTCATATGGGTCGAGCAATGCCGGTATTTCCAGCTCACGCTCCGCCACATCAAAAGCCTGAATGGAAAGAAAGGGCAAAAAGCAGGTGAAAAGGAGAACACTTTAGAAAGTAATGGGCAATCATATGCAGTATTCCATAACAAACAAGTTAGCTTTCACAAATGTTGAACTTCTAAAATCGAGTTTCAGATAGCCAAGGACCTCTCTTTTCACAAAGTTGTGAAGAAAAGACCACAAAAACAGCAATGTAGAAAAGGGAATGTTGGGAACTGAAAACCAAAACACAGTGGGGAACTTTTATCAATACAGTCCTAATTATTGTGGTGTAAATCTTTTGCATGTTAGATTTTATATCACAAGCCAGGAAGAGATCTATTTGTATGCATGTTGTGAACTGAATTAGAATATCTGCACTTGGAACACTTCTGCAACAGATACAAGCTAAAAACTCACAGAAGAGGTGCTTGCAGTGGTGGCAGAAGACAAAAAATCTCTTAGGTGAAGGAGAAGCAAAAGGGAAATACTGTGTCTAGGGCTGATCACTCGAATGTGATCCCAGCATGAGAGTGGGTGCGATCAGCTGTCAGAGCCGGCACCCTTCCCATGCTTTCATTGGAGCTGCCTCTTACACCTAGAGTATCTCACAAAATTGAGTACCACCCCTCACATTTTTGTAAATATTTTAATCTATCTTTTCATGTGACAACACTGAAGAAATTACACTTTGCTACAATGTAAAGTAGTGAGCGTACAGCTTGTATAACAGTGTAAATTTGCTGTCCCCCTCAAAATAACTCAACACACAGCCATTAATGTCTAAACCGCTGGCAACAAAAGTGAGTAAAGCCCTAAGTGAAAATGTCCAAATTGGGCCCAATTAACCATTTTCCCTCCCTGTTGTCATGTGACTCTTTAATGTTACAAGGTCTCAGGTTTGAATGGGGAGCAGGTGTGTTAAATTTGATATCGCTCTCACTCTCTCATACTGGTCACTTAAAGTTCAACATGGCACCTCATGGCAAAGAACTCTCTAAGGATCTGCCTTTGGGTAACATCTTATATGCACAATAGATACTATTTTAAATAACTCCTCCACATATACTCCACATATACTCCACATATACTCCGCGGGTACTGGTCGTTTTTCATGGCACAGGTCCTGGCCCGGGACCTTCCGGTATCAATGGATTTAGCTATTTGATATTCTGCTGTGATTTGGATATGGGTGTATCACTTCACATTCACTACATTCTACACAACCAGGCACAATACACACAATTTGCTTAATCCACACATCCATTCCATCACTCTCTAAACACCACACACCATTCCATCACACTTCATATCTCACGCTCACACTATACCAGTTCTCATCCCCTTTTTTGTATTCATTCTCTCATTTACTTTTTGTTGCCTTTGGAATTTCTTCATCTTTTTTCACTTCACTCCTATAAGCACCCCCACACCACACGTCCCAACCATCACCTCACCACCTCACATGTACACCTTACCCATTCACCGCCGAAACATATCAAATTAATAGATTCTACCACCATTTAACTATCCAAATATATTACTATCCAAACATATACTAATCGTAGGGCATAACTTCACGGATCTCCCACCTGCCTACACAACAAAGATATCATATAATACATTCTTGTATGGAAGCATTAACAATGCATCCTACATTGATGCCCTCTATGTCCATTGCAGGTGCTGGCCGTCTGTCTGTGCACGCCCCGCGTGGGGCTTCCCCCCCCTTCGGTATGGCTCCCTGTAGGTCGCACTTATTTCTTGGCGGTGCCGGGTTCCGGGATGTCGGGTGGCCGTTGGATCCCTGGAAGCATCCTTCTTTGGCGGAGCTCTGATTGGAAGCTAGGTTTTAACACACAGCCAATGGGTAATTATATATATATACACCGTGTCTCTTACCATTGGGCATACACCCAGGTAATGAATTGATACTCACTATATAATTCCTTGCAGCAAACCACATACCCTCTGAAGAAGATCTCTCGTGATCGAAACGCGTCAGTAACATATACAAATGCATTTGACATGTATAACTGTATAGCAATGCTGTGTTTGTCCATATTGTGTTTTTACATCCTGTGTGTATATCTATATAGTTTTCTTTATTAGAGCTTCAACTTGTTTGTAATCCCATGTACATATTCAATAAATCTTTTACTTATACCGTAGCTATTTGCTCAATTTTGCTGCTTCAAAACTCCACCAGGGGGCATTCCCATTTCTCTATCATTCGGGGTGCGCAGCACCATTCACTCTCCCCACATGTGTCCCCTCCATTTCACGTCCACTAAATGATTTGCCTTTCACAGATTAGTTCTTCTATGCCTGGCCTGTAGGATGGTAATTTCAGCGCCACATATTCTTTTGAATTATGATCTATTGTTTGGCCGGCCATACCTTATACAATTTTCCTTTAGATTTCCCAAAACCATATAATATGAGGTCAAACCTAAAACACTTTCAATTTGTATGTCATCAGGTAGGCAATTGCACTACATAGTTGAATGCAAATCTAAAGGAAATTTAATAAGAAAATTGTATAATGTATGACCATTCAGAAGCAGGCCATACACAGTTCAGCAGGAACCGGCCAAGATTCAAACCGTCTATGGACAGGCTGAATGCACCAAGCTGATCGATCAACTTGGGTACAGCCAGCATGCAGGGTTTTACCTGTAATTATTATTAGCGGCTGCTAGTCATTATGACTGTCTTCTCCTGGTGGTGGCGGCTTACACCCCCTCCCCGGGAGAAAACAATGGCCAAGCAGAAGGAATTCCCACATCCACACCGTCTATATTGATGGGGGAATCAAGCAAATTTCTTAAAATCGCTCTGTGTATGGCCAGCCTAAGTCAGCTTTGAAATGGACTTAACACTGCCTTCAAGTGTAAAAAAAATAAAAATTGTTCGTACATACAGCATATGTGGATCCAAATGCATCAATTACTCTAAAAACCATCTCTTAAAAAAGAAAATAAAAAATGTCTGGTAAACACAATACACTACAGACTAGAGCAGTGGTAGGTAACCTGTTGTGGAACTACATTTCCCATGTGGCATTGCAAGGCTGGCAGTTACAATTACTCCCAGAGGCATGATGGGACTTGTAGATCTGCAACAGCTGGAGGGCCCCAGGTTGCCTACCCCTGGGGACTGGAGGATATAAAACAACAGTATTCATTTTGTCTGTAAAAATATTTTTGTCGACGAAATTAAAACTATTTTAGTCAACTGAAATACGATTAAAACAATTCAGATGACTAAAATATCACTAAAACTAAAATTGCATTTTAGTCAAAAGACTATGACTAAAACTAAATGGAAATTTTACGTCAAAATTAACATTGGTTATATATTACAACGGCTAAATCTGTGTCTGTAGTGCATGTTCAAGCCTTAAAAGGGTTGTAAACCTTCGTGTTTTTTCATCCTATGCATTAAGGTGAAAACACACCTTGCAGAGTCCGGCCTCCCAGCCCCCCCCCCCCCCCCGTTTTACTTACCTGAGCTCCAAATTTTCGTGAGAGCGTCCCGCCGTCGCTCTCTCTATGGCTTCCCGGCTTTTGATTGGATAGATTGATAGCAGCGGAGCAATTAGCTCCCACTGCTGTCAATCAAATCAAATCATGCGGGCACCGGCGGCTATGGAAATTCCCAGGAGGGGGTTATCTAATGCGGGAAGGAGCGGCGAGAGCCGCCGTCGGACCACAGAACAAGTGGATCAGGGCCACTCTGTGCAAAACGAACTGCACAGTGGGAGGCAAGTATGACATGTTTGTTTTTTTTTTAAAAACCAACCATTAGTGTCACTTTAACAACATGAATAATAACAGATTGTTAGATTTTTACTCCAGGATTATACGAGTTTGGAAATTCTAGAGAAATGCTTAAAGTGGTTGTAAACCGCTTTTGACTACTTCTACCTATAGGTAAGCCTAGAATAAGGCTTGCCTATAGGTAGTGGAAATATCTCCTAAACGTGCGATGTTTAGGAGATATTTCACTTGTAGTCCGCCGCAAATGTCAACGGCGCATGCGCGGGGAAGAAACTAAACTAAGTGCCGTTTTTTCCCCAGCCTGTGCCGTGAATTGCGGCACTCGTGCGCATGCGTGGGAGTGACGTCACGCGGCTCCGGCGAATCACAGCGCCGCTGTCCGCAGCCCGGAAGGAAGAGGAGACAGAAGATGGACGCTTCCTAGTGTTGGGACATCGCTGGATTATTTTGCAGGTAAGTGTCACATAATGGGCTAATATGAGATGCATACTAGCCCATTATGCTTTACATTTGCAGGCTGTTCATGTAGCAAAAGAGGAAGTAAAACTCATCAGGGTTTATTTCCTCTTTAAAGGGATACTATGGGTTTGTTTTTTATTTTATTTTTAAAAACAAACATGTCATACTTACCTAAATTGTGCAGTTCGTTTTGCACAGAGTGGCCCCGAACGTCCTCTTCTGGGGTCCCAAAGCGGCTCTCGCGGCTCCTCCCCGCAAGAGCTAACCCCCTCTGGGAAGCGCTCTCCCAAGGGGGTTACCTTGTGGGCACGATCCCATGTGATACACTCGGCGGCCAAAGCTGCCAAGTGTATGACTCGGGCGCGCCGCGTCATTGATTTGATTAACAGCAGAGGGAGCCAATGGCTGCGCTGCTATTAATCATCCAATGAAGAGCCAACTAGAGCTTCTTGAAAGCTACGCGGGATCGCGACCAAGGAGATTCTGGTCTCAGGTAAGTAAAACGGGGGCTTGGGGGGGGGGGGTGACAGCGAGGTGTTTTTTCACCTTAATGCATAGGATGCATTAAGGTGAAAAAACACAAAGCTTTACAACCCCCTTATGTAATGCATTACAATTTAACTAAAGCCATTCGATTTTAGTCGACTAAAATACAACTAAAACAATTCAGATGACTAAAATTAAAATGGCATTTTAGTCAAAAGACTATCGCTAAAACTAAATCAAAATTTGACATCTAAATAACACCAATAAACCTTACTGCAGGATTTAAAATACTATGGTGTTGTTGGCCTTCAGCCACGCCAAGGGTCAAACTGGCCCTCCATGGGATAGATATATAGATAGATATATATATATATATATATATATATATACACACACACACACACACACACACACACACACACACACACACACACACACACACATAATATATATATATATATATATATATATATATATATATATATATATATATATATATATATACATACATATATATATACATATATATATATACATATACATACACACTCACTCACATATACATATACACACACACACACAGGTGTAGCTTGAAGCTTGTGGGTCCGATGCAGAAGTTGACCTGGGCCCCCCCCCCCCCCCCCACTTCCACCCACCACTTTCACCGTGCGCCAAGATATTCAAAGTGGCTTAAGAGTTTTGAGTTCCCAGAGTTCCTCTTTACATCGGAGGACAGGGATCACACTGGAGAATCAGAGGACAGGGAACCCTGGCAGGTCACTTAGCAGAGCTCCTTTCGCATCCCAGCACTGTATACAGCCCCCCACAAACACTACACAGGGCTGAAATCACATTCCTTTACACACAGTCTGTCAGTCTTCACAGGGTGTATCTGGCTTTTTATCTGAAATTCTCTGGTCAGAATGGCAGTGTAGCTGTGTTGTAAAGGAATGTGATTTCAGCCCTGCGGAGGAGGAACGGTATAGAGTGCTGAATGAGAAAGTCTGAAGCCTGTAGCCCTTCAGGGCCCCCCTGAAGAGGTGTTAAGGGATTTGTTTTAGCAATTTCTGAAGGTTTCTCTGTCAGTGTTGGCAGGTGTTGGGGGAAGGTCACCTCCCGGAGGTGTGTGTCTTTTCTCCAGTTGCCAGGGAAGTGGGGTAAGCGGACATCCCCAGGTGGGGGGGGGGGTACAGATAATCCCAGCTGGTGACTAGGTGACACAGAGCGGTGTCTTACCTTACCAGTGACATTGGTCCCATCGTGGCTAAAGGGTGGCACTCTCCTCTTGCCTTGCTAAGCTTGTTTACCATGCAATGTTGACAGCACACAGCAGACACTTCCCCATCCTGGGCTGTTCTCACCTAGTGCTCCTCTCAATTCAGGAAATGCCTCACAGCTTCTCCCCAGCCAATGAGAATGAAGGGGTGTGGACTGTGGAAGGCAAAGTAGAAGCCCAGTACTGGAGCGTGGTTGTGGGGCCCTAGGGCAGATCGGAGCTGGACTTTGTGGAGGATATGATAATATGACAGGGCGGCTGCTGGGGCCCCCTGGAGCTAGGGGCGGGGTTGCGATTGTGACCCCTGCAACCACTTATGCTACGCCCATGTGTGTATATATTAGGGCTGTGGAAATTAACTATTAATTCCTAGAAAATGTATTTGATCGGTACTCACCTCTCCGCCGGCTTCCGGGTCTTCAGGGAGATCTGTCGGAGATCCGGTGACGTCACGGACACCGGCGGGGATTGCCATGTCCATCTGAAGGGCACCTTTGCTGTGCCTTCATATCTGCATGCCGGCAGGACCTTACTATCTGCCACACGCAAGGGCTGTTACACTTCCCTCTATCAAACTGGGATTCTACAGCCATCAGGAGTTGTTATAGTTCCCTTCATCTGGATTCAGCAGTGGTATCGTTGTACACATTTTTATACCAGTATCATATTTGGCTACATGTTTTTATGACTGCTTTTGCTACCATTTGGTATTACTCGCACCATTTTTACAGTTTATGTAGCTACATCGATTTTATCTCTAGTGCAATATTTATTTTGTTACCTTCTTGAAGACTATAAAAGTTTTAATGCTATTCCCATCGAGCGCTGCCTTTGTGTGTTTTTTGTATCCTGCTATCCATTTTTCCAGTGGTTGGTAGCTGCACTGGGAATCGACCTGCAAGGAGATCAGCTAAAAGTAGTTGGATCTGTATGTGAGTTTTAATTAATCGAAATTAGTCGATTAAAAAAAAAACAAAAAACAATTAATCGAACACAAAAATTATAATCAGTAACAGCCCTAATATATATATATATATAATATATAATATATATATATATATATATATATATATATATATATAGAGTAAACTATATAGTAAACTTTTGGGGATTATAGCTCCACGGGACGAAGTGAATGAACTGTTGAACTTGAACATAAAGGCTTTTATTTGTAAATAAACCAAAAATAAAGCTTCATTCAGCACACAGGAAAAATATAAAAACAAAGTCCACTTATCTCCAGCATAAATTAAAGTCCTGCTTGTCTTCAGCACAAAACAAATTAAAGAAAAGGCACATACAGTTTTAGTAGAGGGGTCTTCGACCCAGAACTTCCAGAGCCCTTGCTGAATCCTTAAAAGCTCCCAGCAGACACACAGCTCATCTTCACAGGTGCAATCCCCATACTCCTTTCACAACACCTCTTGCACCACTTCCTGGTTTATGAGCTGTTTCCTGGAAGCCTTTAACCCCCTGTGTGCTGACTCCCAGTGGTCAGGAGTGGAGGCTCTATCCCACCCGAATATCACTTTAGAGCCTCCGAAATTCCGGGCCCCAAAAAACTCTTTATCAAGACAAAGAGGACTGCGAGCCAGTCCTCTCTGGACTACTTCTTTTTCCGGGAATTCCTCACCCATTCTGGGTGACCTCCTGAACACCATCACCACTCCTTAAAGGGACCACAACCCAAATATTGGTGCTATATATCACCCGTCCAGGACCCAACCTTGGCATCCTGTACATATCCCCCCCACCCTCTGCCTCAACGCGGAGGTGTTGGAGGCACCACTCGACATCATACAATGGACTCGGGAGAGGGCATCGGCATTCTGATGTTGTCTCCCGGGTCTGTGCTCTACCACAAAATTAAACTCCTGGAGAGAAAGGAACCACCTTGTTACCCTGGCATTGGTGTGCTTGTTTTGCCTCATCCAGGTAAGGGGAGCGTGGTCTGACATCAAGCGAAACCTCCTACCTAGGAGGAAATATCGTAGGGAGTCCAAAGCCCACTTGATGGCAAGACCCAACCCCTCACTTGAAGCGTCTGTCTGCACTACAAAATCCTTTGCGAAATCCGGAGCTACAAGCACCGGATCCTGGCACAATGCCGTCTTAAGCTTTTGAAAAGCTTTCTCGGCCTCGGCATTCCACTTTATCATCACTGACTTTCTGCCCTTGGTCAAGTCAGTCAGCGGTGCAGCAATGGTGGCGAAGTTGGGAACAAACCTCCTATAATAGCCAACTATGCCCAAAAACGCTCTGACCTGCTTCTTGGTTAGGGGACGGGCCAGTCCTGTATGGCTTCCACCTTACTCATTTGGGGCTTCACCAACCCCCTACCCACAATATACCCTAGGTACTTGGCTTCCTCGACCCCAACCGCACACTTTTCCGGATTGATGGTGAACCCTGCTCTTCTCAAGGAGTCTAAGACTGCCTGAACCCGGGGAAGATGGACTCCCAATCAGTGCTGAAGATGTAATCTAAGTAGACAGAAGCGTACCGTTGATGTGGACACAAAGTTTTGTCCATGGCCCTTTGGAATGTGGCAGGGGCAGAGTGTAGACCAAATGGCATCCTTTTGTATTGGAAGTGGCCTTCCGGGGTAGAGAAGGCCGTATTCTCCCTGGCTTCCTTGGTCAGGGGAATCTGCCAGTACCCTTTTGTGAGGTCCAGCGTGGTGATATACCTGGTAGGACCTAACCTCTCAATTAGCTCATCTACCCGTGGCATGGGATATGCATCAAACTTGGAGACTTCTTTAAAGCGGAGGTTCCGCGGCAAATAATTTTTTTGTTTTTGGTTGCATTCAATGTATTTTTATATCACCAATTAGTACTCACGTGTTTGGTGACTTCAAACCTCTCCTGTCTGTTTTCGGGCAAAAGATGAACTTTTAAAATCAGCTATAGAAATTTTCCATTTTGCTTGTGGGCATTGTGAAGCCCACAAGCACTGACTTCCTGGAAGCGGTGGACGGTGTTCTGCAGAAAAAGTTCCCCGGCGGATAAGGTTCCCTCCCCTGTACTGCGCATGCGCGGCACGAACCTCAACGGAGTTTCCGAAAGTAGCCGAACATGTAGAGCTGCGAGTTAGCTCTACACGGCGCCTGCGCAATGCCTAAGAGCCGTGTAGAGCTGACTGCGCAGGCGCCGTGTAGAGCCGACTCACAGCTCTACATGTTCGGCTACTTTCGGAAACTCCGTTGAGGTTCGTGCCGCGCATGCGCAGTACAGGGGGGGGGAACCTTATCCGCCGGGGAACTTTTTCTGCAGGACATGCGAACTCCCAGATTACATTGCGGGAGGATAGAAACGCCTACTCCCGCGGGAGTGAGTACCCGGAAGCCGAAATTGACATAGCCATAATACGGTATGTACAAAAGAAAAAAAAAAAAGATGTGGCTACTGGACATGTAAGGAGTGTGGTCGTATATAGATGTTATTTTGGGTGACACTCCGCTTTAAGTTTTCTGAAGTCGTTACAGAAGCGGAGGGTGCCGTTGGGTTTGGGTACCAACACGAATGGCCTCGACCACTCGCTCTGTGACTCTTCAATGATTCCAAGTTCGAGCATTCTTTTAACCTCTTCAGATACTGCCACCCTATGAGCTTCTGGGATACGGCAAGGCTTTAACCGGATTTTTACATTGGGCTCGGTTACGATGTCATGCTTGATGATGTTGGTGAGACCGGGCAATCCTGAAAACATGACCCTATTTCTTTGCAGAAACTCTTTTGCTTGCTGGGTTTGGGGTCTAGTTAGGGTGGCAGAAACCTGCACCAGGTCGATCCCTGCATGGTCCCCTGACTGTACCCCTACCACCGCGGATACCTGTTCTCTGTCTCTCCAGGGTTTCAACAAATTTACGTGATAGATTTGGTAGGGTTTTCTTTTCCCTGGCTGGTGTACCATGTAGTTCACCTTACTTACTTTCTCTACTACCTCAAACGGGCCTTGCCACTTGGTCAAGAATTTGCTCTCCACCGTGAGTATTAGAACAGCCACCCGGTCTCCTACTTGAAACTGTCTAATTTTAGCCGACCTGTTATACACTCTTCTTTGGGCATCCTGAGCCTTCTGCATGTGCTCCCTCACCAGCGGCATCACCTTAGCCACCCTCTCTAGCATTTGAGAGATATGCTCTACCACGGTTTTATGCGGTGAGGACTCACTTTCCCACATTTCCTTTACTAGATCGAGCAACCCCCGGGGACTTCGTCCATACACTAGCTCAAACGGTGAGAAGCCCGTGGATGCTTGTAGAACCTCCCGGATGGCAAACAACAAGACAGGGAGTAACATATCCCAATCCTTCTCGTCTTTCTGGACCACTCTTTTCAACATGGACTTTAGAGTTGTATTAAACTTCTCGACTAGGCCATCGGTCTGCGGGTGATAGACGGACGTCCGCAACTGCTTAATCTGAAACAGTTTGCACAAGTCCGCCATCACCTTTGACATAAAAGGGGTGCCCTGGTCCGTCAGCATCTCTTTGGGGAACCCAGTTCATGAGAACATTTGAAATAACTCCCGGGCAATGGCCTTAGAGGAAGCTTTCCTCAAAAGGATTGCTTCTGGATACCTAGTTGCGTAATCTACGATGACTAATATGTATTGGTGACCCCTTGCTGACTTTACCAGGGGTCCCACCAGATTTATAGCGATCCACTCAAATGGGACCTCAATAATTGGCAAGGGTACTAGAGGGTTTCTATAGTGGGGCACTGGGGCAGTTAACTGGCAAATGGGACAAGATGCACAATATCTTTTAACCTCGGCCTTCACCCCTGGCCAGTAAAACCGGTCGGTTATCCTGGCCTCTGTTTTCTCCGCCCCAGGTGTCCTCCCAGTGCGTCGTCGTGGGCTAGATCAGTGCTAGATGTGTGCTGTATAGTTTCCCCTCAGCTCTCAGCTACTCGATATACCAAGTCCCCCTTCAAACTCAAAATGAGGAAACCTCTGAACTGCCCCTGGCATTTGTAAGACCCCATCAATAACAGAAACCTGTTCGAGCATTGATCAAGGTAGGATCCTGTAACTGGGCGGTGCCAAATGTACCCCTGGATACATCCAGGTCTGGAAGCACTGGCCTCGAGGATGTTTCCCCATCATCTTCCTCAACCGGAGAGAGCTCCTTATCATCCTCCCCCAGCATAACTTGCCCCCCCTCAGAGATCAACTCGGTTTTGAGACCTGGAACAGGAACATTATCATCCAAATTAGCATTCTCTGTAATTTCATTGTCAGTGACGGGTATCTCCATATTAGAGGGGTGTGTTATGGGGGTTTCAGGCCCGGACCCCTCAGACTCTGTCCCTTCCAGGCCCAGTGTCCCCAGTTCTCCTGGCAGCCCCGTCTGTACCTGGTTCCACAGTTCGAGAAATAGTGGACAGTCCTGCCCCACTATGATGTCATGTATTAAACTTCTTACCACCCCAACCTCTTGTGTAACTGAGGTATGGATATAGGAAACAGTCACCGGGACCAGGGGATACTCCCTGGTGTCCCCATGGATACACACTACCCATAGAGTCTTATTTACTGGGCCGAGTCTCCCGACCACCCTGGCATGTACAAGTGTTACCATGCTACTGGAGTCTAGTAGAGCCCTGGCAGGAAGGTGGTTCACCCACACTTTACACTCGAACTGTCCTGCAGCCAGATCAAGATGAGTGGCACACGATCGTTGCACATAGAAGGAGCTTCTCCTACCAGTCCCACAGTCCATAGGCTCCTCCTGCAGCGGGCACTGTGCCCGGGTATGCCCCCAAGACCGACATCGCCAACACTGTAGGTTCCCCATCCTTGGGACAGGAACCAGCCTTCGCGGTTCTGTGGAAGAGGATGCAGGTTTCGGGTTTCAATGTCAGACAGGGCTTCTCTCCTAGATGCTGTGGCTGGTCTGGTTGCCCTTGGTGTGGGTTCCCGACGTTTGGCAGGCCCAAGCAGGTCCTCTACCACGGTATAGCTTTCGACCAACTCAACCAGCTGGTCAGCAGTTGCAGGGTCTCCATGGCTTACCCAGCGCTGTAGGTCATCTGGTAGGGACCGCAGGTACCAGTCCATCACCACCCGTTTCACCATTTGTGGGCCCAACAATTTTTCCGGCTGTAGCCATTTTTTCACCAGCTGCACTAGTTCGTGCATTTCGGACCTAGGTGGTCGGTCAGATTTGTACCGCCAGCGATGCACCCTCTGAGCCCGGACGGCTGTGGTCACTCCCAGGCGGGCCAGGATCTCTGCATTCAGCCGCTCATAGTCGCTGATGTGCTCAGATGGGAGGTCAAAATAAGTCTTTTGCGGGTCACCGGTGAGGAAAGGGGAGATAATGCCAGCCCATTGGTCAAGGGGCCACCCCTCTCTCTCCTATCCTTTCAAAGGTAGTGAGAAAGGTCTCTATGTCATCACTGGGTATTAGCTTTTGTAAAAAAATGGGTGGCTCTCACGGACACTTGGTTGCCAGTGGCAATGACCGCTTGCTCTCGTCCCTGAGCCAGCCGCTGTACTGCCTCCTGCAAGGCGGCCACCTGTGCTTGAGTGGACTCCTGCTGGGCCGTAAACTGAGCGGTTAGCAGCTGTGTGCTTTCCTCATGGCGACGGTTTGCCTCTGCTAAAGCTTGCTGTTGGGTCGCAGTGGCTTGTTGCTGGGTCGCAGTGGCTTGTGCCAAAGCCTTGATGACCTCCTCCATGCCTTTGTCTGTGGTTTGCAATGTCTGAGCTGACTTCACCCAAGACATGCCATAAGCACACTGTCTCTAAGTGTCAGTTTGTTTTAAACGGTTTTTGCAGCTGCAAATGCACTTTGCCAGCATTCAAGACACCAGTTGTAAACTTTTGGGGATTATAGCTCCACGGGACCAAGTGCATAAACCATTGAACTTTAACAAAATAGGATTTTTTTTACTCACCGTAAAATCCATTTCTCTGACGTCCATGGACTGACACAGCTGGATACTGTAAACGTGTGGGTATATGTCCCTGCTCGCAGGAGAAGATCTAGGCAGAATGTTAGATGTTAGCAACATACATTCCAGAACAAAAGAGAGCTGAACAGCCCCGCCCAGGGGGGGGGCGGTCCCTCCAGACATTACCCTCCCAGATGCAGCCAGCAGCCTCAATTCGTAACAAAGCAGTACAAACCTTAAAAGGAAGGGTGGGTGCTGTGTCAGTCCATGGACCTCAGAGAAACGGATTTTACGGTGAGTACAAAAATCCTATTTTCTCTTATCATCCATGGACTGACAGCTGGATACTGTAAACATGTGGGACGCACCAAAGCAGTATCAGAAGGGTGGGAGCAGTAGTAAAGGAGTTGCAACATTAAACAGCTGCCTGCAACACTTTGCGGCCGAAGGAATCTCCTGAAGATGCAGCCACATCAACCTTAAAGAATTTTGAAAAGGTATGAACGGACGACCAGGTTGCCGCCTTGCACACTTGTGCAACCGACGCTTGATGTCGGAAAGCCCAGGAAGCACCAATTGCCCTAGAGGAATGCGCCGTAACCGGAAAGGGAGACGCCCGCCCCTTAATTGCATAGGCCTGTATAATGGTCTGTTTGATCCACCTAGAGATGGTGGCAGACGAAACCGCTTGACCCTGTTTTGGACCCGAGACACAAACAGTGAGTCAGACTTCCGAATGGAAGCAGTAGCCGACAGGTACACCCGTAAGGCTCGTACCACATCCAAATTGTGAAGCGCAACCTCTCTAGGATGCGATGGATGAGGGCACAAGGACGGAAGGACAATATCCTCATTAAGGTGAAAAGCCGACACCACCTTTGGAAGAAAAGATGGTCGCGGGCGCAACACCGCCTTATCCTTATGGAGGATCAGGTAAGGCGACTTGCATGACAGAGCCGCCAACTCAGACACCCGTCTAACATAAGTGATGGCCACTAAGAAAGCCACCTTCTGAGACAAAGTAAAAGAGGAAAATCTCTGATATTTTCAAATGGAGGTTCCTGAAGAACTGAAAGCACCAAGTTCAGATCCCAAGGAGGGAACGGGGGCTTGGCAGGGGGAATCACGTGGCGAACCCCCTGCACAAAAGTGCTAACTAAAGAATGACCTGCTAGGAGTCGTTGAAAGAAAACGGGCAAAGCCGAAATATGACCCTTAAATTGTGCTCAAAGCCAGCCTTTGGGCTACACCACGCTGCAAGAACCGCAGGATTCTGGGGACAAAGTACGTCCGTGGATGCCAGTCTAGCGCCTCGCACATAGCGATGTAAGTTCTCCAGGTACGGTGATAGATCTTTCTAGAAGAAGACTTCCGTGCCCTAAGCATGGTTGAAATCACCGAATCCGTCAGGCCTCGGTCCTTCAGCACCTGGCTCTCAATAGCCATGCCGTTAAAACCAGAGACTGTAAGCAGGATGAAAGATAGGACCTTGAGACAGAAGGTCCTCCCTCATGGGCAGTCGCCAAGGGACGTACGCGATGAGATGTACCAGATCGGTGTAGCAATGACGCCGAGGCCAATCCGGGGCAATGAGGATCACCGGAATGCCCTCGGCTGCTATCCTGTGCAGCAGACGAGGAATCAACTGCAGAGGAGGGTAAGCGTAGATCAAGTGATACTGACGCCACCAACGCGTCCGAGGCATCCGCCAAGGGGTCCCTGGACCTGGCCACAAACCTTGACATCTTGCGATTGAGGCGAGATGCCATCAGGTCCACATCCGGCGTGCCCCACCACCGACAAAGGAGTTGAAACACTCCCGGATGCAAGGACCACTCCCCCTGGTCCAAGGACTGGCGACTCAGATAGTCTGCCTGACAATTTTCTACGCCCGGAATGTAGACGACCGACAGCGTCGGCATGCTTCTTTCCGCCCATCTTAGGATGTGGGCGACCTTGGATGCCGCAGCCGAGCTCCGAGTGCCCCCCTGATGGTTGACATACACCACAGCTGTGGCGTTGTCCGACTGAATCCTGATCAAGCGGCCCTGTAGTCTCTTCGACCACGCAGAGAGACACAGTCTGATCGCTCGCAATTCCAGAACGTTGATTGGGAGACAAGATTTGTCCGGGGTCCAGAGGCCTTGCGCTGACAGGACTCCCCAAACTCCTCCCCAGCCCGTCAGGCTGGCGTCCGTCGTTACCACCATCCACTGAATGGGGAGAAACGACTTTCCGGCCCGAAGAGTCGGGGATCTCAGCCACCATGTCAGGGATGCCTTGACTGAGTGACTCACTCGGATCTGAAGATCCAATGACAAAGGGAACTTGTCCCAAACAGACAGAATTCCCTTCTGCAATGCCCGAGTGTGTGATTGAGCATACAGGACCGCCTCAAAGGAGGCCACCATTAGTCCCAGGACCCTCATGCAGAAACGGATAGATGACCATTTTCGGGCCGTCAGGACCCGAACCGCCGACTGAAGTGTCAGTAACTTCTCTGCGGGTAGAAACACCTTCACTGCTGAAGTGTCCAGAATCAGGCCCAGATACTCCAAACATTGAGTCGGGACCAGAACCGATTTCTGCATGTTCAGAAGCCACCCGAAGTCCTGGAGGGTCTGACTATGGTCACATTTTCCTCCAATTCTAAGCCAGTGTCTGCTCTTAGAAGGAGGTCGTCCAGTTACCCCATGACAAAATTCCTCGCTGTCTCAGCAAAGCTAGAACCGGGGCAAGCACTTCGGTGAAAACCCATGGTGCCGATGCCAGGCCGAAGGGAAGAGCCACGAACTGATAGTGGACTTTGCCTATGGCAAAGCGCAGAAACCTCTGGTGACCTGCGCAGATTGGGACGTGCAAGTAAGCGTCCTTGATATCCAAGGACGCCAGGAAATCCCCTTGGTGGAGTGTCGCAATGACCGTGCGAATGGATTCCATCCGGAATTTTTGTACCTTCACATAGACATTCAAAGCCTTGAGGTCCAGGATTGTCCGTACCCCGTCCTTCTTCGGGACAACAAACAGGTTAGAGTAAAACCACTGAAACCTCTCCTGTGACGGAACCGGCACAATCACTCCACAACCGAGCAAATCCTGTACGGCCCCCAAGAGGGCCGCCCGGCGGACAGGAAGGAGAGGGAGGTTTGAGGGGAAGAATCTGTTTGGGGGCCACGAGCGGAACTCTATCCTGTATCCGGAGGTGACTCGCACACCCACTGGTCGGAGATCCGGGAGGTCCACCGAACCGTGAACCTGCGAAGACGTCCCCCCACCCCAGAGTCGGGCAGGGGCAAGACTTCATGCGGTGGCGGGCTTGGGAGCTTGCTTGGTAGGCTTACGCACCCAGGGACGCACTTTTTTCAGTCTGGGCGGGCTTAGCCGTGGATTCTGACTGACGAAAAAACGTCTACTTCGCCAGAAGGGAAGGGCCCGACCTGCGGAGGGGATCCTTTCCCTTAGCAGACTGAGGGAGGAAGGCGCTCTTACCCCCTGTGACATCCTTAATAATGTCATCCAGGGCGGTCCCAAACAGTCTACCGCCCTTAAAGGGCAAGTCAGCCAGGAGCTTTTTGGGAGCTAGGTCGGCCGACCAGCATTTCAGCCAGATAAGGCGACGCAGCACCACAGCAGAGATAGAGGCCCCAGATATTAAGGGAGCCGCATCCAAAGTGGCATCGCACACATAGACCAGGCCCTGCACAAGATGAGCCAGGGAAATGGTCTCAGGAGGGAGATTATGCTCCTGAACCGTCTGGTGCAGAATCGTTCCCCTTCCTGTGAGTGTCTGAGACACAAGCGTCGCCGCCACGATAGGGCGTAAGGCAGACGCCAATAAGGCAAACATAGTTCTACTCGCCACCTCAGACCTCCTGTCAGTGGGATCCTTAAATGCAGGAGTCCCTTCCATTGGGAGCGTGGTAGCCTTATTCAAACGGGCGACCGGGGAGTCGACGACTGGGGGTGAGCCCACTTCTTAACCAGGTCCTCTTCAAAGGGGTACCTTAAGGCTAAGCGCCGTGGGACCGTCAAAGTCTTCTGCGGCTTATCCCAGATTTGGTCAATGAATGTATTAAAAAAAGGCACATATGGAAAGACCTTTTTTGAAGAGACGGTTTTAAACAAACCAAAGAAGACAGTTTCCACCTGGGGTTCCTCAGTCTCAACATTCAGCTTGAGAGTGTCCCTCACAGCATCAATGAGTTCACTTACAAGCACCCTGTCAGATACTGGTTCAGGACTGGAGTCTTCCTCACAAGGAATGTCCTGTCCAAACACATCAAAATCCTCAGAGCTAGGGTCCTGAGCGGCAGTAGCTAGGCCCATATCTGAGACAGAGCACTCCCCTACAGGAGAATGTGTGGGAAGGGGGGCGCTTTACAGCTCCCTTGCGCTCAGACACCGCTTCCATTCTGACAAGGAATGATTCCAGGACTGCCGACAACTAGTCAATAGGGACCGCAGGTGCAGGGACACTGCCAGTTGCCTCAGGCAAGTGTGGAGAAGCAGGTGTACCAGATTCCATACCGCCACCCTCTGAGACCTTATACATTTTACAGTGAATATACAGTCCACCCACTGGCTACGCTGAGGCTGAGGAGGGGATATCCGGAGGACTCACCAACCCTTAAGGACCGCTCAGTTCCGCCCGCGCTGTGAGCCTGAGGAGAGTGAAGAATCCTGTGAGGAGATTGTGAGGAGATTTGCGCCGCCGCTAGAGGCCGAAACCGAAAGTAAATGCGCTGCCGCTACAAGAAAATGGCCACCGGCCGCAGATATAACTGCACCATTGAACCACAGCAAGATGGCCGCCGAGCGTGAAATTCAAAGGTCAAACAGCTCTAATGCGCGCGCTAATGGCGCACGCAATAACCACCTTAAAACAGCGCTAATGGCGCACGCAATAACCACCTTAAAACAGCGCTAATGCGTGCGCTAATGGCGCACGCAATAGCCACCTCACATACCAGAAAAACTGCCCCTCTCCCAAGAACCCACTACAGACATGAACCAGGCCAGAGTGACCCCCAAGCACCCCCACAGCACAGCACCAGTACAGGGTGCAGAGAGCAGCATAACAGGGGGGAGACAGGGAGAACCCCCCCATATAAAGAAACAGAGCCAGCATGTACTCACCTGCAGTAGGAGAGACTACTTACCCGTCCCTTTCAGGGACCCACTGGCTTGTTTCAGACAGACCTCTCACAGAGCAGTACTGCGTAGCTGTCGGCCCGGTCCACCGCGAGAGATACAGTCAGTCAGGTACTGTGCAATCTTGAGAGGACCGCGGGAGCTAAAAGCAACCCGGCCACCCCTGGAGTCATGGGGCATGTCGTGAACTGAGTCTCACGCACACAAGGCGAGGATCAGCACGCTCAATGGTCGGACATTGAAGACTACGAGGACACCAGTGTACCCAAGGTCTCAAAAATAAAATACAATTCCCAAAGGAATAAACTTTAAAAGTAAGATCTTCCAGGAGACTGGCTCCTGAGAGAGCCACGTCTTCTCCTTCTGCTAGGCAGAAAAAAACTGGGGCTGCTGGCTGCAGGTGGGAGGGTAATGTCCGGAGGGACCGCCCCCCCCCCTGGGCGGGGCTGTTCAGCTCTGGAATGTATGTTGCTAACATCTAACATTCTGCCTAGATCTTCTCCTGCGAGCAGGGACATATACCCACACGTTTACAGTATCCAGCTGTGTCAGTCCATGGACGATAAGAGAAAAGGCTTTTATTTGTAAATAAACCAAAAATAAAGCTTCATTCAGCACACAGGAAAAATATAAAAACAAAGTCCACTTATCTCCAGCATAAAGTAAAGTCCTGCTTGTCTTCAGCACAAAACAAATTAAAGAAAAGGCACATACAGTTTTTGTAGAGGGGTCTTCGACCCAGAACTTCCAGAGCCCTTGCTGAATCCTTTAAAGCTCCCAGCAGACACACAGCTCATCTTCACAGGTGCAATCCCCATACTCCTTTCACAACACCTCTTGCACCACTTCCTGGTTTATGAGCTGTTTCCTGGAAGCCTTTAACCCCCTGTGTGCTGACTCCCAGTGGTCAGGAGTGGAGGCTCTATCCCACCCGAATATCACTTTAGAGCCTCCGAAATTCCGGGCCCCAAAAAACTCTCTATCAAGACAAAAGAGGACTGCGAGCCAGTCCTCTCTGGACTACTTCTTTTTCCGGGAATTCCTCACCCATTCTGGGTGACCTCCTGAACACCATCACCACTCCTTAAAAGGGACCACAACCCAAATATTGGTGCTATATATCACCCGTCCAGGACCCAACCTTGGCATCCTGTATATATCCCCCCCACCCTCTGCCTCAACGCGGAGGTGTTGAAGGCACCACTCGACATCATACAATGGACTCGGGAGAGGGCATCGGCATTCTGATGTTGTCTCCCGGGTCTGTGCTCTACCACGAAATTAAACTCCTGGAGAGAAAGGAACCACCTTGTTACCCTGGCATTGGTGTGCTTGTTTTGCCTCATCCAGGTAAGGGGAGCGTGGTCTGACATCAAGCGAAACCTCCTACCTAGGAGGAAATATCGTAGGGAGTCCAAAGCCCACTTGATGGCAAGACCCAACCCCTCACTTGAAGCGTCTGTCTGCACTACAAAATCCTTCCTGGAAGCCTTTAACCCCCTGTGTGCTGACTCCCAGTGGTCAGGAGTGGAGGCTCTATCCCACCCGAATATCATTTTAGAGCCTCCGAAATTCCGGGCCCCAAATAACTCTCTATCAAGACAGAGGACTGCGAGCCAGCCCTCTCAGGACTACTTCTTTTGCCGGGAATTCCTCACCTATTCTGGGTGACCTCCTGAACACCATCAGCACTCCTTAAAAGGGACCACAACCCAAATATTGGTGCTATAGAGCACCCGTCCAGGACCCAACCTTGGCGTCCTGTACAAATATATATATACATTTTAGACCAAACAGTAATACGAAAGGGAACTGATGTAATAGGAGCAAAAATCTAATACAAAGTAAAGCCTTTGTTATGCCAACTTAGAAAACAGGAAAGTGCAGTTACATTTTTTTGAAAAGTAATGATGTCAAATAAATGCATAGAGGTCATCCACATATTAATGAGCACAAGGTATGAGCAAGTATTACTAGGTACTACCAAGCCCAACCTATTATAAGAGTGACTTTTAAAAGCTTATGACCAAACGTTGCCCATTTGTTCATTGCAATTAGGAATGGAAATTGTGTTTGTGTAAAGGAAATACATTTGATCATGTAAGAGAGTGCTTCACAGACGTGCACTAAACTACAACATATTTAAACCAGTGATTCCCTTGGAATCGCTTTACAGACAAACTATTCATTAAGTGTGCGCACAATCACACACGTGAACAAATCTGGTCAGATGCCAACAGAATGTTGTTTAATTGTGGGATTTTTTTAAATGGGCCATATACACATTTCCTGTGGTGACGTTCACTGTACCCATTCACCACAACCAAACGCAGGGTTGCCCTTGAGTCACTGTCGCCATTTATCAGTAAATTAGAAACGGTCTTTTAAGGCCTCATGCCCACGGACGTTTTTATAGCCACTTTTATGAGCGTTTTTTGCAGCTTAAAAACGGCTCTCCATGTTAGCCTATGGCCTCATGCCCACCAGGACGTTTTTGAGCTGTAAATGGCATAGCCGTTTTTAAGCTGCAAAAAAAAAAAACAGGACCAGTGCATTCTGAAGCTCCAGCGTTAGAGCTGTAAAGACGTCAGACGCCGGCAAAGGGTGTAAAAACGCAATGTAACGAGGCTTAACGCTGTGTTAAGCCTCGTCCATCGTTTCTTTCTCTATTCCAAATCAATGGTTCCCTATGGGAGCCCATTGATTTGAATAGAGGTCGCACCAGAAGTTGGATCAAGATGATCCGACTTGCAGGGCGTGGGGGTTCCCCCCAGGATACATACCAGACCCTTATCCGAGCACGCAGCCCGGCCGGTCAGGAAGGGAGCGCCCCCCCTCCTGAACCGTACCAGGCCGCATGCCCTCAACATGGGGGGGTGGGTGTCTTGGGGCAGGGGGGCGCCCTGCAGCCCCCCACCCCAGAGCACCTTGTCCCCATGTTGATGGGGACAAGAGCCTCTTCCCGTCAACCCTGGCCATTGGTTGTCGGGGTCTGCGGGCAGAGGGCTTAACGGAATCTGGGAGCCCCTTTTAATAAGGGGGCCCCCAGATCCCGGCCCCCCCACCCTATGTGAATGAGTATGGGGTACATCGTACCCCTACCCATTCAACTGGGGAGAAAGTGTCAATAAAAAAAAAAAAACACACTAGACAGCTTTTTAAAGTAATTTATTAGGCAGCTCCGGGGATCTTCTTCCGACTTCTCCGCTCTCTCCGGTTCTTCTCCCACTCTCCGGTGCTTTCTGCCTTCTGGTGAGACCTCTATTCAAATCAATGGGCTCCCATAGGGAACCATCGATTTGGAATAGAGAAAGAAAAACGCGGCTGAAAGCTAGCGTGGGGAAACGTGCATTGAATTCAATGCAAAACGCGGTAAAAAATCGCGTTAAAAACGCCGCTTTTTTCCTGGCGTCTGTACTAGCTTTACAGCCCGTTTTTTAAAACGTCCGTGGGCATGATGCCTAACTGTTAAGAAAAAAAATTCAAATGTAAAACTGGACTAGCACCTTAAAAACATGCAAGGCCCAGTGCACAGAAGAGTGTCTAGCTGCTGTGCATGCATCCCAGCATTTTAGTGCACTCAGGAGGCACGAGTGCAGTGTTCAGCCTCACTGTCTGCAGCCTATCAATGTCTATTGGCAGGCTGTGACTCGACAGGGGTGAACGCTGTACCGACTGGTACCTGAGTTTAGGACAAATGTAATAGGTTTAGGAATGAAGCGTTTTGAACCAGTGGGTAAAGGGCAATTACCACTATTTCCAATCACATCCCAGTTAATTTAGAAAAATTGGGAAGAGGGTTGTCCCTGGGATAATGCGGATTGGAAAAATAACATGGATTGCCACCAATGAGTATATATAAAAGTAAAAAGATTTTATTAATACAGATTTTTACATAAGTTTAGCAAGGATAAGGGGATTTAAAACAAGAACTGACATGCATGCATATTTAACCACTTAAGCCCCGGACCATTTGGTAGCTAAAGGACCAGAGGTGAATTCAGAATTTTGCACTGCGCTGCTTTAACTGTAAATTGTGCGGACATGCAATGTTGTACCCAAACGAAATTTGCGTCCTTTTTTTCCCACAAATAGAGCTTTCTTTTAATGGTATTTGATTGCCTCTGCGATTTTTATTTTTTGCGATATAAACGGAAAAAGACCGAAAATTTTGAAAAAAAATGATATTTTCTACTTTTTGTTAGAAGAAAAATCGAATAAACTCAATTTTAGTCATACATTTAGGCCAAAATGTATTCAGCCACATGTCTTTAGTAAAAAAAATGTCAATAAGCGTATATTTATCGGTTTGCGCAAAAGTTATAGCGTTTACAAACTAGGGTACATTTTCTGGAATTTACACAGCTTTTAATTTATGACTGCCTATCTCATTTCTTGAGGTGCTAAAATGACAGGGCAGTACAAAACCCCCCCAAATGACCCCATTTTAGAAAGTAGACACCCCAAGGAAATTGCTGAGAGGCATGGTGAGCCCATTGAATATTTTTATTTTTTTGTCCCAAGTGATTGAATAATGACAAAAAAAAAAAAAAAAATTACAAAAAGTTGTCACTAAATGATATATTGCTCACACATGCCACAGTTATATGTGGAATTGCACCCCAAAATACATTCTGCTGCTTCTCCTGAGTACGGGGATACCACGTGT
The DNA here is from genome assembly GCA_029206835.1 of Rana muscosa. Taxonomy (NCBI): domain Eukaryota; kingdom Metazoa; phylum Chordata; class Amphibia; order Anura; family Ranidae; genus Rana; species Rana muscosa. The sequence continues at coordinate 435,260,067 of CM055120.1, forward strand.
GTGGGACTTTTTAGGAGCCTAGCCACGTACGGGACCCCGGAAACCAAGCACCGCCTTCAGGATTTCTAAGGGCGCAAATTTTTGATTTCACTCCTCACTACCTATCACAGTTTTGAAGGCCATAAAATGCCAAAATAGCACAAAACCCCCCCAAATGACCCCATTTTAGAAAGTAGACACCCCAAGGAAATTGCTGAGAGGCCTGTTGAGCCCATTGAATATTTTTTTTTTGTCCCAAGTGATTGAATAATGACAAAAAAAAAAAAAGTTGTCACTAAATGATATATTGCTCACACATGCCATGGTTATATGTGGAATTGCACCCCAAAATACATTCTGCTGCTTCTCCTGAGTACGGGGATACCACATGTGTGGGACTTTTTAGGAGCCTGGCCACGTACGGGACCCCGGAAACCAAGCACCGCCTCCAGGATTTCTAAGGGCGCAAATTTTTGATTTCACTCCTCACTACCTATCACAGTTTTGAAGGCCATAAAATGCCAAAATAGCACAAAACCCCCCCAAATGACCCCATTTTCGAAAGTAGACACCCCAAGCTGTTTGCAGAGAGGCATGGTGAGTATTTTACAGCTCTCATTTGTTTTTGAAAATGAAGAAAGTACATTTTTTTTTTCTTTTTTTTTTCAATTTTCAAAACTTTGTGACAAAAAGCGAGATCTGCAAAATACTCACAATACCTCTCAGCAAATAGCTTGGGGTGTCTACTTTCCAAAATGGGGTCATTTGGGGGGGTTTGTGCCATCTGGGCATTCCATGGCCTCCGAAACTGTGATAGGCAGTGAGAAGTGAAATCAAAAATTGACACCCTTAGAAAGCCTGAAGGCGGTGCTTGGTTTTTGGGGTCCCGTACGCGGCTAGGCTCCCAAAAAGTCTCACACATGTGGTATCCCCGTACTCAGGAGAAGCAACAGAATGTATTTTGGGGTGTAATTCCACATATGCCCATGGCATGTTTGAGCAATATATCATTTAGTGACAACTTTGTGCAAAAAAAAAAAAAAAAATTGTATTTTTTCCGCAACTTGTGTCAACATATAAAATATTCCATGGACTCGACATGCCTCTCAGTATATAGCTTGGGGTGTCTACTTTCCAAAATGGGGTCATTTGGGGGGGTTTTGAACTGTTCTGGCATTTTATACACAACATTAGGAAGCTTACATCCACTCTTCTAACCACTTGAAGACAAAGCCCTTTTTGACACTTTTTGTTTACATGAAAACATATTTTTTTTTGCAAGAAAATTATGTTGAACCCCCAAACATTATATATATTTTTAAAGCAAAGGCCCTACAGAATAAAATGGTGGGTGTTGCATTTTTTTTTTCTACACAGTATTTGCGCAGCGATTTTTCAAACGCATTTTTTTGGGAAAAAATACACTTTTTTTTATTTTAATGCACTAAAACACACTATATTGCCCAAATGTTTGATGAAATAAAAAAGATGATCTTAGGCCGAGTACATAGATACCAAACACGACATGCTTTAAAATTTCGCACAAACGCGCATTGGCGACAAACTACATACATTTTTAAAAGCCTTTAAAAGCCTTTACAGGTTACCCCGTTAGATTTACAGAGGAGGTCTACTGCTAAAATTACTGCCCTCGATCTGACCTTCGCGGTGATACCTCACATGCATGGTGCAATTGCTGTTTACATATGACGCCAGACCGACGCTTGCATTCGCCATTGGGCAAGAGCAGGGCAGGACAGGGGTGCTTTTTTTTTTTTATTATTAATTTTGCTTTTTTATTTTATTTTTAAACTGTTGCTTCCATATTTATTTATTTTTATCACTTTTATTGTTATCTCAGGGAATGTAAATATCCCCTATGATAGCAATAGGTAATGACAGGTACTCTTTTTTGAAAAAACTGGGGTCTTTTGGACCCTAGATCTTTCCTCTGCCCTCAAAGCATCTGACCACACCAAGATCGGTGTGATAAAATGCTTTCCCAATTTCCCAATGGCGCTTTTTATATCCGGGGGGGGGGACATTCCCTCCCACTGCTTGTAAAAGCAGTCCAGAGGCTAATTAGCCACTAGGATTGCTTTTACATGAAAGCCGGCCGCTGGCTGAAAAGAATGATACCAAGATGATACCTAAACCCGCAGGCATCATTCTGGTATAAACATTCAAAGTCCAGCAACATACCAGTACGTTGCTAGTCCTTGTTGGACATGTATTGTAATCTTTTTTTTCATGCAGCCTGTTGGCTGAACGAAAAAAAAAGATTGATCGGTGGGTATGCCCACCATTAGAATACCGCCCTTCATCCACCCACTTCTAATGATGGGCATACATGCACCATTTATATATGCCGAAGCATGGGAGCATCTTCTCGCAAAAGTTATGCCGCGTACACATGGTCAGACTTTTCCACGGGCAAGCCTCCGTCGGAATTTCGACCGTATATACGCGGCATTAGGAGCAAAATCGCTCCTCCGCTCCTGCTGCCCCAATGCTTCGGCATATATGCTTTTTTTTTTTAACTGTGGTGGTGAAATCACCTCCTACAGCACTGGAGTCGCAGGGATCAGGCCTGTCTCTGCGAACGCTGCAGTTATGTGTGTTGTGTTTTGCAAGTGACAGTGATCGATCGATACTGCACTTCGGTGGCCTGGGCTGGACGGAGGGGCAAAACGCAGGTGCTAGCAGGTATCTGGGCTGATCCCACTAACAGTGCGTTTTTGGGAACCCTAAACTGCTGGGGACGCTAGTATAGATCTGATCAGATCAGATATTGAGCTGATCAGATACTATACCACTAAGGGGGGTGTATGCTTCACGTGTGGGTGTTAGCGCTACTGGCACTAACCTGACGCTGCCTGGGGTGTGACGCAGACCCTCTCTGATGCTAAAACCTAACTGATATCACCCGCCGGGCGATCAGGGGGTTAAACCTTTATTGGGTTATATACGGCGGGTGCCCTGACACTATAAAAAGCAAACTAACTAACCAGCGTCACCCGTAACACTTATATGATGATCACTGGTGAAAGGGTTAACTAGGGGCAATTAGGGGGTTAAAACCTTTATTAGGTAATATATGGGGGTACCTGACGCTATATAAAAACCTGACGGCGAACCTAAAAAAAAATTACTGGCTACCTATCGGCATCACCGACACTAAGACAACGATCATAAAAACGATTGCTTAGCGACAGTGGTGATAGGGGGTGAAAGGGTTACCTGGGGGGCGATCAGGGGGTTAAACCTTTATTAGATAATATATGGGGGTACCGGACGCTATAAAAACCTGCGGCGAACCTAAAAAAAATTACTGGCTACCGATCAGCATCACCGACGCTAAGACATCGATCAGAAAAATGATCGCATAGTGACGGCGGTGCTAGGGGGTGAAAGGGTTACCTGGGGGGTGATCAAGGGGGTTACACCTTTATTAGGTAATATATGGGGGTACCCGACGCTATAAAAACCTGCGGCGAACGTAAAAAAAATTACTGGCTACCGATCAGCATCGCCGACGCTAAGACATCGATCAGAAAAATTATCGCTTAGTGACAGTGGTGATAGGGGGTGAAAGGGTTACCTGGGGGGCGATCAAGGGGGTTAAACCTTTATTAGGTAATATATGGGGGTACCCGACGCTATAAAAACCTGCGGCGAACCTAAAAAAAATTACTGGCTACCGATCAGCATCACCGACGCTAAGACATCGATCAGAAAAATTATAACTTAGTGACAGTGGTGATAGGGGGTGAAAGGGTTACCTGGGGGGCGATCAAGGGGGTTAAACCTTCATTAGGTAATATATGGGGGTACCCGACGCTATAAAAACCTGCGGCGAACCTAAAAAAAAATTACTGGCTACCGATCAGCATCACCGACGCTAAGACATCGATCAGAAAAATGATTGCTTAGTGACGGCGGTGCTAGGGGGTGAAAGGGTTATCTGGGGGGTGATCAGGGGGTTAAACCTTTATTAGGGGGGGTTAGGGGGCTACACTGGACCTAAAACTAAATGTAGTGACACTTTTACAGTCACAAATGTCACTGATTGCAGTGATCTCTAAATAAATGGTCACTGCAATCAGTGACACTGTGACTGGGGGGGCGATTTATGTGCCTATGTGTCCTGGTGTCAGTGTGCTGTTTTGTGTACTAACCTGCATCTTCTCCTGTACGGCGCTCGGTATATGTGAGCGCCCCAGGAGAGATGACATCACTTCCTCCTTCCTGGCAGGCAGGGGAAGCTCTCTCATTCTCCGGGAGCGATCGAGAGGGGGTGGCCGGAATCGAACGGCCGTCCCCTCATGTCGGATCGCTCCCGAAGGTAAAACGACCACCCACTGTAAAGAAGGGGGGTCCGATCGGACCCCCCAACTATACAAAGGCAATCACGTATATGTACGTGATTCTGCCTGTCGGTGCCATTCTGCTGACGTATATTTACAGTGGGCGGTCGTTAAGTGGTTAAACCAAATACATATAATCGCCCTATGCTAGTGACAGATGATCATTACACATAAGGTCCAAAAACAACCGACCCTGTCCAAAACGACCACCTCAATTTTTGGTTTTCGTTTGTTTTTCGTTTTTATTATCGCTGCTTTGCTTTCTTTGTTAAAGCTGCGCTGCGTCTACCATTTTGGAATTCTGTGTGCACCATATATGGTTGTGTTTTACACCATCGAGACAGTCCTTCCAAACTGGCTGGTCCCTCTGCTTTGAACCGAGACGGATGCATATATGACAATTTACCCATAGTGGGATGTAAGTATTCTCACACAAATATGATTATATACTCCATAAATATCCATGTTTTCTCTGGTTTTGTAATCTTCTCCATGATTTAATATGATTACTGTACTCCCTACTATCTATTCTGAGTCAGTTTTAAATTTTCATTTTCATTTTATTTTTATTGACATTTTGTTCTATTTTCCATTTGTATTTAATTTCATCCAATTTATTTTTGTCTTTCATAATATGTATGTTCTAAATCGCCCATTCATGGGAGACGACTAGAACTAAAAGATGTGCAATAATTTCACATTGTAATACATTGTTATTATATACTATGTTTTCTCTTCTTAGAAATACCAATTTATGTACAACCAATACATTAACCCTGAAGAAGGAAATTTAATGGAAGCTGCCACGAATTCAGCTACCAATATCCGAAACATGTTGGTTATTTTTCGCCCTTTTGTGTAATGATCATCTGTCACTAGCATAGGGCGATCATATGTATTTGGTTTAAATATGCATGCATGTCAGTTCTTGTTTTAAATCCCCTTATCCTTGCTAAACTTATGTAAAAATCTGTATTAATAAAATCTTTTTACTTTTATATATACTCATTGGTGGCAATCCATGTTATTTTTCCAATCCGCATTATTCCAGGGGCAACCCTCTTCCCAATTTTTCGGAGTTTAGGACAAATGCCTAGAAAGCACGTCTTATGCCGCGTACACACGACCGTTTTTTGTTTTTTTTTACAATTTCTTTATTTTAATTGTCATACATACAGATAAATAAACAATTTCATTAATCCATCAATCATATGAGCTCCAACAAATCCATTCAAAATCCAACTAACAGCATTACTCCTATCTTAAATACAGCCACAGAAAAAACAATAACTACGGTAGTTATTTGGGATAGTCCCCATTATGTCTTCTGTTAGATCTGCTTCTCTTGTATGCCCTGACAACATACCTTATTGAAAAAGAAAAACCTCTACATATCTGAAGAGGAAGAAGGAGAAAGTAAAAAGCCCCCTAAGGGGGAAAAAAAAAAAAAGAGAGAGAAAAATGATAGAAAGCGAAAAGGAGAGAAAATAAATAAATAAAAATAAAAAAGGACACTGACAGGGGAGGGGGAGTTGGAATTAAAGGGGAAATGCACAGAGGTAAAGGTAAGTTTACTATACCATCATCCAGGGAAGTGAGGGCACCCCTAAGGCCCCCCCACTCCTCTCTTTTTCAAATACTCTCAGGAGCAAAGAGGGAACTCCCTTCCTCCGAGAATTTAAATGTATTCCATTGGCCCCAAAGTTTCTAAATATGTCTCCTTTCGATTTTGAGCCGATAATAACAAATCCTCCATCCTATTAACCACTTCAATTCGTGTGGCCCATGTGTTGTGGAAAATGTTATTAACGTAGGTTGTCAGATGTCCCCCAGTGTCGGTTTTGCTGTAATGCACTCATGTGAACGCATTCGCACATACAGACGTTGGTGAAAAACCGGTGGCGGGAAAATCTTCCTGTGGACACAGCAATGTTTGCTCCTTTTAGGGATATTTGTTTTATGCCTCACCAAGGGACTGGCCACTTCTTGGCGTTGGCATTAAATGACTCCGAGCGGACATATCTGCGTCCACTAGAACTATAGCATAACGATACAATTGTGGCCCATTGAGAGCCATAGCTTTCATATGGTTCCCGTCATTGGAAGCGGTGCACGTCACTGCTAGTCTATTTGAATGTATACATGTCTGTGATTGGTTCTTTTGTTGTATTATATCATTATATGATCACTTCCTATGGAGGAGGTCACATGTTGTGACATCACTTCCTACTGGGAGTTTAATAAAAGAACCTTTTGAGGGCGTCGACATTCAGTGAGGCTGTGATGACGAGGTGATAAGGACAGGGTGGTGATGTCTCTTGACTTGAATGAATGGCAAATCGAATGAATGGTGAGAGAATTTTAGCTCAAGATGCATTATATAATTGAGACGAAATGTGTTACGATTAGAGACACGATATCTGGCTGTGTGCTCTGCATACAGTCTAATATCGCTGACACATGTAAGAATTGTGGGAGGGCTCGTATCTCTCCACTGTCGTACGATACATGATCTAGCAGCGTTGATAAGATGGCGCAAAATTAATTTACTATGTTTTCCCCGGTATATATGAGACGTGTCTGCGTACAGCCTAATTTCGCTGACAGGATGGCGGGCCAGGACGGAATAGATGGGGCCCAATTTAGGCATCGGGTCGAGATGGGGGAGAGTGGATCTACGTTCCGATGCGTGGGTGGGCTCTGCTCTGTAAGAGAACACATTTTTCGTCTTTTTGAGATAATGCTGTGAATTTGATCGTATGTGTGTGTGTGTGATTTTGTTGGGAGAGAGATCGTATGCCTGTGAACTCGATCGTGTGTGCCTGTGTGGGTATGCCTGCGTGTGCCTGGGTGTGCCTGGATGTTTGTGTGGGGAAGCTGCGGGCTGTAAGAGTGCAACTAAACGAGAAATGTAGACTGTATGTGATTAGATTGTTTTGTGCATGGTTAAAGTCTAGTCCCTGTGTGCCATGTGCTTTGTTGGGGGAGGGGCAGCCAGCATCTATCAGTTACAATGGTGAAAGTTGGTGACTCTCTGTAAATAGCATGCAGGAGTTTTGTGCTGGAACGGCTATGCCCTGAGGGGTGATAATCTGATGTACAAGCAACAATATACTGTATGTGTGTAGTGTGTGTGATGTCTATGAAAAATAGAAATGGATAGATTGTGATTTTTGCCTTTGTATAGAACCAAGACACATCTCCCCATAAGTGTAAAAATATTTTAAGTAAAGGGTTTGGTTTTTGAGTTGAAAGTTCCTGCCGCATATTCAAGTGGCCAGGCATTGCTAGAAGCCAAACAATAGTATATAAAAGGTAACAACTGCGCTAGCAAACAGTTAAAAAACTTCTAAACATTAGGCAGCAGAAATAGTGTGACAACACCTCAAACAGTAAACAAAGAAAAAACTGCGCCACTTTTAACCAAAGTCTATTAGGAATTCGGAACTTATTTAGATGTGTATGGAAATCTATCAGGCATCACACCAGACTAGTCCAGTGGCATTTAACCAATCATCTACATTAGTCCATAGGTCATTAGGGTGACCCCAAGTTTCACACCACCGTGATTACTCAAAGCAAGCCGTGAAAATTCCACCACCAAAGAGAGGGGGAGCAGCTTACCAGAAGCCAAACGGTTAATGGCATTGAACTTTTGACCCAGCTGCAGCCTTTGGTGATGCAAAACGTCCCTTCCACAGCCAGTATTCTCACTCGGATGGTCCGTACACACAGTATCCAAATCATACACCCAGCATGGAATAAAAAAGGGCAGGCCAATAGCGTAATTCCGTATGGTAATTTATTAAAAGAATATATAGATCATACTCACAAAGTAAAATCAGCATGTAAACAATAAAAATGCCGGCCGGCATGTCGGAAGCCTCACTCCTCGAACGTGGTGACGTCACTGAGCGTCCTCCTAGACGCGTTTCGTCATTCAATGGACGTTTTCAATAGTATGTCTGTGCGATGGCTTGTTATGGAAGCTGATGCAACTGTGTGGGTGTGTGAACTTGGGTAGGGATAGGAGTGTATGTTTTGAGTTGTGTTTCATATAACTAACATTCCTAAATGTGCCGTTTAGTTGGCCAAAGGGTCTGAGTTGAAGTAGCATAAAGCGTATGTCTATGGTTGAGTGTGAATCTCAATTGTGTAGTCTGTCTTTGTGGAGAAAAACATTTTTGATTTTTTAGTGAAGAGATCCTGGTTTTGGCGGGAAAAATTGCCTTTTGTTGTTGTCCATGTGGCTTGTCGGCCATCTTGCTGTGGTCCAGATTATATCCACCATTTTGTTGTGGCCTGGCTTGTCGGCCATCTTGAGAGGTGCAGTTTCTCTTTAGCCTGTGGGTCATCCTATAAAGGGAAGGTGCAGCCACCTTTCCTTTGGGTGTGATGCCATGTGAACGTGCTGTGGCATTCGTCGGCTATCTCATTGGTGAAATTTTGCAGGTTTTGGGGCAGATTTCGATGTTTGGTGCGAATTTAGTAGGGCGGTCTTTTCTGTGTTGGAATCTGGTGGAGACCATTTTTGTTTTCCTTTGTGTGTGGGAACCCATGTGGTCTTGTGTTTTATATATTTTTTTTTTAACTAGAAAGGTTTTTATTGAACACAGGTAGAAAAAATTACAACTTATAAGCATGTCATTACACAGTTCCACAGGTATATAGCAGACAGGAGGATGAAACGTACTCATCTAGACATTCATACACCTATTCTCATAGAAGACACGACATATATGTTAACCCTTGACAGATTCCATTACATGGGGCTGAGCAGTTAATTACATGTTCCAGAGTCTTGGAGCCATCTATCCCATATCTTGTAATACTTCTCGGGGCAAGCCCTATTGACATAAAGAATTTTTTTACATGGAAGAGAGGCATTAATGTCCGCCTTCCATTCTGAAAAAGCAGGGGGTTGGGTCCTCATCCACTTCCTTGCCAAAACCTTCCTGCCAGCGAACAGGGTCTCCTGAAGGAAAGTCCTGGTGGGTCTATCCATAGTAGTTGGGAATATCCCCAGGAGACATTGTTTAGGGTCCAGTGCCAATGGAGAACCCATGTTGTCATGAAGGAACGTTACTAACTGTTGCCAGAATCCCTGCGTCTTTGAGCAGGCCCAAATGAGATGAAAGAAGGTACCATTTTCCACGTTACACATGGGGCAGGTGATAGTCTGATCTTTCTTGTATTTAGCTACCCTAAGTGGGGTGAGATAGGCCCTATGCAGTATGTACAATTGTGACAACCTATCTGAAAGCTTAGGGGACACCTGTTTGCAAGTCTCCAGGGCCTCCTCCCATTCCTCGTCCTCAAGTGAGCCCAAATCTCTTTCCCATCGAGGTTTCAGACCATAAGCTATTTTAGCTGAGTTTACTGCGCCGAGCATACTATAAAAGCAAGAAATAAGCTTTTTAGGGTCCGTACCTTTAACAACGGCGATGATGGGATTGGGAGTAGGCGACGGGAGAGGCTGTGGAATGTGTTTTATATTTAAGTGTTCATTTGATGTCCCATGTTTGTCAGTTTTTGGCTGGTAGGGAAGTTTGTGCTGATTTTGGCGAAATCAAAAACTGCATTGCATGCGTTAATGGTGCCATTTTTGTTGTGGCCTGGTTTCTTTGTCGGCCATCTTGAGAGGCTGTTTTGTTTGATGTTAAATTCGCTAGTTTGAATGGTTTCTCTAAGCATCGTCTCTTGAGTAGAGTGGTATCTTGATATAGCGCGGTCTTGCCCCGAGGAGTCCCGACGCGCTTGTGGACACATGCACATGCTGAGGCTCATTTATGGACGGGATCTGGTTTGACCTACCAGCATGTCTTTGGAGTGTGGGAGGAAACCGTAGTGCCCGGAGGAAACCGATGCGGGCACGTGGAGAGCATGCAAACTCCAGGCAGATGGTGTTGGGATGGGAATTTCTCTGTTTTCATTTAGGTGAATGTAAGCTATTGCAGATTTAGCTGACTTTGCAGTATAAGAGCAGCGGTTTTTGTATTGGATTTTGGTTTTAAGTGAAATCCCTACCTTACACTGAATTTTGATAGATTGTAAGACTAACTTTTTTGTACAGTGGTGTTTGTTTTTATGTTTAAATATTTGGGAGTTTCCCAAAAGGCAATTCATTGTTTTTGAAGCTTGTACTGTATAGCCATCTTTTGGCAGGAGTTTGTATTTGAGTCTTGAAACTTGTGGTTTGACCTCCAGGGGATGTGTGGGTCAGGGGGGATTCCCTCCCATTTGCAAAAGGGGGGTTTGTTCCATCATTTCCTTGACAAAGGTTTTTTTTTTAATTGTTGAAATATATATGATGTCTAGCCATGGATTTTTTTGGTATCTTAATAGACAAGGTGATGGGGCAAGGCTCCCCCCTCCCCCTCCCTCTTCCTGTACGTTGATATGTAAATAAACCAGTTTGGGTTTTTTTGAGAGCTGAGCATGCCACGGGAAGTTCTTTTCAGCATTTATGTATCAGCAGGAAGTTGGTGGGAGGAGCTTGGGGTTTTCTGAAAAGTGGGCAATGAGATTTGTGCTTGGAAGAAAGATGGAAAGCATTTTGGCGTTTGAAAAAGGGTGTTTTATATTTTGTTCCAGTTTTGTGAAGTTTTGTACTGTAATACAGTTTTGGGTAGAGAGCAAACGGGGAGCATCACAATTATTGTTGTAACATCTAGATACAGAGAGAAGCCACATTGTTCTGCAGGTGGTAAGAGAGCGTAAGTGTTCTGTGGTTTAGTATGGCGACGCAGTGTATGGGTGTATAGTGGAAAACGCTTGTGTATGCACACACTGTGAGGGGTAGATGCCTAATTCGGGGGTTGATCTGTGGTTGTTGCTGTAGTTCCAAAAGTGTTGGGACAACAAGCCATAGAGTTGATGCCTTGGTTAGGGTTTCTAGTTGGGGACTGGTTGTAGTCCGTCAATCCACCGTAGAAGAAGACACCGGGTGGTGCTCTTCGAAATGGGTGCAATGGTTTTCCTGGACGCAGGTTTAAGACGATAAGCCGATTCAAATCACCATGGACACAAGGAGGTCTGTGCAAAGGGAAGGAATGGAGGCTTCCCACGGTCAGATGGCCACACGAAGCCTAGTTTTGGGGCAAAGGCCTTTGAACCCCAAAAAGATTAACATACTCGGTCCAAGGATACTATTTTGGGTATCCCTCTGGAGTGGATGTAGTTCAGATGCGGCTTCAGAAATCTGTAATGATGAGTGTTGATGGAGGTGTAGTACACGCTTTTGTGATTCTCAGAGGAGGAACAGTGGTTAAATTCTTTCGCCCGTTTGTTTGAACTTTGTATGGCTAGTCCATGCAAGGTTCTCGAGCTGCTCTCATGTTTTTCCCATTGTATTTTCTTCTATATCTAAAAGAGTGAAGGGAGAATTCCGGCTGTTTGTTTTTTTTTTTCATTTTGGTTTTGGAAACTATGAAGTATCTCCCCCCACATCCGTATCGGAATGTTTGTATGTAGCAAGGTGAATATGTTCTAACTTACCGCGGCGATCCTCTGATGTGTCGCGGCTGTTGTATTTTTGTAGGAATGGGAAAAGTAAGGGTTACAGAGGGTTTCGTTTGAATACGTTTTGAAAGAATGTCATTGACAATTTACCAATATACAGGAATGTCAGTATTGTTTACCATTCTTTGCAGGTTAAATATGAAGGATAGAGTAATGATTTTGCTTATAAGTATTTTTCAGGTCGAGTTTCTGAAAGTGTATGTACATGGAGAGCAGGTGTATGTAGACAGCTGTACATATGGGTAAATACATGAGTCTAAGGAGGTAAAAGTATCATGGGCTATTTCATTGTTTCTTTTTTCCTGCACCACGCATTTCTTCAGTCAGTAATGAGGAACAAAATGGGGGGGGGGGGGGGAATGATAAATGTAAGAATGACAGCTTTTTTCAAACTAATAATGTTAACCTCTGTAATTCTAACCAAGTTTGTGCCAAGACTGTCTTTCTTTGATAGAATTTGAATTGGCAAGCAGCAGTCGGGTGAAGTAGGTTCCCATCCCAGATGCCAAGAACCTTTTGTCAATGGTTCCAGGCAGTGGCGTCACTAGTGTTGGTGTCACCCGGTGCAAAAAAAATGGTGTCACCCCCCACCAACTATAGTTCCCCCTCAGTACAGACACCCCTCCACTAACTACAGACCCCCCTCCCGCAGTACAGACCATCCCACTAAGTACAGACCCCCCCTCCATCAATATAGACCCCCTCCCTCAGTACAGACACCCCCACCTCAGTGCAGACCGCTCCATCGGTACAGACACCCCCACCTCAGTGCAGACCCCCCAGCAGTACAGACACCTCCTCAGTTACAGACACCCCCCAGTGAAGACCTTCCTCAGTTACAGACCCCCCTCAGTTACAGACACCCCCAGTTACAGACCCCCCCATTGGTGCAAACCCCCTAGTGCAGACACCCCCAGTTACAGCCCCCCCTTGGTGCAAACCCCCCCTAGTGCAGATACCCCCAGTTACAGCCCCCCCCCTTGGTGCAAACCCCTCTAGGGCAAACACCCCCAGTTACAGCCTCCCCCTTGGTGAAAACCCCCCTAGTGCAGACTTTCCAAGTTACAGCCCCCCCCTTGGTGCAAACCCCCCTAGTGCAGACACCCCCAGTTACAGCCCCCCCCTTGGTGCAAACCCCCCCAGTTACATCCCCCCCCCCCTTGGTGCAAGCCCCCCTAGTGCAGACACCCCCAGTTACAGCCCCCTTGGTGCAAACCCCCCCTAGTGCAGACACCCCCCCTTACCTTATAGAGCAGCAGAATCAGATACACAGCGGTGTGTCCCTCGAGCGCGGGCTCCGCCTCCTCCTCCTCTGTGGATGTAAACAGAGAGGAGGGGGCGGCGGCTTCCTTCCACTCCACTGAGGAACACAAGCCACGGCGCGAGCCGCGAGGCACAGGGCAGCGGGTGTTAGCATTGTGCCGCTACCCACGGGTGTCACCCCTCTGGTGGGTGTCACCCGGGTGCGGCCCGCCCCCACCGCACCTGGCTAGCAACGCAGCTGGTTCCAGGTATTGTAAGCCACGCACAGGTTATGCAGTGACCACATTCCCGATGTCTGGGTTATTGTCATATGAGGGTTGTTTGGAGGTCAACCAAAACCAGGGTTGTACTTTCCTCATTAGCTGTCACTTACATTCTCGGCTGATGGGGTGGGTGAGATCACTGTGACATGAACTTCAAAATGTCTACCACAGGGTTCACGAGTCCCTCCTGGACCCTGACACAATAACCGGTTTAAATTCTTTCCAACCAGGTGACTGGGTCGCAGTAAAGAAGCTTGAGGGATGAGACCACACCAGCCACTGCAAGAAGCGGCTCAACCACACCAAAGAATGAGTAGTATTTTCGTTTATTTTTTGTTTGTTTAGTAAATTTTAGCAAGGGTAACGATGAAAAGCATGCCAAGTTATTATTTAAAGTGTATTTCCTGACTAGCTCAGAAAGCGAACAGGACAAATTGCTGGGTCTGTTCTGAGTCTCCACCGAGTTTTAGTCCCCAGCGATGACAGTGGTACATGCCATTTATGATGTTATTATGGGTATGAGGAGTTTTGACAAACTAGTGAAGACTCCGAACAGACACCAGTCAATGGAATCCAACGATGCATTTTTAGAGGGTAAAATTGGTTATAGTTTTAATAGCTCTGCCTCTTGTCGGTTTGGGACAACTAGGCAGCCCACAAGTGTTTGAACTTTAGTTTGGTGTTTATGCGGATCTGCAGCTTATAAGGTAATTCCCCCAATGCAAGAGGTTCATGCGTGATGGTGAAGCTGTCCCAGCATCTTATGTCGCGTCTGATGGCGCGAGGATGTGATGGCGCGAGAAATTAAGAATGGCAGGGACAGCTAGAAGGGAATTGTTCACCAACCCCGATCAGGTCTGGGCATGGTTTCCTGCATGTACAAGGTGGGGGGGGGGGGGGGCTTGAGCTTAGGATACGATTGAACAATTCTCATCCATTGAGGATGGGATTCTTCATGTAACTGTTGAAGCAAGAGCTATAGCTAAGTGAAGGTTGGGAATCCTTTTAAGGGTCTGGGAATCTTTGGGGATCTAATTTTTTATTTTACAGCAGATCGTGGTTAAAGGAAGTGGGAATATATATATATATATATATATATATATATATATATATACACACACACACACACACACACACACACACACACACACACACATACACACACTCATGTCGTTTTTATTTTTTTATTTATATTCTTTCTATATGTCGTGACGAGGTGCTCCTGTTGCCACATGGGACGCGTGACCAGAGCTTCCTTGATGAGACGCCCCGAAGCCAGACCCACGTACAAGATACAGAGGATCACAGACGGATTGGCGATTACTACAGCTCACCATGTCGTGTCCTCCTTATAAATCATGCTCCTGAAGAACAGAGTCTACATGTCAAGCCGTGTTTTCCTTTTTATTGACTCGTATGGACTGTAAGGACTGATTCAGTTCCAGGTGTAAGAAGCAGATCAAGTTTCATCGATGGACATGGGGCGCATATGACAAAAAAGGGAGGACTATTGTGGAAAATTTTATTAATGTAGGTTGTCAGATGTCCCTCAGTGTCGGTTTTGCTGTAATGCGCTCATGTGAACGTATTCGCACATACAGACGTTGGTGGAAGACCGGTGGTGGGAAAATCTTCCTGTGGACACAGCGATGTTTGCTCCTTTTAGGGATATTTGTTTTATGCCTCATCAAGGGACTGGCCACTTCTTGGCGTTGGCATTAAATGACTCCGAGCGGACATATCTGCGTTCACTAGAACTATAGCATAACGATACAACAATTATGGCCCATTGAGAGCCATAGCTTTCGTATGGTTCCCGTCATTGGAAGCTGTGCACGTCACTGCTAGTCTATTTGAATATATACATGTCTGTGATTGGTTCTTTTGTTGTATTATATCCTTATATGGTCACTTCCTGCTGGGAGTTTAATAAAATAACCTTTTGAGGGCGTCGACGGTCAGTGAGGCTGTGATGACGAGATGATAAGGACAGGGTGGTTATGCCTCTTGACTTGAATGAATGGCAAATCGAATGAATGGTGAGGGAATTTTAGCTTAAGATGCATTAGATCATTGAGACTAAATGAGTTACGATTAGATACACGATATCTGGCTGTGTGCTCTGCATACAGCCTAATATCGCTGACACATGTAAGAATTGTGGGAGGGCTCGTATCTCTCCACTGCCGTACGATACGTGATCTAGCAGCGTTGATAAGATGGCGCAAAATTAATTTACTATGTTTTCCCCGGTATATTTGAGACATGTAACAAAAATAAGGCTGGATCTTCTGGGCGGTAATATTCAGTAAATTTCTGTGCTATCCGTCGTATCTTCCTCCAGAAGTACTCCAGTTTTGGGCAGGACCAAAGTACTAGTTTCTTGGACTCTTGTGGATATTGAAGATTTCAACGCAAGATTTACTATCTGCCTATGTTGTGCCTGGGTGAACATCCTGTCTAATGTCATTTCCCACTTCCTTATATATGGAGGGACATAGTTTTCTTGGGGGGGCAACTAGTAGTGCATACATTTGCGAGATTAAGTGAGAGCAAGGCCCCTTCCCCTCACATATTTGTTCTAAGGGTGTCAATGTTTGTTGAAATCTGTCCGGAGGTGGAAGAGTGTTAAGGAAATGTCGCAACTGAGCTCCACTCCAGAAGTCAAGACCGAAACAGTCATTGGATGAGGTTAGTTCAGGTAATGAGGGCCATGTCCCGGTCGCTGTTTGTATAAAATGCGAGGCCTGAAAACACTGCGAATCTGAGAGTTTCCTGAAAGGTCCCTCCTGTAGTCCCGGAGGGAAACAAGGCTTCCCTACAATAGGGTACAGGGGGGAGTTGACAGATGACAAAGTGGTAGAGCATATTCACGAGCAAATACTCAGGGTAGGGCCCAAGGTTGGGTGCTTTTTGAGAGCTGAACTCAGGTCTCCAAAGCACCAAACCGCACGACGCAATGGGACCTCACACTGTGATTGCTCGATCTTTGGCCATATTTTAAAGCTTGCATGCCTACACCAGTCTACTAGTCGCGCCATATGAGCCGCCTGATAATATTTCTGTATATCTGGTACCGCTACCCCCCCCCCCATATTGTTTAGGCATAGTCATTAGACAGCGTTAAATTCTGGGCCTTTTATGGGCCCAAATGAATTCAGTTATCATCTTATTAGTCTGTTTAAAGAATTCTGGGGGTATATGAATGGGTAGAGTTTGAAAGAGATAGGAAAATTTAGGCAATATTGACATTTTTATTATGTTACATCTAACGAACCAAGAGAAAAGGCCCCGATGCCATTTAGAAAGCTAAGCCTCGTACACACAGCCAGTTTTCTCGTCAAACGACAAGAAAACTGCCGGGAGAGCTTTCTTGCCGAGAAAAACGGCCGTGTTTACGAGGCTTTCAGGTTTCTCATCAAGAAAACTGTCCAGAATCTCGACGAGAAAAATAGAGAACCTGCTCTCTATTTTCTCGTCGAGATTCTCGTCGGCCTGTTTCCTGACGAGAAACCCGAGAGTGTGTACGCTTACCTGTCGCCGTGGAAACCTGCGCATGCTCGAAATTACTTTGACGCATGCGCGGTAGCTTCCTAGGCATAGGTAGGGTGTAGCAAGATGGCGGCATCGAATGTGACGAGCGCACGCTCGTCGTAGTCGATTGACGTGACCGCGTTCGTTCCATTCAAAAGAACGGCGGTTCTTTTGAATTGAGCGTGTGTACACTCGGCCGGGACAAGATTCTTGTCAATTCTCGGCCGTGTGTACGAGGTTTAAGACTTTCACTCTACACAGTAGAGGTGGAAAATTTAACTCAAGGTATGGTCCAATTTAGGTGGAATCAACGTGCCCAGTTATTTGATGCCCGTATAGGTCCATCTAAACTTAAAATTCATTTTTAAAGCGTTAATTTGAGTCGTAGTCATAGATACACCCATTGCCTCTGACTTGGACATGTTAATTTTTAAATTGGACAGTGCACCATATTGGTCCAATTCTCTTAGTAGGTTCGGCATAGATATAACAGGTTTAGTAAGGCAGAATAAAAGATCTGCATATGCGGATACTTTATGGTGTAAATCTCCGGTTATTAACCCCCTAATGTCCAGGTTTTGCCTGACCTTACAAAGAAATGGCTCTAAGGTGATAGCAAAAAGGAGTGGTGATAAAGGGCACCCTTGACGGGTGCCGTTCGAGATAGAACTCCATTTGCTTTTATTTGTGCCTCCGGCCTTGTGTATATGCTTGAGATCCACCCTACCATCCTCTTCCCTACCCCCACATACCGTAGGACTGAAAACATAAAAGACCAATTGACCCGGTCAAATGCCTTTTCGGCATCTGTTCCCAGGAACACAGTGGATGTTTTAGAATGACCGGCTAAGTGAACTAGATTCAAAATTTTAATGGTATTATCATGGGCCTTCCGCGTTGGAATGAAGCCTACCTGGTCTGGGTGTACTAATGCAGTCAAATGTGGTTGTATACGTGTGGCTAATATTTTTGTAAATAACTTAAGATCTACATTCAATAATGAAATGGGGCGATAGCTGGCACATATTGATGGGTCCTTATCCTCCTTCGGAATAACGGTAATATGTGCTTTCAGAGTTTCTGGAGTAAATCCTGTCCCGTGTCCCATTGCATTAAATGTTTGTACCATCTGCTTACCCAACTGAGGAAAAAATGTCTGGTAGTATTTATGTGTTAAGCCTTCTGGACCCGAAGCTTTCCCGGGTTTGGATGTCCTGATGGCCTCTTGCAATTCCTCTAAGGTAATAGCAACATCCAACTCTTCTTGAATCTGTTCTGTCAATTGAGAAATACCTGAAGAGGAAATATATTCCTCAATGATATTTTGGAGGTTGTGATCTGGTAGGCAAATTATATAAGGATTGGTAAAATCTACAGAAGGTCGAGACAATCTGGGAGGGAAGGTGTACCTTTCTCTACCTTCGGGGTCCACTAAGTGGAGGACATAGGATTGAGTCCTGTGTTCCTGTAAAGCTCTCACCAGTGATCGGTCACATTTGTCTCCTGTTTCATAATAATATTTCCGGCATCTCTGAAGTGCTGCCTTAGCTCTATGTTGGAGTAACTCTGTCACTTGTCTACGCAATTTAAGGAGTTCTGTCTCCCCTGTACACCTTATGTTCTGTTTATGTTGGGTCTCTAACATCTGTAAATCTGTCAGTAATTGGGTCAATTGGGCCTCCCTTTCCTTTTTTATTCTGGAGCCATGCTTAATGAGTACCCCTCTTATTACCGTTTTGTGCGCTTCCCAGATCGTCCCTGCGTCTGTGTCCGCTACAGTATTATATTGAAAATAGTACTGCAATTCCTTTAATAAACTTCCTCTACCACAATCTTATCTTCCATCAGACTCTCGTTCAATCGCCACGGTCTCCTCTTGTCAGAGGAATACTCATTCATAGTTAATGTCAGTGAGACCAGGGCGTGGTCTGACCATGTAATAGTCCCTATAGCCACCTCTTTAACCGCCGTTAACATACTCTGTGGAGTGAAAAATAAGTTGAGTCTAGAATATACTTGATGTGGCACTGAATAAAAGGTGTAGTCTCTTTCGTCGGGGTGATACACTCTCCAAGCGTCCGTAAGTTGGTAATTATGCAATGTTTGTAAGACTCGTTTACGTAGACCTGTAGCTACCGAGGAGCTACCCCCTGATGTATCCATCTTCGGGTCTAGGGGAAGATTAAAATCACCCTCCCAAGATAAGTTTACCGTCAGTAAATTTCATCAGCTTGTTAATAGTAGCACAGATAAATTGATCTTGATTATTATTGGGGGCATATATCGTGGCCAAAGTCACTTTTATGC
This sequence comes from Rana muscosa, assembly GCA_029206835.1. NCBI lineage: Eukaryota > Metazoa > Chordata > Amphibia > Anura > Ranidae > Rana > Rana muscosa. The sequence goes on from CM055120.1 coordinate 435,279,301, forward strand.
CTCCCATCGTCCCTTTGAGGAACAGAAATCTGCCCTCTATAGCTGTTTTTTTGTCTATTAATGTCCGGGGAATTCATCTTGAAACCAATATAGAAACCCCTCTTGATTTAGCTGCCCTATTAAATGAATGATATGTGTAGGGGTAGAAATTGTTCTTAAGAATTGGTACCTTACCCTCTAAAATTAGTTTCCTGAATGTATGCCACATCCGAGTGTGAGCGTTTCAAATCTTGCATTAAAATCTTCCTTTTCTCCGGTACATTAAGCCCCTTCGCGTTTAGAGAAGTGACCTTTAAAACCTCCATCTCCCCTACCAAAAGGCAGCAAACAAAAAAATATTAAAAAAGAGAAAGAAAAATGAACGATAAGAAGAAAAGAACAAAAAGGGTTCTAATAACCCTAATGTGTTACATGGGGTATACTCCCCCCGTATCTCCCTCCGACAGAAGAAGGGATATAAGAATATCTTTCTTAACGCACTTAACTCCCCCTACCCTAGGTGAGTACTAACCTACTATGGGGGATTGATTGCACATGAACCAGGGAGAGGAGCTCCCGGACCTCCCTCCCGCTCCTTATATCTTCGCCTCAATATGCGTTTATATCTCTAAGTCAATACATAATCATTTATTCTCTGTACATTTATATTCTCACCCATTCTATTTTATCAATTTCTTGCCCATTGCTCTATTTCATATGATCTTCATGGAAGTAAAACTTGTATCAACATACCACCTTCAAAGAAAGAGGGTCAAGGGAGAAGCTTTCCCCTCCATCACTGCAATATGTGATGGGGTATAGTGCCCTATAGTGTGTCCCCCCCCCCCCTGTCTTCTCTTTCCCTATCTCCCTACCCCTCCCTGTCTACTTCCACAGGGAAATATATGAACTGCACAATAAACCTCCCCATAAAAAAAAAGGGGCATACCAACCCCCACCTCCCCCTATCCCGTATCCCTTCAGCCTATCCCTCTGCCTAACATATTCATACTACACCCTAATGTCACTTCTCGGCCCCTGCTTCTATTATCCTACTCCATTGTTTGCTAGCTTCTGCTCTTTTAGCCTCCCCCCCCCCCACCTGTTCCATGCAACCTCCCCTTTGTGTCTATTTATAAATCTATAAATTAAGTAGGTGACGATAAAATAAAAACATCTCCTTTAGTGATTATCGTTATTATTGTACTCTTATACTTATGTGTTGTGTTCCTTTGTGACTTAGTGTTAAACAGTGTCGACCCTACCAAGTGTTACTAATTCCCTTTTATCTAAACTTCAAAACACCAAAACTGAAAAAAAAAAAAAAGTGAAAAAGGCCCCACAGGGGGTCTAGTGCACTTATGTGTTGTGTTCCTTTGTGTCTTAGTGTTAAACAGTGTCGGCTTGACCAAATCTGTGTTACCAATTCCCTTTTATCTAAACTTCAAACACCAAAACTGAAAAAAAAAAAAACACAGGGGGTCTAGTGCAAGAAAAAAAAAAGTGCAATACTCCGTGTGTATGTGTGTAGCTAAAACCCGCATGAATAGGGGTACCGGGGGGCCATATTGTATGGCCTTCCTTTTTCATATATTAGATGTAGTTTTTCCTTTTACTGTTTCGTGCAGTCCCCTTTTATCCCCTACCCCCTTACTCCCCCCCGCTCCCCGCCCTCTTCCCTCTAGTGCACACCAGATCCTCTATTCAGCCGTCATCACACCTTTCTTATTGTCAAAAAGAAAAAAAAAAACCACAGGGAGGTCTAGTGCAATAAAAAAAAAAAAGGTTGTATAATAATTCAAACAACAGAAAACATTTCCATCTAGGCTTATAAGTCTCAAATCCAAATATTAATTTCTATACCCCTGTAAGAGGAAGGAGAGAAGGGATTGGCATATACTAATTTATTAATAAACAGAGGATCTATATGTCCCCTTCCTCTTCCCTCCCAGGGAAGGTGTGGAAATCCTTATACTATCTCGTGAAATCCTTCTTACACCCCCCCCCCCCCCCTCCAGCACATCCCAGATCCTCTATATATCCACCATATCACCTTTCTTATCAATAAAATAATAAAGTAGTAAAAATTCAAAATGAAAACATTTCCAGCCCGACTTATAATTCTCACCAGTCCCAGAATTCAGTTCAATACATCTGCTGGAAAAAAAGAAGGAATTGGCATACACTATATATATATATATATATAAAAATATAAAAATATAAATATAAATAAATTAAAAAAACAGGGGGGTCTAGTGCAAAAAAACCTGGCCCCCCCCCCCCCCGCCAGGCACGCGCATCGGCATCTCAGTGATGCGTGCGCGCCCCCCAGTGGCCGGAGGAGCGGAGGCCGTATAGACACGGCCTCCCAGCATTGTAGAACCACTTTGCGGCCGTTATAAGTCGTATGACGGGCGCGAAGTGGTTAAAGCTGTTCCTTTCATTTATTTTTTTAACCATTTTTATTGCTATCTCAGGGAATGTAAATATCACCTATGATGGCAATAGGCAGTGACAAGTACTCTTTTAAAAAAAATTGGGGTCATTCTGGTATAACCATTCAAAGTCCAGCAACATACCAGTACGTTGTTGGTCCTTGTTGGACATGTATTGTAATCTTTTTTTTCATGCAGCCTGTTGGCTGAACGAAAAAGAGAGATTGATCGGTGGGTATGCCCACCATTAGAATACCTCCCTTCATCCACCCACTTCTAATGATGGGCATACATGCACCATTTATATATGCCGAAGCATGGGGGCATCCTCCCGCAAAAAAGTTATGCCGCATACACACGGTCGGACTTTTCCACGGGCAAGCCTCCGTCGGAATTTTGACCGTATGTACGCGGCATTAGGAGCAAAATCGCACCTCCGCCCCTGCTGCCCCCATGCTTTTTTTTTTAACTGTGGTGGTGAAATCACCCCCTACAGCGTTGGAGTCACGGCTTTATGTATCGTGGGAGCAAACGCTGTTGCTGTCAAGATAAATAAATCCACGCTGCAACTGAATGGCGTACCTGCTAAGCAAATGATGGTTAACATTAAAACAAAGTAACATTACAGTATAACAGTAAGACCTTACCATACCATACCTGCAAAGCAAATACCAAAAAAAAAAAAACCTAGTAAAAAAAAAAAAAAAAGATTTTAAACGCAACCTGTGCCTAAAATATATATATGCCGAAGCATGGGGGCATCCTCCCGCAAAGTTATGCCGTGCACACACGGTCAGACTTTTGCACGGGCAAGCCTCTATCGGAATTTCGACCGTATGTACGCGGCATTAGGAGCTCCTCAGCCCCTGCTGCCCCCATGCTTCGGCATATATGTTTTTTTTTTTTTTTTATTGTGGTGGTGAAATCACCGCCTACAGCACTGGAGTCACGGCTTTATGTATCGTGGGAGCAAACGCTGTTGCTGTCAAGATAAATAAATCCGTGCTGCAGCTGAATGGCGCACCTGAAAACAAAAAATTACATACCTGAAAAGCAAGCATGATAAAACATAACAATAAAATATTGCAGAATAGAACACAGTAAAAAGGAGCAGAACAATAGAGAGAAAATAGAGAGAGAGAGAGAGAAAACAATAAAACGACAACAATTTTTTTTTTGTTTTTTACACTTTTTTTTGTAACTGTAACAACTAACGGTTCGGGTCTCTCAAAATGCAATGGCATCTTGGGAGACCCTGTGTAAGTGTGTCCTAGTCTGTGAAATGCTGTACCCTACGCTAAAACTTCACTAGTGTGTGGAAGCGTTCAAAACATTTACCAATGCACAGACCAGGATTGTCAGGACAGAGTGGACAAAAATAAACGGGTGTCGCGCCTAAATCCGCGCTTGCTAAAGACACGACATCTTTTTTGGGGGGCTCGTTGGGTAGGGGTACTCTCGAGGACATACGGAAAATGCCTCTCATGCAGCCGACTTACTGCATTTGGTTGGGGATGGTGAGGTGCAGAACCGCCTGTATACAGGAGGTCGGTGACTATCTAATCCTGGAATTTGAGGAAGGATGAAGTCCCGCCTGAAGCTCTGTATAGCACAAGAGCGTTCAGCAAAGCCAATTGAAATAAGTATAGAGACACTTTTTTGTACCAGCGTCTCGCCTTACGGGCAATGTGATACGGTGCCAACAACAGGTCGTTGAGGTCCACCCCTCCTATATTTTGGTTATATTCGCGGACACAGAGGGGTTTCTCCACAACACCAGTTGCCGTACGAATTTGGACTGTCGTGTCTGCATGAAGGGAGGTAAGAAGGAAAGCATTCTTATTATCCCTCCACTTCACAGCGAGCAAATTATTACACTTCAAGCAGGCTCTCTCCCCCAGCCTAAGATTGCACGGTGCCACATGCTCCAATCTGATGATCAAACAAGTGACTAAACAGTGGCACGCTTGTGTAATAATTGTCCACATACAAGTGGTACCCCTTTCCGAATAAGGGTGACACCAAGTTCCACACTATCTTGACCGTGCTCCCTATGTAATCTGGGCAGTTCTCCGGCTCTACGTGACTGTCTTTTCCCTCATAAACCATAAAGCTCCATATATAGCCTGTTGCCCTGTCACAGAACTTATAGAGCTTGACCCCATATCTGGCACGCTTGCTGGGAAGGTACTGTTTGAAAGACAAGCGGCCGGAAATTTTAATCAGGGACTCATCAACGCAGACAACTTGATCGGGAGTGAATAAGGCTGCAAAACGTTCGTTGAAGTGGTTTATGAGGGGCCAAATTTTGTAGAGCCGATCAAATTCAGAGTCTCCATGTGGACGACAAAGTTTGAACCGCAACATCTGCTCAGATCGTTTCCTGGACGTGGAGGCATAGAACACGGGCATATGGTCAATTGGGCACGTGGACCAATAGGCGTGCAATGACAAGAATTTATGTGTGCCCATGTTGAGGGAAAGGCCCAGAAAGGTTTTAAATTCGGAAACTGTAATTGGTTTCCAATCTCTGGCAATGGAAGGCAACTGGGGACTAGCGGCGAAGAATTGACCAGCATATAAATTACTCTGGTCCACAATAGATCTATAGAGATCTTCCTTGAAAAACAGCGAATAAAAATCAAGTGGCTTAAAATCAGCTGTTTCCACCTGAATTCTGGGTTGGCCAGTGAATGGGGGAAGTACGGGTGCTGCAGAAGTGGTGGGGACCCAATCAGGATTGGCGAATTCTGCAGGAAGGGCACTATGGGCCTGCCTTTGTCTTCTTGGTGGCAGCGGGACACTACTTGTGCTTGCCACCTCGCCAGCTTGAACTGCACTTATGGGACTCGCCACACCACCAAGTGTTACTGCAGTGCTGGATGTACGTCCAGGGTGTATTAGGCCGCTGGTGCCTGCCAGTTCACTAGAAGGAATATCAGCGCTAGTACTACTCTGCTCCATAATACGAGAGCCCTGCGGTTCTTGCTCCTCAACAACATCAGAAGATCGGGATCGGGTACGCCTGACCTTAGCAGGGACCTCATCTTCGTCGTCAGAGCTATCTGACATGGAGCCGCTGTCTTCTACGGGGTTGTATTCTGAGCCGGAATCTGACAGATGCGTAACCTCTTCTTCACTATCTGTCATGCTCAGAATCTCGTAGGCCTCTTTACTAGTGTACCTTCGATTTGCCATTTTGGGCTCTAAATTTAGTGGTACACTAGTAAGGATTCACATGTAAAAAAGCACCCGACTGTCAGCAAATGTATAAAACACTACCAAAAAACTGTTAGCGATCGCAGGGATCAGACCTGTCTCTGCGAACGCTGCAGTTATGTGTGTTGTGTTTTGTAAGTGACAGTGATCGATTGATACTGCACTTGGGTGGGGTGGGCTGGGTGGAGGGGCTAAACGCAGCTGCTAGCAGGTATCTGGGCTGATCCTGCTAACACTGCATTTTTGGGAATCCTAAACCACTGGGGACGCTAGTATAGATCTGATCAGATACTATACCACTAAGAGAGGTGTATGCTTTGCGCATGGGTGTTAGCGTTACTGGCACTAACATGACGCTGCCTGGGGCGACGCAGACCCTAACTGATGCTAAAACCTAATTGATATCACCCATCGGGCGATCAGGGGGTTAAACTTTTATTTGGTTATATACAGCGGATGCCCTGATGCTATAAAAAGAAAACTAACCAACCAGCGTCACCCGTAACACTTATACGGTGATCATTGGTGAAAGGGTTAACTAGTGGCAATCAGGGGGTTAAAACCTTTATTAGGTAATATATGGCGCTATATAAAAACCTGACGGGTAACCTAAATAACTAACTGGCTAACCAGTGTCACCAGTGACACTTATACGGTGATCAGTGGTGAAAGGGTTAACTAGGGGCAATCAGGGGGTTAAAACCTTTATTAGGTAATATATGGCGCTATATAAAAACCTGACGGGTAACCTAAATAAGTAAATAACGAACTGGCTAACCAGTGTCACCAGTGACACTTATACGGTGACCAGTGGTGAAAGGGTTAACTAGGGGCAATCAGGGGGTTAAAACCTTTATTAGGTAATATATGGCGCTATATAAAAACCTGACGGGTAACCTAAATAACGAAATAACTAACTGGCTAACCAGTGACACTTATACGGTGATCACTGGTGAAAGGGTTAACTCTAGGGGCAATCAGGGGGTTAAAACCTTTATTAGATAATATATGGGGGTACCTGACGCTATAAAAACCTGGCGGCGAACCTAAAAAAAAAAACTGGCTACCTAGCGGCACCAGCGACACTAATACAGCGATCAGAAAAACGATCGCTTAGTGATACTGGCGATAGGGGGTGAAAGGGTTACCTGGGGGGCGATCAAGGGGTTATTAGGGGGGGGGTTAGGGGGCTACCCTGGACCTAAACCTAACTGCCCTGCAACTTTTTACTGTCACAGATGACACTAAATGCAGTGATCAGTAAATAAATGTTCACTGCAATCAGTGACACTGTGACTGGGGGCTGAAATGTGTGCCTATGTGTACCAACGTGTCAGTGTAGTGTTGGTGCACTAACCTGATGTCTTCTCTCCTCGGCGCTCTGGATGAAAAGAGTACCGACCGGGATTGATGACATCACTTCCTCTGCCTGCGTTTACATTACACAGGCAGAAGAAGCATTTCATTCGCCGGGAGTGATCGCGAGGGGGTGGCCAGAAACCAATGGCCGCCCCCTCATCCCGGATCGCTCCTGAAGCGATACCGACCGCCTTATTTACCGGGGTGGTCCGATCGGACCCCCCACCCGCACAAAAGGCAGGCACGTACAGGTACGTGATTGTGCCTGTCCGTGCCATTCTGCCGACGTATATGTACATGGGGCGGTCGTTAAGTGGTTCAAGTCTATTGTTTCTGTCTCCCAGGCTTTCCGCAAGATAGACTCCCTATGTGCAAAATAATGTAAACAACACACAACATCACGGGGGGCGATTAATGTCCTTGGACTTTGGACCCAATGCTCTATGGACTCTCAAGTTCCAAATTTTAAAGCATAGCGTCTTTTAGTATATTTTCAAAAATAGATTTTACCATATCCATAAACTTTGCCTTTAGGCACCAGTTACTACATTGGTGGAAGTACAGCTGCACAATTCTGGCTAAAATGAGAATCACAATTTTTTAGCTTAGAATAAAGATCACGATTCTTGCGGTGTAATATCTTTCACATTATACAAAAAAATTGGGCTAACTTTACCGTTTAGTTTTTCCAATTAATTTAAGTGTATTTATTTTTTAAAAGTCGCGTTTGAAAGACCGTGTGACATAAAATATTGCAACCGCCATTTTATTCTCTGGGGTCTCTGCTAAAAAAAAAAAGCAACCAGTATCACAAATTAAACTGACCTCATTTACAGACAGAAATTCATCCCTTTGATCTAAAAGAAAGTGTTACAATGTTTCTCTTTATCTCCCCCTAATGCCCTGTACACACGATCGGATTTCCGATGAAATAAAATCCGATGGAATTTTCCGTTGGAATTCCGATGAAGCTGACTTTTATCAGTCTTGCCTACACACCATCAGACAAAATTCCAACCGTCCAAAACGCCGTGACGTACGATGGCACTATAAATGGGAAGTTCAAATCCAATGGCGCCACCCTTTGGGCTGCTTTTGCTGATTTCGCGTTACTGCGTGTTAGTAAAAGTTTGGTGTTAGCAGATTCCCGCTTTTCCGTCTTCGTGCTTTTCAGATCGTTTTCTGGTGTTCAGTTTGTGCTTGTGGGTTCGTATCTGTCTTTCAGGACGTGTAGTCAGGTCGCATCTGTTTTTCAGTGCGTTCTTATGTGCTCGTTTACTGGTTTTCAGGTCGTTCTTCATAGGCCTTGCTGTTCCGCAGTGCGTTCTGTTTAAGTTCGTTCTGACCAGCCGACCGGTTTCTAGCCATGTTAGAAGTAAGTTCTCATCGTAGAGCTTGTGCTGCGGTTAATACTTTGACCCAAGCTCAGTCCATGAACAGGGTGAGGAGGAGTTCATGGACCAAGAATTGGTTGATCCAGCGGGACCAATTCTCTCATATGCCTCTGCTGCGGGAAATCCAGGAGAATAATCCTGATGGACTACAGGAATTATCTCCGGATGACGGACCCTGTTTTTCACCGTCTGTTGGATTTGGTGTCCCCCTATATCACGAGGCAGGACACGGATGTGCCAGGCCATCACTGCCGAGCAGAGGCTCATTGCCACGTTGCGATACCAGGCGACTGGGAGAAGCCTGCAGGACCTCAAGTTCACGACAGGCATCTCCCCCCAAGCTCTGGGGGTCATTATCCCAGAAACCTGTTCTGCTATTATACAAGTCATGCAGAAGGACTATATTGAGGTAAGTTTTCTCCTTTAACATCACATTCTATGTACTTCATGTATGCTAATGTATTTTATTTCTGTCATCATTCCTTAATTACCATGATTGTAATATTCTGTGAATGTCCCCATTTGTCCTCATGCATGCTATAAGCTTTTTTTGGCCTACATGCATATTTGCCTTCACTAACCTCGCCAGCATGCTATCCTGGGCCCAAACACACCTAGCCTAGTCACTTAACAATGTATTTTGTCAGCTCCATTGTATTGCTTTACCCCCCCCCCCCCCCCCTAAAATGTGTCCAAATGTTTTGCTTCTCATTACATTCAGGCAGAGAGGTAGTGTCTTTTGTTTGAGGGCCCAAACTCAGCTAGAACCCCTCCCCCCCTTAAATGTGTCCAATGAGCCATCAGAGGGGGTGAGGAATGTGATAATTGTGCCTTCTATTTTTGTCTATAACTACTCCAAAAAAAAGATGCTGGCCAAGAATGCTTTTGTGTAATCTGCTTGCAATGTTATGTGCAAAAGTCCTAAAATATTTTTCTTGTTTGACTCCACAGTTTCCTTCATCGCCACAGGAATGGCAGAATGTGGCATCCCAGTTTGCCGAGCGGTGGGACTTTCCCAACTGCGGAGGGGCGATAGATGGGAAGCACGTCCGCATAGTGCCACCACCCTGTTCGGGGTCATCCTTTTTTTAACTATAAAGGTTTTAATAGTATTGTGTTAATGGCGGTGGTGTTGGCACACTATGAGTTTATGTATGTGGACGTGGGGAAAAATGGCTGGATGTCGGATGGGGGAGTCTTCGCACAGACGGAATTTGCCCGACATCTCCAGAGTGGTGGCCTGGCACTACCACATGATGAGGAGAACGTTGAGGGCCTTCCTTTTGTTTTTATCGCGGATGAAGCTTTCGGGTTGGGACCACACCGGATGAGGCCATTCTCCCAGAGGACCCTCACCCCGGAGAGGAGGGTTTTTAATTCCATGCTAGCCAGAGCCCAAAGGGTTTTTGAGAATGCCTTCTGGAGAATGGCCAGCCGGTTCCGCCTGTTCCTTACATCGATACATTTAGCCGAGTACAAAATAAATCATATTGGTTTTCACCTGCTGCATACTGCACAACTATTTACGCAGAAATGCACCCAATTATCTGACTACTGTTGGGCCTGAGGCTGGACTTGCTGACAATGCCCTGACGGGCCTGGATACTGGCCGTATTGGCTTGGCCCCCTAAAGCGCCCGTGAAGTTCGGGATAAATATGTGGAGTACTTTACGGGTAGGGGGGCCATTGCTATGCCAGACAATTTCTGATTTTTTTTAACATAAAAATAAACAAAAAATATTTCCGTGAAAAACTTGATTTGTCATTATTGCTTGTGTTTCTTGAATCTGTCTCCCAGGTTCTCCTAGTGCACTTGTAGTGCCAAGTGGATTTGTCTTTATTAATTAACCACAATTGTCACGGTAAACAAGAAGTTATTTTTCAAAATGGTATTGAGCATAGAAAGAAGAAGCCACACATCGTTGAGTAGAAATGTTTTACTCTGTGCACAACTTGTGCATTCTAAAAAAAAATGTAACATTCTAAACAGTGTTTTACCAAAAATAACATTTTGTTTTTTTGGTTTTGCATAAACACGCATGTTTAAAAAAATAAAACATATAAATGCTAAAAGAAGCATAATTTACTCGATGGCAGTGTTGGATAATATTGGGATACTATGTCTGCAGGAGACGCACCTGGAAAAGGAAACCATCAGTACATTAAAACATAGAAAATATCAAATACAATACCATGCCACTCATACCTCATATTCAAGGGGTGTCAGTGTGCTGGTTGATCCTGGAATAGTGTTCACCTGCAGGCAGAGTAGAGTGGATGATAAAGGGCGATTTATATTTCTTTTCTGTCAGATAGAGGCAAGGGAATATGTGCTGGCTAACGTCTATATCCCACCACCCTTTAGTACCGAAATTTTAGAGGAGCTAATAAAGTTTTCCATGAACAGGGAAGGGGTGCCAGTTATAGTGACAGGAGATTTTAACATGACTATGAATAAAAAGGTGGATAGGTTTCCCCCCGGGGTCTCCCCCAGTGGCACGCCTGGCAGCCCCCTCCTCCAATTTTGCGGAGAGACGGGACTGGTGGACGTGTGGAGGGCGAGGCACCCGGAGGAGAAACAGTTTTCTTGTCACTCTAAGACGCATGCGACCTTGTCCAGAATAGATATGGTGCTGTGTAGTGAAGATGCCCTGAGGGAAGTGGGGGAAGTGAAGTATGAACCGAGAAGTATTTCAGACCATGCTGCAGTAATTTTTGAAATAAATACAAATAGGAAACTTAGTAAAGGGGATTGGAAGTTGAACCCATTCTGGCTAGGAATAATTAACGATGTGGGGGGAGTCAATGCCAACCTGGAAGAATTTATAAAATTAAATGAAGGATCTGCATCTAAAGGAACTATTTGGGATGCCCTTTAGGCTTTCCTTCGGGGAGTCTTAATACAAAAAATATCATATAAGAAAAAAACAAACACAAGCTAAGGAAGTAACAGCAAGGGAAAAGGTGAGAAGGTCTGTGTCATGGATATGCATTAATGTCTGTCTGCCATCTTACCTTCCTCCTCATGTGTTCATCTAGAGACCAGACCTCCTTCACCTGGCTTCCTTTATAATCTCCTCCCAGCCTGACTCCACCCCAGGCCCTATCACTGAACACTATATTAACCTGTGCACTGCAAGCCTGCTTTGCTGATCAACGTGTTTGTTAGGCATTGTGTGTTTGGGTTCCTGCCTGCCGTGTGCTACGTCTGTCTCTCGGTTACGTTATTGGCTTGTCCCCGACTATCCCTGTCTGCTCGTGACCCTTGACCTTCGGCTCGTTCTTCGTTATCCTTGTCTGCTTGTGGCCCCTGACCTTCAGCTTGTTATTCGGTTCTCTCTATCGTGTGCTGCTGCTTCCCCTCTTTTCCCCTTATCCTACGGGGCGTGAGCTAGGAAACTCCAGGGGCCGCGACCTGGTCCCAGCCTGCAGCGTAACATCCTCACCACTAGAGGCCCTGGAGAAGACCAGCTGGGTCTTAGACTCCGCGCCCTGGGGAATCTTGGCTCTCACTTCCGTTGGGATCCCGGTTGTGCTCCTCTGGTCCCGCTTTCCACAACCACCCAGTTTCCTATCCACAGAAGCCAGCCATAGGGTTCACTACCTCGCGGTGCACTCCTGTCCCCCTACGGTGTGCATCTGTCACCTGGCCACAGGTGACCCTGACAGTTTGATCAGCCATGAACCCGGCTGACATCCCGCTTCCCGCGGATGATCCATTTGCAGGGCATAGTTCGCAGACTTGAGACCCAGGAATCAAATCAGACCCAGGTGATGCGATTCCTCCAGGATCTGGCTTCTCGATTTGAGCAGCTTCAGGTCTCCTTGGGAACCCCGAATCCGCAACCCCAAGTACAACCAGCGGCTGTACCTATCGCACCAGTCGCAGCCTCACACTCACTAAGATTGCCAGCTCCGTTCCGTTTCTCTGGGGACTCCAAGGCCTGCAGGGGGTTTCTCAGCCAATGCACTATTCATTTTGAGCTTCAGCCTCAAAGCTTCCTGTCTGACCGGGCTAAGGTAGCCTATATCATTTCCCTCCTCTCCGGTGAAGCTTTGGCCTGGGCTGCCCCCCTGTGGGAGAGGAACGATCCGGTGGTTTCCAGTCTGTCCGAATTCTTGAAGCTCTTTCGTAATATATTCGAAGAGCCGGCTCGGGCTTCTTCAGCGGCTAGTGCTGTCTTACGTCTTCGCCAAGAATCTAGTTCAGTGGGGCAATATGCTCTTCAGTTCCGTATCCACACAGCTGAATTGAGCTGGAATAATGAGGCCCTGGTCGCTACCTTTTTACATGGCCTCTCTGACCGAGTGAAAGACGAATTAGCGGGAAGAGCCATTCCCGTCGGTCTGGACGATGTAATTTCATTATGCAACCAGATCGACATTCGTTTTCAAGAGAGGTCCTTAGAAAAAAGACGCCAGCACTCTCTGGGTCCTAGCCAGTCTGAGCTCCCCTCCCTTCATTCCGTGGAGCATCCTCTACCTGCTGAAGAACCTATGCAGCTGGGCCGGACCAGACTAACCCCCGAAGAACGTGCTAGGCGCAGAACTCTGGGCTTGTGCCTCTATTGTGGGGGCAAGGGTCATTTTCGTGACTCCTGCTCGCTTCGTCCGGGAAACGCTCGGGTCTAATACATTTGGAAGGTGGAGTATTGGACCCAGAAACATCACCTTCTCGCCTGCTCTTGCCGGTGTTCCTTCATGTAGGCACTTCTCCTCAGTCAACCCTTGCATACCTGGATTCCGGGGCTGCCGGCAATTTTATGGATTAGAGAACTGCTTCTTCTATGAAGCTTACCCTTTCACCTCTCACTACCCCATTGGTAGTCTCTGCAATTGATGGCACTGTTCTCCCAGGGGGCCCTATTCGCTTCCAGACGCTACCCATTAGGATGTCGGTAGGGATTCTCCACCAGGAGTGGATATCCTTTCTTATTCTACCCAAGGCCTCTACCCCAGTTGTATTGGGCCTCCCTTGGCTACAGCTCCACTCTCCACATGTGGACTGGGTCTCTGGGCAGATCCTGGCCTGGGGTTCCTCATGTTTCTCGTCGTGTCTTCTCAAGGTGACCCCCAAGGAGAGTCTTCCGGTTGCTGCCACTTCTGTTTCTTCTGATCTTCCCGCCGCATACAGCGATTACCGGGATGTGTTCTGTAAAAAATCAGCTGAGGTGCTTCCTCCCCACAGGTCTTTTGACTGTGCTATTGATCTTGTCCCCGGAGCAACTGTACCCAGGGGTCGTAGCTACCCTCTGTCCATCCCTGAGACCCAGGCCATGTCGGAGTATGTAGCAGAGAATCTGGAGAGAGGTTTCATCCGGAAATCCTCATCGCCTGCAGGGGCAGGGTTCTTTTTTGTTGCCAAAAAGGATGGTACCTTAAGACCCTGCATCGATTATCGGGGTTTAAATGCGGTTGATATTAAAAATCGATACCCCTTACCCTTAATATCTGAGCTATTCGATAGGTTGAAGGGTGCCTCCATTTTCACCAAGTTGGATCTCAGAGGCGCGTACAATCTCATTCGAATACGGGAGGGTGACGAATGGAAGACTGCATTCAACACTAGAGACGGGCATTACGAATATCTGGTGATGCCTTTTGGTCTGTGTAATGCTCCAGCCGTGTTTCAAAACTTTGTCAATGAAATCTTCAGAGATCTGCTGTACCAGTTTGTTGTCATCTATCTGGATGACATTCTGATCTTTTCTGAGAATCTGTTCGTCCACAGAAACCATGTCCGCACTGTACTTCAACGTCTTAGAGAGAACAATCTCTATGCCAAGCTGGAGAAATGTTCCTTTGAATGTTCTGAGGTCCTGTTTTTGGGGTGCTTCGTCTCATGTTCGGGGCTTCGTATGGACCCTGGGAAGGTCTTGGCTATCACCAACTGGCCTCTTCCTGCTAGCCTCAAGGCCACACAGCGCTTTCTTGGCTTCACTAATTATTATAGGCAGTTCATAAGGAATTACTCTTCCATTGCCGCGCCTATTATCGCTTTGACCAAGAAGGGTGTGAATGCCAGAGACTGGCCTCCCGAAGCTGTCTCTGCATTTCACAACCTGAAACAGGCCTTTGTTTCTGGCCCCCTCTTCAGGAGACCAAATCCTGGGAATGCATTTTTTATTGAAGTGGACGCTTCTTCAATGGGGGTGGGAGCTGTGCTTCTTCAAATCTTTGAGAAGAGACGCCAACCATGTGCGTTCTTCTCCAAAAAAAATTCTCAGGCAGAGAGGAATTATGCCATCGGTGATCGGGAACTTCTCGCAATTAAATTGGCGTTAGAGGAGTGGCGTCATCTCTTGGAGGGTTCCCCTCACTCCATAACGATCTTTACCGATCACAAGAATTTACAGTATCTACAGAATGCTAAACGTCTGAATCCTAGACAGGCCAGGTGGAGTCTCTTCTTTGCCCGTTTTAATTTCACGATTACCTACAAACCTGGTTCCTGCAACGGTCGGGCTGATGCGCTCTCTAGGTCATTTGACACTTTGGACGAGGAGTCCGCCCCTGAACCTGAGCCGATCATTCCCACCTCATGCATTGTTGCCCACTCTACCACCCTGAAGTCTAAAATTCCGCCTGGTAAGACCTTTGTCCCCACTGAGCTAAGAGCTAAGATCCTTCGTTGGGGACATGATTCCAAGGTGGCAGGGCATTCTGGATTCCTCCGATCCTTCCTACTCATCAGTCGTCACTACTGGTGGCCTAATCTCCGCTCAGACGTCAAAGACTACGTTAAAGCTTGTCATGTCTGTGCTCAGTCCAAATCCTCCACACAAGCTCCTGCTGGTCTCCTCATGCCCTTGCCCATTCCTAAGGAACCCTGGGTCCATATTGCCATGGATTTTATCACCGATCTCCCACTGTCTGAGAATAATACAGTCATTTGGGTGGTAATCGATCGATTCTCCAAGATGGCTCATTTTGTTCCTCTTCCTGGTCTTCCTTCTGCCCCTGCCTTGGTTCCCATTTTCATTCGGGAAATTCTCCGCCTACATGGGGTCCCTTCTCATATTGTTTCCGACAGGGGAGTCCAATTCACGTCTCGTTTTTGGAGAGCCTTTTGCAAATCCCTCAATATTGTCTTGGATTTTTCTTCTTCTTACCATCCCCAATCCAATGGACAGACTGAGAGGGTTAATCAGGAGTTAGAGGTCTTTCTTCGCACCTTTGTGTCTTCTCACCATGACGATTGGTCCTCTCTACTCCCGTGGGCAGAATTCTCCCATAACAATCATGTGAATACCAGTTCGCAGAAGACACCCTTTTTCACAGTTTATGGAAAACACCCTCAACTTCCTCTTCCCATGATCTGTTCTCCAGACATTCCAGCTTTGGCTTCGGTTCAGGAGTCTCTCAATTCCGTTTGAAGTCACGTTCATGATTCCCTCCGGGCAGCTGCTGAAAAATTCAAAGGCTTTGCCGACCGCCGCAGGCGTAAACCGCCTTCTCTTCAGCCAGGGGACAAAGTCTGGCTCTCTACCAGGAACATCAAGCTCCGAGTTCCTCCTCTGAAGTTTGCTCCACGATTCATCGGTCCATACACGGTAACTGCTAAACTGAATCCGGTTTGTTTCAAACTCCAGATTCCTAAGAGCCTTAAAATCACTAACTCCTTTCATGTTGCTCTTCTAAAGCCTTTAGTCCTCAATAAATTCTCTCGTCCTCTCCCTACCGTGGCGCCTGTCTCTGAAAATAATCAGGAGTACGAGATCAGTCAAATTCTGGACTCCCGACTCTGTAAAGGCGTTCTTCAGTACCTCGTTCATTGGAAAGGGTTTGGTCCTGAGGAGAGGTCTTGGATCACTGCATCTGAGGTCTTTGCACCTCGTCTGTTAAAGGAGTTTCATCTGAAGTTTCCCTCTAAACCTGGGCCCAGGCGGGGAAGGGGGAGGCCTCGTAAGAGGGAGGGTACTGTCATGGATATGCATTAATGTCTGTCTGCCATCTTACCTTCCTCCTCATGTGTTCATCTAGAGACCAGACCTCCTTCACCTGGCTTCCTTTATAATCTCCTCCCAGCCTGACTCCACCCCAGGCCCTATCACTGAACACTATATTAACCTGTGCACTGCAAGCCTGCTTTGCTGATCAACGTGTTTGTTAGGCATTGTGTGTTTGGGTTCCTGCCTGCCGTGTGCTACGTCTGTCTCTCTGTTACGTTATTGGCTTGTCCCCGACTATCCCTGTCTGCTCGTGACCCTTGACCTTCGGCTCGTTCTTCGTTATCCTTGTCTGCTTGTGGCCCCTGACCTTCAGCTTGTTATTCGGTTCTCTCTATCGTGTGCTGCTGCTTCCCCTCTTTTCCCCTTATCCTACGGGGCGCGAGCTAGGAAACTCCAGGGGCCGCGACCTGGTCCCAGCCTGCAGCGTAACATCCTCACCACTAGAGGCCCTGGAGAAGACCAGCTGGGTCTTAGACTCCGCGCCCTGGGGAATCTTGGCTCTCGCTTCCGTTGGGATCCCGGTTGTGCTCCTCTGGTCCCGCTTTCCACAACCACCCAGTTTCCTATCCGCAGAAGCCAGCCATAGGGTTCACTACCTCGCGGTGCACTCCTGTCCCCCTACGGTGTGCATCTGTCACCTGGCCACAGGTGACCCTGACAGTCTGAAGTAAAATAAGTGGAAAGTCCAACACTAGAGAAACATAAAGAGTGGGTAAAAAGTCAGGAAGAATATAAAAACTTGCTATTAAAAAAAAGCAGAAAATAAAATGCTGTTTCAAAAACGGACCTTCTTTGGGGAGGGAGAGAGAGTGGGAAGGATGCTGTCCCTGATTACTAGGGCTAACACCCCCTCTTCGGTTATATCGGCTATACATGATAAAGAAGGGGAGATTAGGAGAGGTACTAATAAAATAACAGAGGTTTTTAAAAACTACTACCAAAATCTGTATATCAGTATCCCATCAGATAATATAGAAAGGGAGATGGGAACCTTCTTCGAAGGGCTACAGGTCCCCCAACTATCAAGGGAAGATAGAGAAGGATTGGAGGCACCACTGACGCTGGAAGAATTACAAAAAGCAACAGCAGATATGGCAAACCAGAAGGCCCCGGGACCGGATGGTTTGCCAATAGAAATATATAAGACTTACTGCAAGGTACTGCTTCCAAAACTTCTGGATGTATTCAACTGGGCAGCTGTAGAGGGGAAGCTGCCACTGTCTATGACAGAGGCAACAATTATAGCGCTTCCAAAGGAGGGGAAAAGTCAGCTTGATGTAGCATCATATAGGCCGATATCTCTCCTATGTTCAGATGTGAAGATACTGGCTAAGGTACTGGCAACAAGACTCAACAGGATAGTCGCAAAATTGGTGCACTCGGACCAGACTGGATTTATCCCAGATAGATCTACAAGTATCAATATAAGAAGGACATATTTAAACATCCAATTGCCAATAGAGAATGAAGGGACAAGAGCCATTCTGTCCCTAGACGCAGCCAAGGCGTTTGACAGCCTAGAGTGGCACTTTTTGTGGAAGGTACTCGCTGAGTTCCAGTTTGGTCCGAGATTCATCCAATGGGTTAAAACACTGTATGAGGGTCCAAGAGCAAAAATAAGAATAAATGGAGAGTGTTCAGAGTGGTTCCAGTTGGCAAGAGGGACAAGACAGGGGTGCCCGCTGTCGCCCCTGCTGTTCGCCCTCGCAGTGGAACCGCTGGCTATAGCAATAAGGGCATCCCCAGAGATACATGGATTTAAGAGAAAACTTGGGGAAGAAAAAATTGCCATGTATGCAGACGACATCTTGCTCTTCCTGGGAGATATACAGACCTCACTGGATACAGCAATGGGGATAGTTGGAGAATATGGGAAAATCTCAGGCCTGAGGATTAATTGGGAAAAATCGGCGCTTTTGCCGATAGACCCAATAACACAGCAGATAACCCAAGTTAAGGTTGTGAGTCAGATGAGGTACTTGGGAATAAACGTAACAAAAGAACCAGGACATTACATAGCTAATAACCTAGTACCACTGATGACAAGGTTGAAACAGAAGTGTCGTGTGTGGAATAGACTCCCACTTTCGGTAGTTGGACGTTGCAACCTTGTCAAAATGGTTTGGATGCCTCAGATCCTATATATAATGCATAACTCCCCAGTATGGATTCCAAAATACTGGTTCAAAAGAATAGACAGTGTATTCAGGGAACTGATATGGAGAAATGGAGCAGTAAGAGTCCGTCTTTGCACCCTACAGCAACCTAAAGAAAGGGGGGGACTGGCATTGCCTAACCCGAGACATTATTTTCTAGCTGCACAAATGCAGCATATGAGGGGAAGTAACCTACCGGGGAGTAAGGAAGGGGGAAAGAATCTACTACTGAATGACACAAGTCATGACACAGAGGTAGAGGCAGTGGAGGCTGACTCTTTCTGCTCCAGATGTCCAACAGAAAAACTAATAGTAAAATGTTGGAAGACGGTCAAGGAGATATTGGGTTACAGAGGATTCTCAGAATTCTCCCCCATCTGGGACAATAGTAACCTAGAAGAGCTTAAAAAGATGGGAAAAGTTGAGGAATGGGATATATGTGGAGTGCATCTCCTGACACAGCTTTTTAAAGAGGGAAGAATAAAAACATTCCAAGAGCTAAGAGAGGAGTACCCAATCCCCAATAAATCATTTTATAGATACCTACAGGTAAGACATGCTTTGAATGCACAATTCGGGCAGGTAATACCAGTATGGAACGAAATGACCCAACTCAGGAGGCTATTAAACGCGGATTTAGTTAGAGGGACGATATCGGAGATGTATAAATGTATAAGTGAGGTAGATCAAGAAGAGAGACTGGAAAACAAGGGAAAATGGGAAAGAGACCTGGGCCCAATAACACAAGACCAGTGGAAAAGGATACTAGAGGCAGGGCCGAGAGTTACACTTTGCCCCTCCCAAATGGCCTCACAATTATACTTAGTACATAGAGCATATTATACACCTCGAAGAATGTACCAGCTTGGTGGTAGGAAAGATGCAAAATGCCAGAGATGTACAAATGAGGAGGGAGACTTAGTGCACATGATGTGGAGATGTCCCAAACTGTACTGGTACTGGAAAGAGATAATAGATAGAATAAACTTTGTATTTGGGACATCTTTCCAACCAGAAGCTAAATTGTGTGTGCTAGGATTGATAGAAGACAGGGGAATACCAGCAGACACACAAACGGCAATATTAAGGTGCTTGTTCCAAGGTAGGAAGCTTATAGCGCAAAGGTGGCAAGCAAAAGACCCCCCAACAGGGACAGAATGGAGGAAAGTAATAGATAATACTATCAGAAAAGAAGAATTTATATATGATAAGAGGGGAAATAGGAAGAAATTTATGAACATATGGAAACACTGGCTAGAGGTGGAGGCACAGTAGAGAGTGTGGGGCAGAATGTGGGAATAAGAGGGGGGGGAGGGGGAGAGAAGAGGGGGGGAGGGAGGGGGAGAGGAGAGGGGGGGGTGGGAGGAGGGAGGAGGGTATGCCATTAATGTTTGTGTTTATATGAGATATGTGGTGGATCAAATATGCATATGGATATAGAGATATGTATAATCAGAATGTTCATATAAAAAAGAAAAAGGAAATAAAGAATATTTGATTAAAAAAAAAAAAAAATGTAACATTCTAAACAGTGTTTTACCAAAAATAACATTTTGTTTTTTTGGTTTTGCATAAACACGCATGTTTAAAAAAATAAAACATATAAAAAACAATGGAACTTACAAAGTTCAACCTTAGAAAAACTGAAGGCAATATCAGACATTAACTAAAATAGTGCATAAAAATAAATCAACTGCCCTCTTCTTCCCTTATACACTCCACTGCACTTCGGGAGCAGGTCTGCTGAATGCAGACCAAAAAACCTTACTAGCTGCTACTTTACAAAAAACATATAATAATAAAAGTATTTTGAATAAACAAAAATAGTAGCGCTTCTGTGTATCACACCACAAATCTAAATACTATAGAAAATATATATATGTGTGGAATATCAGACATTATATAGTATTTCAAAAATGTGTTGCTGTTGCCTTCATGAGATGGGGTGAGGTCACCCCTGAACAAGTCAAATTCGAAAGATGCACACAAATTGTGCGTCAAAATGGTGATTTCCTTCCTGATCCCATGCCAATTGTCAACATGTGCTATCTCCCATCATGGGGGATCAATGAACGTGTTTTGGGGGTGCAAACCCTTCCTCTCACCTACTTGAGTTGCGAAGAAGTGGTTGCACCCTCAAAACACGTACATTGATTTGCCCTGATGGGAGATAGCACATGTTGACACACTGTGTGCATCTTCCAAATTTGGCTTGTTAAATTACACAAAATTTTCAAAAGGTAGGCCACAAAAACGTGAAATGGTGGCATTAAAAACATCTTTATACTCTCCCCAAAATATCAATCATGTTTTTAATTTGTTGGTAAAAACGATAGAGTTTGTGCGTTAGAACGTCGATTTCTCGACTCATAACCATGAGATCCTGGATTATGATTTGTGCGCTCCCACTGGAGAAAGGAGGAGATTGGGGTACCCTCTGTTCTTTCCGAGGTGTGGGGTTCCTGACCTCCTCAGAGTGGTGTGCTCCAAGTCTCCGCTCCCCTATGAGAATGAAACAAAAGGTATACTTTAGCACACACAGATATTTGAGGTCAGAAATAGGAATATGAAACATTGCTTTGAAGTGGGGTACAATTGTCTGTTTTGGCAGAGTTACAAGCTGAAGACATGTTTTTTAATTTATTTCTAAGCTGGAATACTGACCTTTTTTGTCCAAGTTATACACATGGAGACACCCCCAAAAGTATCCACTGTAGTACCTGTGTGGGACACCCTAAAAAGGTTGTTCTGGTGTACTACACAGGTGCTCCAGAGTACAGCTGTGGAACCAGCTGCTGAGTGTCCTCTCCTTTACACTGAATCAAGTTTGCATTTCACATTCTAGTTCAAAACACATCTAGACAACGATGTTTAAATACGTTGTTTTAATAGAAATAGGCATGACCAAATGTGGTTTACCTGTATCTGCGCAAAATATCTAATTTTGTGGAGGATTGATGTTTACTACGAACGATTATACTTTGGCCACTACCCTGAAAGTTGCCATTTTCAAAAATCCAACCAGTCAATCAAAGCAAATGGAGCAAAACATGCAAGTATAAATATTCAAATTAGTAATAACACAGGAGAAAAACTTACTTTTTACTAGCATTCTTTTGATCTTCCTGTACTGCTCCGGCTCCCTCAGCTTCAGGTCAGACCACCTTTTTCTCAGCTGCTCCTTGGATCTCCGGACCCCAAATTTATGGTACAGACTCCTCACCACTTTGCCCATTATTTTGGCCTTCCTGAAAAAAGGGGTTGTTGTACGGCCCATGCTTCCCATCATAATCTCTCCTCCGCAAGATGTCCACCATCTTCGCCATCTCAGCAAAGGACATATACTGGCCTTGTATCTTCTCCTGGATGGGGACGTTTCCGCCTCCGGGCTTTCCTCGTCGGAAGTTAAAACAACCCGCACCTGCTGTGTCACCGCCATGTCGTCTCCCACTGTGCGTCGAACGAGAAGGGGTGGGGAATATCTGAGGAAGAACGCCAGGGGCGGGAACGTCAGGGGCGGCCGACGTGGGCGTAGTTTCACGCACGCGCAGGGAATATAATGAGAACACGCATGTGTCGTAACGACGTTGTGTGCGCGGAGTAAGAAGGACCAGAAGTTCCGAACGTCACTGACGAAGGTAAAAATTTAAGTTGGGGCATCAGTGACCTATATTGATTCATGATTTTAAAGGGCTAGATTGGGATAAAATTAGGACAATTTAGGCTGACCTAGTGTTTTATCTTGCAGCAAAAATGCAGAGTTTTAAGGATCCTGTGATATTCCGAGCATTTATCGATAAATATAGAGCGCGTTAAAAACTCTTTATACCATAATCATGTGGTACGGAGGGCAACAATTGAGAAATTGGCGGAATATATGAAGACCTAGATCCCAGGGGCAGACTATAATATGATGAACAATAAAATTAATAATATGAGGAATAGCTACAAAAAAACAGTACAAAGAAGTCCGCGAATCCCGGAGATCAGCAGACCAAGAACATGTCCCCAAGCTGTGGTACTACCAACACCTGCGATTTCTGGACGACCAGATTGAAGCCAGGGAATCCATTTCCAGTCTTCCCTCCACCCCTGCAGAGGGTGACGAGGAGCTAGCTGACCTCGAAGAGCTGGATCTGCACATCTATAGTCAGGTATAGTATTTTTCTACATATTTATTGTCCTAGAATTATTGTTGGGAACTAGATATTATTCCAAAAGGAAATAATAAAAAAATAAAAAATAAAAAAAAGACAGTAGTGGCCAGAATTGATTGGGACAAGAATAAAAAATGCTGGGGTCAGAATGAGAGTCAACATTATTAACATTAAATTTGCAACAGACATGAGCTGGAAATTGTGTGTGATTGATGAACCAAAAACTAAAATGTCCCTTTTTTATACACAGGATGAGGTCAGCCAGGAGGACGAGGCTCTGGAGTGTGGCAGCCAGGAGGAGGCAGGGCCAAGTGGCAGTCAGCAGGTGCCCAGGCCAAGTGGCAGCACCCAGTCAGAGGTGCTTCCCCTCCAGGTCAGACCAAAAAGGCCCAGGAAGATCACCCAGGTGGAGGAGGAATCCCTGAGGATCATAAGGGAAGCAGCAGAGATCATGAGGGCCCCCCTAAACCCTGTGGAGGCCTATAGCTGCTACCTGGCCGATAAGCTTCATAAAGTAGAGGAGGGACAACGTGCCCTCTGTGAGGAGCTTATTTCTTTCTTTTTTTTATTTGATATCAAATGTTTTAATTATGTGGAAAAGAAATAAAGAATATTTCGATTACCTTTCACATACAATAATACATATATAGCGGTTATCACAAAAGCGATCTCCTTCCTCCCCCCTCCCCTCCATCCCCCATTTGCAGCTTTCCACCCTCCTTACTCACTTAACCATCACCCACCCTTTAACGTGTTTCCACTTCTATCCATTTTTTCCACATTTTGTTAAATTTCTTTTTGTTTCCTCTTAATATATATATGAATTCCTCTTTTGCAATGGTATCATCCATCACTCTCTCCCATTCTATCACTGTAGGGGTTTTTTCCGCTTGCCACTTCTGCGCAATAAGTTTCCTTCCTTGAAACAAACATCTTATTATTGCCGTTTGTTCATCTCCTGACAATCCCCTCTCTTCCAGAAGACCCAGTACGCATAGCCTGACCTCTGGCTGCAGAGATGTCACAAACACAACGTTTATTTTTTCTACAATTTGTTTCCAATATTGGTATAACTTGGACACCTCCAGACCATGTGTACTAGGTCCCCCCTCTCATCCCTGCATCTCTGACATTTCGCATCCAACCTCCTACCAAACTGGTACATCTTTTGAGGTGTGCAATATGCTCTGTGTATCAAATAAAGATGAGACACTATTTGGGAGGAGCTTATTTCTAGGGTCCTTCACAGGGCGGGGAGGGTCCAGCTGACAGAGGCCACACATCTGTCCTATCCTCCTCCTCCTGCCACATTCCGACCACCAGAGCCACAGTCTGCAAGGAGGCGTGGAGGGAGCCATGGAAGGAACGCTGCAGGGAATCGTGGAGGGAACGCTGCACGGAAGCGTGGAGGGAAGGCTATAAGGAAGACCAGAAAGTAATTCCCTGGCTTCAAGCTGCTCTGCTAGAAGACGCAGTTTGCTGGAGTACCACAGCCTGGGGACATGTATGACATCTGCTGCTGCTCCTGATTTCTGAGATTCGAGGACCAGATTGTGATCCCAATTAGAGTGACTCCTCACGTTATTCATTTTATTTTTCATACACTTCATGTCTGCCTTTGGGGTCCAAAGGCTGCATATATTCAACTAATTTGTCAATTGTTGCCCTTCATCTTTATTTTGTTTCCATAATAAATGAATATTTGATTTAATTTAAATACTTGCCTATGTGTTTTTCTTGTGAGTAGGAAGGTACATTTCATAAATACAATGTGTAATTAACAAGGGACACCAACACCAACCTCCTTGAGGGGAAAAAAAAAAAAAAGATAATGTTGTTGTGATAACTTGACCAGAAAAAAAAATGGAGATCACAAGAAAATATTAAAAGGCCAGAAAAAAAATAAGGAGATCTTGATTCAAATCACGAACAAAAACAAAATAAAATAAAAAATGTTGGAGACCTGCCTTTAAAATAAAATACGAAGATTCATGAGATCACAAAGAAACTATTTTGACAGAACTCGGTGTGAATTTCCGCAACAAATTTTTTTTTTTCGACCATTAGAAAGAATAAAAGAATGCGCTACATTTAACGATGCAATAATTTGCAGCATAACGAATGTGCTATCTCCATTACGAATGCTAGTTTTACCAGAACGAGCGCTCCCGTCTTGTAATTTAGTCTGAGCATGCGTGGATTTTTCTCCGATGGAGTTCCACACAGACGATCGGAATTTCCTATCGGCTTGTTTTCCATTGGAAAAATTTAAAACATGTTCTATTTTTTAACACCGATGGAAAAAAGTCTGATGGGGCCCACACACGATCGTTTTTTCAGATGAAAAAAGTCCATCTGACTTTTTTCATCGGAAAAAACGATCGTGTATACAGGGCATAAGGGATGTTGTGAAAAACTTGGCAGGATGCCTGTTTTTTTTTGTTTTGTTTTATTTTTTTACAGCTGTCAGCTTGATAAAAAAAACGGCTCTGCACTGAATTGAGGAAATACTTTTTAACCACTTGAGACCCGCGCTATAGACGAAAGACGTCTGCAGCGCGACTCTCAAGTGCCGGGTGGATGTCCCTGGACGTCCTGCTGTACTCATTCCCCCTGCGCACCGCAGAGGGCGCGCGGCGGGGAACAGCTGTGCCCGCCGTGTCACGTGATGCCGATGCGTGTGCCTGGCAGCCGCGATGCCTACCAGGTACACGCGATCGGCTGTTAGAGGCAGGACGTGGATCTCTGTGTGTAAACACAGAGATCCACGTCCTGTCAGGGAGAGAGGAGACCGATGCTGTGTCCCTTGTACATAGAAACACAGATCAGTCCCCTCCCACACACAGTAAGAATCACTTCCAGGGAACATATTTAACCCCTTGATCGCCCCCTAGTGTTAACCCCTTCCCTGCCAGTCACATTTATAAAGTAATCAATGCATATTTATAGCACTGTTCGCTGTATAAATGTGAATGGTCTCAAAATAGTGTCAAAAGTGTCCGATGTGTCCGCCGCAATATCGCAGGCCTGACAAAAATCGCAGATAACCGCCATTACTAGTAAAAAGAAAAAATATAATAATATAATAAAAATGTCATAAATCTATCCCCTATTTTGTAGGCAGTATAACTTTTGCGCAAACCAATAGTATCGCTTATTGCAATTTTTTTAATAAAAATATATAGAATACGTATCGGCCTAAACTGAGAAAAAAAATAGTTAAAAAAAAAATTGGGATATTATTATAGCAAAAAGTGAAAAAAATATTGTGTTTTCAAAATTTTCTGTCTTTTTTTTTGTTTATAGCGCAAAAAATAAAAACCACAGAGGTGATCAAATACCACCAAAAAAAATCTCCATTTGTGGGGAAAAAATTATAAAAATATCATTTGGGTACATCGTTGTATGACGCGCAATTGTCATTCAAAGTTCGTCAGCGCTAAAAGCTGAAAATTGGTCTGGGTACGAAGGGGGTTTAAGTGCCCAGTAAGCAAGGTTAAGATCAGGAGGGGGGTAGAATAACGATCTCTATTCTTTAACGATTAATCGTGCAGCTCTAGGTGGAAGGAAAGAGAAAGCACTTGATTCATGTGTTGATGGGGGGGGGGGGATGCCTCCGGTAGCGCTATTGTATTCTGCCGGCTAGGGGAGCACAGGGAGCCTTCCCGGCTATAGCCGCTGCCAGTAATCGCATATATAGAAATCGACTTGGGTACATCCCATACATGGATGGAAATTCGGCGAGTCCCTGCTGAATGTGTGGCTGGATTTAACTGATGACTGGAAAGATGGGAACAAAATGTAGACAATGAAGGAAAGAAAAAGAAGTGAAAACAACAACAGGAAAAATGGAAGATAAGTATGTAATAGTAAATTGATGCAATAGTCTTGACCAATTTTGTGGTGGGTTTCACCCAAATAAAAAGTTAAAAACTAGCTGTTATGATCATCAGTACAATGGAGACAAAGCATTCAAAATACCAATGCCGGAAAGAAGCAGCTATTGGAGCATTTTTTTTAAAAAAAACACGTTTCAGTACTGTAGGTATTCTCGCAGCCAACAGAGCTAAGGATTCTTGTTCTGGTTCATCAACGGACACTTCTGCATATTTTAAAAAACTGCAGTCTGTGTGAGAATGAAGTGCAAATACTTAATTAAACCTACAGTATGTACACCACAAAGTGTGAGTAAAAGGTCCGAATCAAAAGCCTGTTAAATCTAGGCAGTGGGTGAAGCCCAAGTTGGTGTTTCATCTTAACTGCCATCATGGTGGGAAATTTCCACTGCTTGAATGATGAGGCTATTTAAAGTGGATGTAAACCCAATTCATGAAATTTGAGCTGGGCACATATTAGCGGTGCAATGGATCGGTGGTGATCCGTGATCCGAACGGGTCACCCTGTTCGGTTCGGAAAACAGCACGCGATCCGCGGAGCACTCGGCCATAGGAAAGGCTGCAGCTTCAGCCTAGCTCCGGAGCAGCCGCCATCTTTGTACACCCGGCGGCGGCCGCTGTAGTGACATTTCGCCGCCGCCATCTTGCTCCACCCCACACTCCTCACTATCATTACTGTGCAGGGGCCAAGCGGACATCTTGTTACACCCAACAGAGTTTCAGCT
The DNA here is from genome assembly GCA_029206835.1 of Rana muscosa. Classification (NCBI taxonomy): domain Eukaryota; kingdom Metazoa; phylum Chordata; class Amphibia; order Anura; family Ranidae; genus Rana; species Rana muscosa. The sequence continues at coordinate 435,306,573 of CM055120.1, forward strand.
TTCAGTTATTTTCACACAAAATTGAGCTTATATGCTTAAATACGTTATTTGGAAATCCAACGGACTGTTTACATGTTACATTTTAAAAGCAGCAGCAAACCTTACATGCTTGCTAACGTGATGGAACACCTCTGATTTTCACATTTAACATTTAGTTAAATGTGAAAATCAGAGGTGTTCTGTCACATTAGCAACCATGTAAGGTCAGCAGGTTTGCTGCTGCTTTTAAAATGTAACATGTAAACAGTCCGTTGGATTTCCAAATAATGTATTTAAGCATATAAGCTCCGTTTTGTGTTGAAAAGAACTGTGAAATCTAAAACTCCGGTGGGTGTAACAAGATTTGTCTTTTTTTTTTTTTGCCGATCCGAAAAATGATCCGATCCGTGACTCTGGTCCGAGGATCGATCCGATCCGTGAGTTTTTTGATCTGTTGCACCCCTAGCACATATATATGCAGTATTTTGTTATCGCTCTTCAAAGAGCTAAGTCCCTTAGCTCTCTCCTGAACCGTTCCTCTGTCATCAGCCTAATAATGACACATCAGATAAAAGCAGCCTGACATTTCTGTCTGGGGAGGTTGCTATAAATAGGGAGCTGGTCCTGTTACAAAACACCTCTGAGAGTCTGCCTATGATGAGAGGGGGTGTGTGCCTTTCCTCCAATCAGCAATATTAGCTTTCTTGGCTGTATGCCCAGACATCACACTCTGTGTTAAACAGGAAGAGAAAATTTCCTAACACGATCTGAACTTTCTAAACAGTGTATAAATGTGAAGACAGCAGATATGCATGTAAAACTTATGTAGGGAGATTTGGTTCATCTCTGTGTATCATCTGAGGCTGTTCATTTCACTGGGTGTATGGAGGGTTTACTTTCACTTTAAGGTATGCAAAAAGACAATTAGTTGTACTTTTGCTCCAGTGAAAAAGAAAACAACAAAATCTGTTTTCTTGTTAAAAAAATATTTGGTATTCTTTATCGGTTTGGAAGAAAGGTAAAACATCTTCCACTTATCAGGGCTTGGAGCATACAGACATTTGCTTCCTTATTGTGCAATACTTGGGAAGATAACATTGGTATATTAGGCCAGTGTTGGTCAACCTGAGAATCACACAGGGCCTCAACTGCAGACTCCAAAACTTTGAGTGGGCTGCACAATAATGATGATGCTTTTTCTGAGTTGTGCATGGCATCAAATTTGGCAGGCCATTCAAAATGAAGGCGTTGAATTGCTCAAAAATGTTCGTCCTGCTGCAGGTAGTGGGAGTGAAATAATCTCTATCACTGGTGTCAAAAGCTGGAATCAAAACCTCCAGCATTGGTGTCACTGAACAAAATAACCCCCAGCACTGGTGTCAGTGGACACAAAAATAACCTGCCAGCGTTGACGTCAGTGACTGCAATAATAACCTATAGCATTGATGTCAGTGGACAAAATAATAACTCCCAGCATTGATGTCAATGACTGCAATATTACCCCCAGCATCAATGTCAGTGGACACAAAAATAATCCACAGCACTGATGTCAGTAGACACCATACTCACCCCCAGCATTGATGTCAGTGGGCGCAATAAAAAATCGCCAGCACTGGTGTCAGTGTTATTCCTTTAACCCTTTCTGTGCTGAGGATGTATACCATGGGCCAGGCTTTCTCAACCTTTTAACCCTAGAGGAACCCCAAAAAATTGGATTTTTGTACTCATCGTAAAATCCGTTTCTCTGACGTCCATGGACCGACGCAGCTCTCATACTGATTACATGTGGGTATATGTCCCTGCTCGCAGGAGAAGACCTAGGCAGAATGTTAGAGGTTAAAACATTCTAGAACAAGCCAGAGCTGAACAGCCCCGCCCAGGGGGGCGGTCCCTCCAGACATTACCCTTCCACCTGCAGCTAATCAGCCTCAGTTCGTAACAAAGCAGTACAAACTTAAAAGGAAGGGTGGGTGCTGCGTCAGTCCATGGACGTCAGAGAAACTGATTTTACGGTGAGTACAAAAATCCTATTTTCTCTTATCGTCCATGGACCGACGCAGCTCTCATACTGATTACATGTGGGACGTCCCAAAGCAGTATATGAAAGGGGTGGGAGCAAAAAAGGTAAAACAACCAAAACTTCACTCCAAACCAGCAGAGCCCCTCAACGGAGCAGTTGCAACATTAGACAGCGGCCTGCAACACTTTGCGGCCGAAGGAAGCATCCGAAGATGCAGCCACATCAACCTTGTAGAACTTTGAAAAGGTATGAACAGACGACCAGGTCGCCGCCTTGCACACTTGTGCAACTGACGCTTGATGTCGGAAAACCCAGGAAGCACCATTGCCCTGGTGGAATGCGCCGTAACCGGGAAGGGAGGCGCCCGCCCTATGAGAGCATAGGCTTGAAAGACGGTTTTGTCCGATCCACCTAGAAAATGGTGGCAGACAAAGCCGCTTGGCCCTGTTTCTGACCAGAGACAGTCAAACAGAGAGTAGACTTCCTAATAGAAGCAGTAGACAAGCACACCCGCAAGGCTCGTACCACATCCAAAGTGTGCCGCGCACACTCTCTGGGATGCGAAGGGCGAGGACACTAGGACGGGAGGACAATGTCCCCATTTAGGTGAAAAAGACAAGATCACCCTTGACAAGAGAAAGTCGCGGATGCAACACCGCCTTATCCTTATGGATGACTAAATATGGCGACTTGCAGTACAAGGTCACCAATTCAGATACTCGTCTAACAGAAGTGATCGCCACTAAAAAAGGGCCACCCTCTGAGACAAAGTGAAGAGGGGAATATCCCTGATATTCTGAAAAAGAGGTTCCTGGAGAACCGAGAGTACCAATTCCGATCCCACGGGGGGAGAGGAGACTTGACAGGAGGGAGCCCATGGCGAACCCCCTGCACAAGGGTGCCAACCAAGGAATGACCCGCTAGTGGTCGCCGAAAGAAGACGGCCAAGGCCGAAATCTGACGCTTAATGATACTCAAAGCGAGCCACTCGGTCTCTCAACACCTGGCTTTTAACAGCCCTGCCTACAAGGTCAGAGACTGTAAAGGCAGGATGAAATATATGACTTTGAGACAGAAAGTCCTCCCTTATTGGCAACCATCAGGGAACGGCCGCGACGAGGCGCACCAGATCGGCGTACCAGTGAAGCCGAGGTCAATCCGAAGCAATGAGGATCACCGGAATTCCCTCGGTCGCCACCCTGCACAGCAGGCGAGGGAGCAACTGCCGCGGAGGATAAACGTATATCAGGTGATAATGACCCCATGGGCCACTGACGCCTCTGAGGCATCCGCCCAAGGATCCCTGGATTCTGACCATAAATCTTGACAACTTGCGATTGAGTCGAGAGGCCATCGGGTCCACCTCCGGCGTGCCCCACCGTTTGTGTGGCAAGGAGTTGAAATGCCTCCGGGTGCAAGGACCACTCTCCCTGCTCCAACGTCTGGCGACTCAAATAGTCCGCCAGTTCTATGCCCTGAATGTAAACGGCCGACATAGCCGGCACGCTTCTTTTAGCCCACTTCAGGGTACGGGGACCTCAGAAGCCGCAGCTGAGCTCCGAGTCTCCCCTTGATGGTCGACATACACCACCACCGTGACTTTGTCCGACTGGATCCTAACGGAGCGATCCAGCAATCTCTCAGACCACGAGGAGAGGCACTGTCTGATGGCCCGTATTTCCAGAACATTGTTCGGCAAACGGGCTTCGTCCGGAGTCCAAGCCCTTGGGCCAATAGGACTCCCCAGACTACACCCCAGCCCTTCAGGCTGGCGTCCGTAGTGAACACCGTCCATTGGACGGGGAGGAACGACTTCCCGGACCGAAGAGCCGGGGACCCAAACCACCATGTCAGAGACGCCCTGACCAGGTGGCTCACCTGGATCGGAAAATCCAAAGACAACGGGGATTTGTCCCAAGGGAACAAGATCTCCTTCTGCAATGCCCTGGTGTGTGATTGGGCATACAGAACGGCCTCGAAAAGAGGTCACCATGAGTCCCAGGACTCCCATGCAAAAACGGATTGACGACCATTTTTTGGGATGTCAGCATCCGCACTGCAGACTGAAGCGTCAGTAGCTTCCCCGAAGGTAGGTATACCTTTGCCTCCAAGGAGTCCAGAATCAGATCGAGATACTTCAAATCTTGAGTCGGGACCCGGACTGACTCCTGAATGTTTAGGAGCCACCCGAAGTCCCTGAGGGTCTGACTGACAATAGTCACCCTGTCTTCCAATTCTGAGCCATTTCCTGCTCTGAGAAGAAGATCGTCCAATGCCTTGCTGTCTCAGCAAGCTAGAACCGGCACAAGCACCTTGGTGAACACCCTCGGTGCCGAGGCTAGGCCGAAAGGAAGAGCCACAAATTAATAGGGGACTTCGCCGATCGCAAGTGCAGATCGGAACATGCAAGTAGGCGTCCTTGATGTCCAAGGTCGCCAGAAAAACCCCTTGACGGAGTGTACTGACCACCGTGCGAACGGATTCCATGCGGAACTTTTGCACCATCACGAAGGCATTCAGGACCTGGAGGTCCAAGATAAGCCGAACCCCATCCCTCTTTTGGGACGACAAACGAATTCGAGTAGAATCCCTGAAACCTCTCCTGTGACGGAACCGGCACAATCACTCCGGACCTCAAACCTGGATAGGCCCCATAGGGCCGCCCGACGGGCAGGAAGGAGAGGAAGATTCGAGGGAAGAATCTGTCTGGTATTAGGAACGGAACCTATCCTGTAACCTGAGGTGATCACCTCGCACACCCACCAGTAGCGCACCTAGGGGCGCACGTGTCCACCAGCCGTACCGCAGTCAGTCTGGGAGGGCCTCCCCGTTGACAGACGAAAAAATCGCCTTTTTGCTGGAAAGGAAGGACCCTGCTTACGGCGGTCTCCTTACCCTTGCTAGCTTGAGGAAGAACAGTGCTCTTACCTCCCGTGACATCCTTGATGAGGTCATCCAGCGCAGCACCGAAAAGCCTACCACCTTTAAATGGTAAATCCTTCAGAGGCTTTTTAGAAGCTAGGTCAGCAGACCAGCATTTCAACCAGATCAGACAACGCAATACCACCGTCAAGACAGAGGCCCTGAGTTATAAGGGGCCGAGTCAAACGTGGCGTCGCCACATAAATCCGGCCCTGCACCATCTGCGGGCCAGAGCAATAGTGTCTGGAAGAATATCATGCTCCTGTACAGTTTTGTGCAAACATTTTTTGCCCATCCCGTAAGTGTTGGAGACACAAGGGTCGCCGCTACCACAAGCCGTAGGGCGGACCCCAACAAGGCAAACATGGCTCTACTCACCACTTCTGACCTCCTGTGAGTGGGGTCCTTAAATGCAGGAGCCCCCTCCACCGGGAGAATGGTGGCCTTGTTCAACCGGGCGACTGCAATGTCGACCATTTGGGGAGAAGCCCACGTTTTAAGTAGGGCATCTTCAAGGGGTATCTGATAGACAAACGCCACGGGACCATAAAAGTCTTCTGCGGCTTTTTCCCCCGACCTTATCAATGAGCTGGTCAAAGAAAGGAACATATGGAAAAAAAAAACTTTTTAGAACGCCTGGCCCTAAGGAACCAGAGGAGACTGTCCACCTGAGGTTCTACATCCGCAGCATTTAGCTTGTGAGTGTCCCTCACTGCATCAATAAGTTCACAAAACAAGCGCCCTGTCATTTACTGACACAGAACTGGAGTCTTCCTTGCCAGGAATGTCCTGTTCAAAACCATCAAATATATTCAGAGCTAGGGTCCTGAGCGGTAGTGGCTAGGCCCATATCTGAATCAGCGCACACCCCCATTTTTTATGTATTTTTTGTTGGTGGAAAAAAGTGGGGAGCGGGGCTTTTTCGCTCCCTTGCGCTCACACACTGCTTCCTCCTGGTCAGATTAATGATTCCAGGACTGCCGACAACTGGTCCCTAAGGACCGCAGGTGCAGGAGCACTGCCAGTTGTCTCTAACAGTGTGAAGAAACAGGTGAACCAGACTCCAATTTCTTTTTCCTACATCACGGGACACAGAGCGACTTAGTCATTACTAATGGGTTATATAGATACCTTCAGGTGCTGGCACTGGCAACTTCCAAAACCGGAAGTACCCTCCCCTATATAAGCCCCTCCCATCCGGGAGCACCTCAGTTTTTTGCCAGTGTCTAAGGTGTTGGCCAAAGAGTAACATGTGTTTTCACTGGGCTTGCGTACAGGTTCTTTTGGGCCTTAGTAAGCTGTTCCAGATCCCACCAAAAAAGCTTCATAGCTAAACGGTCGGTACCCGGGCCTTGCAGCAGAAGAGCAAGGTTTTGCCTGTAATGCCTCTCTTAGGAGGGCTGGACCCTGGGATCCAGGGCTCTGGTCATACCCACGACCAAGATGTTGTCTGTGCAGGGTGCTATACAGGTCCAGGGGAGTGGAATCCTTGGGAACCCGGTCCCTGAAGGTTTAATTACAATGCCTGCCGTGATAGGTGAAGTTTGGGCTTCTGTGGACCAAACAGAGTCCTGCGGCGGGGAACAGGTAAGTGGGGGCCCCCAGGAACTTGGTTCTATTGGGGGACCCCAAGCCTAATTTGTCTTTCTGTCTGTTACCTAACGGTATTCCCGCTAATATCTGTGTATGCCTGTAACTACTGAAAATGTAAAATTTTAATAGTAGTCAAGAAAAAAAAAAAAAAAAGGAGGACCGCGGTACCTGTGTTAAACCACTAGAGGCCGCTGTGGTCCATTTTTCTTGTCATGTGGATCTTTGGTTTTCTCAAGTCAAAAGATCCAGGCAGTTGGTAAGTTTCTCTGTGGGAATCCACTTCCTCTGCCCTGTTGCTGCGCTCATCCACCGCACAGGCCCTCCGGCAAAAAGGGCCCTGGCTCCTAGTCCCTGTTTGATTTTCGAAAAGGGTGCCAATGGCGCTCGGGCGTGCACGCGCCTCCTATGAAAAAAAAGGGGCGGGTGGATGACGCTCGATGCGCGCCACGGCGCTTCTGCGCATGGGCAGGCGTCCCAGCTTGTATAAAGACACAGTACAAGTGTCAGCTGGATGCAAACAGAGCTAGCAACAAACAGTGGCACACAGAGGCGGTTGATGCAGGCATCCCCATAGAAAGGCACTTTAGTGGACACCAGCTGGTATATAGCAGCAACTGTGTTAGACTATTACCAGCAAAATTGGTGTATGACGACGGGAATACCTCAGCTTTGTGCTTAAAGGATATGTCGTCCAGACGCTCCGGAAATAGGTCTTCCAGGAAGCCAAAGGGGTCTCCATCGGGCTCTGAGGATATTGGGCATGCTTGTACTGCACCAATCTCCCCTGAGAATTCAGAGGTCAGTAGCTGTAGAAACCCCGCAGGAGTGCCTGGTGCTGCGGCTGTCCCCAGTCCACCTGCTCCTGTATATATAACAGAGGAGGTTTTATCCTCAACTCTGGGAGGATTGGAAGAGAGATTAACAGCATTGATCGCTGCTTCCCTGTCACAGGGAAAGCGCGTCCGATCTCCGTCTCCTCCTTCAGAGTGCCTGTTAGTGGAGGAACAGCCCCACACAGAGATCGACCTACCTGAAGGGGATCAGGATGAGGTTGATTCAGTTATGGAGGAATCAACAGTGGAAGAACCTTTCTCAGCATCTCAGGCTGAAAGATTATGGGTTCAGTCTCTGACTAACATGGTCCGATCAGCATTTAAAATGCCTCTGGCGGAACCATCAACCACTACGGTTTCCTCGCTGGGGTCGCTAAAAGCTCCCCAGGCTGTCTGTTCCTTCCCAATCCACCCTTTATTAGAAGGGCTTATTTACCAGGATTGGGAGCATCCTGATAAAATATTTGCTCCCCCCAAGAGATTTCCGGTGATCTATCCCATGGAGGATAAGTTCATAATAAAATGGAGGGTCCCTACAGTGGACGCAGCCATCTCTTCTGTGAACAAATCACTGACATGTCCAGTAGATAATAATCCAATGTTCAAATACCCAATAGATAAAAAATTGGAGTCTTTACTAAAATCTGCTTTCTCTACAGCAAGCATGGTGACACAACCTGCGGTAGCAGCGATTGGAGTCTGCCAAGCAGTGAAAGATCAGTTGAAACAAGTCTTAAGGGACTTACCAGATCAGCAGGCTCTTGCCCTAGCTGACCTGCCTAGAGCCTTGTGTTTTGCGGTGGACGCCATAAAGGATTCAATCCAACAGGCCTCCCGCTTTACGCTGTCTGTAGTACATATGCGTAGGCTTCTGTGGCTCAAAAACTGGTCTGCTGAAGCTCCCTGTAAGAAATTGCTGATTAGCTTCCCATTTCATGGAGAACGCTTATTTGGAGAAGATCTGGACAAGTATATCCAGAAAATTTCTGCCGGTAAAAGTACACTCTTGCTGGTTAAGAACAAGGGTAGAAGTCCTTCTTTTAAGAGGCCTACTTCTCCAGTCCCTGGCACATCGGCTGTGAAACAGTTCCGACGGCCTCCGCGGTCATATCCAGGGGGCAGAAATCAGGGACAATCACAGGGTAACAAGAAACCCTGGGTCAGGAGAGGTACAAAACCTCCCCCCAAGTCATGAAGGGTTGCCCCCACTCAATCGGGTGAGGGGAAGACTTCAGTTGTTCACAGAGACCTGGCGGGACACCATCAGAGACAGATGGGTGATCTCCGCAGTAAGTCTGGGATACAAGCTGGAGTTAAAAGACACTCCTCCTGCCCATTTTATGAGGTCAAACGTGCCAAGCGATCCCCAGAAGAGAGGATCCCTCCTTCTGGCACTAGAACAACTATTGCTCCAAGGTGTAATCATGAAGGTTCCCTTGGAAGAAAGCGGGTTCGGGTTTTACTCGAACCTTTTCACAGTCCCCAAACCAAATGGGGACGTGAGGCCCATATTAAATCTAAAAGGGCTAAACAAGTTCCTACATATCAGGACTTTTCGGATGGAGTCGATCCGATCGGTGGCCACCGCCCTACAAGGGCAGGAATGGTTAGCCTCGATCGACATAAAGGATGCTTATCTGCATATTCCCATCTTTCCGGCCCACCAGAAATTTCTACGCTTTGTAGTAGAAGGGCGCCATTTTCAGTTCAGAGCCTTACCTTTCGGTCTGGCCACAGCACCACGAGTGTTCACAAAAATTCTGGCCCCACTATTGGCCAATCTAAGAACACGGGGTGTAACGATAATGGCATATTTAGACGACCTGCTACTAATAGACCACTCAGTGGAAAAACTGGAAGTAGCTATTCACGAGACAATCAAGTATCTGGAATATCACGGTTGGATTATCAACCGAGACAAGTCAGCTCTAAGACCAGTCAAAAGTCTGGAATACTTGGGGCTAAGGCTGGATTCAAATCAGAGAAAGATTTTCTTACCTCCAGAGAAGGTGTCGTCTTTGAAAGATTTGACCCACTTAGTGGGTACAAAAAGAAAACCATCCATACGCCTGTGCATGAGGCTGCTGGGAAAAATGGTGGCTTCATTCGAAGCAGTACCCTACGGTCAATTCCATTCAAGGAACTTGCAGAGGGCCATACTGTCAGCCTGGAACAAAAAAGTTCAGGCTTTAGACTTACCAATGTCCCTGTCCCCTTCCGTTCGCAAGAGCCTCCATTGGTGGTTGGTGCCCCAGAATCTGCAAAAAGGGAAACCCTTCAGTCCGGTTTCTTGGAAGGTGGTCACTACAGATGCCAGCCTCATAGGCTGGGGGGCAGTACTGGAGCAATGGTCTCTCCAGGGCAAGTGGTCAGAAGCAGAGAAGGCCCTGCCCATCAATCTCTTAGAGATACGAGCAGCCCGGTATGCCCTAGTAGCATGGACATCCAAACTCCAAGGGTCCCCTGTCAGAATTCAATCAGACAATGCCACAGCAGTGGCATATATCAATCACCAGGGTGGCACCAGGAGTCGTGCAGCCAAGAGGGAAGCGAATTGCATCCTGGAATGGGCAGAAAGATATGTCCCATCCATATCCGCGGTTTTCATCCCAGGAGTGGAAAATTGGAGAGCGGACTTTTTAAGTCGCCAGCAATTATGCCCGGGGGAATGGTCTCTTCACCCCGAGGTTTTCCAGGCAATATGCCAGCGGTGGGGAACACCGGATGTAGATCTGCTAGCATCCAGATTCAACGCAAAGGTGGACAGATTTGTGTCTCGCACAAGGGATCCCCTAGCTTGCGGCTCGGATGCCCTAGTGTTCCCTTGGGATCAGTTCAAGCTGATATATGCATTCCCACCGCCACATTTGTTACCGCGATTAATCCGCAGAATCCGGGTAGAAAAGAAACCGGTGATTCTGGTGGCTCCAGCGTGGCCCCGAAGGGCATGGTACGCGGAGATTGTAAAAATGTCAGTGGGGAGTCCTTGGACCCTCCCACATCGTCCGGACCTGCTTTCGCAAGGACCGATATACCACCCTTCCTTACCAGCCCTAGGTTTGACGGCCTGGCTATTGAAGCCCACATTCTAAAAAAGAGAGGTCTCTCTAATCCTGTGGTATCTACCATGATCAATGCCAGGAAGCCGGTATCCAGGAAGATCTATTATAGGATCTGGAAGGCGTACGTCGCGTGGTGTGAGGCCAAGAAATGGCATCCACGTAAGTACGTAATAGGTAGGATTCTGGACTTCCTACAGTGGGCTGTGGATAGGAAGCTTGCCTTGAGTACTATCAAGGGTCAGATTTCGGCCTTGTCAATATTTTTTCAAAGGCCCTTGGCTTCGCATTCACTAGTCAAAGCTTTCATACAAGGAGTGATGCGTATTAGCCCTCCGGTTAGTATTCCCATATGTCCATGGGACTTAAACCTGGTTCTGTCGGTTCTACAGAAACAACCATTTGAACCATTGCAGCACATTTCCTTGGTTCTTCTCACCAGGAAATTGATTTTCTTAGTAGCCATTTGTTCGGCTAAAAGAGTATCGGAATTAGCCGCCTTGTCCTGTAAGGAGCCATATCTGGTTGTCCATAAGGACAGAGTAGTATTACGTCCTCATCCAACCTTTCTTCCGAAGGTGGTATCGAGGTTTCATTTGAACCAAGATGTGGTTCTTCCTTCCTTTTTCCCCAAACCTAGTTCGGTAGAGGAAAAGTTATTACATTCTTTGGATGTAGTAAGAGCAGTTAAAGCTTATCTAAAAGCCACTGCTCAGATTCGTAGAACGGATACTTTGTTTGTTCTGCCGGAAGACCCCAGAAAGGGTCAGGCAGCATCAAAATCTACTTTAGCCAAGTGGATTCGACAGGTCATAATACAAGCCTATGGCTTGAGAAGGAGACCGCCTCCGTTCAAAGTTAGGGCGCACTCCACAAGAGCAGTTGGAACTTCATGGGCAGTGCATCACCAGGCCTCCCTGGCTCAAGTCTGTAAGGCCGCAACATGGTCTTCAGTACACACGTTTACTAGATTCTACCAGGTAGACGTTAGAAATCAGGAGGATGTCGCCTTTGGGCGCAGTGTGTTGCAGGCCGCAAAAGATCCTCATGCCTGATGGCGCCCAGCTTATGTATAGTGTATCCCTCCCCTCATTTGGCATTGCTTTGGGACGTCCCATTAGTAATGACTAAGTCGCTCTGTGTCCCGTGATGTACGAAAAAGAAAAAGGGATTTTTCTAACAGCTTACCTGTAAAATCCTTTTCTTGGAGTACATCACGGGACACAGAGCTCCCACCCCTCTTTTTGGGACACTTATTGCTTTGCTACAAAACTGAGGTGCTCCCGGATGGGAGGGGCTTATATAGGGGAGGGTACTTCCGGTTTTGGAAGTTGCCAGTGCCAGCACCTGAAGGTATCTATATAACCCATTAGTAATGACTAAGTCGCTCTGTGTCCCGTGATGTACTCCAAGAAAAGGATTTTACAGGTAAGCTGTTAGAAAAATTCCTTTATTGCCACCCTCTGAGACCTTATTCACCATTACAGTGAATAATACAGCCCACCCACAGGCCGTGCTGGGGCTGAGGAGGGGATACGTGGAGTACTCACCACCCCTAGGGACCGCTCGGTACCGCTGTATGAGTCACGCTGTAGTGCGGGTGCAGCCGGAGGTGAAGAATCTATGAGGATGTGTGCATTTCGTGCTGTTCAGCAGCGCTGCTAGAGGCCGAAAACGAAACCAAAAGTGCCACGGCTACAAGAAAATGGCCACCAGGCACCAGTATAACTGCGTATTAGGCCCCAGCAAAATGGCCGCCAATGGCACACTTTTTTCAAAATAAAACACAGCGCCAATGGCGCACAGAAAAAAACACAGCCAGTCCCCCAGAACACTTCACAAGCAAAATAACAGTCATGGAGCGGCCCCCCCAGGGCAGAGTGACCCCCCCAAGCATCCCCACACAGCACAACAGGGTGCAGAGAGCAGCATAACAGGGGGAGACAGGGAGAACCCCCCACACACAGAAACACAGCCAGCATGTACTCACCTTGCAGCAGGAGAGACTACTTACCCGTCCCGCAAGCACCTTGGAGAATACTGAGGCTGATTAGCTGCAGGTGGAAGGGTAATGTCCGGAGGGACCGCCCCCTGGGCGGGGCTGTTCAGCTCTGGCTTGTTCTAGAATGTTTTAACCTCTAACATTCTGCCTAGGTCTTCTCCTGCGAGCAGGGACATATACCCACATGTAATCAGTATGAGAGCTACGTCGGTCCATGGACGATAAGAGAAATAATTCTCATGTCTCGAGGAACCCTTACTAAAACCAAATCATCAGGGCTCAATAGGAACAATGCTCCTTATATTGGTGGTCAATAGGAAGAATGTCCCCCTTAAAGTGGTGTTCAGAATGCCACCCTTAAAGACAGCTAAAGAGATATTTGGTGTCATGCTGCTGGCTTTGCTAAGTGGTGCTGAACCTTGAACTCTGTAGGCACCATCAAAGAGTCTTAATTTAGGTCAAATAGGTGGTTCATCAGCCACAGCTCAAGGAACCCCTAGCAACCTCTAGAGGAACCCCAGGGTTCCACGGAACCCTGGTTGAGAATGGCTGCCATGGGCCATATCACTGAAAAAGGCTGAAAAGAGTTTACCCCTCCACCTCTGATCGCTGCTGGCGCTGTCAGCAAGCCAGGGGTACAATCTTCCACATTTATTGGATGTGCCCCTTAATAGTCCCATTCTGGACCTCAACACAGCAATTACTGATTCGCCTCTTTGAGGCACCCATACCTCTGACTCCAAAACTCTTCCGGTTAGGTCTCTCCGACCGAAAAATAGCTAAACCCTACAAAAAAAACTGCTCAGGCACGTTCTCACGGCGGCAAGGTGCTTAATAGCCCTCCACTGGAGGAAAACTGTGCCCCCCATCCCAGGAGGCCCTTTATGCTATGGTCAAAGACGTAGAAATAATGGAGAAAATGACGGCCAGATTGCGAGACAGACTGGACGGGAGTGATGGCATTCTGGGGAGGACCCGTTCTGATCCGGCAGTCGAAATACAGAGGTATCTCAGTAATTTATCCCTTTTTTTTTTTTTATCTGTTTTTTCCCTGCCCCCCCCCCCCTTCTTTATTTCTTTATTCTCTACTTTCTTCTCTTTTCCCTCTTTTTTTCCCCCTTCTCTTTGTTTATTTGGTTTGTAACTATGGAAAGTAAAGTGAGGCATCAGTCTCAAGGTACTGTACACTATATATTTTACTTAAGGCACTGTTATTACTGTTGGACTGTGCGATGCCACAGATCGGAGGAGGGTCTCTCCTCCACGCCTTTAATGTTTGTTCACTAGGCATGTTCATAATTTCATTCCTGCATATGTCCGCTTGCTATATTTGTACCTATGTTCTGCTGTTTTATTTTTCTAAAATACAATAAAAACGTTATTTAAAAAAAAAAGAAAAAGCTGAAAAGAGATTTCAGGTGCGATAGCAGCCATGAGCTTTTTTTTAAGTCTTATCAGCAGGCTGGGTGGCTGAAAGGATCATAGCTTGCCACTGCTTTGCAGATGTTTGCGATTTTTAGGCTCGACATGTTTTTGTTACCCATCTACTCAACACAATCCCATTTTTTATAATGATTTTTTTATTTTAAAAATTGGATTTTTGTACTCACCGTAAAATCCGTTTCTCTGACGTCCATGGACTGACACAGCTGGATACTGTAAACATGTGGGTATATGTCCCTGATCTAGGCAGAATGTTAGAAACATACATTCTAGAACAAACCAGAGCTGAACAGCCCCGCCCAGGGGGGGCGGTCCCTCCGGACATTACCCTCCTACCTGCAGCTAGCAGTTTCAGTTCGTAACATAGCAGTACAAACCTTAAAAGAAGGGTGGGTGCTGTGTTAGTCCATGGACGTCAGAGAAACTGATTTTACGGTACTATTTTCTCTTATCGTCCATGGACTGACACAGCTGGATACTGTAAACGTGTGGGATGTCCCAAAGCGGTAACAGAAAGTGTGCGAGCAGTAGTAAAGGAACAACCAAAACTTCACTCCAAACAAGCAGAGCTCCTCAACGGAGGAGTTGCAACATTAAACAGTGGCCTGCAACACTTTGCAGCCGAAGGAAGCACCCGAAGATGCAGCCACATCAACCTTATAGAACTTAGAAAAGGTATGAACGGACGACCAGGTCGCCACCTTGCACACTTGTGCAACCGACGCTTGATGTCGGAAAGCCCAGGAAGCACCAATTGCCTTGGTGGAATGCGCCGCAACCGAAAAGGGAGGCGCCTGCCCCTTAAGGGCATAGACCTGTATGACGGTCTGCCTGATATACCTAAAGACGGTGGCAGACGACACCGCTCGGCCCTGTTTTGGACCAGAGACAGACACAAACAGTGAGTCAGACTTCCGAATGGAAACAGTAGCAGACAGGTACACCCGTAAGGCTCGTACCCATCTTAATGTATGAAGAGCAAACTCTCAGGGATGCGATGGGTGAGGACACAAGGACGGAAGAACAATGTCCTCCTTAAGGTGAAAGGCCGAGACCACCTTTTGAAAAGAAGGACGGTCGTGGGCGCAACACCGCCATGTCCTTATGGAGGACCAAGTAAGGCGACTTGTAGGACCAGGCCGCCAACTCAGACACCCGTCTAACCGAAGTAATGGCCACTAAGAAGACCACCTTCTGGGACAAGGTCAAGAGAGGAATCTGATATTTTCAAAGGGATGTTCTTGGCGAACTGAGATGCATCAAATTCAGATCACAAGTAGGGAGAGGAGGCTTGACAGAGGGGATCACATGGCGAACCCCCTGCACAAAAGGTGCTAATCAAGGAATGGCCCGGTAACGGTCGTTGAAAAAGACAGCCCGGGCCGAAATCCGACCCTCGATGGTACGCAATGCCAGCTTTTGGGTCACACCACGCTGTAAGAACAGCAAAATCCTGGGTACGGAATACGTCCGTGGACACCAATCAAGCTCCTCGCACATAGAGATGTAAGCCTTCCAGGTACGGTGATATATCTTTCTGGAGGAAGATTTCCGTGTCAACAACATAGATGAGATGACCGAATCCGAGAGACCTCGGTCCCTCAGCACCTGGCTTTAAAACAGCCATGCCATTAAAGCCAAGGACTGTAAAAGCAGGATGAAGTATGGGATCATGAGGCAGAAGGTCCACCCCAATAGGCAGTCGCCAAGGAACGTCTGCGACTAGCCGAAGTAGATTGGCGTACCAATGTCGCTGTTCCGGAGTAATGAGGATCACTGGAATGGCCTCGGCCCCTACTCTGCGAAGCAGGCGAGGCAACAACAGTAGCGGAGGGTAAGCATATATCAGGCAAAACTGCCCCCACGGGCCACCAACGCGTCTGAGGCGTCTGCCCAGGGGTCCCTGGACCTGGCCACGAATCTTGACACCTTGCAAGTGAGTTGAGAGGCCACAAGTTCCACATCAGGTGCCCCAACTCCGGCAAAGGGGGTGAAAACACCTCCGGATGTAAGGACCCTTTCCCTGCAATGCACACGGCCGACAGGACCGTCCTGCAGCGAGATGTATGAAAATCCCAAAGAGACCCCGGCTTACTGGGTGCCTCAACTGTTGGCCAAGAAAAGCAACTTGACAGAGCTTCCCTAGAAACTCGGTCAGTGGGCCAGTAACGAAGGCGCGCACATCATCGGGGCTTGGACGAAAACCAGCCACGCAGACTGCGTACATAACCGTGTAGGTATGTTAGCCTGCGAATAAACAAATTGCACATGTTTATACTATGCCTAGCGCTGAAAATGCGCACACCATTGGAGCGCGAGGGATAACCGGAGCACCCGGATGAAACTCATGCAGACTGTATATGCATACCGTGTAGGTACTATAGTATGTGGGATAAACATTTTGCACATTGTTATGTCCCTTAGACACGGGGTGCTAGCAATGCTGCCAGTATCTGCTCAGCAAGTTACACACACAGGCAGGATGAACTTCTTAACCATGGAGAGGGTTTATTACTCACTCAGAAACATGACTTGTTACATGGAGGAGTCTTAATACAACAGGCTTCTGTCATTACCAGAACTATGCATCCATGCTGCTGCTGCTTCCAGTCTCACACACACACACCATTTCTACTTCCTGGTACAGCCCCTCCCCAAGCATGCATAAGGAAAAAAGGGTTAAGGGTCACAGTGTTCCAGCACAAACATCACATCTCCTCTTTTTCCCATAAAAAACAAACAAAAAATAAAATAAAAAATAAACATAACAAGAGAACAAAATACTCAACACATCAAATAACAAGGCAAGCAGGATCAGTTCAGCAAGTAGTATCTCCAACTTAGTTCTGTGGCTCCCGCATCACGTTATGAGCCCTTTGTCTCTGTTTCCTGACCTCCAAAGTGTCCCGTAAGATATCAGTGCTTTGCCAACGAGGAGTTTGATGTCTTTGGCGGGCAGACTTACGAAGTGGCACAGCACCAGGAGGGGTAGAGGCTGTCAAAGGTTCTGGAGATGTCAGTGGGTGTCCAACAGACAAATCAGTCTCTGCAACTCCAGGCACATGTCCGGGCTCCTCAGGAATATGGTGACCAAGCGCTTCAGGGGTTGGTGGTAGGACTGGGAAAAAAATTGATTTTAATCCTGAATCGAGTTTTGAGTTCAAATCAATTGAGATTTGAAGAAAATCGTTTTTTTTTTTCCTTCAGAGTTTCCGTAGCAGGGCTGCAGGGGGCGTATCCGGAATGGCACTGGGCGGCGTTACCCCAATTATATCTACTCGCCGCAGCCGCGGCGAGTAGATGTAATGTAACACTAACTAACCGCAAGCCGCTGTCTGCCTACCTGATCAGCGTGTCATGCAGACAGACGGCGGTCATTGCAGTGTTCAAAAGCCGCACCTCCTGGGTCCTTGTCGTCTGTGATAGGCGGAACACTCAATTTCACAGCAGGCAGTGTTCAGCCTATCACGGACATCCTCTCATCCTCGTCTGTGTTATGAGGATGAGCGGATGTCTATGATAGGCAGAACACTGAATGCTGGGAAATTGAGTGTTCCGCCTATCACAGACGAGGAAGAGGCGCGGCTTTTGAATATTGGAATGGCCGCCAGTGTAGCAGTAAAATCCGTATCCCATGAAAATCTGCATCAGGTACGGGCACAGTGATTGAAGCATGGGCACAGTGAAGCACGGGCACAGTGAGGCATTGGGCACAGTGAGACACGGGCACAGTTCAATTCAACTAAGAGTAACCTCAGGATTTTTTGTTTTTTTATTAGCTAAAGCCAAATACAGTATTAATAATTTGGATGTTTAACAATCTTTGTTGCACACTGACTTTGCAGTTAGAGAAAAGGTTTGCCTTTGCAATTTTGTTTGTTGATGCACTTTAATTAATATAATTAAAAAAAAAAAAAAAAATCGAAATCGTAAATCGAGTTTTTTATAAAAAAATATAAATAAATTTGCAATTTTTTTGGGGGGAAAAAATCGCCCAGCCCTAGTTGGTGGTAAACTTGTGGGATCATGCCAGACACCATGCCATATGTCACCAGTAGAGCCCTGAGTAGACTCTGGTGGTTGGGTAGAAAGAGAGGTCGGGTTTGTTTCTACTGGCAGGCAAATGCGCTTTCTCAATTGCGAAATGTGTCTTCGAACACGAACGCCATTCTCCAGGCGAACAAGGTACATTCGTTGTCCAAAAGGTCCATCAGTAATGCCAGGAAGCCAATGAGGCAAAACTCTAATTCCGAAACCATACAAGATCACCGGCACGGAATACAGGATGGCCTGGCGGATGAGGTGTTGGTGACTGTTCCTGTGGACGAACTAAATCCAGTTTGGTGCAGAGATGCCTGCCAAACATAAGAAAAGCTGGGGACAGCCCAGTAGTGTGTTTTGTGTTTCGGTAACATGGTCAAGAACTCCAGCAGCTTCTCCTCTGACAGTCCGACCTGGTCCAGAGTGGACAGTAAGTGCTTCTTAAACGTCTGCACAAACCGTTCTGCCAGCCCATTTGAGGCTGGATGATAAAGGAGCTGTTTTGTAGTGTTGGATGCCCAAGCCACTGAGGAAGGATTGAAACTCATGCAATGTAAATTGAGTCCCATTGTCCGAGACTATGGCTGTTGGCAAGCCATATTGAGCAAAGAGTTTCCTTAAGACTAGAATGGTAGCAGCTGAGGTAACAGAAGGCATTTGAAAAACCTCCGGCCATTTTGAATGTGCATCTACAACGATCAAATACATTTTACCCTGGATTGGGCCAGCAAAATCAAGATGAGTCTTGACCACGGTTCTGTCGGCCATGGCCAAGGTAGCAGGGTTCCTTTCTTTTGGCGTCGCTGAGCTTGACAGCTTGACATTGAGCCACATAATCTTCAATTGCTGTGTCCATTTGTGACCACCAAATATAACTCCGGGCTCGCTGCTTCATGCGCACCAGCCAGGATGGCCCTTGTGCAGTATCCTTAGCATGGTTGGTTGCAAATACTGGAGGTATAATCACTCTGTTGCCCCACTGTAGGCAACCAGCATTAGTCACAAGCTCACATTTTCTGGCAAAGTACGGAGGAAATTCACCTGGGACTTTTCTCTGGCCATCCAGCCTGAACATATGAGAATATCTGAGACAGGACGGGATCTGTGACTGTATGTCTGGCAATTAAGGAGGTGGACATGCAGGATTTTGGCCTGTGTATTTCCACTATGCGTACGTCTCTTGGTGAGTGGTCTCCAATTGGCAATCTGGAAAATGGATCTGCATTGCCATGGGCATGGGAGCGGTATCTGATAGAATAAGTATAAGCTCCCAAGAATAAAGCGTACCTTTGTAAGCGAGATGCGGTTGTTGTAGAAATTCCTTTCTGAGGGTTCAGTATTGACAACAGAGGTTTGTGGTCAGTGATAAGTGTGAACTCCCGACCATAGATGTACGTATGACATTTTTTTGTGGCCCAAACAATGGCCAAAGCTTCTTTGCTCTGCTGAGGTTAAAGACCTGGAGGCAAAAGAAATGGGGTGCTCTGTGCCATCTGGCATGACATGGGAAAGCACAGCACCCAGTCCATAAGGCAAGGCGTCACAAGCCAAGGTGACGTGTTTCTTTAAATCATAGTGGACCAGAACTCGAGAAGACAGAATGAGTTCTTTAGAAAGCCGAAAAGCTTCTTCACATTTGGCTGTCCATATCCATTTAGCTCTTGCATCCAGTAAGCGATGTAATGGGTAAACCTGGTGTGCTAGGTTCGGCAAGAAACGGTGGTAGTAAATTTAGGAGGCCAAGGTAGGACCTGAACTGTGTGACATTCTGGGAAGTAGGGGCATGGATAAGGGCTTTAACCTTTTCTTCAGTAGTGTGTAACCCATGTCCGTCCACAGTGTGGGCACAAAATTCCAGTCGAGACTTTAGAAATTTGCATTTTGAAAGATTGACACGTAAACCATACCTTTGGAGTCTCTCTAGCACAGTTTCAATATTCTGTGTTCTTCATCAGTGGGACCAGTAATGAGCATGTCATCTAGTAGACATTGAGTGAAAGGTATGCCTGCCAGGACCTCATCCATGATTCGCTGCCAGATGGCTGGAGCTGGGGCTATGCCAAAAAACATACGGTTATATTGGAATAATCCTTTATGGGTGTTAATGGTCAACAGATGGCATGAATCTGGGTGTACTTGCAATTGCAGGTAAGCTTGCTTTAAGACTATTTTTGTAAACTTTTGCCCCCCAGCCAATGAGCTAAATAGATCTTCAAGTCGAGGCAATGGGTATTGATCCACAAGAAGTTGGTTGTTCAGGGCAACCCTGAAATCTCCACAAATTCTAATGTCTCCATTCTTTTTCTTGACAGGCACAATTGGCGATGCCCATTCACTTCTATCAACTTTAGTTATGATCTTTTCAGCCAATAGGTGGTCCAGCTCTGCTTCCACTTTCTTTCTCAAGGCAAAAAGGTACTGATCTTGCCTTACAAAAAATAGGTGTAGCACCAGTCTTCAAGAGGAGGTGGGCCATTTTTCCTTATACTGTGCCCAAAGAGTCCTCAAAAACCCCCTGAAAGCGTGACTTCAGGGATTCCACCCAATGGTCTACCTCAGAAAGCAAAATGTACATTGAGCAATAGCAAGAGGAGGCATGCCCAGGGCTTTGATCCAGTCCCTACCGTACAGCGGAGGACCTCCTTTATTGACAACATAAAGGCGTAGAGTTTGACTGCGTTTGCCTAATGTAACAAGGGGTTTCACATAACCCAAGGGCTGTAGTAGTTCCTTGCTGTTGGTTTGTAGTGTGAGATTTGGAGGTTGGAGCGGTAGGGACAGACCCAATGCCTTTAAATCAGTCCATGAAATGACAGACACAGCCGCCCCTGTATCAACATCCATGGAGACAGGACAGCCATTAAGTGTGACATCCACTTTTATCGCAGGAGTACTCCCAGCTACCCGAAACAGTCCAACATGCTGGACACAGGTTTCCCCATCAGAGCTGGAGCCGTTATTGTCAGTATCCATATGAAATGTCTGTTTACGTTTAATTTTTGTGGTAGTGTTCGGGGAGCGTGAGCTGCGGCAAACATGCCCAATATGGCCAGTCTTTCCACAAAGAAAGCAAATGACATCCTTGAACTTGCAAGCAGGTGCACTGTGAGTAGTGTTACCACAACGGTAGCAAGTTGGTGTTCTAGAGACAGAAGTAGGGTGGCGAGGTTTAGGCAGATTTGGAGACGGCCGTCTTGGGTGTCGGGTGATAGCAGAGTGGAATATTTCCTCTCCCTGGCTTGCAGGAGTTTCAGGTGGTGCCTTCAGTAGGGTGGCGTCCCGTGTAGCCAACTCCATGACCGTAGCAAGGTCAGTGGCTTTCGTCAGTCAAGTCGGGTTCTGTGAGTAAACGTTTCTGTATGGCTGGGTCGCAGAGTCCCATGACAAACATGTCACGGAGAGTCGTCTGCAGGTAGTCTCCAAACTGACAAGTGGCAGCTAGTTTACGTAAAGCAATGATATAAGTCTTTATGTCCTCTCCAGCATGCTGCCTTCTACTGTAGAATTTAAACCGCTCTGCAATCTCTAATGGCTTTGGGTTGTAGTGCTCATGTAGCTTCTGAATTAACTCAGGCAGGGGCTTAGAGGCCGGCTTGTCTGGAGAAATTAGGTCTCTGAGAGTGCCATATGCAGCTTGACCCAATGTTGTGAGGAAAACTGCAACTTTCTTTTCTGCAGCCACACTATTTGCTTCCATATACTGCTCCAGCCTCTCCACCCAGGAGCTCCATGATTCAGCAGCAGGATCAAATGGTTGAATAAACCCTATGAAGGCCATGTGTGCTAAAATCCACAATCCTTGTCGCCACTGTTATGTCCCTTAGACACGGGGTGCTAGCAATGCTGCCAGTATCTGCTCAGCAAGTTACACACACAGGCAGGATGAACTTCTTAACCATGGAGAGGGTTTATTACTCACTCAGAAACATGACTTGTTACATGGAGGAGTCTTAATACAACAGGCTTCTGTCATTGCCAGAACTATGCATCCATGCTGCTGCTGCTGCTTCCAGTCTCACACACACCCTCTCTACTTCCTGGTACAGCCCCTCCCGCAGCATGTATAAGGAAAAAGGGTGAAGGGTCACAGTGTTCCAGCACAAACATCACACACATGCCTATGTGTGCATAGCACCGAAGGCGCGCACACCGTTGGCGTGTGGGAGGAAACCGAAGGACCCGGAGGAACCCCACGCAGACCCAGAGAACACAATACATACAACTACTGTGAATGTATTTAGTGTTGTGTATAAACATAATGTGCATGTTTATACCGTGTATTGCACCAAAGGCACGCATGTCATGTAGCATGGGCGGAACTGGAGGACCCGGAGGAAACCCAGGCAGACTGCACAGACACACCGAGTAGGTATGTTAGTATGTGGATATCAAATCGCACAAATTTTGGCTGTTCATAGCGCCAAAAGCGCCCATACCATTGGAGTGTGGGAGGGAACCGGAGTACCCAGAGGAAACCCACACAGACTGCATACACATACCGTGTAGGTATTATAGCATGCGTGATAAACATATGGAACATGTTTAACTGTGCAGAGGGCCAAAGGCGCACATACCGTCAGAGCGTGGGAGGAAACCGGAACACCCGGAAGAAACCCACGCAGACAGCACACAGATACCGTGTAGGAATGATAGCACGTGAATAAACATATTGCACATGTTCATGCTGTGCATTTCCATTGGAGCGTGGGAGGAAACCTGAGTACCCGGAGGAACCCCACGCAGACAGAATACCTATACTGTAAATATGCATAGTATGTGCAATAAACATATTGCACATGTCTATACCGTGCAGAGAGCCGAAGCGCACATACCATGAGAGCGCGGGAGGACACCGGAGCCCCCGGAGGAAACACACGCCGACCCAGAGAGTATAATACATACATATACTGTGAATGTATCTGGAGTCATGCATAAACATATTGTGTATGTTTATATCGTGTATGGCACTGAAACACAGCATTGGAACATGGGAGGAAACCCACACAGACACAGAGACCAATAACACATACATACACTGTGAATGTCCAGTGTAGAGGTATAAGCTGAGTTTAAATTATGGCGCAGAGGCGCATAATCTTCTCTGCATCATTCCAACCTGCTTAACTGTGCTGCCGAAGCAGCATCCAGGTAACCGGTAACCTCTGATCCTCAGACCGTGGTCCTGTCAGAGCTCAGAGTGTTCCCCAGGAAATGGCGGGAAACCACAGGTGCAGAGACCCTGTTGTTGCCTCAGAGATATCACACAGAAAGCTCACAGGGACTAGAGAAATAAATAAAGGCCCCCCCCCACCATGCTGCACCGACCGGGGGGGCACTGTGTACCACTGTATCATCCATGCTGCTCTCGACGCAGCGTGTGAGGAAAACAGTGAGGAAGCTGTGTAAAAGAAAAGCTTGAAGGAACCAAGGGAAACAGCGTCCGCCTCAGGTACCACAGCATCCAGCTTCAGAGTGTTCCTCACATCATCAATGAGTTCACTTACAAGCGCCCTGTCATTTACTGACACAGAACTGGAGTCTTCCTCACAAGGGAATATCCTGTTCAAAAAATATTAAAATATTCAGAGCTAGGGTTCTGAGCAGCAGTAGCTAGGCCCATATCTGAATCAGAGCATTCCTCCACTAAAGATTTTTGTGGGGAGAGGGGGCTTTATAGCTCCCTTGCGCTCGCACACCGCTTCCATTCTGACAAGGAATGATTCCAGGACTGCCGACAACTGGTCCACAGGGACCGCAGGTGCAGGAGCACTGCCTGTTGCCTCTGACAAGTGTGGAGAAGCAGGTGTATCAGACTCCATACTGCCACCCTCTGAGACCCTATACACTTATTATAGTGAATAGTACAGTCCACCCACTGGCTGCGCTGTGGCTGAGGAGGGGATACCCAGAGGACTCACCAACCCTTAAGGACCGCTCAGTTTATGAACCGCGCTGCAGCGCGAGTGAAGCCTGAGGAGAGTGTGAGGAGATTGTGAGGAGATTCGCGCTGCAGCAGCGCCGCTAGAGGCCGAAACCGAAGTGAAAGTGCTGCGGCTTCAAGAAAATGGCCGCCGGCCGCATATATTACTGCGCCATTAAACCACGGCAAGATGGCCGCCGAGCGCATTTTTCAAATTCACCACACAGCACTAATGGCGCACGCAATGAAGTCCCCACACACTCACTTTTTTCCCAGAACACTGCTCCTTTCCACTACACAGATATGAGCGCCCCCAGTCAGGCCAGAGTGACCCCCAAGCACCCCCACACAGCACCAGTACAAAGTGCAGAGAGCAGCATAACAGGGGGGAGACAGGGAGAAACCCCCCATATAAAGCAACAGAGCCAGCATGTACTCACCTGCAGCAGGAGAGACTACTTACCCGTCCCAGAGGGACCCACTGGCTTGTTTCAGACAGACCTATCACAGAGTAGTACTGCGTAGCTGCCGGCCCGGTCCACCGCAAAAGATACAGACAGGTACTGTTCAATCTTGAGAGGACCGCGGGAGCATAAAAGCAACCCGGCCACCCCTGAAGTCAAGGGCATGTCGTGAACTGAGTCTCACGCACACAAGGCAAGGATCAGCACGCTCAATGGTCGGACAGGGAAGACTACGAGGATACCAGTGTACCCAACCTGTTGCCCAGCCGACAGTTGATTGAAGGTCTCAAAAATTAAATAAAATTCCCAAAGGAATAAAATTTAAAAATAAAATCTTCCAGGAGACTGGCTCCTGAGAGTGCCACGTCTTCTCCTTCTGCTAGGCAGAAAAAAAACTGAGGCTGTTAGCTGCAGGTAGGAGGGTAATATCCGGAGGGACCGCCCCTGTGGGCGGGGCTATTCAGCTCTGGTTTGTTCTAGAATGTATGTTTCTAACATCTAACATTCTGCCTAGATCTTCTCCTGCGAGCAGGGACATATACCCACGTTTACAGTATCCAGCTTTGTCAGTCCATGGACGATAAGAGAAAGGGAACTTGATTGTGTTTGTGTGCACTAAAATTTATTTAGAGCAATTTTTTCCTGTAAACATAGGTTTGATAAGTTGCATGATCGTTGTGCAAACCTTAAAAAATTGCAACTTCCACTTTTTTATTATACAGGCCCAGTGCTTTCAGAAAAGATACAGGAGGTCAGTTTACGTAAGGCAAATATACTGTGCACTGCAAGTGCAGTTGTTAGAAATCTGAGGGGAAGCACTGCTGATTTCTATCATCCAATCATGTGCAAGCAAAAATGCTTTATTTTATTTTATTTCCTTCCATGTGATTTAGTAGAAGTGAAGCTTTACCTCATTTACTAAGCTCTGGAGCAAGTGCACAGTATATTTTCCTTTTTTAAATCAACCCCACAATGTCTTGAGGGTTTTAAATGCAACCCCAATTCCCAAAAAGTTGGATGAAGCGGTGTAAAATCAACATAAATACAGAATGCAATGATTTGCAAATCTAATAAACCCATATTTTATTTACATTAGAAAATAGAAAACATATCAAATGTTTAAACTGAAAAAATGTACCATTTTAACCACTTAAGCCCCGGACCAATACGCAGCATAAAGACCAGAGGTGTTTTTACAATTTGGCACTGCGCTGATTTAACTGGAAATTGCGCGGTCATGCAATGTTGTACCCAAACAAAATTTGTGTCCCTTTCTTCCCACAAATAGAGCTTTCTTTTAATGCTATTTGATTGTCTCTGCTATTTTTATTTATTGCGATATAAATGGAAAAAGACCAAAAATTTTGAAAGAAATTATATTTTCTACTTTTTGTTATAAGAAAAATCGAATAAAAACTAAATTTTAGTCATACATTTAGGCCAAAATGTATTCAGCCACATGTCTTTAGTAAAAAAAAAAAAAAATTATGTCAGTAAGCGTATATTTATTGGTTTGTGCAAAAGTTATAGCGTCTACAAACTAGGGTACATTTTCTGGAATTTACACAGCTTTTACTTTAATGACTGCCGATCTCATTTCTTGAGGTGCCAAAATGGCAGGGCAGTACAAACCCCCCCCCCCCCAAATGACCCCATTTTGGAAAGTAAACACCCAAGGAAATTGCTGAGAGGCATGTTGAGCCCATTGAATATATATATATATTTTTTTGTCCCAAGTGATTGAATAATGACAAAAAATAAATTAAAAAAAATTACAAAAAGTTGTCACTAAATGATATATTGCTCACACATGCCATGGGCATATATGGAATACACCCCAAAATAAATTTTGCTGCTTCTCCTGAGAATGGGGATACCACATGTGTGGGACTTCTTGGGAGCCTAGCCAAGTACGGGGCCCCGAAATCCAAGCACAGCCTTCAGGATTTCTAAGGGCGCAAATTTTTGATTTCACTCCTCACTACCCATCACAGTTTTGAAGGCCATAAAATGCCAAGATATCACAAAACCCCCCCAAATGACCCCCTTTTTGGAAAGTAGACACCCCAAGCTATTTTCCGAGAGGCATGGTGAGTATTTTACAGCTCTCATTTGTTTTTGAAAATGAAGAAAGAAAAACACATTTTTTTTTTTTTTTTTTTCAATTTGATCGGACAAGCACGAAAAGTTTCCTCGTACGATACAAGATCGTATGATTTTCATTTAGTCAGTACAGTTGTCGTCCGAAAATACAATACAAATACATTACAACACATCCGATTTTTTTTCTGTCGTACGAGAATTTTATGTGACTTTAGTAATCTATTCAATTTCTACTTGCGACTATTTAGCGATTTTCGGATCGCGTGTATGGGGCATTAGAATGTCTCACAAGTAAAGATGGGCAGAGGTTCACCAATCAGTGAAAAGCTGCATCTAAACATTGTCAAAACAATTTTCGGAATAATGTTTCTCAAAGTAAAATTGCAAAGACTTCAAATTTATGATCTAAATACATATCATCATCATCAAAAGATTCTGAGAATCTGATGAACTCTGTGCACAAGGGACAAGTTGGAAAAGCAATATTGGATGCCCGTGATGCAGGAAGAGAGGGACCTTCTAGATCAGTGGTTCTCAACCTTGCTAGTGCCGTGACCCCTTGATAAAATTTCCCAAGTTGTGGGGACCCCTAACAGTAAAATTATTTTCGTAGCATGGGTTGTCAGCACCCGGGGCAAGACAAGTAATTTGCGCCCCTAACCCACGGACATTTAGGGCTCCCAAGTCCCTTCCACTCGTCCAGTATTAAAACTCCTTCTCATACATTTTAGGATATACCACTCTTTCTTTGTTCTTTCTTTCCCTTTTATCTCTCTATCCTAATTTCTTGTTTCCCCATTCCTCTTTCTAGGCGTCTTTCTTGTCCTTTCTCTCCCATTTTCTTGGTTCCTCTCCCTCTTTTCCTCTCCCTTCCACGTATTCTCTATTTTTATTCCTTCTCTCACTCCTTGGTGGGGGGAATGGGATGAGTGGAAATGCTGGGGGGAGCTCTGATCAGCCAACTTAGGTGCTCTTGATCAAGGTCATCTGCTGATCTGAGAACTGTAGTGGGGACTTTTAATGGCAACTCTAATCACAGGTAGTGTTACTGATTGTGTCTCCGACTTTGTGGTGTCTCGTAGCAGTGACACCTATGCCGAAATCAGGAGAAAGGGTTTACTCCAGCCCCTCCCACTTCACATTCCTCACCAGTCGGCTGACCTCTAGTCTCTGCCGCCCAGCCATGCTGTGAACTGAATGGGCGGCTGCGAAGAAGCCGAGTTCCAGGAACAGCACAGCTGGGCAGCCGCAAAAAGGCTGGGAGAGCCCTGCGGGTATTCAGGAACAGCCTAGAAGTCGGGGACCCCTGCCAAATCGTGATTCGACCCCGAAGGGGTCCTGACCCCCAGGTTGAGAACCACTGTTCTAGATGGTTATCAGTACCCAGGCTGGGTTCTGGGGGTCCCCTTGTGAAAGGGGGCTTCCAGATTCCGAAAAGCTTCCTGCCTGTAGATCCCTACAACCACCGGCCACGGTTGTGGGGATGAGGCCCTTGTCCCCATCAACATTTCTGACCTGCCAGGCTGCATGCTTGGATAAGGGTCTGTTATGGATTTTTTTTTTTTAAATGTTGGAATGAAGGGCTTGGAATGAATTGGGGGGAGACCCCACGATGTTTTTTTTTCATAATTGGCAATTGCCGGCATGTTTTTTGTTTTGCATTTAGCTGTCCAGCGGGGAACCCGACAGTCATTTGTTGTTAAGGACGCGGTGGACGGCTTCCCAGCCCGCTCCTTAGCAACCAGCTGGACCCCCACACTGTTTATAGACAAATACCACATGTGATACCACCAGCAAAACCCTGGTGATAAATATTGAATGTTTTTTTACACTATGGTCCGTTGGTGAATTGGACTTAAGAGCTTACCTCATGGTTTTTAAACGATATTTACAGGCACATTTTTTATTTTGCGGTAAATGCTGCATAATCATTATTTTATTTTTCTTTTGTGTGTATTAAGCTGGGTTCACACCTATGCGTTGCGTTTTTGAGCTTGGAGTCTTTGACAAGTTCGCAATCAGTCGTTCAGCGGTTCCTTTGCGTTTTTAGCTGCGGACTTGCCGACCTGGGAAGTCTCGCCGCTGTTTTCATGAGGAACTCCACGCCAAATTTTAAATTAAAAAAAACGGCATGGATTCCCCTCCAGGAGCATAGCAGGCCCTTAGGTCTGGTATTGACTTTATCGGGAACCCCTACGCCGAAAAAATGGCGTGGGGGTCCCCCCAAAAGCCATAGCAGACCCTTATCCGAGCACGCAACCTGGCAGGCCGCAGGAAAAGAGGGGGGTAAAGAGAGCGGCCCCCCTCCCTCCTGAACCATACCAGGCCGCATGCCCTCAACATGGGGGGGTGGGTGCTTTGGGGCAGGGGGGCGCCCTGCGGCCCCCCCACCCCAAAGCACCCTGCCCCCATGTTGATGAGGACAGGGCCTCTTCCCGACAACCCTGGCCGTTGGTTGTCGGGGTATGCGGGCGGGGGGCTTATTGGAATCCAGGAGCCCCCTTTAATGAGGGGGCCCCCAGATCCCGGCCCCCCCACCCTATGTGAATGAGTATGGGCGCATTCACTTATATAGGCATGGGCGTGGTCACCGAGTGATGCCACCCAGTGACCCCGCCCCCATATGACGTGACAGTCCCGGGGAATGATGGGACTGTGATGTCATATGGGGGCGGGGTCACTGGGTGGCATCACCCGGTGACCGCGCCCATATAAGTGAATGCGCTCCGCGCACACGGCATTACAGCCGGAGACAGCGACGAGTCAACATCTCCAGGAGAGAAGAAGGCGATGAAGAAGACCGGGCCCCCGCTAGCAAAAGAGCTGGAAGAAGATAGCGGAGGCCCGGCAGAAGGAAGAAAGAACCGGAGAGCGAGAGAAGAACCGGAGAGTGCAGAGACGACACCGGAGATCCCCGAAGTCGGAAGAGACCCCCGAAGTCAGAAGAAGACCCCCGGAGCTGTGTAATAAATTAATTTAAAAACCTGTGTAGTGTTTTTATTGACATTTTTTTTCCACCAGGTGAATGGGTAGGGGTACGATGTACCTCATACTCATTCACATAGGGTGGGGGGCGGGATCTGGTACGGTTCAGGAGGGAGGGGGCCGCTCCTCTCTCGTCCCCCCCTCTTTTCCTGAGGCCTGCCAGGTTGCGTGCTCGGATAAGTGTCTGCTATGGATTTTGGGGGGACCCCCACGCCGTTTTTTTCGACGTAGGGATTCCGGTAAAAGACCATACCAGACCTAAGGGCCGGCTATGCTCCTGGAGGGGAACTCATGCTGGTTTTTTATTTAAAATTTGGCGGAGTTCCCCCTCAGGATCCGCGTTCAGAACACAACACATGTGCGAATCAGATGCGTGCCCATAGAACATAATGGGCCTGAATTCGCACCTGAGCCGCACTGCAATGCCTAGAGAACGCACACGTTTTTTCGGCAATGCGCAGTGTGAATGCATCGCACATATGTGAACCAGCCTCATTGAAATCAATGTATTTTATAATGTTATGTGAATTGGATGCGGTGTAAGCCGCAACCAATTCGCATAGGTGTGAACGGGGCCTTAGACTTTATTTACGGCATGCGATAACATGCGGTAAACATTAGTGAATTGACCCCCCATGTCTTTTTCAGGGAAGCCTTGCAAATTTCAACAGAACAATGCTAAATTGCATATAATCACAACAGCATGGCTTCGTAGAGTCCAGGTGCTTAAAACAGAGCTCCACCCAAAAGGGGAAGTACTGCTTTAACCACTTGGCGAATGACGGCTACAGCGCGGACCTGCTTTGCCGAGAGGCCGTCAATAGACGTCCTCCCCTTCGCACGCTTCCCACTGTGATCACCGAGTCACAGACTCGGGTGATCACAGATCCAAGCAAGGGGCTGATCCCGGACCCTTACCACGTGATCAGCTGTCAGCCAATCACAGCTGATCACGTAATGTAAACAAAACCTCAGTAATCTTTTTTTTTCTCACGCTGTCAGCGTGAGGGAGAAAAAAAAACAAAAAAGCCGATCACCGACTCAAGGGACATCGGTCCTGAAGAGGAAAAGGCACATGCGCCTCATCTGTGCCCACCATTACCACCTGCCAGTGCCCACCAGTGCAAAAAAGTGCTACCTATCAATGCCCACGAGTGCCACCTATCAATGCCCACCAGTGGTGCCAATCAGTGCCTCATCAGTGCCACCTAGCAGTGCTGCCCATCAGTGTCACCTACCAGTGCCCATCACTGCCACCAATCAGTGCCACTTCTCAGTGCCCACAAGTGACGCCTATCAGTGCCCACCAATGCAGCCCATCGGTGCCCATCAATGCAGCCTCATCAGCGTACATCAATGAAGGACAAAAAAAATTACCCGTTTGCAAAATGTTATAACAAAATATAAACAGGTTTTCTATTATTTTTTTTAATCGGTCTTTAATTTTTTTTAACAAAAAATAAAAACCACAGAGGTTATGAAATACCACCAAAAGAAAGCTCTATTTGTGGGGGAAATAAATGATAAATTAAATAAATCGATTTTGGTACAGTGTTGTATGACCGCGCAATTGTCATTCAAAGAGTGAGAGCGCTGAAAGCTGAAAATTGGTCTGGGCAGGAAGGGGGGGGGGTTAAGTGCCCAGTAAGCAAGTGGCTAAAAGGGGAGTTCCAGCCTTGTTTATGTTTATTAAAAGTCAGCAGCTACAAAAAGTGTAGCTGCTGGCTTTTAATAAACAGACACTTGCCTGTTCCACTGTCCAGCGACGCGACCGCCCGGAGCTTCGCTCCTCTCCCCCCCTCTCCGCCGGCGCCTCCATTCTAACTGTGGGCATCCGGCCGTGACAGCTTTCGGCTTCACGGCCGGGCACCCACTGCGCATGCGCAAGCGGCGCTGCGCTCCCTGAGTGGACAGGCGATCGCCTGTGACCTGTCACGTGTCCCAGGTGATCGCCTACAGGGAGGGGCCGCCAAAAGGCGATATGACGAGTCACCTAAGCGGTCCCTGGAAGGAAGGAAGGAAGGAAGGAGGAAGTGGGACAGGAAGTCCCACTCCTACTGAAGCCCCCACTCCCCCCGCCCCCAAAAAAAATTACATGCCAAATGTGGCATGTAAGGGGGCGAGGAGTGGTTTAAGCGGAAGTTCCACTTTTGGGTGGAACGCCGCTTTAAGCACTCCGCCTTCCCTGCCACTTATGACATTATGTCATTATGTCATTTTTTTTTTGGTGGGGGCGGAAGGGGGGGAGGTAGCGGGTACCTAGTTTTGACAGAAATGCATTTCTTTCCCAAAACTCCAGCAACTGGTCTCCTCAGTTCCCAGACATGTACAGAGTGTTGTACAAAGAAGAGAGGATGCTACAACGTGGTTAACATGGCCCTGTAAATGTGTTGCTGCCAACAATTTCAAAATTACTTAAACATTTAATATGTTTTCTATTGTGAGTAAAATATGGGTTTACGAGATTTGCAAATCAGTGCACTCCTGTTTTTATGTAGGTTTTACACAGCGTCCCAACTTTTTGGAACAGGGGTTGTAATCTGAAGCCCAAAAACATGTGCATTAAAAAAACTGAGTTCCAGCCAAAAATTTTACTTTCGCTTTTCGAAATCCTTCCCCCCTCTGATGTCGCATTGGATCCTTTCAGGGGGAGGACTGAGCAGATACCTGTCTTATACAGGTATTTGCTTCCACCTCCGGGCATAGGTCGCCTTGGCAACCTACGCCAAGTTAGGGAGATTCAACCTCTATTTGTTCTGATGAATGTTCTCTAATTTGAGTAAAAACCTGACAAGTGTTCTAACACTTCTCTACTCTTAGTACAACTGAAGACGAAACTGTTTTAGTTTTTAGATAAAGTGTTACTAAACCTAGGACCCTGCATTCATCATATCTGGGCTCCCACAGTACACAGAACATGGAAATGCAATAGTTTTAGTAAATATAAACTGCTAAATACCTTTTCTCATTTGGCAGTTAGAGCAATCTTGTGATTTGTATCAGTGTGTGGTTTAAGCTTGTAGGAGGAGTTTTCATTCTCCTCTGTCTGTCCTATGAGGATGTAGGACCCCTGACCCTCTGTCTGGACAGTGCTGATTGGCCCTGCACTCTCCCAAGAAAAAAAAAACCTAAACTGTAGCAATACACCTGTATTGCGTTTGTTAAAAATATGATTTTTATTATATTAATCAGACATAGGATACATGGGACAATTTTACAATAGTCAGATTACCTGTCAGCATTTGGTTTAAGTAGATCTCTCAAACAAATGACAATGGGATTAGATACCATTGTTGTATCCAATATGCTAAGGTCTCTATAGCCACAGTAAACATTACCTGTTTGAGATTTCTTTCAGCTCTCAAACTGAAAGAAATCACAGTTTAGATTACAGGTTCGTTTTTTGAGTAGACAATAGGTAGATAGCATTGTTGTATTCAATGCTATTGTTGAAATACAGCTACAGTTTTGATAATGGTAAACAGCCTGACACACATAAAAAAGCAGGACAGAAAGGTACACGGGGAGAGACACACCATGTTGCTATAAGATCATGAAGAAGAACAGGACCTGATCTCCAAGAAGAATCATTGCCAATGGAGATCATGAACAAAGCGTAATCCAAGTTAAGTAACCTTTAAATGTATTTGTAGTTATAGACCATAGGCTGTTCTATTTTCTAGGCATTTTGCTTGTTATAGAAATCTGTCAGTCTTGTAGTGTATTCCTAATATTGTAATAGTTTTGTATGTACAGCATCTTGTATAGTAAAAGCACATTCACACACTGCAGAAGTCTCAGCTTCCTTGTTATACCACAGAGTAACCTTGCTAGATAGACGCAAGCAAAACAACACCCCAAACTGAGCACGTGCAGCTTGTCCCCTAGCCTCTGTACTATCTGGAGATAGTTTGGGGACTCTGGAAGATTTGGAGGATCAGAGAAGACAGGATCAAAACAGCCTTTTTACATAATGCAGAGGATTAACCACTTAGGTTCCACAATGAGTAAAACAAGCATGCTTTACTGCATATACAGACTGATTTTACTGTTGTGGGTTTAGTAACATTTACAAAAAGAGATATTTTTGCAACAAGAAAAAGTAAAAAAGGTAATTAAACTAGAGAACAGATTACGATTAAATACTCCCTTCCCTTCTTTTCTCCTCACATGGGTGGTTGGTCAAGTAATAGCTTCCTTTGGCCACTGGTTACTAATATTCACCGTGGTAAAGAGTCTCCTTGCTGAGTGGCGGTTCCAGTTCCATCGGAGGACCACCTGGATTGGTGTGAAACCCAGAGTCTGCTGTCAAATCGGGGAGCCTACCGGACAGTCTACATTGGGGACCCATCTGATCCAGTTTCCAGACTAACTGATGAGGAGTGCCACTGGGATTTCGTATGCCTATTTGACCTGCCTAAACCACAGGTCTAATGTTCCGGTAAGAGTATTCTACCTCTCTTTTTCTACAAGAGTTATGTGATGACCCTTCAGTGCTACATGTTCTTTCTTCACAACACGAAAATTTTTCTATGGACACTGTATGGACTCATTATATTGATATTATTTATCACTTTGGTTTGATTGGAGGCCCAAATCATTGGGCTTCATTTCTTCACTTAGCGCTACATCTTCATTCCATGTTTATTAATTTTAGTCACATTTTATGTAGCAGCTTTATTTTTATTCACTATTTTAGATTAGCGCAGTATTTTCTTTCTTTATAATCAGATGCAATGAAGAGGAAGTGGGCGGAGGGCCTAAGTTCCCGCTGTGTAAGTCTATGGAGCGCAGTTTCAAAGACACATAGGTCGGGAGCATGCAGACTACACTCTCCCTATAGCCAGCAGCTGGCTATGGTAGCCCTAAAAAGAAGAGGAGGAGCCAAGATCGCTGCCAGGGACCCCAGGAGGAGGAGGATTGGGGCCACTCTGAGCAGGCAAGTATAACATGTTTGTTATTTTAACAAAAAAATAAAAACTTAACTTTAGTAAAACTTCAAGCTCATTTTGTTAAAATTGTTATACAATGACATAAAGTACTTCTATTGATTTAACATTACACTGATCCCAGATAGGTTTGCATTACAATTTATGTTGTCTGTTTTAATCTAAAAGCCCAATTACAGAGTATGTCATTGTATACATGATGTCACCTTTTGCCAAATCTCGCTGTCTACAGCTCTGAAACATCTACAAAACAGACACACCCGAATGGCAGCCACATCCAAAAACCTGTTCTCTCTAGCTTGCGTTAAAGCAGAAGTGTTTACATTCTTAAACCTCTCACGTTTTAAGTTTTTTTTTTAATTAACGGGCAATGCAGAAAAATGTATCTAGTCTTAAAATGGACCGAGAGATAGACCAATAGAAATATATTTCATGTTAATTGCATGTATGGTTGATAATATGTACGTTATATTTACTGGTATTAATTACCTCTCTCAGTACTGCCCTAACAATTACCTCATCGCTTTTTCTCTCCAGAGTCTTTGCTCATGGCCGGTTCACACCACACATTTGTGATCCAGATGCATTTCTGCATGTGCGTTTTTGATGTGTTCCAGTGAGTTCTTAATGTGTTTTCAGTGCGGTTTGCCTCTTTTATTTTTTTTTGCATTCCAGGGCCTGTGGCCATGTTCAAGATGCGTTTCATGTAGAAAAAAAAAATGCAGCATGTGTTACTTTTGTTGACTGCACTGGAACACACTTCACTGGTGTGAACTATGCCTTGGAATTCATGTCAACTCCTGCCAATGCGTTTTTGTTGCAGATTAAAAACACAATGGACTGCGTGTGGTGTGAACTGGCCCCTGACATTACTTACCTAGTCAAGGTAAGCATTATTTCCTGCACTAAGATGCATGTACAGAAAACAAAAAATCATATTACAAGCACAAAAATCCTAGAGTCTGCAAAGCTCTTTGTTGCGTTCACAAATATTTGACCGGCTACCCTGCCCCACCTACCATCAACATTAATATGCACATCAAAATAATTTCAAACACTCTGTCAAATTCCCTCTTCTCAACCCCTCCTCTATAGCAATAGGGTTGTGGATTTATTTCATTGGCCTAGGCGAATGACGTGCATAGGGCTCGCTGGGCCACCTGGGATATGCACGTCATCTCTTGATGACGTCAGAAATAGGATTTTTGTACTCACCGTAAAATCCGTTTCTCTGACGTCCATGGACTGACACAGCCTCTTACACTTTACACGTGGGTTATGTCCCTGCTTGCAGGAGAAGACCTAGGCAGAATGTGAAATGTTATACATGCATTCTAAAAAGCCAGAGCTGAACAGCCCCGCCCAGGGGGGTGGTCCCTCCGGACACAACCCTCCCACTGCAGTCAGCAGACCTCAGTTCGTAACAAAGCAGTACAAACCTTAAAAAGAAGGGTGGGTGCTGTGTCAGTCCATGGACGTCAGAGAAACGGATTTTACAGCGAGTACAAAAATCCTATTTTCTCTTATCGTCCATGGACTGACACAGCCTCTCTTACACTTTACACGTGGGATGTACCAAAGCTGTGTCAAGAGGGATGGGAGCAGTATAAATGGAAAACCAAAAACTTCACTCCAAACAAGGCACAGCGGCCTGCAACACCTTGCGGCCGAAGGAAGCATCCGAAGATGCAGCTACATCAACCTTATAAAAACTTAGAAAAGGTATGAACGGACGACCAGGTCGCCGCCTTGCACACTTGTGCAACCGACGCTTGATGTCGGAAAGCCCAGGAAGCACCAATTGCCCTGGTGGAATGCGCCGTAACCGTAAAGGGAGGCGCCCGCCCCTTGAGCACATAGGCCTGAATGACGGTCTGTCTGATCCACCTAGAAATGGTGGCAGACGAAACCGCTTGGCCCTGTTTTGGACCAGAGACAGTCACAATGAATCAGACTTCCGAATAGAAGCAGTAGCGGACAGGTACACCCGCAAGGCTCGTACCACATCCAATGTGTGAAGCGCAAACTCTCTGGGATGCGATGGGTGGGGACACAAGGACGGGAGCACAATGTCCTCATTAAGGTGAAAGGCCGAGACCACCTTTGGCAAAAAAGAAGGTCGCGGACGCAACACCGCCTTATCCTTATGGATGACCAAATAGGGCGACTTGCAGGACAAGGCCGCCAACTCAGACACCCATCTAACCGAAGTAATGGCCACTAAGAAGGCTACCTTCTGAGACAAGGTCAAGAGGGGAATATCTCTGATATTTTCAAATGGAGGTTCCTGGAGAACCGAGAGCACCAAATTCAGATCCCAAGGAGGGAGAGGAGGCTTGACAGGAGGGAGCACATGGCGAACCCCCTGCACAAAAGGTGCTAACCAAGGAATGACCCGCCAGCAGGCGCTCAAAGAAAAACGGCCAAGGCCAAAATCTGACCTTTAATGGTACTCAAAGCAAGCTTTTGGGTCACGCCACGCTGCAAGAACCGCATGATTCTGGGGACGGAATAAGTCCGTGGACGCCAGTCTAGCCCTTCGCACATGGCGATGTAAGCTTTCCAGGTACGGTGATAGATCTTTCTGGAGGAAGACTTCCGTGCCCTTAACATGGTTGAAATGAGCAAATCCGAGAGACCTCGGTCTCTCAGCGCCTGGCTTTCAATAGCTATGCCGTTAAAGCCAGAGACTGTAAAGCAGGATGAAATATAGGACCTCGAGACAGAAGGCCCTCCCTTATCGGCAACCGCCAAGGAACGTCCATGACGAGACGTTCCAGATCGGCGTACCAATATGACGCCGAGGCCAATCCGGAGCAATGAGGATCACCGGAATCCCCTCGGACGCCACAATGCGCAGCAGGCGAGGGAGCAGCGGCAGCGGAGGATAAACATATATCAGGTGATAATGACCCCATGGGGCCACCAACGCATCCGCCCAAGGATCCCTGGACTTGGCCACAAACCTCGACACCTTGCGATTGAGTCAAGAGGCCATCAGGCCCACATCCGGCGTGCCCCACCGTCGGCAAAGGAGTTGAAAGACCTCCAGGTGCAAGGACCACTCTCCCTGGTCCAGCGTCTGGCGACTCAGATAGTCCGCCTGCCAATTGTCTACGCCCGGAATGTAGACGGCCGACAGAGCCGGCACGCTTCTTTCGGCCCACCTTAGGATGCGGGCGACCTCGGAAGCCGCAGCTGAGCTCCGAGTCCCCCCTCGATGGTTGACATACGCCACCGCCGTGGCGTTGTCCGACTGGATCCTGAGGGAGCGACCCTGTAATCTCTCCGACCACGAGGAGAGGCATAGTCTGATTGCCCGTATTTCCAGAACATTGATCGGTAAACGGGCTTCGTCCGGAGTCCAAAGCACTTGGGCTGACAGGACTCCCCAGACTCCACCCCAGCCAGTCAGGCTGGCGACCGTCGTGATCACCGTCCATTGAATGGGGAGGAACGACTTCCCGGACCAAAGAGCCGGGGACCTCAACCACCACGCCAGGGATGCCCTGACCGGGTGACTTACCTGGATCTGAAGATCCAAGGACAACGGGGATTTGTCCCAAGTAAACAGGACCTCTTTCTGTAATGCCCGGGTGTTTGATTGGGCATACGGAACGGCCTCGAAGGCCAGGACTCTCATGCAAAAACGGATTGATGACCATTTTCGGGACGTCAGAACCCGCACTGCAGACTGAAGTGTCAGTAACTTCTCCGGGGGTAGGTATACCTTCGCCTCCAAGGAGTCCAGGATCAGACCTAGATACTCCAGACGCTGAGTCGGGACCGGGACCGACTTCTGAATGTTCAGGAGCCACCCGAAGTCCCTGAGGGTCTGACTGACGATAGGCACACATTCTTCTAATTCTGAGTCATTGTATGCTCTTAGAAGAAGATCGTCCAGATAGCCCATGATAGCAATGCCTCGCTGTCTCAGCAAAGCTAGAACCGGAGCAAGCATCTTGGTGAACACCCTTGGTGCCGAGGCTAGGCCGAAGGGAAGAGCCACAAATTGATAGTGGACTTCGCCGATCGCAAAGCGCAGAAACTTCTGATGACTTGCGCAGATCGATCGGAACATGCAAGTAGGCTTCCTTGATGTCCAAGGACGCCAGAAAATCCCCTTGATGGAGTGTAGCGATCACCGTGCGAATGGATTCCATGCAGAATTTTTGCACCTTCACAAAGGCATTCAGGGCCTTGAGGTCCATGATTGGCCGAACCCCGTCCTTTTTTGGGACAACAAACAGATTCGAGTAGAACCCCTGAAACCTTTGCTGGGACGGAACCGACACAATCACTCCGGACCTGATTAAATCCTGTACAGCCCCCTAAGAGGGCTGCCCGACGGGCAGGACGGAGAGGGAGATTTGAGGGAAAGAATCTGTCTGGGGGCCAGGAACGGAACTCTATCCTGTATCCTGAGGTGACCACCTCGCACACCCACTGGTCGGAGATCCGGGAGGTCCACCGATCCGTGAACCTGCGAAGTCGTCCCCCCACCCCAGCGTTGGGCGGGGGGCAAGACTTCATGTGGAGGCGGGCTTGGGAGCCGCTTTGTTCGG
This sequence comes from Rana muscosa, assembly GCA_029206835.1. NCBI lineage: Eukaryota > Metazoa > Chordata > Amphibia > Anura > Ranidae > Rana > Rana muscosa. Next base: position 435,345,451 of record CM055120.1, read on the forward strand.
CTTACGCACCCAAGGGCGCTTGTGTCCACCAGCCGCACGGTTGTCAGTCTGGGAGGGCTTACCCGTGGACTCTGACTGACAAAAAAAAAACATTTTTTGCTGGAAAGGAAGGACCTGGTTTACGGCGGGCCTCCTTACCCTTGATAGTCCCAGGAAGAAGAGTGCTTTTACCTCCCGTGACATCCTTGATGATGTCATCCAGAGCAGCACCGAAAAGTCTACCACCTTTAAAGGGTAGATCCGTCAGGAGCTTCTTAGAGGCCAAGTCAGCAGACCAGCATTTCAACCAGATAAGACGACGCAATACCACCGCAGAAACAGAGGCCCTAAGTATTAAAGGGGCCGCGTCTAAAGTGGCGTCGCACACATATATCAGGCCCTGCACCATCTGGTGGGCCAGAGCAATAGTGTCTGGAGAAAGATTATGCTCCTGCACAGTCTGGTGCAAAATTTTTGCCCATTCCGTGAGTGTCTGAGACACAAGGGTCGCCGCTACAATAGGCCATAAGGCGGATCCCAACAAGGCAAACATGGCTCTGCTCACCACTTCTGACCTCCTGTCAGTGGGGTCCTTAAATGCAGGAGTCCCCTTCATCGGGAGAGCGGTGGCCTTGTTTAACCGGGCGACCGGAGGGTCAACCACTGGGGGAGAAGCCCACTTTTTAAGTAGGGCTTCTTCAAAGGGGTATCTGATAGACAAACGCCGCGGGACCATAAAAGTCTTCTGCGGCTTTTCCCAAACCTGGTCAATGAACTGGTCAAAGAAAGGTGCATATGGAAAAACCTTTTTAGAAGGCTTGGCCTTAAAATAACCAAAAGGAGACTGCCTCCGCCTGAGGTTCCGCAGCCGCAGCATCAAGCTCGAGAGTGTCCCTCACAGCATCAATGAGTTCACTAACAAGCGCCCTGTCATTTACTGACTCAGAACTGGAGTCTTCCTCACAAGGAATGTCCTGTTCAAAACCATCAAAATATTCAGAGCTAGGGTCCTGAGCAGCAGCAGCTAGGCCCATATCTGAATCAGCGCACTCCCTTTGTGGAGATAATGTAGGGAGAGGGCGCTCGCACACCACTTCCATCCTGGTCAGAAATGATTCCAGGAGTGCCGACAACTGGTCCATAGGGACCGCAGGTGCTGGAGCACTGCCTGTTGCCTCTGGCATGTAAGGGGAAGCTGGTGACACTGACTCCATATTGTCCCTCTCTGAGGCTCCCCAGAAAAAAAGTCCACCCACAGGCTGTGCTGACTGAGTAGGGGAATGCCCAGGGCACTGACCAACCCAGACCAGGACCGCCCGGTTCCGCTGCCTTGTCCCTCTCTGCGCCACGCTGTATCAGCGTGAGTGAGCTGAGAGGAGAGTGTGAGGAGATTCGCGCCGTTCCCAGCAGCGATAGAGGCCAAACAAGTGTTTAAAAAGCGCGCGGCTTCAATAAAATGGCCTCCGCAATGTGCTCAGGCGATCCACGGCAAGATGGCCGCCAATGCAAAGTAAATGTAACCACACAAACATGGCGCCCAGGCCCCCAAACACTCAAAAAAACAGCCCCAGCGATATGGAGACCACCATGAGCCCCCCCAGGACAGTATGACCCCCAGGCACCCCACACAGCACAGTGCCAGGAATGGTGACAGAGAGTGACAATAAAAAACAGGGGGAGACAGGGAAAATCCCCCACACAGAGAAACACACAGCATGTACTCACCTGCAGGCAGGAGAGGCTACTTACCCATCCCCTGAGGGACCCATTGGTGTGTTTCTGACAGGACTATCACAGTGCGGTACTGAGTAGCTGTCGGCCCGGTCCACCGCGAAAGATACAGCAGGACTGTTCAATCTTGAGAGTACCGTGGAGCATGAAAGCCCACCGGCCATCCCTGGAGTCGTGGGGCATGTCGTGAACTGAGTCTCACGCACACAAGGCGAGGATCAGCACGCTCGATGTTCGGACAGGGAAGACTACGAGGATATCTTGTACCCAACCTGTTGCCCAGCCGACAGTTGATTGAAGGTATCAAAAAATAAAATAAGAAAAAATTCCAAAAAGGAATAAAATTAGGTCAGGGGACTGGCTCCTGAGAGAGCCACATCTTCTCCTTCTGTTAGGCAGAAAAAAACTGAGGTCTGCTGACTGCAGTGGGAGGGTTATGTCCGGAGGGACCGCCCCCCTGGGCGGAGCTGTTCAGCTCTGGCTTTTTAGAATGTATGTATAACATTTCACATTCTGCCTAGGTCTTCTCCTGCAAACAGGGACATAACCCACGTGTAAAGTGTAAGAGAGGCTGTGTCAGTCCATGGACGATGAGAAAAGATGGCGGTGCAAGGCCTAGCAGTGTCTGTTAACAGAAGTATGTCAGCAGGACAACGCTGGATCCTGTGGCTGGGCGAGTATCCACATTGTGCAGACATTGCTTTCTGGTAAGCGGGGGTATATAAAAAAAGAATGAGGGGGCTGAGGATGAAGGTCCTCTTTATTATGTATAGCAGGGTTTCTCAACTGCAGTCCTCAAGGCTCCCCAACAGGTCATGTTTTTAGGCTGTCCATTATTTGATTTGATCAGTTTCACTGCCTTAGTAATTACCACAGCTGTTTCATCTGAGGGAAATCCTGAAAACATGACCTGTTGTGGCGCCTTGAGGACTGGAGTTGAGAAACACTGATGTATAGTCAGTCACGAGGAAGAAGGGAAAGGGGAGACTTGAGTGCCTAAGGTTCAGGAAGGCAGCATTTTCATCAGGAAGCCAAGATCAAGAACAAAAAGGAACATGATCTTAAAGTGTTAATAAACCCACATCATAACAAACCATCAATAAATGCTGTATTGCATGCTGCAAAAAAAATGGTTGCTCATGCGGTTCTCCATCTCCACCTTCTGTCCAAGTCCCGAATTCAGCTAGGGATTTTGCAGAGCCGTGGTGGCATTTCTGAACATGCTTAGTTTTCAATGAGTTTCTATGCAGAGCATTTCCTCCCCATCACATCTGAGCACCCCTTGTGACTGTAGGAGTTGCACATGTGAGCTTATACAGTGGTAAATGACAGCCCACTCCATCCCTCCTCCTCCATGGCCACCAACCAGCTGAACACAATGAGGGTGGGATATTACATGTAGATTAACAGTGGCTTCATCTCCCTCTTATTCTAAGACACAAGCTGGGGGGTGTGACACAGCCTGTGACTGGCAGGGATCCGCCCACACCATGTTACTGTCAAAAAATAATAATGATTTGATTTAAAATGATAATTTAAAACAGTTTATTGATATTAATTATTACATTTTTTACTCTGCATCCCAAAGGCTGTTTTTATTTTAAACATGTGACCAGCATCAGTGGACTAGAAGTTCCCCCTGCTTATGTTTCTCTGCAGATAGGCTGGGAAAGATCTGAGTCATGTGACAGCTGCATATCAATTAGGAAAAGGGTACTTAGATGTTTGTTTGTTCTTAAAATAATTACAGTGCCATCATCCATATACAGAAATAGAAGGGATAGTGTAAATTAAACAGTGTGTGTTTAGTATTACTTTAAAATAGCATGAGAAAAGTTCAAAACCAACCTTAGAAAGTATTTTACTTTAATCGAAAGAATAATTTGTGGAGAATAGCTAGAGAGAATGAGAGGGAAAAGAGCAGGAAAGAGAATGCTGGGAAATTTTTCCTTCACTTTCTGTCCTGTAGACACAATAGGAAATACAGGGAAATCTCCCCAAGGTCAGGGGAATTCTTATCTCAGACAATTGTCACTAGAACATTTGTTCCAATTAGATGACCATGTGGACAGCCTTTGAGTTTGTGTAGATTTTATCAGTCTGACATCAGTTTTGAGACACTTCTGAGATCATTTGGAACCTGTCCCCCGCCACCGGGCCATTCACAAAGCGCAGTTTCTGCACAACTGTCAGGTCAGCAGTCTTTCCCATGATTGTGATTCCTACTAAACCAGACTGAGAGACCATTTAAAAGCTCAGGAACACTTTGCAGGTGTTATGGCTTAATTAGCGGATTAGAGTGGGAAACTTTGAGCCTAGAATATTGCACCTTTTCACAATATTTGAGATTGTGGATTTGGGGTTTTCATGAGCTGTAAGCCATAATCATCACAATTCATGGCTTGAATTATCTTGATTTGCATGTAATGAGTCTATCTCATATATTAAAACAGTGAATTGGATGTGAGCTGACACACACTATAGCACACATGGCGACCTCCATCCCAAATTAATTTGTAGAAAAGGAGAGCTGTGGGACTTTGAGTGAGGCAACCGCCATGTCAGATATAGACAGAAACATAAAATTTACAGTGCATGATTTATTGTTACATTGTAGAAAAATATTGTATCAAATAAATAGGTAGTCACATGACTTACACTAAATATGCTGCTACATAGCATGCAATACAAATGGAAATTCAACATAATAACTGTACATAAGATAAATGGGTTAAAAAACATTGTAGGGACTGGTAACTTAGGGCATCTAGTGGCACTCAACACGTTTCCTTGCATTACAGCCATTCATCAGGAGTGTTGTAACGTAATATACTGGAAAGGAAAGGGACAAGGATTAATGATGATGCCCTTAGAATAAGTCAGGACAGAGAGACTGTGTCCCAACAAGGTGGGGACAATCTGGGATACTCACTGCACAACCCCAAGGCCAGGCCCGGTGTCCACCAGGGAAGATGGGGGTGACGGCATGATGTCTCCCCCGGGGTTGAGACGGGGGAACCCTCCAAGGACAAAGAACAGCGCCCAGAGCATAACACGGTGGTCACAGCCTGATCCACTGGACTATGTGTGCACAAAAAGTGCATAGTGTTCCTGGAAAAAATGTGTATCAAAAAGGGGTAGATTAATTAAAATATGTAAAAGTGTAAGGTGTGTGAAATCATGGCAAAATATCTGTGTGTTCCCACAAGGGGACTACATGAGGGGGTGTATGTGAAATAGAACCAATTAAGGGGGAAAAAAAAGAGAAAACATACCAAAAAAGGATTGCTAAGCTCCCAACGATATAATAGCCTTGGAGCAGCCGATGGTTCATTTGCTTGACTCAATCACAAGGACAGCACATACTGAATCCACACATAGGTTACCTTCGTTGGGAGCTTAGCAATCCTTTTTTGGTATGTTTTCTCTTTCCCCCCCCCCTTAATTGGTTTTATTTCACATACACCCCCTTGTGGAAACACAGATATTTTGCCATGATTTCACACACCTTACACTTTTACACATTTAATTCATCTTCCCCTTTTTGATACACATGGCTGAATGGCTATAATGCCAGGAAACGCGTTGAGTGCCACTAGATGCCCCAAGTTACCTGTCCCTACAATGTTTTTTTAACCCATTTATCTTATTATGTACAGTTATTATGTTGAATTCCCATTTGTATTGCATGCTATGTAGCAGCATATTTAGTGTAAGTCATGTGACTACCTGTTTGATACAATATTTTTCTACAATGTAACAATAAATCATGTACTGTAAATTTTATATTTCTGTCTATATCTGACATGGCGGTTGCCTCACTTAAAGTCCCACAGCTCTCCGTTTCTACTATCTCATATATTAGTTTCACCTTTTAAGTTGCATTAGTGAAATAAATGAACTTTTGCACGATATTCAAATTTTTCACGTTTCACCTGTAGTTCGCCTCATTGGATGTGTCTGGTGGGTCCAACAGTTAAAACAAAGCTAAAACAAAGCTAAAACAAAGCTGCAGAAGGAGCACTATGCTTGTTTTAATCATTATCTACGGGCTCTTGGCCAATATAAAAGTTATATGCGAGGATGTCCCCCAGTGTTTCTCTGGCTCTCCAAAGAACCTGAGATCACAACAGACACCATTAGGATGGCAAGTAGGAGATCATGGATCATCCATTCACAGATCTCCTATGTGAACTGGAACTGCACAGCTTTGAGCACCTCCGGTTCAGAGGTGTCAAATTGCATCTAGAAAGCCAGGTGTACAGCCGATTGAGCACACTCATGTGTGATCGGTCAGCTGGAGCATAGAGCAGGGGAGGCATTAGGGATCTAATGTATCCAGAAGCCTAGGCTCACATTGGTACAATTTGACATGCCAAATCGGCGGCTATTGCCAGCAATGGCAAACCCCGAATCGGTGCGGCAACGCAAAGATTCCCAAAAGTAGTTTCTGCTCTACTTTTGGTGACTTCGGGAGGCGATTTGTATAGACATCTGTGGACCCCCGAAGTCGGACTGCATTGCCGGGTTGAAATTGAGCTCAGCTGAACTTGCACGATTTCTAACCCACAGCACTGTGAACCTGGGCTCAAAAAGACTCATGACATGCCCCAATTCCATCACATATGGGCTTGTTAGCCCCCTTATGATACCAATTAAGTTAAAGGGGGAAAAAAAAAAAACACACTTAAATTTTTTTAACTCCATTGCCCTGCACACACCTGCAAGTACACATGATTTACAGGTTGTGCACGTGATTATAAACAGCATCTGCGCCACAAAGATTATATCATCGCTGCAAACATCAAAGAGATAGGAATAATTATAGGGCCATCATTTATGGTATACTGTAAACCAGTAGTTATAATTTCTACCAATTTACCAATTTGACCATTCTATTTGTTTATAGATACATCCAGCATCAGCTCCTGACGAGTGGTAACAACAACCATGAAACGCATAGAGCTTGTTATGATGCGATGTCACAGTGATCATGTTTTAACATTTTTACCTATATAGTTTACCAATATGCACCTATCTATCATGATTTATATGTTATTATCATTACAATTTTGGTCTGCCTACCTCATGTGCAGTATTTATTATGTTGAGATAATCATTATATTGCTACTGTTTAATAATTATACATTATTAACTATATGATTATGTTGCTACTATTCAGTATAATGTTTTCTGCTATCTCATGATGTATGTATTCCTTGTATCCATTAAACCATGTTTTATTGATTAATGCATTTAACTCAGCAGTGTTGCTTCATTTAAAGTCCCACGATCCTAGTTGTAAAGGTTCGTTTTTTATTTTCTAAATAGGTTCCTTTAAGCTAGTGCATTGTTGATTCACTTACCTTTTCCTTAGATTTCCCTTCTAAATATTTTTTTTCTTTGTTTTCTTTGTCTGAATTTCTCACTTCCTGTTTATCCTCAGTAAGCTGTTCAGTAAGCTGTTCTGGATGACTCCACGCCACTCGGATGATGGTGTGGAGTTCAGTGAGGAGAAACAGGAAGTGAGAAATTCAGACAAAGAAAACAAACATTAAGGGCTCTTTCACACGGGGCGGATCCGTGCAGATCCGCCCCGTGAAGCTCCGCTTGCTCAGCGGGGATCGCTCCGTTGATCCCCGCTGAGCCGACGGATGACTGGGCGGTCCCCGCACACTGTGCAGGGACCGCCCTGTCAGAGCGCCGCTCTCCCCTATGGGGAATCGGATGACGACGGACTGTAGAGTCCGTTGTCATCCGATCCGCTCCGCCGACGGAAGGAAAAATAGGGTTTTCCTCCGTCACACTTTGGCGGAGCGGAGCGGATGTCAGCGGACATGTCTCCGCTGACATCCGTGCCTCCATAGGGGTACATGGAGGATCCGTTTCAGGTCCGCCTAAAAAAACTGACAGGCGGACCTGAACGGACCTCCGTGTGAAAGGGGCCTTAGAAGGTAAATCAAAGGAAAAGGTAAGTGAAGCAACAATGCACTAGCTTAAAGGAACCTATTTAGAAAATAAAAAACCGAACCTTTACAACCCCTTTAGTTGCCAAATATTAGCTAAAGGGGGCCTCGAATGCATCGCCAAAGGGCTGCACACGATGTTCAGTATATGTAATGCTTGAGAGGACTGTCAGGAACTGAAGACCTAATAAAGAAAATTAGGGTCAGAGAGTGTGGACATGCTATATTTTTGGCTGTGGATATGCTGCAGAAAACAATATGAAATTGGAAACATGTTACAGGAGGCTGGTAGAGATCAGTGAAATTACCCTAATCAATGTTCTCAATACAGACTGCTGAGGTCCAAGGGCTGTACATGATACACCAAATGGTCGCATGCAACTCTGTCTGCAAGTTGGGCACCAGGACTCTAAACCAATGAGCTGTGAAAGTGTCACATATTGATAATTATGGGTACCATAATTCTTTGCCATTTAACCACTTAAGCCCCGGACCATTTGGTAGCTAAAGGACCAGAGGTGAATTCAGAATTTTGCACTGCGCTGCTTTAACTGTAAATTGTGCGGACATGCAATGTTGTACCCAAACAAAATTTGCGTCCTTTTCTTCCCACAAATAGAGCTTTCTTTTAATGGTATTTGATTGCCTCTGCGATTTTTATTTTTTGCGATATAAACGGAAAAAGACCGAAAATTTTGAAAAAAAATGATATTTTCTACTTTTTGTTATAAGAAAAATCGAATAAACTCAATTTTAGTCATACATTTAGGCCAAAATGTATTCAGCCACATGTCTTTAGTAAAAAAAATGTCAATAAGCGTATATTTATTGGTTTGCGCAAAAGTTATAGCGTCTACAAACTAGGGTACATTTTCTGGAATTTACACAGCTTTAAATTTATGACTGCCTATCTCATTTCTTGAGGTGCTAAAATGGCAGGGCAGTACAAACCCCCCCCCAAATGACCCCATTTTAGAAAGTAGACACCCCAAGGAAATTGCTGAGAGGCATGTTGAGCCCATTGAATATTTTTTTTTGTCCCAAGTGATTGAATAATGACAAAAAAAAAAAAATTACAAAAAGTTGTCACTAAATGATATATTGCTCACACATGCCATGGTTATATGTGGAATTGCACCCCAAAATACATTCTGCTGCTTCTCCTGAGTACGGGGATACCACATGTGTGGGACTTTTTAGGAGCCTAGCCACGTACGGGACCCCGGAAACCAAGCACCGCCTTCAGGATTTCTAAGGGCGCAAATTTTTGATTTCACTCCTCACTACCTATCACAGTTTTGAAGGCCATAAAATGCCAAAATAGCACAAACCCCCCCCCCCAAATGACCCCATTTTAGAAAGTAGACACCCCAAGGAAATTGCCGAGAGGCCTGTTGAGCCCATTGAATATTTTTTTTTTGTCCCAAGTGATTGAATAATGACAAAAAAAATTTACAAAAAGTTGTCACTAAATGATATATTGCTCACACATGCCATTGTTATATGTGGAATTGCACCCCAAAATACATTCTGCTGCTTCTCCTGAGTACGGGGATACCACATGTGTGGGACTTTTTAGGAGCCTAGCCACGTACGGGACCCCGGAAACCAAGCACCGCCTTCAGGATTTCTAAGGGCGCAAATTTTTGATTTCACTCCTCACTACCTATCACAGTTTTGAAGGCCATAAAATGCCAAAATAGCACAAAACCCCCCCAAATGACCCCATTTTGGAAAGTAGACACCCCAAGCTGTTTGCTGAGTGGCATGGTGAGTATTTTACAGCTCTCATTTGTTTTTGAAAATGAAGAAAGGACATTTTTTTTTTCTTTTTTTTTTTCAATTTTCAAAACTTTGTGACAAAAAGCGAGATCTGCAAAATACTCACAATAGCTCTCAGCAAATAGCTTGGGGTGTCTACTTTCCAAAATGGGGTCATTTGGGGGGGTTTTGTGCCATCTGGGCATTCCATGGCCTCCGAAACTGTGATAGGCAGTGATAAGTGAAATCAAAAATTGACACCCTTAGAAAGCCTGAAGGCGGTGATTGGTTTTTGGGGTCCCGTACGCGGCTAGGCTCCCAAAAAGTCTCACACATGTGGTTACCCGTACTCTGGAGAAGCAACAGAATGTATTTTGGGGTGTAATTCCACATATGCCCATGGCATGTTTGAGCAATATATCATTTAGTGACAACTTTGTGCAAAAAAAATAAAAATAAAACTTGTATTTTTTCCGCAACTTGTGTCAACATATAAAATATTCCATGGACTCGACATGCCTCTCAGTATATAGCTTGGGGTGTCTACTTTCCAAAATGGGGTCATTTGGGGGGGTTTTGAACTGTTCTGGCATTTTATACACAACATTAGGAAGCTTACATCCACTCTTCTAACCACTTGAAGACAAAGCCCTTTTTGACACTTTTTGTTTACATGAAAACATATTTTTTTTTGCAAGAAAATTATGTTGAACCCCCAAACATTATATATATTTTTAAAGCAAAGGCCCTACAGAATAAAATGGTGGGTGTTGCTTTTTTTTTTTCTACACAGTATTTGCGCAGCGATTTTTCAAACGCATTTTTTGGGGAAAAAATACACTTTTTTTTATTTTAATGCACTAAAACACACTATATTGCCCAAATGTTTGATGAAAAAAAAAAGATAAGCTTAGGCCGAGTACAGATACCAAACACGACATGCTTTAAAATTTCGCACAAACGCGCATTGGCGACAAACTACATACATTTTTAAAAGCCTTTAAAAGCATTTACAGGTTACCCCGTTAGATTTACAGAGGAGGTCTACTGCTAAAATTACTGCCCTCGATCTGACCTTCGCGGTGATACCTCACATGCATGGTGCAATTGCTGTTTACATATGACGCCAGACCGAAGCTTGCGTTCGCCATTGGGCAAGAGCAGGTCAGGACAGGGGTGCTTTTTTTTTTTTATTATTAATTTTGCTTTTTTATTTTATTTTTAAACTGTTGCTTCCATATTTTTTTTTTTATCACTTTTATTGTTATCTCAGGGAATGTAAATATCCCCTATGATAGCAATAGGTAATGACAGGTACTCTTTTTTGAAAAAACTGGGGTCTATTGGACCCTAGATCTTTCCTCTGCCCTCAAAGCATCTGACCACACCAAGATCGGTGTGATAAAATGCTTTCCCAATGGCGCTTTTTATATCCGGGGGGGGGGGGACATTCCCTCCCACTGCTTGTAAAAGCAGTCCAGAGGCTAATTAGCCACTAGGATTGCTTTTACATGAAAGCCGGCCGCTGGCTGAAAAGAATGATACCAAGATGATACCTAAACCCGCAGGCATCATTCTGGTATAAACATTCAAAGTCCAGCAACATACCAGTACGTTGCTGGTCCTTGTTGGACATGTATTGTAATCTTTTTTTTCATGTAGCCTGTTGGCTGAACGAAAAAAAAAGATTGATCGGTGGGTATGCCCACCATTAGAATACCGCCCTTCATCCACCCACTTCTAATGATGGGCATACATGCACCATTTATATATGCGGAAGCATGGGGGCATCTTCTCGCAAAAGTTATGCCGCGTACACATGGTCAGACTTTTCCACGGGCAAGCCTCCGTCGGAATTTCGACCGTATGTACGCGGCATTAGGAGCAAAATCGCTCCTCCGCCCCTGCTGCCCCAATGCTTCGGCATATATGCTTTTTTTTTTTTTAACTGTGGTGGTGAAATCACCTCCTACAGCACTGGAGTCGCAGGGATCAGGCCTGTCTCTGCGAACGCTGCAGTTATGTGTGTTGTGTTTTGCAAGTGACAGTGATCGATCGATACTGCACTTGGGTGGCCTGGGCTGGACGGAGGGGCAAAACGCAGGTGCTAGCAGGTATCTGGGCTGATCCCGCTAACACTGCGTTTTTGGGAACCCTAAACTGCTGGGGACGCTAGTATAGATCTGATCAGATCAGATATTGAGCTGATCAGATACTATACCACTAAGGGGGGTGTATGCTTCACGCGTGGGTGTTAGCGCTACTGGCACTAACCTGACGCTGCCTGGGGTGTGACGCAGACCCTCTCTGACGCTAAAACCTAATTGCTATCACCCGCCGGGCGATCAGGGGGTTAAACCTTTATTGGGTTATATACGGCGGGTGCCCTGACACTATAAAAAGCAAACTAACTAACCAGCGTCACCCGTAACACTTATATGATGATCACTGGTGAAAGGGTTAACTAGGGGCAATTTGGGGGTTAAAACCTTTATTAGGTAATATATGGGGGTACCTGACGCTATATAAAAACCTGACGGCGAACCTAAAAAAAAATTACTGGCTACCTATCGGCATCACCGACACTAAGACAACGATCATAAAAACGATCGCTTAGCGACAGTGGTGATAGGGGGTGAAAGGGTTACCTGGGGGGCGATCAGGGGGTTAAACCTTTATTAGATAATATATGGGGGTACCGGACGCTATAAAAACCTGCGGCGAACCTAAAAAAAATTACTGGCTACCGATCAGCATCGCCGACGCTAAGACATCGATCAGAAAAATTATCGCTTAGTGACAGTGGTGATAGGGGGTGAACGGGGGTGAAAGGGTTACCTGGGGGGCGATCAAGGGGGTTAAACCTTTATTAGGTAATATATGGGGGTACCCGACGCTATAAAAACCTGCGGCGAACCTAAAAAAAATTACTGGCTACCGATCAGCATCGCCGACGCTAAGACATCGATCAGAAAAATTATCGCTTAGTGACAGTGGTGATAGGGGGTGAAAGGGGGTGAAAGGGTTACCTGGGGGGCGATCAAGGGGGTTAAACCTTTATTAGGTAATATATGGGGGTACCCGACGCTATAAAAACCTGCGGCGAACCTAAAAAAAATTACTGGCTACCGATCAGCATCGCCGACGCTAAGACATTGATCAGAAAAATGATTGCTTAGCGACGGCGGTGCTAGTGGGTTAAAGGGTTATCTGGGGGGTTATCAGGGGGTTAAACCTTTATTAGAGGGGGTTAGGGTGCTACACTGGACCTAAAACTAAATGTAGTGACACTTTTACAGTCACAAATGTCACTGATTGCAGTGATCACTAAATAAATGGTCACTGCGACTGGGGGCTGGGGGGTGATCTGGGGGGTGATCTGGGGGTTGTTCAACATGGGCAAAAATCCTTCAGCACCAAAGGTAAAACCTATCAGCTGAAAGAATTTTTCAATTGTTCCTCGGACTTTGTGGTATATGGCCTCAGCTGCCCATGCGGGCTAATATATGTAGGTCGCACCATACGCCCGTTACGACAAAGATTCGGTGAACATCGAAGATACATAGAGGGTGGCACTGACCCCCACAGTGTCCCAAAACATTTTGCCAAAATTCATCAAAAATCTACCACTGGACTCCAGGTGTGGGTAATCGAACAAATCGACAGATCACTCCCGGCAGCCGAAAGATTTAAGAAACTCTGTGCCAGAGAAACATACTGGATTTATAGCTTAGATGTACTCTCACCTGGAGGTATCAACGAGAGTATCGAAATACACACCATTCTATAACCATTCTACATATAACCCCCCCGTTCTTTTTATCATCAATTTATCTCTTAGACATGTTATTTATAACATTATATATTACTAATTTATTGACCTGTTTTTATCTGCCTTGGTTTAATTATTATTTAATATATTTTTTACATATAATTCTTATTGTATATCTCACAGGTTGGAAAATACTATTTTTTCCCTACTGGGGGTGGCGGGTGTGTGTGTATTTAGTATATACCCCCTAGTCCAATTTATAGACCACCCTCACCCACCCTTGTCCCCCGTCCCTGCCTCTCCCATCCCTTCCCTTTTCTAACTTCTCCCTCTTCCTCCCCCCCCCTCTCTCGACTTTCTCCTCCCCCCCCCCTCCCCCCCCCCTTTTTTTTTTTTTTGTTTCCTTTCTCCCTTGTCCCACCTCTTTGATTGATTTATCGTTATCATTGTGTGTTTTTTGGTACCTTTGTTGTTTTTCCTATGCCTGTGCACTATGATGCCCACGTGAAATTTACGCATATATATATGTGTGTATATGTATGTATATATATGTATATATGTGTGTTTTGCGTGTGTGTAACCCCCCCTCCTTTTTATTTTTTCATGCATAGTGTATGTTTTATGTATTATATATATTATTGTGTATTATATGTATTTTTCATGTGTATATATTTCTCTATATATTTATTATATATATATATTTTATGCATATGTTTATATATATATATATATATATATATATATATATATATATATATATATATATATATATATATATATATATATATATATGTTGTATGTGTATTTTTTATGCATACACTGTATTCCTTATGTAAGTTCCCATTAGTGTCCTATGGCATCATGTCATTTTTGCGCTCATCATACCTTTTCAGTGTCCCAAACCCCCCCCCCCCCCCCGCCCTTTAACCTTCCATACCCATCCCGTATCCTTATCCCCCCATCCACACATTAATGCATTCATCTTGTATTATATAAAATAAAACCACCCCCTCCCCCTTATTATCATTATGCTTCCTCATTCTGCTCATTTCATCAATTCAATATAAATAATCCCCCCCACCTTGATATATATATATATATTTTCCCCCTTTCCCCTCTCTTTGCGTTCCCACTCTTTTCTAGTTTAGTTCATTTTCCCTGTTCATTTCCCCATGGCCCCTTTCTTTCTCTCTCACACCCCCCCCCCCCCTGGCCCCGTCAATATATATTCTATTATTCCCTTTTTCCTTATTTCATTTTTCACCTTTTCTCTTTATTACCATTTATTACTTTTTCTTTTTATATTTTTTCCTTTTTCCCCTTTTTTCTTTTTCTTTTTTCCTCTTTCTTTTCTCGTTCTTATATGTATATCTTGTTCTAGTCCCGGTTTTTTTGCCCCCCGCCAATCATGGTTATAGTTCAGGCTTTGTACACCCAGCCTTGCACTGACAGCCTCCCTGCAGACACTTCTCTCGTAAGTCCCGTCTCGGCCCCACCCCTTCCTTCACTCCTGCCCCCTCCTCCTCCTCCAATAAAAACACTAGCCCCACTATCCCATTCATCAGCTTGATAAAGGAGCGCGACTGCCACGCTACACGCAGCACGCCAGCTCGGGAAACGCGTCGCATACCAGTGACGTCATCGCTCCCTGCCTGCCAGGAAATACCATCTAGGCCGTGCTCTGTCATCTCCTCACCGCCGCCGGCTTCTACCATCTTCCATGCGGAACCTGATGACATCAAAACAGCACAGCGCCACAGCAGGACACAGCACAGAATGACTGACCTGATGATCACTTCCCCTTTTCATGGAATTCCTACAATGTCTGCTTTTACATTGTAAAATGTGAGTTACCTGTACTTTTAATTTATATTAAATTGTTTTAAAACGTCTACACTTAGAGGCGCCTCTTCCCTTGCTTTTTTCTCTACAGTACTGGAACAACGGTTTCTGTTTCTCCATTGATGGCAGCCCTAAGACTGTAAATGTGACTTTAACACCCCCCCCCTCAATAATTTTTACTGCATACCCCCCCTTCCTCTCCCCACCCCTGATCGTTATTATCTTATTCATAGACACCATCATTTGTACATTACCAATCATACACTTACTGGATACCAGTGATTTGGTTTTTGCGCATTTTTCACTTGTGTGGGTGTCTGGGGGGCCTGGGGGGGCGATTTATGTGCCTATGTGTCCTGGTGTCAGTGTAGTGTTGTGTGCACTAACCTGCATCTTCTCCTGTACGGCGCTCGGTATATGTGAGCGCCGCAGGAGAGATGACATCACTTCCTCCTGCTTGGCAGGCAGGGGAAGCTCTCTCATTCGCCGGGAGCGATCGAGAGGGGGTGGCCGGAATCGAACGGCCGTCCCCTCATGCTGGATCGCTCCCGAAGGTAAAACGACCACCCACTGTAAAGAAGGGGGGTCCGATCGGACCCCCCAACTATACAAAGGCAATCACGTATATGTACGTGATTCTGCCTGTCGGTGCCATTCTGCCGACGTATATTTACAGTGGGCGGTCGTTAAGTGGTTAATAGGTATATGCAGCTTTGAGGCATGACACATTTGCCATCTATTTACTCTAGACTGCCTCATCTTTAAATTTTGTACAAAAATATTAGGGATTAAATTGTGTTTGAATGCGTTAAAATAATTTTGGTGTATTTTGTTTTGGAAAATATAGATTGGATAAAAAGTTGCGCAAATATCGCATGACACAAAAAAAATGCAACTACAATCTTTTTATTTTACAGGGCCTCTGCTTTCAGAAAATATATAATATTCTGCAAGTTTTATGTAATTTTATAGCCAAAAATCCACATTTTAACATGTGTGTAAAAAAAATGTAAAACTTGGTCTACAGGAGAAGTGGTTAAAGCTGAACTCCAGCATTACCTTCAGTCTTGCAGTGGATATAAAAAGTCTACACACCCCTGTTAAAATGTTTCTGTGATGTAAAAAAAAATAGACAAAGATAAATAATTTCAGAACTTTTTCCACCTTTATTGTGACATAAAGGGGGGGGGG
This sequence comes from Rana muscosa, assembly GCA_029206835.1. Taxonomy (NCBI): domain Eukaryota; kingdom Metazoa; phylum Chordata; class Amphibia; order Anura; family Ranidae; genus Rana; species Rana muscosa. Next base: position 435,361,693 of record CM055120.1, read on the forward strand.
TGAACAAAAAAAAAAAAAAAAATAATGTGGTTGCATTAGTGTGCACACCCTCTTATAACTGGGGGTGTAGCTGTGTTCAGAATTAAGCAATCGCATTCAAATTTATGTTAAATAGGAGTCAGTACACTCCCGCCATCATTTAAAGTGCCTCTGATTATTCAGTTCTAGTGGGTCTTTCCTGACATTTTCTTAGTCACATCCTACAGCGAATGTCATGGTCCACAGAGAGCGTCCAAAGCATCAGAATGATCTCATTGTTAAAAAGGTATCAGTCAGGAGAAGGTTACAAAAGAATTTCCAAGGCATTAGATACATCATGGAACACAGTGAAGACAGTCATCAAGTGGAGAAAATATGGCACAACAGTGACATTACCACGAACTGGACGTCCCTCCAAAATTTATGAAAAGACGAGAAGAAAACTGGTCAGGGAGGCTGCCTAGAGACTTACAGCAACATTAAAGGAGCTGCAGGAATATCTGGCAAGTACTGGCTGTGTGGTAAATGTGACAACAATCTCCTGTGTTCTTCATATGGCTGGGCTATGGAGTGGCAAGACGGAAGACTTTTCTTAAGAAAAACATCCAAGCCTGGCTAAATTTTGCAAAAACACATCTGAAGTCTCCCAAAAGCATGTGAGAAAATGTGTTCTGGTCTGACGAAACCAAGGTTGAACTTTTTGGCCATAATTGCAAAAAGATATGTTTGGCGCGAAAACACTGCACATCACCAAAATAACACTATACCCACCGTGAAGCGTGGTGGTGGCAGCATCATGCTTTAGGGTTGTTTTTTTTCAGCTGGAACAGCGGCCTTAGTCAAGGTAGAGGGAATTATGAACAGTTCTAAATACCAGTCAATATTGGCAAAAAACCTTCAGGCTTCTGCTAGAAAGCTGAACATGAAGAGGAACTTCATCTTTCAGTATGACGACAATGACGCAAAAGCATACATCCAAATCAACAAAGGAATGGCTTCACCAGAAGAAGATTAAAGTTTTGGAATGACCCAGCCAGAGTCCAGACCTGAATCCAATTGAAAATCTGTGGGGTGATCTAAAGAAGACTGCACGGGGGAGATGCCCTTGCAATCTGACAGATTTGGAGTGTTTTTGCAAAGAAGCGTGGGCAAATATTGCCAAGTCAAGATGTGTCATGTTGATAGACTCATACCCAAAAAAGACTGAATGATGTAATAAAATCAAAAGGAGCTTCAACAAAGTATTAGTTTAAGGGTGTGCACACTTATGCAACCATATTTTTTATTTCTTTTTTTCTTACTTCCCTCCACCTAAAAGATGTCAAAAGTTGTACAATTTATAGGTCACATTAAGCCTGGGTTCACACTGTAGCGATGCGGGAACCAGCACGATTCTAGAGCCGGTTCCTTCATCACATCTCTTCCGCAGGCAGTTTACACTGCCTTATGCAAACTGCTGCGGGTGTCAAAAAAAAAAAAAAAGGCCATGCATCTTTTTTCTGCGAATCCAATGCGAGTTCAGCTGTATGGCTGAACTGGCATTGCACAGACATCGCATTTGATCGGCACCACAGTGCGGGTGATTATCACATGAGATGTCGGTGTTCGCTAAAGTGTGAACCCGGGCTAAAGGTGGAAAAAGTTCTGAAATTACTTATCTTTGTCTCATGTTAGAGAAACCTGACATTTTAACATGGGTGTGTAGACTTTTTATATCCACTGTATATAGTTGTACAGACTCCTCTCTTGTACTCAAATTGCTTACATTGATTTCACTGTAAACAGTGAGCTTCTCATCATGTAAGTCAGCTAGTGTCTGCTTCATTTCCTGGTTAGAGGATGTCCAGCATCATCTAGTTCTTTCCTCTCCAGCAGTTGCAGAATACTAAGAGGAGGTACTACAATCACCAATCTTCATACATTTAGCAAGACATTTTCTTTCTAAATACTAGTCATCACTAGTGGAATTAAACACCCATATGAAAACATACCTGTTTTGTGCACGGATATATTAACATTTATATCCTGTCTAACTTTCTGAAAGCTTCAACTCATGCCCTATTATAATATTATGACAAACATAGTGCAAGGGCTAGACAACGCTGTATGGCTATAAAGACTACCTTTGCTGTAAACGGAGCTTTAAAAACAATAATTATATTGGAAGTTTCCAACAGAATTAGAGCCGTGTCATTAAGCAGAATTGTTTGGCTTTCACACAAGTCTGTCTTTCAAAATCTAGCAAATAACCACAATCTGCCTGTCAGAAATCTTTGCCCAACGTCTCTAATAAGCTATCTTGTGACCGGATTATTCTGCCTGGTTAACTTGCCAGAAGTTCCCAGTTTAACCAGCTTCATATTGTTCTAAATATACAGGGTGAAGGATATGGTAGCAGTTAGAAGTGATAATAAAGGAGAAGTATGGCCAAAGTTCTTTGTTAAGTGCACTTAAAGAGAAGTATGGGATTTTTTATTTTAGAATCATATTTACCTAAATGCTATCTGTCCCCCGCCGGCTCTAAGGCTAAGAACCGAGCGATTAAACACCGCCGATCGCTCAGTTCTCAGAGCTCCCTTAACAGTGAGATGATGACTGTCTGCTCTGCCCCCCCCCCCCCTTCGCTTGGCTGTGGAGGGGTTGGTCGCGATCTTTCTCAAGCTCAGAAAACGGGTCACAGGAGTGCAGAACGAAAAAATTGATTAAAACTTTCATTCTATTCTACCGCTTTAACAATGCGGTGCGCCCCAGTGTCTGTGCCTTAATAAGCCATTCTATACCTGATTTCAGAGCGCCACTCGGCGCTCACGTGACCGGCAGCCTCTCTACTCCTCCCCTCCCGAATGATGTCAGCAGAGGTTTCTTGACCCGGCCCGCTGCAGCTGTCAGGTCGAGAGAGGAGAGAGGTGGCCAGTCATGTGAGCGCCGCTAAAATCAGGTATAGAGCGGCTTATTTTGATAAGGCAAAGACACTGGGGTAAACAGCATTTTTAAACAGAGGATTGTATGAATTTTTTTATAGTGGCTTAACAACCACTTTAAGTCTGCACTTCTGTGACCCAGATTCAGCCGATAGTGGGCACAGAGCTGGTCCAGGCTCTGCAGGGATTCTGACAATTTGGGGATATGCTCACTCAGTCAGCTGCTGAGCGGCTGCTAGCCGCTCCAACCCTTTCTACAGTCTGGGACTCCAGTGAATGCTGGAGGAGAGAGCACAGAGCGGTGACTGACAGTGCTCAGAGCGGACTTGAAAACGGAGCAGTCTTTGGTCGCTCAGTTCTCAGTGTAGAGGCAGAGGGGACAGATGCGGGATTAGATCAATACTCCATTTACCTAGGCAAGTAAAAAAAAAATTAATTTTTTTTAAATCCTGCATCTCTTTAAAGTCAATTTTTTCATAAATCAGATACAGCTGTCCGCTGACAGCTGAATGTAAAAAATTTATTCACCAAAAAGGCAGTGAAATGTGTGTTTTTTTTTTTTTTTTTTTAACACTACTACACAATAGCTGTTTTTTTGACAATTACTTTATTAATAGCGGTCTTTTCCCGATGCCGTCCTCTCCATCACCGTCACTTCACTCACTTTGGTTACCTGCTAAAAAAATAAAAAGCTGATGTTCTTCTGTTGCTGTCTTCCTTGGTTGTATTGTCGTCCGCTGTCTGGCATCTGTTATATAGCCATGGGGCGTGGCTATCCAATGACGTCACCCGGAGAGCCCACCCTTGTGACATCACAGTGGGCGGGCTCTCCAGGTGGCGTCCTCGGACAGACAGTGGACAACAACACAACGGAGGAAGATGGCAACATAACAGCGGCTTTTTAAAAATTTTAGCGAGTGACCGGCGGCAAGCAAGAAGATGGTGGCAGGAGAGCAGGCATCGGGGAAGGCGGCGGCAGGAGGAGAAGATGGCGGCGGGAGAGAAGGCACCAGGAGAGACAGCGGCGGAGAGGACGGTATCGGGAGAAGACAGAGCTATTAATAAAGGAATTTTCAAAACCCGGCTCGTCTTTTTTTTACATTTCACTGCCTTTTTGGTGAATGGGTAGAGGTAGTATGTATCCGATACCTATTCACATAGGGGGTGGGCCCCAGATTCCAATAAACCCCCCCCGCCCGCAGACCCCAACAACCACCGGCCAGGGTTGTCAGGAAGAGGCCCCTGTCCCCAACATGGGGCAAGGTGCTTTGGGGTGGGGGGAATGCAGCCTTGTATGGGTCGGGGGGGGGGGGGGGCAGCAGCTCGTTTCCTCCCTTTTCTGGCCTTCCAGGCTGCATGCTCGGATAAGGGTCTGGTATGGATTTTGGGGGGGGGACCCCACGCCATTTAAAAAAAAAAAAAATGGCATGGGGGGGTACCCTCTGAATCCATACTAAACCAGCTGTCAGCGTGGACTCCTCAGTTGTTAAGGACGCGTCGGCTGGCTTCCCGGCCCCCTCCTTAGCATCCAGCTATATACAGTGTGTTTAATGAGGGGGAAAAAAAATGGGTTTAAAAACGTATGTCAGCGGATCGGATGTAAGCGGATCGTCCGCTAACATCCGTTTTTCGTCCGGTCCGTTTATTTATGGATGAAAAAATAGGATTTTTGTACTCACCGTAAAATCCTTTTCTCTGACATCCATGGACTGACACGGCGTCTCTTATTCACTGTACACGTGGGTTATGTCCCTGCTTGCAGGAGAAAACCTAGGCAGAATGTGAGATGTTATACATACAATTCTAAAAGCCAGAGATGAACAGCCCCGCCCAGGGGGGGCGGTCCCTCCAGACATAACCCACCCCCTGAAGTCAGCAGACCTCAGTTCATAACAAAGCAGTACAAACTTTAAAAGGAAGGGTGGGTGCCGTGTCAGTCCATGGATGTCAGAGAAAAGGATTTTACGGAGAGTACAAAAATCCTATTTTCTCTTATCATCCATGGACTGACACGGCGTCTCTTATTCACTGTACACGTGAGATGTCCCAAAGCAGTGTCAAGAGGGATGGGAGCAGTATAAATGGAAAAAACAAAAAAACTTCACTCCAAACAAGGCAGAGCTCCTCAACGGAGCAGTTGCAACTCTAAACAGTGGCCTGCAACACCTTGCGGCCGAAGGAAGTATCCGAAGATGCAGCCTTATAAAACGTAGAAAAGGTATGAACAGACGACCAGGTCGCCGCCTTGCACAGTTGTGCAACCGACGCTTGATGTCGGAAAGCCCAGGAAGCACCAATTGCCCTGGTGGAATGCGCCGTGCCCGGAAAGGGAGGCGGCCGCCCCTTGGGAGCATAGGCTTGAATGACGGTTTGTCTGATCCACCTAGAAATGGTGGCAGACGAAGCCGCTTGACCCTGCTTCGGACCAGAGGCAGTCACAAACAGTTAGTCAGACTTCCGAATAGAAGCAGTAGCAGACAGGTACACCCGCAAGGCTCGTACCACGTCCAATGTGTGAAGCACAAACTCTCTGGGATGCGATAGGTGAGTACACATGGATGGGAGGACAATGTCCTCATTTAGGTGAAAGGCCGAGACCACCTTTGGCAAAAAAGAGGGTCGCGGACGCAACACCGCCCTATCCTTATGGATGACCCAATATGGTGACTTGCAGGACAAAGCCGCCAACTCAGACACCCATCTAACAGAAGTAATTGCCACTAAAAGGGCCACTTTCACAAAGTCAAGAGGGGAATATCCCTGATATTCTCAAAAGGAGGTTCCTGGAGAACCGAGAGTGCCAATTCAGATCCCACGGGGGGAGAAGAGGCTTGACAGGAGGGAGCACATGGCAAACCCCCTGCACAAAAAAGTGCTAACCAAGGAATGACCCGCCAGTGGTCGCTGAAAGAAGACGGCCAAGGCCGAAATCTGACCCTTAATGGTACTCAAAGCGAGCTTTTGGGCCACTCCATGCTGCAGGAAACGCAGGATTCTAGGGACAGAATACGTCAGAGGATGCCAGTCCAGCTCTTCGCACATGGCGATGTAAGCTTTCCAGGTACGGTGATAGATCATTCTGGAGGAAGACTTCCGTGCCCTTAATATGGTCGAAATGACCAAACCCCGAGAGACCTCGGTCTCTCAACACCTGGCTTTCAACAGCCATGCCGTTAAAGCCAGAGACTGTAAAGCAGGATGAAATATAGGACCTTGAGACAGAAGGTCCTCCCTTATTGGCAACCGCCAGGAAACGTCCGCAACGAGACGTACCAGATCGGCGTACCAGTGACGCAGAGGCCAATCCGGAGCAATGAGGATCACCGGAATTCCCTCGGTCGCCACCCTGCGCAGCAGACGAGGGAGCATCTGCAGCGGAGGAAAAACGTATATCAGGTGATAATGACCCCATGGGGCCACTAACGCATCCAAGGAATCCGCCAAGGATCCCTGGATCTGGCTACAAACCTCAAAACCTTGCGATTGAGACGAGAGGCCATCAGGTCCACATCCGACGTGCCCCACCGTCGGCAAAGGAGTTGAAATACCTCCGGGTGCAAGGACCACTCTCCCTGGTCCAGCGTCTGGCGACTCAAATAGTCCGCTAGCCAATTGTCTATGCCCGGAATGTAAACGGCCGACAGAGCCGGCAAGCTTCTTTTAGCCCACCTCAGGGTATGGGCGACCTCGGAAGCCGCAGCTGAGCTCCGAGTCCCCTCTTAATGGTTGACATACGCCACCGCCGTGACGTTGTCCGACTGGATCCTAATGGAGCGATCCTGCAATCTCTCAGACCACGAGGAGAAGCACAGTCCGATGGCCCGTATTTCCAGAACATTGATCGGAAAACGGGCATCGTCCAGAGTCCAAAGCCCTTGGGCTGATAGGACTCCCCAGACTCCACCCCAGCCTGTCAGGCTGGCATCCGTCGTGAACACCGTCCATTGGTCGGGGAGGAACGACTTCCAGGACCAGAGCCGGGCACCCAAACCACCATGTCAGGGACGCCCTGGGCAGGTGACTCACCTGGATCGGAAGATCCAAAGACAACGGGGATTTGTCCCAAGAGAACAAGATCTCCTTTTGCAATGCCCTGGTGTGATTGGGCATACGGAACGGCCTCGAAAGAGGCCACCATGAGTCCCAGGACTATCATGCAAAAACGGATTGACGACCATTTTTCGGGATGTCAGCACCTGCACTGCAGACTGAAGTATCAGTAACTTCCCTGGAGGTAGGAATACCTTTGCCTCCAAGGAGTCCAGAATCAGACATAGATACTCCAGACGCTGAGTAGGGACCAGGACTGACTCCTGAATGTTCAGGAGCCACCCGAAGTCCCTGAGGGTCCGAATGACGATAGTCACACTGTCTTCTAATTCGGAGCCACTTTCTGCTCTTAGAAGACCGTCCAGATAGCCCACGACAGCGATGCCTCGCCGTCTCAGCAAAGCTAGAACGGGCGCAAGCACCTTGGTGAACACCCTTGGTGCCAAGGCTAGGCCGAAGGAAGAGCTACAAATTGATAGTGGACTTCGCCGATCGCAAGCGCAGAAACTTCTGGTGACTTGCGCAGATCGGAACATGCCAGTAGGCGTCCTTGATGTCCAAGGCCGCCAGAAAATCCCCTTGACGGAGAGTATCGATCACCGTGCAAATGGATTCCATGCAGATCTTTTGCACCTTCACGAAGGCATTCAGGGCCTTGAGGTCCAGGATAGGCCGAACCCCGTCCTTTTTTGGGACAAACGGATTAGAGTAGAATCCCTGAAACCTCTCCTGTGACGGAACCGGCACAATCACTCCGGACCTGATCAAATCCTGAATAGCCCACATAGGGCTCCCCGACGGGCAGGAAGATTCGAGGGAAGAATCTGTCTGGGACCAGGAACGGAACTCTATCCTGTAACCTGAGGTGATCACCTCGCACACCCACCGATAGGAGATCCGGGAGGTCCCCCGATCTGTGAACCTGCAAAGTCGTCCCCCCACCCCAGAGACGGGTGGGGGCAAGACCTCACGCGGAGGCGGGCTTGGGAGACGGCTTGTTTGGGCTTGCGCAACCAGGGGCGCATGTGTCCACCAGCCGCACCGCTGTCAGTCTGGGAGGGCCTACCTGTAGACTATGACTGATGAAAAAAAACCTTTTTTGCTGGAAAGGAAGGACCCTGCTTACGGCGGGCATCTTTTACCCTAGCTAGACTGAGGAAGAAGAGTGCTTTTACCTCCCGTGACATCCTTGATGATGTCATCCAGCGCAGCACCGAAAATCCTACCACCTTTAAATGGTAGATCCGTCAGAGGCTTTTTAGAAGCTAGGTCAGCAGACCGGCATTTCAACCAGATCAGACAACGCAATACCACCGCCAAGACAGAGGCCCTGAGATATAAGGGGCCCACGTCTAACGTGGCGTCGCAACATAAACCAGGCCCTGCACCATTTGGTGGGCCAGAGTAATGGTGTCTGGAGGAAGATTATGCTCCTGTACAGTTTGGTGCAAAAATTTTTGCCCAACCCTTAAGTGTCTGAGACACAAGGGTCGCCGCTACCACAGGCCGTAGGGCGGACCTCAACAAGGCAAACATGGCTCTGCTCACCACTTCTGACCTCCTGTCAGTGGGGTCCTTAAATGCAGGAATCCCCTCCATCGGGAGAGTGGTGGCCTTGTTCAACCGGGCGACTGGAGGGTCGACCACTGGGGGAGAAGCCCACGTTTTAAGTAGGGCATCTTCAAGGGGTATCTGATAGACAAACGCAGCGGGACCATAAAAGTCTTCTGCGGCTTTTTCCCAGACCTTATCAATGAGCTAGTCAAAGAAAGGTACATATGGAAAGTCCTTTTTAGAAGGCCCGGCCTTAAAGAACCAAAAGGAGACTGTGCACCTGAGGTTCTGCATCCGCAGCATTCAGCTTGAGAGTGTCCCTCACCGCAGCAATGAGTTCACTAACAAGCGCCCTGTCGTTTACTGACTCAGAACTGGAGTCTTCCTTGCAAGGAATTTCCTGTTCAAAACTATCAAATATTCAGAGCTAGGGTCCTGAGCGGTAGTGGCTAGGCCCATATCTGAATCAGCGCACACCGCTTTTTTTTTTTTTATGGAAATAAAGTGGGGAGAGGGGCTTTTTTGCTCCCTTGCGCTCACACACTGCTTCCCTCCTGGTCAGATTAATGATTCCAGGACTGCCGACAACTGGTCCATAGGGACCGCAGGTGCTGTAGGAGCACTGCCTGCTGCCTCAAACATGTAAGGGGAAGCTGTGACACTGACTCCATATTGCCCCTCTCAGACTCCTCAGATAAAAAAAAGTCCACCCACATGCTGTGCTGACTGAAGAGGGGGCGCCCAGGGGACTCACCAGACCGGACCAGGACCGCTCAGATACATCTGTCTGTACTGCGCTGTGTCAGCGCGAGTGAGCTGTGAGGAGATTGTGAGGAACTTTGCGCTGTTTACAGCTGCGATAGAGGCCAAACTAGTGCTGAAAAGCGCGTAGGCTACAAGAAAATGGCCGGCGCACTTCACTGAGGCGATCCGCGGCAAAATGGCCGCCATGGGCAGATAAAAGTAAAAATTTCAAAACAGCACACACAGCGCCAAACGGCGCCCAGGCCACAAAATTACACAAAAAGCCCCCAGCGATATGCAGACTAGCATGAGCCCCCCCAGGACAGTATGACCCCCAGGCACTCCCCACAGCACAGCAATGGTGACAGAGAGTGACAATAAAACAGGGAAAATCCCCCACAGAGAAACACACACAGCATTTTGTACTCACCTGCAGGCAGGAGAGACTACTTACCCGTCCCCTGAGGGACCCACTGGTGTGTTTCTGACAGACCTATCACAGAGTCGTACTGCGTAGCTGTCGGCCCGGTCCACCGCGAGAGAAACAGTCCGTCAGGTACTGTTCAATTTTGAGAGGACCGCGGGAGCATGAAAGCAACCCAGCCACCCCTGGAGTCATGGGGTATGTCGTGAACTGAGTCTCACGCACACAAGGCAAGGATCAGCACTCTCGATGGTCGGACAGGGAAGACTACGAGGATACTAGTGTACCCAACCTGTTGCCCAGCCGACAGTTGATTGAAGGTCTCAAAAATAAAATAAAATTCCCAAAGGAATAAAAATTAAAGTAAAATCTTCCAGGAGACTGGCTCCTGAGAGAGCCACGTCTTCTCCTTCTGCAAGGCAGAAAAAAACTGAGGTCTGCTGACTGCAGGGGGTGGGTTATGTCCGGAGGGACTGCCCCCCAGGGCGGGGCTGTTCAACTCTGGCTTTTAGAATGTATGTATAACATCTCACATTCTGCCTAGGTCTTCTCCTGCAAGCAGGGACATAACCCACATGTACAGTGAATAAGAGACGCCGTGTCAGTCCATGGATGATAAGAGAAAATAGGATTTTCTTACGTCAAAAAATAAAAAATAAAAAAATAAAAAAGGAGCTTAGCAGAGACGGATGTCAGCAGATGATCAACCGCTATCCCATAGAGATACATGTATGACCGTGTGATAGGGGGCCCAACTGTACACGCAGCCATTCAGAGTGCCTCACACACAGGCAGTTCAAGTAGCAGTGCGGGTCAGCTGGAGGATCCGATATGAATATTACATATTGGGAAGATTCTGCTTTAAAACTAATGGTATAACCGACAGTAATACTATACCTATAGATACAAATTAACAGCTTTCAAACAACAAATTCAAGGTAATAAAAACTTTTAAATGCTTGCAAAAAATGAAAATATAAATTTAAAAAAAGCTGATAAATTTAACTGAACAGTGGATCTGCAAATCTGAAAAAAGGGAAAAGTTCCAAAGTCTTGAGCAATCAAAGGGAATTACGCTAATACTATGGTTTCTATGTAGCACAAGGCAGCAGTTTCACAAATCATGCACAATAAAACTACATTTAAAAAAAGACAAGAATTTTAAATTAGAAATAAAATACACAAAAATATAAAGCTGCAAGTGGAGAGAAAAACCTTCACAAATATACAGTTCATAAATGATCTGGCAGAGAACAGCAACTATGTCCGTTAAGCTGTTCATTAGAAAAAACATTCCACATTGAGCTTATAACTTACCAGCCGGTTGTTCTCGAACACATTTTCTTTTGAGAGGGTACCAAAGTCTCTAGAGAGAAAAATAGGAAGAGGTATGCGAGTGTCAGAAGGAGGAGGGTGAAAGCGAGGATTGTTTCCCCATCAGCTGAAGCAGAACACGGATCAAGAACAATGAACAATTTCAGTTTTCTTTCAAACATACATGAAGAAACAGACAGGTGGAGATGACAGCAACTATGTGCTGTCTAGAATACTGGATTTTAAAGAACAAATTATATACTGTATTAGAAATAAAATAATATAGCATGGTGTTCTCCTAATTTAATTTTTTTATGATAAAGCTAAAAGCGTTATATTTTTACCTTACTCAATTCCTTAAATTGCGGTAAAAAACGGTTTCTATTTCTCTGCCCCCCCCCCTCCATGTGTGATGGGGAAGAGCGGGGAGAATAGATCAAGTGCTGTGCACGGCTGCATCTATTTTTCCCTCTTCCTTTTCGCACTGCACTCGAGCAGCAGCCATTGGCTCCTTCCGCTGTGAATCAAATGCAGTAAGGAGGAAGTGGGGCGGGGCTAAGTCCCTCTGTGTAAGTCTTTGGAGCACAGCTCCATAGACACACAGCTCAGGAGTAGACCCTGTGCGCTTCCATAGCAAGCGGCTTGCTATGGGGACACATGAAGAGCCAGCATATGTGCCGGGGGACACGAGAAGAGGAGAATCGGGCCACTCTGTGCAATACCACTGCACAGAGCAGGTGAGGATAACATGTTTTTATTTGACTTTACGAAAACGTTAAAATATAAAACAGTACTTTGCCTGCCAAAAAAAGCGTAGGAATGGGGTGGCGTTACAAAGTCTTACCAATTTTATATACAGTGGGTACAGAAAGTATTCAGAGCCCCTTAAATTTTTCACTCTTATATTGTAGCCATTTGCTAAAATCATTTAAGTTCATTTTTTTCCTCATTAACACAGCACCCCATATTGACAGAAACACACAGAATTGTTGACATTTTTGCAGATTTATTAAAAAAGAAAAACTGAAATATCACATGGTCCTAAGTATTCAGACCCTTTGCTGTGACACTCATATATTTAACTCAGGTGCTGTCCATTTCTTCTGATCATCCTTGAGATGGTTCTACACCTTCATTTGAGTCCAGCTGTGTTTGACTATACTGATTGGACTTGATTAGGAAAGCCACACACCTGTCTATATAAGACCTTACAGCTCACAGTGCATGTCAGAGCAAATGAGAATCATGAGTTCAAAAGGAACTGCCTGAAGAGCTCAGAGACAGAATTGTGGCAAGGCACAGATCTGGTCAAGGTTACAAAAAAATTTCTGCTGCACTTAAGGCTCCTAAGAGCACAGTGGCCTCCATAATCCTTAAATGGAAGATGTTTGGGGTGACCAGAACCCTTCCTAGAGCTGGCTTTCCAGCCAAACTGAGCTATCAGGGGAGAAGTGCCTTGGTGAGAGAGGTAAAGAAGAACCCAAAGATCACTGTGGCTGAGCTCCAGAGATGCAGTCGGGAGAAAGTTGTAGAAGGTCAACCATCACTGCAGCCCTCTACCAGACAGGGCTTCATGGCAGAGTGGCCCGACGGAAGCTTCTCCTCAGTGCAAGACACATGAAAGCCCACATGGAGTTTGCTAATAAACCCCTGAATGACTCCAAGATGGTAAGAAATAAGATTATCTGGTCTGATGAGAACAAGATAGATCTTTTTGGCCTTAATTCTAAGTGGTATGTGTGCAAAAAAACAGGCACTGCTCATTACCTGTCCAATACAGTCCCAACAGTGAAGCATGGTGGTGGCGGCATCATGCTGTGGGGGTGTTTTTTCAGCTGCAGGGACAGGACGACTGGTTGCAATCGAGGGAGAGATGAATGCGGCCAAGTACAGGGATATCCTGGACGAAAACTTTCACCAGAGTGCTCAGGACCTCAGACTGGGCCAAAGATTTACCTTCCAACAAGACAATGACCCTAAGCACACAGCTAAAATAATGAAGGAGTGGTTTCACAACAACTCCGTGACTGTTCTTGAATGGCCCAGACAGAGCCCTGACTTAAACCCAATTGAGTATCTCTGGAGAGACCTAAAAATGGCTTTCCACCAACGTTTACCATCCAACCTGACAGAACTGGAGAGGATCTGCAAGGAGGAATGGCAGAGGATCCCCAAATCCAGGTGTGAAAAACTTGTTGCATCTTTCCCAAAAAGACTCATGGCTGTATTAGATCAAAAGGGTGCTTCTACTAAATACTGAGCAAAGGGTCTGAATACTTAGGACCATGTGATATTTCAGTTTTTCTTTTTTAATAAATCTGCAAAAATTTGAACAATTCTGTGTTTTTCTGTCAATATGGGGTTCTGTGTGTACATTAATGAGGAAAAAAATGAACTTAAAATGATTTTAGCAAATGGCTGCAATATAACAAAGAGTAAAAAATTTAAGGGGGTCTGAATACTTTCCTACCCACTGTAGATTGGTAGTGCAGAGTATATTTTATACAGCATGGTTCAGTGTTCCACCACAGAAAAGTACAAGTTTTCTGTAAGTTTTGCTCCTTCTGTATCTCTTTGGATAGAATTATTTTCACTTTACTTGTAAATCTGTAAAAGTTAAAATTTTGCTCTTACTTTCACTGTCATTAGTACAAATAAAAAGTTATTGACCCTCTGTGTGCAGGTAGATAGCAGTGTTAATTTTATATTCAAATTTAGTTTTAGTCATAATCTTTTGACTAAAATGGCATTTTACTTTTAGTCATATTTTAGTCATCTCAATTTTTTCAATTCTAGTCATAATTTAGTCGACTAAAATCTGCAGTACATTTTAATTGACCAAAATCTAATGGATTTGTTTAACCACTTCCCGCCCCGTCAATAGCAGATTGACGTCCGGGAAGTGGTTCAGTTATCCACACTGGACGTCATATGACGTCCTGCGGGATAACAGCCGCCGCGCGCCCGGGGGGGGCGCGCATCGCGGCGATCGGTGGGTCAGTCTGACCCACCGCTACACTGATCTCGGTAAAAAGCCTCCGGCGGAGGCTTTTTACCACGTGATCAGCCGTGTCCAATCACGGCTGATCACGATGTAAACAGGAAGAGCCGTTGATCGGCTCTTCCTCACTCGCGTCTGACAGACGCGAGTAGAGGAGAGCCGATCGGCGGCTCTGACAGGGGGGGTTCGCGCTGATCGTTTAGCAGCGCAGCCCCACCTCGGATACCCACACTAGACCACCAGGGAACCCCCCCAGGACGCCCCAAGCATGTGGATGGCCCCCATGGCCATCCACATGTAATAAAATAAAATAAAAAAAATATGCCAATCAGTGCCCACAAATGGGCACTGACTGGCACTATGATGGCACCACCACAATGTGTGGTGGCTGGCATTGCTGGGCATCAGTGTCCATCAGTGCCACCTACTAGTGTCCATCAGCGCCACCCATCAGTGCCCATCCGTGCCCATCTGTGCCCGTCCGTGCCACCTATCAGTGCCGCCTATAAGTGCCCATCAGTGCCGCCTATAAGTGCCAATCAGTGCCACCTATGAGTGCCAATCAGTGCCGCCTATGAGTGCCACATATCAGTGCCGCCTATCAGTGCCCATCAGTGCCACCTCATCAGTGCCACCTCATTGGTGCCACCTCATCGGTGCCCATCAGTGTTGCCTTATCAGTGCCCGTCAGTGCCGCCTTATCAGTGCCCATCATTGAAGTAGAAAAGGTACTTATTTACAAAAAATTTTTTACAGAAACAAAGAAAAACGTCGTTTTTTTCAAAATTTTCGCTCTTTTTTTATTTGTTGTGCAAAAAATTAAAATCGCAGAGGCGATCAAATACCACCGAAAGAGAGCTCTATTTGTGGGAACAAAATGATAAAAAATTTGTTTGGGTACAGTGTAGCATGACTGCGCAATTGTCATTCAAATTGGGACAGCGCTGAAAGCTCAAAATTGGCTTGGGCAGGAAGCTGTATAAGTGCATGGTATTGAAGTGGTTAAATTGTAATGCATTATTTAAGCATTTCTCCAGGATTTTCAAACTCATACTCCTGCATAGGGTTGCACCGATACTAAGCATTTGCACGAGTATCGGTACTTGTGCAAATGCTCTGATAGTAGTAACCGATACCCGCAGGCTTGGTTCTTTTAGCAGAATTCCCCGCTGACAGATGAAATGTAAACAAAAGAATGCTGGCAATTATCCGTTGTTAAGGACCGGCCAGCTGTCACTTTGCCGGGTGCCATCGCCGCCTCGTCCTCTCCTTCGGCCGGCTGTCACTTTCCCGGGTGCCATCTCCACCTCCTCCTCTCCTTCGGCCAGCTGTCACTTTGCCGGGTGCCATCCCCGCCTCCCCAGGCCAGCTGTCCCTTTGCCGAGTGCCATCCCCACCTCCTCCGGCTGGCTGTCACTTTGGCGGGTGCCATGCCCACCTCCTCCGCCCGTCACTTTGCAGTGTGCCATCCCCGCCTCCTCCATTGTTCCAGTTGGCTGTCACTTTGCCGGGTGTCATCCCAGCCTCCTCCTCCTCCCCTCAGGCTGGCTGTTACTTTTGCCGAGTGCCATCCCCTTCCTCCGGCCATACATTCCCAAAGTGGAGGAAATCTTTTGGATCACCAGTCAGGTTCAGAATCAGCTGCCCTGCATGAACTGGTGTTACCTGCTTGTGTTTAACTATAGCCAGCTGATTTGTGTTGAACTCCTGTATTATGTTTGTGTTCAGAACAAGAAGAAGATGTGCATGTCTATTGTGTTTGTTGTGGGTTCAGGAACACCCAGGGTAACGTGGTAAGAGAACTGTTGTGTATTTGTTCGGGAACACTTTTGTGATAGGCTCAGGAGTGCCTGGATTGACTTTTTCGAGTATCTATGGTATGCAGGTTTATGGACCTCAGACTGATTTCGTCAGGTGTCAATATTAGATGCCTGTTAAAGAACTCTTGGAATGACGTCTTCAAAAAGCTGTACTTTACATTTTTAAGAACTCCTGCACCGACTGGGTCAGGTGCTAGTTGAGGGCTGGCACTTTTGTTGGGTGCCTTCCCCGCCTCCTCCTCTCCCCCCCCCCCCCGCCAGCTGTCACTTGCTTGTCGTCTCCTCCTTCCCTCTGCCAGCTGTCACCTCTGACCCCGTGTCTTTCCAGCTCCCTCCCTCCTAAAATTGTCCTCAACTCCTAAAGCCTCCTACTGTTATCCACTGCTGCAAATTACATAACTTTAATATGTCCAAAGCCACCAATACATAGCCCAGCCACCATGTCCTATCTTCTACCATCCCAATTTAACACTCCAGAGGTCCCTTCTGGCCATCCAGCAAGCTCCCAATGAACCTCCCATCCCCCCCTCCTCTCCCTCCCAGCGATCACAGCCTTTTCCACCCCAATCATCCCGGCCCTCCCACCCCACAACCCCTATCCCATCCACTTTCAAAACTACCCTACTCTCATTTACCCCCCTACCATCACCCCCGCCTCACGCAACTCCACCCCCCCCCCCCGGCAATAGGTATTGCTAATTAGTATCAGCGAGTACTTTAAATAGGAGAACCGGTACTCATATTCAGTGTTAAAAAAATGGTATTGGTGCATCCCTACTCCTAGAGAGTAAAAATCTAAGCACGTGTTATTATTTATGGCATTAAGGTTTGAACATACACTACAGACACAGATGTAGCTGTAAAACCAAGTTTCATAAACAAATCAAAAATATTGCTTTTTAACAAACAAAAGCGAAGATTTAGGCCTCATGCCCACTGGCGTTTTTACAGCTGCGTTTTTTGCAGCATAAAAACGCCTGTCCATGTTATTGTAAATAATTTTTTATTTTTTTTTTGAAAAAAAAAAAAAAAAAAACGTCGGAGCTAAAAACGCGACCGCGCGTTAGTGCGCGTTTTTTGCGCGTTAGTGCGCGTTTTTTGACGCTCGCGGTTTTTTCTGCCTAATTCTGACGCTGAGGAACGCACTGGTCCTGGTTTTTTTTTACAGCTTACAAACGCCTATGCTCTTTACAGCTCAAAAACGCCTAGGTGGGCATGAAGCTATAGACTAACATGGACAGGCGTTTTTAAGCTGTAAAAAACGCTCAAAAACGCGGCTGAAAAAACGCCCGTGGGCATGAGGCCTTAAAATAAAATAAAAATAACAAAATAAACTGTAAACACTATTGGCTGTAATGCCATTGCACATATCACCAACATTAAAAAAAAAATAATAAAAGCCTTTTTCTTCGTTTTTTTTTCTCCCTTCAGCAGCTTAGTAGATGCCCCCTACTTATTTTTATGTGCAATAGGATTCTGTACAACTTACCGTAAAGGGCACCAAAGAGATACTGTTAATGAGTGTAATATGTGGAACTGCATAGGAAAGGGAAAAAATTGATGCTTGTGTCTATCAGCCAATACAACTTGCCGATAGAGCTTTAGGGCTGGAGCTTTAACAGACAGGTGGAGCTCAAATGAAAGCAGAAGTTCAGGTTGTTAAACAACCCCCCTCACATTATTGTTCCATTTTTGTTTGTTGATGAAAAACATGCAGCTGCCGAAAACTATGTTGAAAATTGTTTCATCTACAAAAATAACACTGGTAGAAACCCCCCCCCCCCCAAAAAAAAACACACACAAGCAGAGGTTCTAACCCTTTTCCACAATTTAAAACAAAAAAGAATGTACTATACCAAATGCACACAATGTGTAAACAGGCTCAATATTTTCTGTAACTGGAAATCAGACACACAAGTTTATTTGCCTTTTAGGTGTATACAGGTCCTTCTCAAAAAATTAGCATATTGTGATAAAGTTCATTATTTTCTGTAATGTACTGATAAACATTAGACTTTCATATATTTTAGATTCATTACACACAACTGAAGTAGTTCAAGCCTTTTCTTGTTTTAATATTGATGATTTTGGCATACAGCTCATGACAACCCAAAAATCCTATCTCAAAAAATTAGCATATTTCATCCGACCAATAAAAGAAAAGTGTTTTTAATACAAAAAAAGTCAACCTTCAAATAATTATGTTCAGTTATGCACTCAATACTTGGTCGGGAATCCTTTTGCAGAAATGACTGCTTCAATGCGGCGTGGCATGGAGGCAACCAGCCTGTGGCACTGCTGAGGTGTTATGGAGGCCCAGGATGCTTCGATAGCGGCCTTAAGCTCATCCAGAGTGTTGGGTCTTGCGTCTCTCAACTTTCTCTTCCCAATATCCCACAGATTCTCTATGGGGTTCAGGTCAGGAGAGTTGGCAGGCCAATTGAGCACAGTAATACCATGGTCAGTAAACCATTTACCAGTGGTTTTGGCACTGTGAGCAGGTGCCAGGTCGTGCTGAAAAATGAAATCTTCATCTCCATAAAGCTTTTCAGCAGATGGAAGCATGAAGTGCTCCAAAATCTCCTGATAGCTAGCTGCATTGACCCTGCCCTTGATAAAACACAGTGGACCAACACCAGCAGCTGACATGGCACTCCAGACCATCACTGACTGTGGGTACTTGACACTGGACTTCAGGCATTTTGGCATTTCCCTCTCCCCAGTCTTCCTCCAGACTCTGGCACCTTGATTTCCGAATGACATGCAAAATTTGCTTTCATCCGAAAAAAGTACTTTGGACCACTGAGCAACAGTCCAGTGCTGCTTCTCTGTAGCCCAGGTCAGGCGCTTCTGCCGCTGTTTCTGGTTCAAAAGTGGCTTGACCTGGGGAATGCGGCACCTGTAGCCCATTTCCTGCACACGCCTGTTCACGGTGGCTCTGGATGTTTCTACTCCAGACTCAGTCCACTGCTTCCGCAGGTCCTCCAAGGTCTGGAATCGGTCCTTCTCCACAATCTTCTTCAGGGTCCGATCACCTATTCTCGTTGTGCAGCGTTTTCTGCCACACTTTTTCCTTCCCACAGACTTCCCACTGAGGTGCCTTGATACAGCACTCTGGGAACAGCCTATTCGTTCAGAAATTTCTTTCTGTGTCTTACCCTCTTGCTTGAGAGTGTCAATGATGGCCTTCTGGACAGCAGTCAGGTCGGCAGTCTTACCCATGATTGCGGTTTTGAGTAATGAACCAGGCTGGGAGTTTTTAAAAGCCTCAGGAATCTTTTGCAGGTGTTTAGAGTTAATTAGTTGATTCAGATGATTAGGTTAATAGCTCGTTTAGAGAACCTTTTCATGATATGCTAATTTTTTGAGATAGGAATTTTGGGTTGTCATGAGCTGTATGCCAAAATCATCAATATTAAAACAAGAAAAGGCTTGAACTACTTCAGTTGTGTGTAATGAATCTAAAATATATGAAAGTTTAATGTTTATCAGTACATTACAGAAAATAATGAACTTTATCACAATATGCTAATTTTTTGAGAAGGACCTGTACTGTGCACGTAAAATCTTTTCTTCGGAGTCCATTGAGGGACACAGGAATTCAGATACCGTTTGGCTATACTAACGCTTACAGAGTTTTTTTTTTTACACTGGCGAACAAGCAATACCAAGGGCAGGGCAAAAAACACATGAGGGGAGGAACCTGTGGCCCTCAATGAACCCCAAGAAAAAGATTTTACGGCAAGTTCAAAAGTCTTCTGCTCTTTATTGTCCATTGAGGGACACTGGAATTCAAATACAGTTGGGACATCCAGAAGCAGTCCAGCTGAAGGGTGGGCAATAGTCACTAGCAGGTAATCAAGCAAGGGAGGTAGAAACTGCCTGCAAGCCAGAGCTACCTGAGGAGCCAATAGCAGAATCTGAACCCGACGTGGTGAAGTCCCGTGCAAGACGGAGAAACTTCCAATAACTATAGGGAGGTCACAGAGGGTCAATTTGATGCTCAAGAGCAGGATTACCACCAAAGAAAAATGCATGCAGGAAGACTGAGCCTGAACCAGCAAAAAACTGAGAAACAACATAACAATTGATCAAGGGAGAAAAGGCCACAACATGATGAGCTCAACAGAAAAATAAAAAAGCACTGTGGCAAGCCGCTAGGAGAACAGCTCTATAGAAGAAACTCTTAATGCCGGTTCACACTATAGCGACTTAGGATCCGACTTGTGTCGCCCACAAGTCGCGCGACTTGAGAAATTCCATTGAAGTGAATGAGAGCCGTCTTAATGTACACTACTGAAGTCGCTTCGACTTCAGAAAAGCTTCCTGTACTACTTCAAGGCGACTTCTAGGCAACTTGTACCCATTGATTTCAATGGAAGTCGCCTCCAAAGTCGAATCACTGTCTTAACTGAAGCAACTTTACAGGAAAAGAAAATAGTTTACTCAGGCAAACCCCTCCCTCCCACAGAGCTGATTATTCTGTGATTGGCCACAGCCAAAGTCGCCTGTCCTGGAGGCAACATTTTTTTTTTTATCCAAATACTTTTTTTATTATTATTATTTCTTACCATCATATTTATACATACATCCATATCATTCCTGTATTACAATACAAATAAACTTTAACTTATATTATGAATTCTCCTACTCATTCCCGTTTCCCAGCCTCCATCCCCTCACCCCCCGTGCCTCCTCTTCAATCCATTTATTCCATATATTATTAAATTTCTTTTTGTTACCTCTTTTGGTGTATATAAATTCTTCTTTTCTTATAGTGTCATTTATTACCTCCTCCCATTCTATTACTGTAGGGGAGCTTACTGCTTGCCATTTCTGTGCAATAAGTTTCCTTCCCTGGAACAGGCATCTCCTTATCGCTATATGCTCGTCCTTTAAGGGTACCCTCTCTTCTACCAAACCCAGCACGCATAGCCTCGCCTCCGGCTGCAGTGATGTACCAAATACTATATTGATCTTTTAGACTATTTGCTTCCAATATTGGTACAGCTTGGGGCATCTCCAGACCATATGTATTAGGTCTCCTTTATCCTGTCCACATCTCTGACATCCTGGGTCTGGTCTCCTGCCAAATTGGAACATTCTTTATGGCGTATAGTATGCCCTATGTATCAGGTATAGCTGGGACATATTCTGGGAGGGGGACATTGACAATTCGGGGCCTATTCCCAATATTTGTTCCCATTGGTCTTGTGAAATTGTACCCACATCCTTCTCCCATTTCTCCCTAATTTTATTAGCCATGATCTCACTTCGGTCCGCCCTTTCTAGGGAATCATAAATGGTTGAGATTACTCCTCTTGCATTCACTAAGCTTCGGAGGATGGCCATGTTATTCCATTCCGGTATCCTATTTCCGAATTGTGCGTGATTTGTAGATATCTATAAAAATATCTATTTGGGACCGAAAACTCCTCTCTTATTTCTTGAAATGTTTTTATTCTGCCGACAGCAAATAGTTGTTCCAATAGGTGTATCCCTAATCTGTCCCACTCCTCAACCTTTCCCATAATTTTGAGTTCTTGTAGGTTGCTATTATCCCAGATTGGGGAAAATTCAGAGAAGCCTGTGTATCCTAGAATCTTCTTCCCTTCTTTCCAACATTTGACCATTAATTGAACTGTGGGGCATTTAGACTGAAATGAATCTGCCTCTACTGCCTCAACTTCCGTGTCATGACTTGTGTCATTCAGGACTACACTTGATCCTCTTTGATTACTGCTCCTCATATGCTGCAGCTGGGCCGCTAAGAAGTAATATCTGGGGTTTGGGAGGGCAAGACCCCCCTTCTCCCTTGGATGTTGTAGGGCTCGGAGTGAAATCCTCGCTATTCCCCCCTTCCAAATCAGTTCCCTGAAAACCCCCTCTATCTTCCTAAACCACCGTTTTGAAATCCATACTGGGGAATTATGTAGGATGTATAAGATTTGCGGCATTCACACCATTTTTATCAGGTTACTCCTTCCTACTACAGATAGGGGAAGCCGGTTCCAGAACCTGCATTTTTGTTTCATCTTTGTCAGTAATGGCACGAGATTTCCCCCTATATAGTGCCCAGGGTCCTTTGTCATGTTTATTCCTAGGTATCTTATATGGGTCACTACCTTCACTTGGTCTATCTGCCCTCTCAAGGGCTCTAACGGCAGGAGTGCAGATTTCTCCCAGTTTATTGTTAGCCCGGAGAATCTCCCAAATTCCCCTATAATATTCATTGCTGTCACCAATGAGGCCTGTGTATCCCCCAAAAAGAGCAGGATGTCATCCGCATATAATGCGACTTTCTCCTCTCCTAACTTCCTTTTGAATCCTTTTTATCTCCGGAGATGTCCTTATCGCAGTGGCTAATGGTTCCATGGCCAGGGCGAAAAGCAGGGGCGACAGCGGGCATCCCTGTCTTGTCCCCCTGGCCAGTCTAAACCAGTCTGAGCACTCACCGTTGACCCTTATCTTTGCCCTAGGGTTCCCATATAATAACCTAACCCATTGAGTAAACCTAGGGCCAAACCTGTACTCTAACACCTTCCACAGATATTGCCACTCAAGGCTATCAAATGCCTTTGTGGCATCCAGGGACAAGATTGCTCTCGCCTCTCTTTCTTCTACTGGCAACTGGATATTTAAGAATGCTCTTCTGATGTTAGAGCTGGTAGACCTTCCTGGTATAAATCCTGTTTGGTCAGGATGTACCAGTTTTGTAACAATCCTATTTAGCCTTGTTGCTAGTATTTTAGCCAGGATTTTGGTGTCGGCACACAGAAGTGATATCGGTCTATAGGAATTTGCCTCTAGTTGATCTTTCCCTTCCTTCAATAGTGTTATTATAGTTGCCTCTTCCATGGACCCGGGCATTTTCCCTTCCTCAACCGCCCAGTTGAATACCTCCAGCAATTTTGGAAGCAGCACCTCACTGTAGGTTTTATAAATTTCTATTGGCAGACCATCCGGGCCCGGTGACTTTTGACCCGCCATTTCTTTGGTTGCCAATTGTATCTCTCCCAGTGTCAGTGGTGCCTCCAGCTCTTCCCTATCTTGCTCTGTCAGCCAGTGTATTTTCAGGCCAGCGAAGAAGGTAACCATTTCCCCTTCTCTGTTGTTATGCCAAGTACTGCTATACAGATTCTGGTAATACCTTTTAAACACTTGCATTATTTCTGGTGTGCCTCTCGTAATTTCCCCGTCCTCATCACAAATCGCCGGTATGGTGGATGGGGGGTTATCGGCCCTCACAGCCAAAGCGAGGATCCTCCCCACTCTCGCCAAAAAAATTCTGTTTCTGAAATAGTTTTTTGTTTTCCGCCTTTATTCTTATTATTTTTTTATATTCCTCCTGCGCTTCTAACCATTTATTATGTTCCTCCAGACTGGGGTTACTTATGTAGCAAATCTCTGAGCTCCTTACCTTTTCACTCGCCGCAAGTTCTATGGCACGCGTCTGTTTTTTAATAAGAGATATTTTTTGGATCAGGATTCCCCACAGAAATGCTTTCAAGGTATCCCAAATTATTCCCGTCGAGGCAGAGCCGGTATTTACTGCTATAAATTCTTTTAAACTGCCATTTATTCCCTCCAGATCTTTGATGACCTCTAGCCAGAATGGATTTAGCTTCCAATCCCTTTTATTATATCCTCTGTTCATCTTTATTTCAAAGATCATTGAGGAGTGGTCCGATATGCTTCTGGGTTCATATACCACCTCTCCCAACTCCCCCATTGCCTCTTCATTACAGAGTACGAGATCTATCCTGGACAGAGTCGAATGTGTCCTTGAGTGGCAGGAGAATTGTTTTTCCACTGGGTGCCTCCTCCTCCACACATCGATCAGCCCCATCTCCCCACAAAATTGAAAAAGGGGGCTACTGGTTGTCTGTGCAGAGGGGAGACCCACCGGGAATTTATCTATGTTTTTATTCATGGTCATATTAAAATCCCCTGCCACTATTACCGGTACTCCCGGTCTGTCCACGACAAACTCCATCAGATCCCACAGGATTTCTGTCCCAAACGGAGGGGAGATATATACGCTTGCCACCACATATTCCCTTGTCTCTATCCGGCAATGAAGAAACACGTAGCATCCCTCAGTGTCAGCCTTACAGTGGCTGCAGGAGAACACCATCCCCGAGTCTATCAACACACTCACCCCCCTCGAATAGGAGGGGTGTGTGGAATGGAATTGTATCTGATATTTCCTATGTTTTAACAAATTGACGGTTCCCTTATCCAGGTGTGTTTCCTGCAGGCACAGTATTTTGATGTTATTACTATTGGCGTCTGCGAAAATTACCTGTCTCTTTATTGGGTCTTTTACCCCTTGGACATTCCATGAGCATACCTTAATGCCTATTCCCTGGTTGGGAGAACCATTCTCACTGTTATGCTTCGGGATCCTCCCCTACTGTTTCTTCCCCTTTTAGAATACCTCCCACCATAACCATGTATGCCTTAATAATATCGGGTTACAAAAACGTGTTTTTTGTGGATCTACTCTTTCTAGTGCCCTATTCAAACATACCTTTCTTCTCACTTCCCCCCTCATCCCTCCCCCCACCCCCTACCGCCAAAGAGAACAAACATATTTTAGTGAATTCAAACATGATGTGCCATTCACGCCAACTCCCTACCCTCCCTTCCCCCCCCCAGCCCCCCCGCCCTATTTGGGGCCCTTGTGGAGGGCCTCTACAGTGACCGGATTCTCCTTTTGCTGTGTGACATTTCCCCCTCCCCCCTTTTGGCACTTCCTCTGGTGTTTTTCGTGTATTCCTTTCTCTAATGTTTCTTTTCCTTTTTACTTGACGGCTAGTGTTTTTTCTCCACCTCTGTGCCACTCTCCACAAAAACCAAAACATTCCAACAGCCCCTTCCCCCCCTCCCCGCTCCTTTATCAAAACCACGACAGAGAAAAGAGAGGAAAAAAAAAAAAAAGAAAAAAAGCACCCCAAGAAACCAAACAACCAGGGGAACAAAAAAAAATAGGGAATGAGAGTCTGAGTTCTGCATAATAAATCAGTGACCAAATCTGTGACTGTTTCCGACTTCCTATGTTTCCCCTTCTTTGGTATTCATCCAAGACATCAATTCCGCGGGCGTGTTGAAAAATGTATTTGCCCCATTTATAGTTATTCGCAAACGTGCCGGGTAGAACATTGCATATTTAATCCCCTTTTCTTGCAGTCTTTGCTTCCCTTCAAAGAATTTGGCCCTTTGCCTCTGTAACTCTGGGGAAAAATCTGGATAAAATTAGATTTTTGTTCCATTGACCAAAACCTCTTTCATCTCTCTTGCTTTTTGGAGGATTGTAACTTTATCTGGAAAATACAAAAGTTTAATAAGCATAGGTCTGGGGCGCCCTCCCTCGGCTGGGACTCTAAAAGGTACTCTATGGGCCCGCTCGATAGAAAAATGCTTTGATAGACAGTCCTGACCAAGCACTCCCAAAAGCCACTTTTCCATGAATTCAGTGGGGCGGTTACCCTCGCTCTTTTCGGGGAGGCCCAGTACCCTAATGTTTTTCCTTCTTAACCTGTTTTTCATGTCATCAATTTTGTTAACGCACAGGTTTAGCTGTTCTTTCATTATTTTCATGTCCATTATCATAGGGTAACATCGTCTTCCACCTGGCTGAGTCTTTCCTCTAAAGCAGAGGTACGCTCCCCAACCCCCTGTACTTCATGTTTTAGTGTTGACATTTCATCCTTTATCCCTATCAGCTGATCAAATATTTCCGTCAGGGAGGATTTGCAATTGTTTATAGCAAATAGAATCTCTCTCATAGAGGGCTCATCCTCCATCCCTGCTCCCGTATTTGATTCTGTTACTTTTTCCTGTGCCTTTGCTTTGGTCCCTCGCTCGCCTGCTGCCTTTCCAGCCGTCTCTGTTTTTAGGCCCAAACTTTTCCGTTGGGCACTCGCTTGTTGGGCCCCTTGCCCCCTTGGTGGTGTGTGGCCTGTTGTGCTTCCCGGAATATGTGTATATTTTTCCAATTTAGCTGCCACTGCTGACTGTCCAGTTCTAGTTCCTCGTGAGGTCTGGGACTGGGGCTGGGAGTGAGGCTGGGGGTTGGGTTGGAATTGGGGCAGCTGGGGTTGGGACTGTGACTGTAACTGTGCGTTCCTGGTCATCACTGACAATGTACCTGGCATTTTCTTTTCCTTTTTCTTCCTTCCTGCTCCTCCCTCCCTTATAGATATGCACTTGTAGTTGTTCTAATTAGTGTCCTTTTGCCTGTGGCATTCCAGCTATCCCTGCTGTAGTCCTCCACAATTTAACCCACAGCCAACTCTGGCTGCTAATTAAGACGGAAGGTAACAAAAAAAAAAAAGAAAAAAAGGAAAGTCCTCCACGCACCTACTTGCCCCAGCCTCTTCCTTTAGAATTTATGGCAGGCTAAAACACAGCAAGTTACACACATCTAGTGTAGACATCTGATATAGACACTGTATATATATATATATATATATATATATATATATATATTTTCCCCTCTCACCACCGGCCCGCCTCCGTCTTCAGGGTGTAGTGGAGGGGAACAGAAGACGGAACAAAAGACCCCGCAGCGTCTCTCCTCCTGGATGTGGCTAGCTCTGGCACAGGCGATGCAAAGCAGTACCGCATGTGGCATCAAGCCGACAGCTGACAGGCGAGCAGGCAGAGCGGTTTTCACCAGAACAGGGATACGTAGCTCCGGCTTGTTCCTCCAGCAGGTCAGCGCTTGTTCCTTCCCGCAGGTCAGCTGACCACGTCAGATGAGAACGTACGAAGTGCCTTATCCGTGCGCGTTATCCCAGCGCATCTTACTACCTTGCGGTCTTCCTTCTTCCGCTCCCAGCCTCGTCCCTGGTGCCGGCCTCCTCTCTCCTTTCTCTGCCGCTAATTAATTAGTCATTGCGGCGTGTATTGTGGAGCGGGGGTACGAGGTGCGAGGAGCGAGCGGACTGCTCTCCTCTCACAGCTGCATCCGGTCACGCCCCCCTGGAGGCAACATTAAGTCGCGTTGTAAGTTGCTCCAAGTCGCGCTGAAGTCGCCTTGCAAAGTCACCCTGCAAGTCGGGTTGCCCCTGTGTGAACCGGCACTAAATGAGAAATTCAAGCATAAGCAAGGCAGAACAACTCAAAAAGGTGTTAGGGGGTTGCTAGTGACCCCTGAGACCGACAGAGAGCTCAAGGGTATAATCCCACAAAGTCAGCCCAGCAGAAAGAGGCATCCCTTCAAAAGCAGGCAGGGAAGAAGTATACCACCACCCTAGATTGGTGACAAGGACACCATCAGAAAGAAAGGGGACGTATATCTGTGGTCTGACTGAACTCTGCAAGACCTGCCTAATCTTGGGCACAGAAGATGGACTCAGAGGAACCTTCTTCACGAGGCTGTAACAATACCAAAAGAAGAATCTATACCCAGACAATCAATGCCATTAAGACTTCCAGAAGTACCCTTTGCTGAACAAGGGTTGCCTGCTGACTGTACAGATGCATATAGAGCCCTCCAAAGATGGTTTCTGCCTACCATGTAGATGAGGAAGAGCACCCAGGTATGCAAACCTCTCCCTTTGGTTTGAAGGCTACTGGTGAAGGAGAGCCAGACTGCAAAGCATCATATTTAGGAGAGACGCTGCTGAGAGTATTACTCGCAACGTCCAGTGTAGAGATCAGGTCACTTGTCCTGTTTCCACTCTTTATCGAAGAGAAGCAACAACTAGGTAATGTCTAATGATTAGGGAGACTGATTAAAAACAGAGTCTCCTGAAGAGAAGGGAAGCAACACTTCTACCCTCTCCCTACTACTGCTCATCACCTCCTGCGAATACTTAACCCACCTGCTGACCCGCACACTCATACACATTCCACTCCCATCTTACTTTCTTCACCCTCCTTCTGCTAACCTCTGGGGGATATCGCCCGTAATCCCGGTCCTTCAGTATCTCACCCTCACACCCGGCACCCTCCCTCCTCCAGCATCAGCCTCAGACTTCTCTCGATCCCCCTTCTCCCAAAAAAAACACCCTCCCCTTCTCATGTGCCCTCTGAAATGCCCGCTCTGTCTGCAATAAGCTCGCTTCTGTCCATGACCTTTGTCTATCACTCCCTTAACCTTCTTGCAGTCACAGAAAACAGTGTTATTACCTGATAACTACTTTTTCCAGGAATCTTCCAGGACGGCTTACAGAGAGATAGGCTCCTCCCACCTAGCACAGGAAACACATGATCCACATCATAAAAAGCACTGCACATGCATCAGCTCCTCAGTATTTAACAAATAACCGAAAGCTTCAGAATAAGTATCATTAAACCCTCATTAGCGTAGCTTTATTCTTACTCTATGTTCTACATTGCCACTCACCAACACATAAGGGTGGGAACTAGAGCTGCACGATTAATCGTTTGAGGATCGCGATCTCGATTCACCCCCCCCCCCCCCCCCACGATCTCCAGGCTGGATGATCGCGATTTTTGATCATAGAGCATGATGCATTGAAACTGTCTCTCCTCTGCTCGCACACAGCCCCGCCTCCTCCTAACCCCACGCTGTGATAGACAGAATGCGGGTCTAATGCTGGGATGTGTTCTGTCTATCACAGCGCAGGGTTAGGAGGAGGCGGGGCTGTGTGCGAGCAGAGGAGAGACAATTTCAACATACGGGCGGTGAGTTTCTATAAGAAAATGTGTGCTGCTGTCCGTCCTCCCTTCTCCCCCCCCCCCCCCATACCACACTTGGCTGGCTGGCTGTCTTCGGGACTCCGTCCTCCCCCCCCCCCCCCCCCCGGCTGCCGAGTCTGTCTTCCGTCTCCTGTCCCTGCCGCCTATGTTCAACTTCACAGTGAGAGAAGAGAGCTGTGGGATGTGGAAGTGAGAGGGTCAATAAAGAGAACCTGTCTCCTCCAATTGGTATCACACAGTGAATTGTTTTCTCCTGTGTGATAGCAATAAAGTGAAAAAAAATGATAAAAAAAATAATAATTAAATTAATAAAATAAAGAAATTAAAAAGTAAAGAATAATAAATATATTAAAAATAAGAAAACTTTGCAAAAAAAAAAAAAACGAGAAGCGATTTTTTTTTTTTTTTTAAAAAGAATCGTGAGAGAATCGTGATCTTTGTTCTAATCAAAAGAATTGTGATTCTCATTTTTCCCAGAATCGTGCAGCTCTAGTGGGAACTGACGCCATCCTGGAAGATTCCTGGAAAAAGTAGTTATCAGGTAATAACACTGTTTTTCCTCAGTCATCTTCCAGGACGGCTTACAGAGAGGTCAAAATAGGACTATTTGATCAGGGCATGACCCCAGCTTTAAGCACCTACTTCCCAACAGCCTGTTTCTGGTTAGAGAAGAGGCCCGGTAGGTAATGTCTATGAAGTTTTGAAAACTGGACCCGGATGTGGTCTTTAAAGGGGTTGTAAAGGTTTGTTTTTTATTTTCTAAATAGGTTCCTTTAAGCTAGTGCATTGTTGCTTCACTTACCTTTTCCTTTGATTTACCTTCCTGTTTCTCCTCAGTAAACTTCACACCATCATCCGAGTGGTGTGGAGTCAGCCAGAACAGCTTACTGAACAGCTTACTGAGGAGGAACAGGAAGTGAGAAATTCAGACAAAGAAAAAAAATATTTAGAAGGGAAATCTAAGGAAAAGGTAAGTGAACCAACAATGCACTAGCTTAAAGGAACCTATTTAGAAAATAAAAAACGAACCTTTACAACCCCTTTAAAGAACTTGGAAGGAGAAGCGCTAACCTTTCCAGCTCAGGAAATGGCCCCTGCTCTGTGTGAATGAGCTTCGATGTTTTCCAGGGGAAACAGCAATGATGCCTGGTAGGCTTCCATCATTGCATATTTCAATCACCCTGTGATAGTAATAATTTGACGTCAATAAATTTACTTCTTCTTGCCTTTATCTGGTTTACAGAACAAGCAAGGCTAGAGGTTGATCTCCAAACTATGGATCTCATCCTACACAATTTTCATTCAATGAGATGTCTACCCATGGACATTTAGATAATAGTAAGGTGACCAGATTTTTTTAAAGAAATCCGGGGACATAATTTTATTAGGAATGGCGGCAATAGGCGACTCTCTGCCCGTAACCGCCGCCGGCCTCACAACTTGTCAAGTCTTAATCTCCGATCCCCGGCTACTACTAGGTGGGGAAGGAAGATCACTCTGCCAGGGAAGGCAAGGAGATAATCTGGCAGGCGGTTGGCCGGTACTTGAGCCAAGGCAGAAAAAACATGCGAGCGGAGCTGAATGGGCATGTACCCGAAACTGAAGAAATATTCCCTCCGCTCCGACCAGTACATGATCATCAGAAAGGGGCACAGATAATGGAAAAAAACACACCCCCTAAGCTAGTGGGAGCGGGGGTGTGCAATTAAGATTTTTATTCTGCACTGACCGTCCTTGAAATTGACCCAACCCCTGTTCAAATCCAATCCAGGGACAAAACCAGGGACAGACTTGGTCTATATCGATATCTTCATCCATAGCAAAAATGCATATGCCCATACTGATGACCTTTCTACCCTCTGAATGCTGGAATGGCAGCTATCAGTGTCTGGAAAGGAACTGGGTAAAAATGAACCTGGCAACTTTATGAATGACAGAAGCTCTGCCCAAAGTTGGAAGTTTGAGTTCATAAGGCACCTTGTGATGCTGGTGGTAAGTTATGCAGATCACTACTCCAGAACATTGAATCTGTAGTAGTAACAGAATATTTACTTTACTTGACTTGCTATAGCTGTTCTGAAAGGAAGGCTGTAAAAGATGCAATGATGTTTTTAACATATACAAAGTACTGAACCTAAGCCATACCTAGTCAGGTATAGGAATCAGAGATATAGCAAGATGTGAACCCACATCTACAGGCCATATTCCTGCCCCTTAGTGCTGTTGCAAACACCCACAGCAACCAGTACCCGAAGAGGATATCCTCCTACGGGTAACCACCTTGTGGCCATCTACCAAGATTAAAGCAGGTGTCATGGTGGAACCAGAGTACATGGTGTAGCTTTGTAAATCAGAAGAAGTCTGCTGTAATACTTCTGGGAAGTTTGAGGTCGGTGAACTGCTTCCCTGAACCTGCTCCCTCCCTGGTGTCAGTTGATGATGGCACCAGAGAATAATTCACAAAATTACCCTATAGCTGTCCATTCAGTGGGGTCTGCATACTGTCCTGGTTACCAACCTAGTTTACCTGCCTCGGCAGACACGTACCCCTCCCCCCGTCTGGGAGGTAGTCAGGGACACTGGATGCCTCTGCTCCAGCCATGCAATACTCCCTTCAAAAGATTTGGGGAAGCTAGCAGCCATGCTCCATCTTTTAAAGTGATTTGGCCAAGGTCATAAGCCGACGCTAGGATAACATCCAACGTCTTCCAGGAAGTTTCCCATGGCTGCACTGACCTTCAGAGTACTTAACCTGCGAGTTGTTAACCTGTAGGCTATGGCTGCTATACCTCATAATAATCAGCAACAAATATTGCATGCTGAACGAAAGGGATTTGATCCTCTCCGAATGAAGGCTCAGCAGCAAAAAAAACTAGAACGATTAGGTTCAGTTTCCACTAGTGCGACCCTGGACACAAAGTCGCATGACGAGTCACAGCCCATTGATTTCAATGGCACCTGTTCCAATCTATGCGACTCAAAGTTGCAACAACCTAGAAAAAGGTCCCAGCACAACCCGATGCGACCTCTGATGCAACCCCGATCCTGAGGCTGTAAAGTTGGATCAAAGCTGCACTCCAAAGTCGCCACAGCAGAAACGTAGCCTCGGAGTGTCCAAACATTGGATCACATCTGGAGGCATGAACTACAAATGGTACCAAAAGAATATAACTCAAATAACACAAACATAAGCTCCAATGTTTGTGTATTTAAATACATAGATGTATAACATGCTTGCAAAAGTGTGAGGTCCGAGATCTAGAGTATTAGTCTAATACCCCCCATACACACACAATTCATGCGCAAATACTACGAACCGTTCGTATAAACATGTGTCATAGATATAGCCTAACCTCTGGCTACCAATCTATTATACATCTATTCAGTGGAGGAACCCAGGGAGCTCCAGGTGATAGAAGTCTGGGCACACCAACTGGAGAGCATAGCAGATACTGTTACCCCATAATAGGTGCAGCTTCAGCAATTAGACATAACCAAAACTTTTATCTGGAACAGAAGTAAAAAGTGAGTCTCCTTAAACTACATATTTAAACAATGTATGTTAACAGAGATCGCTGTACACTTATCTTTGCTTTATATAGCCCACACTTAGGTTGGAGAC
Organism: Rana muscosa; assembly: GCA_029206835.1. NCBI lineage: Eukaryota > Metazoa > Chordata > Amphibia > Anura > Ranidae > Rana > Rana muscosa. The sequence goes on from CM055120.1 coordinate 435,393,797, forward strand.
AGACATATCCAAATCTTAGGCCCCTTTCACACTGGGGCGGGCAGGTGCGGTATAGCGGGGCGATTTTCAGCGCCGCTATACCGTCGTTATCACCGCGGTATGCGGCCGCTAGCGGGGTGAATTTAACCCCCGCTAGCGGCCGAAAAAGGGTTAATACCGCCCGCAAACCGCGGCGATTGCCGCGGTTTGCGGGCGTTATTACCGCGGTGTCCTATTGATTTCAATGGGCAGCCGCGGTAAAGGAGCGGTGAACACACCGCTCCTTCACCGCTGTAAAGATGCAGCTAGCAGGACTTTTGGAGCGGTCCTGCTAGCCAGAGGTGGGGGACTTGAGTCACATGACTTGACTTAAGTCACCTGTTTGAGGACTTGCGACTTGCTTGACAGAATTCAATAAATGACTCGACTTGACTTTGACTTGTCACTAATGACTTGCGACTTGACTTTGACTTGGGCTATATGACTTGCAATGACTTGGCACCACTAACACTAACCACAAGCCGCCGTCTGTCTACCTGATCAGCGTGTCATGCAGACAGACGGCGGCCATTGCAGTGTTCAAAAGCCGCGCCTCCTCGTCTGTGATAGGCGGAACACTCAATTTCACAGCAGGCAGTGTTCAGCCTATCACGGACATTCTCTTATCCTCGTCTGTGTTATGAGGATGAGCGGATGTCCGTGATAGGCGGAACACTGAATGCTGGGAAATTGAGTGTTCCGCCTATCACAGACGAGGAGGAGGCGTGGCTTTTGAATACTGGAATGGCCGCCGGCAGTAGTGTATTTAGGTTTTGTGCTGCCCTAGGCCTGACTAAACTCGTGCACCCCCTAATTTAAATGACCCACCCCTTCCTGTCAAGACCACACCCCTTTCTGTTTAAGACCTGCGCTGAAATTTTCGAGTGGGGACACTAGTTCTGAGTGCCTGTGGGGGGGGGGGGGGGCAATGGATTTCCTTAATTTGCATAGATTTCCTCTCACTTCCTGTTTGGCTATGGGGCAGGAAGGGAAGGGAAATCTTTGCAATGGGACAGGGATGGTAAAAAATAAACTGACAGGTGCTACAACCCTCCCTTACTCTATCCAAAATGAAAAAAAAAAAAAAAGCGTTGCCTATAGTTCTACTTTAAGCACAAATTTCTGATAATTTTATGGGGAGGACTAAGAAGATATAACCATGCCAAAGGTGCAGCAAAAAACATATAGCACAGTGAGGAAGGTTTATGGTCCAGGATGATAGGACAGTCAAAATTAGAAGCAGCGCCCCCCCCCCCCCCCCAGTTGCGAAATACCAGCCGCCCGCATACCGGAAGCAGTGTGGCCGCTTTATAGGGGCACTAGACTGATTTGCCTCTTAGCCCAAGAGACTGGTGCTACACTAACAGTGCTACACTAACAGTGTAGCGCAAGCCCGGCGGGGACTCTTTCCGTGCTGCCCCCCTGCAAAGTGCTGCCCTAGGCCTGGCCTTGTTGGCCTAGGCCAGGATACAGCGTTGGCTGCCGGGATGCCGCCGATCAGGTACACGGCTGACGGGCACAGTGAAGCATGGGCACAGTGAGACACGGGCACAGTGAGGTATTGGGCACAGTGAGACACGGGCACAGTGAAGCATGGGCACAGTGAGGCATGGGCACAGTGAGGCACAGTGAGGCATGGGCACATAACCAATATTATTTATTGTTATCCCTCCTATTATTTTTATACAGTATGGGGTAGATCAGTATTTTGACTTGATTTGTGACTTGACCAAAATAAATGACTTGACTTGCTTGAGTTCTAGCAGGGACTCGACTTGACTTGCTTGAGTTCTAGCAGGGACTCGACTTGACTTGCTTGCTTTTCGTCACAGTAACTTGGGACTTGGTTAAGACTTGAGACTTGCTTGTGACTTGCACATGTGTGACTTACTCCCATGTCTGCTGCTAGCGCACCGCTTCAGTGTGAAAGCCTTCGGGCTTTCACATTGAAGAATATAGGGCACGATTTTTTCAGGCGGTATAACAGCGCTAATATTAGCGCTAAACCGCCTGAAAAACGTGCCAGTGTGAAAGGGGCCTAAGTGATAAATGAAAGCTTCTGACACCTTTGGATAAGCCCTGAAGTGTGCAATAGGAGCAATCAGAAGGCAAACACCTGCAGGTATTAACGATCAATCGTTAAACACGGGTTTGTCCATGCAAGCCTTGCATGGAGGTTACACCCAGGAGAGCTTTACACTTAACCCTTTAGGGCCTCTGCCTCCAAATGACCACATTAATAGTGGACAGGAACACAAAGCACATTCACCCTGCATTTGTAGGAGGTACAGGATTTCAGCCAGTAACAGCGAATATGGTGTTTTACCAAAACGTGAGTAAGGGAGGGCTCCCCTTGAGCCTCAGTACTCATGGGGATAGCTGCTCCCCTTGGCGGAGAAGGAGCCTTTGTGAAAAAATCAGGAAAAAAAGAAGGTTTGTCATATATTTTTCCCCCAATGCTCTTTAGGAATCCCTTAACCTTTCAAAAGCATTGCAGCACTGGAGCTGGTATCCAGGTAGTAGATAACTTGTACTTGCAGGCTGTGCATCTGTCCCTTAGATGGCTCCCTTTTGCTCCCATCCTCTGTCCTAGAGGGAGAAGACACAAGGCAGAATGAGCATTTTACCAAGAGAGACAAGGTGCAGATGATCACCCTCTGACCAGCACCCATCCACCTAGGGAGACCCAAATGGAGCCCCACAACTAGTAGGGAAAAAATTGGGGATACCCACACAGCCAGACTCCCCAGACCAGCCCTGTTGGTTTGTGGATAGTACCGAGAATAATCTCAAAAGCCTCGGTGACCCCTTCACCAGGGAGCAAGAAAAAAGGAACCCCCATTTGCCTCATTCTTACCCTAGGGCCAGAGTCTGCAGGTGTCCCAGACCTGCTTTCCTGCTTGCATATCCTTCCTGGTGACTTACCAGCGCAGGAAAAAATGTTTTCCACCATCTTCTCTGTGTGGAACAGTGCATGGAGCTTGTAGCCCTGACCACCTGGTCAGTGTCTGCTACCAAACTATACAGTTCTGACATGCACCTTTCTTCCACCCATGAGGCATTTTCTTGGTGCACATCGGGCACCTTTTTCTGGGTGTCTCGGTTTTGTTATCTTTGGGCTTGTGGGCTTTGTTCAGTAATGAATCAAAAGACAAGTGCCAGCCCATTACTTCCACTGAAGTAAATACCTATAAAATTTCGAGTTTGAGGTAGGCCTACCCTCATAAGACAAAAACAAGCGCTCCTGGAATATAAATAAAACAGACAAAATATGTATGTATAATATAGTAGATAAAAAGCTGCTATCTTTAAAAAGTAATAAAATACAAAAAAATATTTTAAAACTAAAAACTGTAAAAAAGAGGTGGATCTAAACGATATAGTAAAATATGTATAAAAATCAACCCAGACAGTGCTAGTGCATATGTTCCGTGCATGCACCAACAATTAATATTGAAGTCCACATGAGAGTTCACCAAAATATTAATAATAGTCTTAAAAAAGGAAATAGTAAAACGTCCAGTAATCCTGTTAGGTGGAGAGATGCTGCTGTCACCAGAAGAGAATAGAGGGAAAAAACACCTTCACTCGTGTGCTGCAAACAAATAGAGGGGGGTGTGTGAAAAGCCCCCTCCTAGATGGACTCACCGCAAGGCAATCAGATAACAGCCTGTATGCACTTAAACAAGGTGCTCCCAACAGAGGATCTCACACTCCTGGTCCGTGGCTACAGCTCTCATCAGTCACCATAAGGGCTCTTTCACACGGAGGTCCGTTCAGGTCCGCCTGTCAGTTTTTTAGGCGGACCTGAAACGGATCCTCCATGCACCCCTATGGAAGCACGGATGTCAGCGGTGACATGTCCGCTGACATCCGCTCCGAAAAAGTGTGACGGAGGAAAAATAGGATTTTTGTACTCACCGTGAAATCAGTTTCTCCGACGTCCATGGACCGACGCAGCTCTCATACTGATTACATGTGGGTATATGTCCCTGCTCGCAGGAGAAGACCTAGGCAGAATGTGAGAGGTTAAAACATTCTAGAACAAGCCAGAGCTGAACAGCCCCGCCCAGGGGGGGCGGTCCCTCCGGACATTACCCTCCCACCTGCAGCTAGCAGCCTCAGTTCGTAACAAAGCAGTACAAACTTAAAAGGAAGGGTGGGTGCTGCGTTGGTCCATGGACGTCAGAGAAACTGATTTTACGGTGAGTACAAAAATCCTATTTTCTCTTATCGTCCATGGACCGACGCAGCTCTCATACTGATTACATGTGGGACGTCCCAAAGCAGTATAAGAAAAGGGTGGGAGCAAAAAAGTAAGGAACAACCAAAACTTCACTCCAAACCAGCAAAGCCCCTCAACGGAGGAGTTGCAACATTAGACAGCGGCCTGCAACACTTTGCGCCGAAGGAAGCATCCGAAGATGCAGCCACATCAACCTTGTAGAACTTTGAAAAGGTATGAACGGACGACCAGGTCGTCGCCCTGCACACTTGTGCAACCGACGCATGATGTCGGAAGGCCCGGGAAGCACCAATTGCCTTGGTGGAATGCGCCGCAACCGGAAAGGGAGGCGCCCGCCCCTTAAGGGCATAGGCCTGTATGACGGTCTGCCTGATCCACCTAAAGACGGTGGCAGACGACACCGCTCGGCCCTGTTTTGGACCAGACACAGATTTCCGAATGGAAACAGTAGCAGACAGGTACACTCGTAAGGCTTGTACCCATCTTAATGTATGAAGCGCAAACTCTCAGGGATGCGATGGGTGAGGACACAAGGACGGAACAACAATGTCCTTCTTAAGGTGAAAGGCCAAGACCATCCATAGAAAAGAAGGATGGTCGTGGGCGCAACACCAACATATCCTTATGGAGGACCAAGTAAGGTGACTTGCCAGACAAGGCCGCCAACTCAGACACCCGTCTAACCGAAGCAATGGCCACTAAGGCCAACTTCCGGTCAAGAGAGGAATCTCTCTGATATTCTCAAAGGGATGTTCTTGAAGAACCGGGATGCATCAAAATCAGATCCCAAGTAGGGAGAGGAGGCTTGACAGGGGGGATCACATGGCGAACGCCCTGCACAAAAGGTGCTAATCAAGGAATGGCCCGGTAGCGGTCGTTGAAAAAGACAGCCCGGGCCGAAATCCGACCCTCAAAAAAGGTATGCAAGGCCAGCTTTTGGGTCACACCACGCTGTAAGAACAGCAAAATCCTGGGAACGGAAAACATCCGAGGATGCCACTCAAGTTCCTCGCACATAGCGATGTAAGCCTTTCAGGTACGGTGAGATATCTTTCTGGAGGAAGATTCCCGTGTCAACAACATAGAAGAGATGACCGAATATGAGAGAACTCGGTCCTTTAGCACCTGGCTTTAAACAGCCATGCCATTAGAGCCAAGGACTGTAAAGCAGGATGAAGTATGCTCTGCGAAGCCGGCGAGGCAACAACAGTAGCAGAGGGTAAGCATATATCAGGTGATACTGCCCCCACGGGCTTCCAACGCGTCTAACGCATCCGCCCAGGGGTCCCTGGACCTGACCACAATCTTGCCACCTTGCGAGTGAGTCGAGAGGCCACAAGGTCCACTTCCGGTGCCCCACTTCCGGTAAAGAAGGTGGAAACACCTCCGGATGCAAGGACCCTTCGCCTGCAATGCACACGGCCGACAGGACCGTCTTGCAGCGAGATGTATGAAAATCCCAAAGAGACTCCGCAATGTATCGGAGAAGGGAGGCCCCAGTGTACAGGGTGCCTCAAATGTTGGCCAATAAAAGCAACTTGACGGAACTTCCCTAGAAACTCGGTCAGAGAACTAGTACCTCAGCCTCCACAGGTGGCGCAAACCCACCCCGGGCACAGAGACCCTAAAGGCTAAAGCAGTTGTAGTGCACCTGCTAGACGACTGATGGATGAAGCAGAGGCTTTTGCCCAGTCATTGAGCTACAAAAAATGCCAGAGACGCAGCCACTAACAGGCGCAACGCCAACCCCAGCCTGGCGAACAGTCCAAGCCAGCGCTTCTGATCACCACTGAAAGCAGGTGGAAACTGATACCCCTGAAACCAGGGATCCTTGTGACAATGCTCCATCCAGCAGCTACCCATGGATCGGTGCTGATTGTGCAAACACATAGTTTATACTATGTATTGCGTCAAACGCACAAATGGAGAGTGTGGGAGGAAACCCACCCAGCCACAAAGAGCATAATACCACCACATACGGCGTATGTAGTTTAGTATTTGTGGATAAACCTATTAAACGCATATGTACTGTGCCAGCGACGAAGGCGCGCACATCATCGGGGCCTGGACGTAAACCAGCCACGCAGATTGCGTACACAACCGTGTAGGTATGTTAGCCTGCGAATAAACAAATTGCACATGTTTATACTGTGCATAGCGCCGAGAATGCGCACACCATTGGAACGCAGGGAAGAAACCTGAGCACCCGGATGAAACCCATGCAGACTGCATACGCATACCGTGTAAGGTATTATAGTATGTGTGCTAAACATTTTGCACAAGCCCATGTGTGCATAGCACCGAAGGCGCGCACACTGTTGGCGCATGGGAGGAACCGAAGTACCCCACGCATACACAGAGAATGCAATACCTACAGCTACTGTAAATGTATTTAGTGTAGTGTATAGACATAATGTGTATGTTTACACCGTGTATTGCACCAAAGGCATGCATGTCATGTAGCATGGGCAGAAACCCACGCAGACTGCATACGCATACCGTGTAGGTATTATAGTGTGTGTGCTAAACCTTTTGCACAAGCTCATGTGTGCATAGCACCGAAGGCGCGCACACCGTTGGTGCGTGGGAGGAACCGAAGTACCCCACGCATACACAGAGAATGCAATACCTACAACTACTGTAAATGTATTTAGTGTAGTGTATAGACATAATGTGTATGTTTACACCGTGTATTGCACCAAAGGCATGCATGTCATGTAGCGTGGGCGGAAACCCACGCAGACTGCAAAGACATACCGGGTAGGTATGTGGATATCCAATCGCACAAATTTAGACTGTGCATAGCGCCGAAGCGCCCATACCAATGGAGTGTGGGAGGGAACCGGAGTACCCGGAGGAAAACCACACAGACTGCCTACACATACCGTGTAGGTATTATAGCATGCGTGATAAACATTGAACATGTTTAACTGTGCAGAAGGCCAAAGGCGCACATACCGTCAGCGCGTGGGAGGAAACCGGAACACTCAGAAGAACTCCACGCAGACAGCACACAGATACTGTGTAGGAATGATAGCATGTGAATCAACATATTGCACATGTTTATGCTGTGCATTTCCATTGGAGCGTGGGGGGAAACCGGAGTACCCGGAGGAACCCCACGCAAACAGTATACCCATACTGTAAACATGTATAATATGTGCAATAAACATATTGAACATGTCTATACTGTGCAGAGCCGAAGCGCACATACCATGAGAGTGCGGGAGGACATCGGAGCCCCCGCCAACCCAGAGAGTATAATACATACATATACTGTGAATGTATCTGGAGTCGTGCATAAACATATTTTGTACGTTTATATCATGTACGGCACTGAAACACAGCATTGGAACGTGGGGACAGCCACGCAGACACAGAGACCAATAACACATACATACACTGTGAATGTATGCAGTGTAGAGGTATAGGATGAGTTTTAATTATGGCGCAGAGGCGCATGCTCTTCTCTGTATCATTCCAACCTGCTTGACTGTGCTGCTGAAGCAGCATGCAGGTAACAGGTAACCTCTGATCCTCAGACCGTATGTCTGTCAGAGCTCAAATCATTCCCCAGGAAATGGCGGGAAATGTTACCTCAGGTATCACACAGAAGGCTCACAGGGATTAGAGACATAAATGAATAAAGTTCTCCCTCATCCATGCTGCTCTTGAGGCAGCGTGTGAGGAAAACAGTGAGGAAACTGTGTAAAAGAAAAGCTTGTCACAGCAATTTCAGCCTGAGTGCGTTTCTCACAATATCAATGAGATCACTTACAAGCGCCCTGTCATTCACTGACACAGAACTGGAGTCTTCCTCACAAGGGAATGTCCTGTTCATAAACATTAAATATTCAGAGGTCGGGTCCTGAGCATAGTAGCTAGGCCCATATCTGACTCAGAGCACTCCTTCACTAAAGATTTTTGTGGGGGGAGGGGGCTTATAGCTCCTTTTGCTCGCACACCGCTTCCATTCTGACAGGAATGATTCCAGGACTGCTGACAACTGGTCCGTAAGGACCGCAGGTGCAGGAAACATATGAACATGTTTAACTGTGCAGCACTGCCAGTTGCCCCAGGCAATGTGGAGAGCAGGTGTATCAGACTCCATAACGCCACCCTCTGAGACCTTATACACTATACAGTCCACCCACTGGCTACGCTGAGGCTGAGGAGGGGATACCCGGGAGGACCCACCAACCCGTAAGGACAGCTCAGTCTGTGAGGAGATTGTGAGGGGATTCACGCCGCCGCCAGAAATAAATGCGCGGCGGCCACAAGAAAATGGCCGCCGGCCGCGGCCATAACTGCGCCACTTCCAAGATGGCCGCCGAGCGCAAAATTCAAAGCTCTAATGCGCGCCAATGGCGCACGCCATAACCACCTCAAACAGCGCCAATGGCGCACGCAATAATCACCTCACACACCAGAAAAAACTGCAGACATGAGCGCCCAGCCAGGCCAGAGTGACCCCCAAGCACCCCACAGCACAGCACCAGTACAGGGTGCAGAGAGCAGCATAACAGGGGGGAGACAGGGAGAAACCCCCACACACAGAAACACAGCCAGCATGTACTCACCTGCAGTAGGAGAGACTACTTACCCGTCCCTTTCAGGGACCCACTGGCTTGTTTCAGACAGACCTATCACAGAGTCGTACTGCGTAGCTGTCGGCCCGGTCCACCGCGAGAGATACAGTCAGTCAAGTACTGTTCAATCTTGAGAGGACCGCGGGAGCATGAAAGCAACCCGGCCACCCCTGGAGCCATGGGGTATGTCGTGAACTGAGTCTCACGCACGCAAGGCGAGGATCAGCACGCTCGATGGTCGGACAGGGAAGACTACGAGGATACTAGTGTACCCAACCTGTTGCCCAGGCGACAGTTGATTGAAGGTCTCAAAAATAAAATAATAAAATTCCCAAAGGAATAAAAATCTAAAGTAAAATCTTCCAGGAGACTGGCTCCTGAGAGCCACGTCTTCTCCTTCTGCTAGGCAGAAAAAAAACGGAGGCTGCTAGCTGCAGGTGGGAGGGTAATGTCCGGAGGGACCGCCCCCCTGGGCGGGGCTGTTTAGCTCTGGCTTGTTCTAGAATGTTTTAACCTCTAACATTCTGCCTAGGTCTTCTCCTGCGAGCAGGGACATATACCCACATGTAATCAGTATGACAGCTGCGTCGGCCCATGGACGATAAGAGAAATCCTATTTTTCCTTCCGTCTGCGGAGCGGATCGGATGACAACGGACTCTACGGTCCGTCGTCATCCGTTCCCACATAGGGGAGCGGCGCTCTGACAGGGCGGTCCCTGCACAGTGTGCGGGGACCGCCCAGTCATCCGTCGGCTCAGCAGGGATCAACGGAGCGATCCCCGCTGAGCAAGCGGAGCTTCACGGGGCGGATCTTCACGGATCCGCCCCGTGTGAAAGAGGCCTAAGGAAAAAAACAAGGGAAGCGGACATAGCATAACTCCGTTTTAGATCCTTTATTTAACCACTTCAATACCATGCACTTATACAGCTTCCTGCCCAAGCCAATTTTGAGCTTTCAGCGCTGTCGCAATTTGAATGACAATTGTGCGGTCATGCTACATTGTACCCAAACAAATTTTTTATCATTTTGTTCCCACAAATAGAGCTTTCTTTCGGTGGTATTTGATCGCCTCTGCGATTTTTATTTTTTGCACAACAAATAAAAAAAGAGCGAAAATTTTGAAAAAAAAACTATGTTTTTCTTTGTTTCTGTTAATTTTTTTTGTAAATAAGTACCTTTTCTACTTCAATGACGGGCACTGATAAGGCGGCACTGATTGGCACTCATAGGCGGCACTGATTGGCACTCATAGGCGGCACTGATAGGTGGCACGGACGGGCACTGATAGGTGGGCACTTATGGGCACAGATGGGTGGCGCTGATGGACACTAGTAGGTGGCACTGATGGACACTGATGCCCAGCAATGCCAGCCACCACACATTGTGGTTGTGCCATCATAGTGCCAGTCAGTGCCCATTTGTGGGCACTGATTGGCATATTTTTTTTATTTTTTTTATTTTTTTATTTTACTACATGTGGATGGCCATGGGGGCCATCCACATGCTTGGGGCTTCCCTGTGGTCCTGGGGGGCTTCCCTGTGGTCCTGGGGGGCTTCCCTGGTGTTCCAGTGTGGGTATCCGAGGGGGGGGGCTGCGCTGATAAACAATCAGCGCGAACCCCCCCTGTCAGGAGAGCCGCCGATCGGCTCTCCTCTACTCGCGTCTGTCAGACGCGAGTGAGGAAGAGCCGATCAACGGCTCTTCCTGTTTACATCGTGATCAGCCGTGATTGGACACGGCTGATTACGTGGTAAAAAGCCTCCGCCGGAGGCTTTTTACCGAGATCAGTGTAGCGGTGGGTCAGACTGACCCACCGCTCCACCGATCGCCGCGATGCGCGCCCCCCCGGGCGCGCAGCGGCTGTTATCCTGCAGGACGTCATATGACGTCCAGTGTGGATAACTGAACCACTTCCCGGACGTCAATATGCTATTGACTGGGCGGGAAGTGGTTAAACTATAAAAACTCCCATACAAATTTGCACTCACATGTACAAAGAAAATTTAGGCTTTAGTTCTCATTTAAACAGCGCCAGAACTAGGCTCTGATAGGTGCACTTAATGTCCTACCACACTCGTCGCTGTCCATGCTGCGGGGATGGAAGTGACCAAATTCAGGGCTGGCTGGCATTACCTCTTGCGTGTCTTGTTCTTACCCTGACTAGTTTCGTCTGAATGACTTCATCTGAGGGTAGAGACAGGACACGCAGTGCTAGTTTTTATGCTTACCCCCAATTGTCCGCTGCTGCAAGCCGATTGGGCGCATTACGTCAGCTGACCATTCCCTCGGTAACCTAGGACTCACCACTTGGTGAGCCGTAGGTCACGTGAGTGGCAGGCGGGGCTTCATCTAGACAGCGCGCCGCTCTGCTGGATCTGGATGCTGGACTCGCGTACTTTCCCCACAACCGATCGTTCCCTTGGTAACCACAGCCAAGGTAAACAAGCAGCCATAGGATCTCGCGAGATCTCGGCAGACAGATATTTTACTGTGTGCAGTTTTTTATTCTGCACACAGCTATGCTGAGCACAAGCCGAGACATATTATATCTTTAAACCACACTATATTACATCCAGCAATGTGTAGATACATTAACACGGCTTACTTGTAGATGTTATCTTACATTATGCTAAAAAAGTCGTAATACACAAATAATAATAGTAACAGTATTCAAAATTAATATAAAAAAAGAAAGAAGAATTATCTATAAAAGGGCAATTACCATGATGCTACCCTAAATAAATCTTAATTAATTATGCCTTGTCAAGATATCGTATCACTTATGCCTGTCAGTGCAGCACCAATGCATACTATATGTGCTACACTGTAGGCATAGACCTCAAAGTTGAATAACAAAGAATATAAATAAAAGTTAATATTTAAAAAACTTTAAGTGTAACATGCCTAGTCTCATTAATAGAAACATCCTCCTAAGCTTATAGATGTCACCGGGTAGGTACCACCATAGTTTTTATCACTAAAAAAACTGAGAATGTTTGTGTGCATTGCACTCCACTATTCTCACTTACCCCAATGGCTCTCAAGATCAGGTTAAAGATGTCTCAGTCATTAATAACTGTTGGTACTATGCAAGCGAGGGATAACTTATCCTTCTCTATCTTAACTCATTAGAATATTGTATTCAAACTTAGTTCCAACGGGATAAGGCATTAAAATATATAAAACGCCTACTATGACTGTGTGCAAAAACTAGATGCACTGCAGGTATCCATTAAACAGATACCCTTCTACTTCCATGAATGGTGATGCCCCCCATACAGAGGGAAAGGGAAAGGTATAGTTAGTATCTACATACCAAATGGCCATCCATAGACCACAGGGCGGTAAAACTGGAAGTAACTAACTAGAAATTATCAAAGGATGCAGAATATATCAATAAAAGTACATCTACGCGTACAAATAAAATACGGTCGAGACAGTAACGAGATATCATAAAATTACTAAAAGAGATCTAATGAAATTGGTATAAACATGATGTTAAAAAATGTTATAAAGAGGTGATCTAAAAAGTACTCCAAAACTAGTGATAAAGTTAGTAATCGCTAATAAAACAGTTGACATCTAATTCTACGTTTAAACCTGAAGGTGTCAAAGTGTTCATTAGATATATCCATCGGGTCTCGTTTTTTGATATCTCTCTTACTAGGTTTGCTCCTCGCCAGTTTGGGCGAGTTCTAGCTATACCCCAAAACTTCAAACCGGAAGGGTCCTGGTTATGATATTTTTTAAAATGGAGCGAGACTCCGTGGTGCTTAAAACCTATTTCAATATTATAGTTATGTTCCGAGACACATTTCTTCAGAGTCCTTTTCGTGCGACCCACATACATCAGGTTACATGGGCATTGTAAAACGTAGACCACATATGTAGTGCTACAGGTGATGAACTCTTATCTTAAAATTAACATTGTTGCCAGTAGAAGTAAATTCTGTAATGCCTCGCATGGGTGCCAAAACTTTAGCACGTTTTACATCTTCTACATGCATAAAAACGGGCAAAGTTCCAAAACATAATTGGTCTCTTAGGTGGGTCGAGCACTTTCTTTACCACCTTGTCCCCAAAATTGGGGGCTTTTCTATATATAAACGTTTTTTTTTTTTTTGGTAAAATAGGGTTCAGGGATTTATCCATACAAAGTGCCAATGTTGTTTAAAAATCCGTTCAATATCCCTATATTGATCGTGAAAATTAGAAATGAAACCCCATTCATGCTTGGAGTTCCTCACAGAAACTCTATCCGCCAAACATACTTCACAGGGAATATTCCCTACTTCAGAGATGATCCGATTCATGGTCTCTTCAATATAACCTTTTTGGAGGAATCTAGATTTAATTATCTCGGACTGAGTCTGGAAGTCCACATCTGTTGTGCAATTCCTCCTCACCCTCATTATTTGGCCTTTAGGAATATTTTTAAGCCATTGAGGGTGATGGCCGCTGGAAATTGGGAGATAGCTATTCCTATCTGTAGGCTTAAAATAGACAGACGTGATCAGTCTATCTTCTTGTCTTATAATATTTACGTCAAGAAAGTGAATTAGATTTTTACTATATTCATAGTCCAACATGATGTTATTTTTATTGGTATTTAGCTCTTTCATGAAGTTGTGTAATGACTCTTCAGTTCCCTCCCATATAAAACAGGAGATCATCTATATACCTCCTATAAAAGAGCAACTGGTCTCTTTGGCATGAGAAGACAGCTTTATCTTCCCATTCCCCCATGAACAGGTTCGCCAAACTGAGGGCGAACTTAGCCCCCATGGCAACACCCTTCCTTTGGGGAAAAAACTGTTGGTCGTACCAGAAATAATTGTGAGACAGGCAAAAGTCCAATGCCTGTCTCAAAAAAACTCTGTTCGAATGGAATGTCTTCTCTTTGGCATAAAGCCCAATTAAGGGCTAAAAGAGCATCGTCATGCTGTATTATCGTATATAGCGAAGAGACGTCGGCTGTTACCAAGAAGACGTCTCTTTTATTAGTTAAATCAATTTCACTGATGTATTGTAACAGGTTTTTAGTATCCTTCAAATAAGCTTTTGTCTTCACAACGCTGGCTTGTAAGAAAGTATCCAGATATTGTCCTAACCTCGACGACACTGATCCAATGCTATTTACTATTGGGCGGCCAGGTGGCACAGTTGGATTTTTATGTACCTTTGGTAAGGTATAATTAGTTGGGACTCTGCAAAAACTAGGTACCAAGAATTTGGTCTCCTTTTTGTTCAATGCTCTACTTTGTGATCCCAGATTTACAAGTTTCTGTAGATCTTTTTGATACGGACCAGTGGGGTCTGATTGTAGTTTAACGTATGTGTTTTCGTCCGCCAACATATTTTTTAGTTGATCATCATAAAAACTCTTTTTGAAGTAAATACCCGTTAACAGAAAAACACCCTGTGGATAACAAAATTCTAATCTAGGAATTTTTTAAAAGTACCCACCACCAGAGCCTATGCTAGTATGTGTGACACCTGTCCACCCTAAGCATACACCATAAACCGGCTCTGGAAAAAACATAACGCCCCCTGTGCCCCCACCACAGGAGGATAAGAAATGGGAGAGAGCAGTCTGCCCCCTATTTTCTTACCTTAGGGCCTGCATCAACAAATGGCGCTGCTTCCATGGATTGGTATCTCCATGTTGCTCGGAAGCCTGTTATTCGGAAGGTGTGGAGAATCCAGGGCGGTGCTGTGGATCCGACGCCGCCCTATGGCACAGCGCGCCTGTTTATCCTCGGATACCCTAGCTAGGGCTTCAGTTCCTGGTGTCTGGGTGTCCAAGATGGCCGCCGTCCCTTCTGGAGCCAGCAGCTACCTCTTCACTCTACACCACCAGCACAGCCACATGCTAGGGATCTCTTGAAACGGCAGGAAAAAAAAAAAAGGCATCCTGACCATGCGGCGGCCTATGGCTCCACTAGGAGACCACCCTGCTGTGCCATTCCGGATGGACCCACTGGATCACCTCCTCCACTCCTCAAAGGCAACCTCACTGAGGATACAGCCATAAATCGTGAGAGGGGGTCCCTTATTTTCACCCCAGACCGCTTCCTTCAGGTCTCTGGGTGGCCCAAACTGACTCATACCCCAGGAGAACTACCCCTGTTGCACTGGGTATGGACGTCAGGAGGCCCCTGCCATCTAGCACGAAGGCCCGGGAAAATAACAAACATCCATTTTGGTTTTAGTTCCTGTCTGGCCTGAGGAAACAAAAATACTGAGGAGCTGATGCATGTGCAGTGCTTTTTATGATGTGGATCATGCGTTTCCTGTGCTAGGTGGGAGGAGCCCATCTCTCTGTAAGCCGTCCTGGAAGATGACTGAGGAAAAGATGGCTTCAAGAGTCAGATTTTGCCTCGCACGCAGCCCTCTACCATGGAGGACTCCACTGGACCCACTCACCCAGACCCAGTGGACGGAGTTGGTTTGCTTCTATCCCCACTCAGCACCTTTCAAGTCCTGTCTACCCCTCCTTCTCTATCCCTCTCTTCTTTTGAGACACCCTGCATGTGTTAGTTTTCTCCCAATTCTCTAAGGATTCCAGTGATCTATCAGCCTCCTGGACTAGTGTCACACTTCCTTGATGACTTCTCTGCCTGGCAACCATACTTTGTCTCCTCTGCAATACCCACCATTATCCTTGGTGATTTTAACATCCCTGCCAATGTTAACAGCCCAGCTGCATCCCAACTTTTAAACGTAACCTCATTCTTTGACCTTACACAATGGACACAGTCCCCCACTCACTCTGATGGTAATACCCTCGACCTTGTTTTCTCCCATCTTTGCACATTCTAAAACCTCTCCAACACCCCCTTTCCTCTCTCTGACCACAACCGTGTCACTTTCACAATGTGCTAGTCTCCATCCACCTGTCCCACCAAGCAGAAAACAATTACCCCCAGAAACCTTCGCCACTTTATTCCTTCTCTTTTCTACTCTGCAACTGACCACCTCCATGACAAAATCTCACCCCTGTCTTACCCCGACCTCTCCACCCCTATCTACAGCAGTTCACTTTCATCCTCACTGGACTCTCTTGCTCCTCTCACTACACAAAATGTCAGGCCCCGACTATTACAACCTTGGCAGATCGACAACACCAGAAACCTTAGGAGACAGTCAAGCACTGGAGCGAGTGTGGTGTAAAACCAACTCCCAGCATGCATTAACCCAATATAAATCTGCTTTCTTAAAATACAATTCCTCTCTTCGTACTGCCAAACAAACCTACTTTGTCACTAGTGCTGCACGATTCTGTCTAAAATGAGAATCACGATTTTTTTGCTTAGAAGATAGATCACGGTTCTCGCACGATTCTCGCGGCGTAACATCATCTTTCACATTAAAACAAAAAAAATTTTTTTTATTTTTTTTTGGGGGGGGGGGAGGTAAATACGGGTCTGTAATGAAGAGGGAAACGAGAAGAAGAAGATTCTAGATAAATTAAGAGGGTGATAAAGATGAAAGAAGGGAACAAAGGTTAATATAAGGATTTAGATATAGTAGACTTTGAGAGTAAATGAAGTTTGGGACAAAATATGTGTAAATGTTTATCTGGATAAATTGTAAATGAGGTAGGATGTATATAATTGTAACCATGAAAATATTCGGTTGGAATGTCCCTCTTATTTTCCTGTTCTCTTTTTCTTGTTGATATAAAAGAAAATAAAGATATTAAAAACATAAAAAAATAAAATAAAAATTGGGCTAACTTTACTGTTTTGTTTTTTTTTATTTTTTGAAGTGTATTTTTTCCCCATAAAAATTGCATTTGAAAGACCGCCGGGCAAATACAGTGTGACATAAAATATTGCAGCAATAGCCATTTTATTCCCCAGGGTCTCTGCTAAAATATATATATAATGTTTGGGGGTTCCAAGTAATTTTCTAGCAAAAAAATATTGATTTTAACTTAAAGCAGAGTTCCAGCCTTTTTATGTTTATTAAAAGTCGGCAGCTACAAAAAGTGTAGCTGCTGACTTTTAGTAAACAGACACTTACCTGCTCCACGGTCCAGTGATGCGGCAGCCCCGAGCGTCGCTCCTCTCCCCCCCCCCTCTCCACCAGCGCCTCCATTCAGACTGTGGGCACCCGGCCGTGAAAGCTTTCGGCTTTACGGCCGGGCAGGCACTGCGCATGCGCGAGTCGGCATGTAAGGGTGTAAGGAGTGCTAAAAGCGAAAGTTCCACTTTTGGGTGGAACTCCGCTTTAAGAAACAAGTGTCAGAAAAATAATTTAGACTTTAAGTGGTTAAACTTCCTGCATTTACACACAGAAGTTAAAAACTTGTCAGATTGCCCTGATTTTTTCTTTACACACAGAAGTTTATACCTTTGATCTAAAGAAGTAAGCATTAGTTACAATGTTTCCTGTTAAAAACTTGGCAGACTGCCCGGATATTTTCTTTTGACAGCTGAGTGAGCAGATAATGCCTCGTACACACGTTCCGATTATCGTACAATGTATCGTTCGCATTTTGTTGTATAAAACTAATATCGAATACAACATTGCAAAATGTGCTCTACGAAAATTAAGATTTTTGTCGTTCGATTCTGGAAAAACCTTCCGGTGTGCGTAGCTACGTATCCGAAATGATGTCAAATACGTGTGACCCCTGTGTCCTTCTGGTTTATTTTTGTGTTTTTACGATCATGCGCAGGGTTTGTCTATCGATTTTTAGCGGACGCATACAGTACTGATTAAATGATTGTCGCACGATGGGCTTTCGTCCGAGCAAAGTTTTCATGTTTTCATGTTTGTCCCTTCGAATTTTGTTGGACGGACTGTTGTGATCGGCTGTCGAAAGCTGTGTACTAACGATCAGATTATCGAACGATCTATCCGAAAGCGATTTTTATCATCCGATAATCGGAACGTGTATACGGGGCATTAGTCTCTCCACTTGTTATATGAAAGAAACGTCAAACTCTGCAATAGAGATCATCAGGGGGGTTGAATCGAGATCACGATATTTTAAACGATTAATTGTTTTTCACCCTCATTATTAAAACTCTGTCCTCCAGTCCTCGTCATCTCATCTCTACTTTTAACTCTCTTTCTCCACCACCACCCAGTAACTCGTTCACTGCTTATGAGATTGCATCAATCTTGTTTTTGAAATGATTGGCAATTTGTGGGGACATCTCTCCCACTTAACATACCCTGTACAAATCCACTCTCAACACTCTCCTCTTTTGACCTTGCTACTACCGAAGAGGTCTCTAAAATATTCTCAGAAGCCCGCCTTACCACCTGTCCTCTGGATCCTGTTCCTTTACATCTACTATGGTCACCCTCTTCCTCTATCTTTTGCTCCCTCACATCTTCAATCTCTCCCTCTCTACTGGCACCTTCCCCTCCCCTCTAAAACATGCCCTGATCACTCCCATACTCAAAAAGCACTCACTGGATCCCACCAGCCTGAACAACCTAAGACCCATCTCCTTGCTCCAGTTTGTTTAAGAACTTTTAGACCGCTTAGTCAACAGCTCCTACCTCACTGACAACAACCTTCTTGACCCCTTAAAGTCTTGGTTTCGCTTGCTACATGCCACTAAAACTTCTCTACTGAAACTCATTAACCACTTAAGCCCCGGACCATTTGGTAGCTAAAGGACCAGAGGTGAATTCAGAATTTTGCACTGCGCTGCTTTAACTGTAAATTGTGCGGACATGCAATGTTGTACCCAAACGAAATTTGCGTCCTTTTCTTCCCACAAATAGAGCTTTCTTTTAATGGTATTTGATTGCCTCTGCGATTTTTATTTTTTGCGATATAAACGGAAAAAGACCGAAAATTTTGAAAAAAAATGATATTTTCTACTTTTTGTTATAAGAAAAATCGAATAAACTCAATTTTAGTCATACATTTAGGCCAAAATGTATTCAGCCACATGTCTTTAGTAAAAAAAATGTCAATAAGCGTATATTTATTGGTTTGCGCAAAAGTTATAGCGTTTACAAACTAGGGCACATTTTCTGGAATTTACACAGCTTTAAATTTATGACTGCCTATCTCATTTCTTGAGGTGCTAAAATGGCAGGGCAGTACAAAACCCCCCCAAATTACCCCATTTTAGAAAGTAGACACCCCAAGGAAATTGCTGAGAGGCATGTTGAGCCCATTGAATATTTTTTTTTTGTCCCAAGTGATTGAATAATGACAAAAAAAAAAAAAAAAAATTACAAAAAGTTGTCACTAAATGATATATTGCTCACACATGCCATGGTTATATGTGGAATAGCACCCCAAAATAAATTTTGCTGCTTCTCCTGAGTACGGGGTTACCACATGTGTGGGACTTTTTAGGAGCCTAGCCGCGTACGGGACCCCGAAAACCAATCACCGCCATCAGGATTTCTAGGCACAAATTTTTGATTTGACTCCTCACTACCTATCACAGTTTCGAAGGCCATAAAATGCCAAAATAGCACAAAACCCCCCCAAATGACCCCATTTTGGAAAGTAGACACCCCAAGCTGTTTGCAGAGAGGCATGGTGAGTATTTTACAGCTCTCATTTGTTTTTGAAAATGAAGAAAGAACATTTTTTTTTTTCAATTTTCAAAACTTTGTGACAAAAAGCGAGATCTGCAAAATACTCACAATACCTCTCAGCAAATAGCTTGGGGTGTCAACTTTCCAAAATGGGGTCATTTGGGGGGGTTTGTGCCATCTGGGCATTCCATGGCCTCCGAAACTGTGATAGGCAGTGAGAAGTGAAATCAAAAATTTACACCCTTAGAAAGCCTGAAGGCGGTGATTGGTTTTTGGGGTCCCGTATGCGGCTAGGCTCCCAAAAAGTCTCACACATGTGGTATCCCCGTACTCAGGAGAAGCAACAGAATGTATTTTGGGGTGTAATTCCACATATGCCCATGGCATGTTTGAGCAATATATCATTTAGTGACAACTTTGTGCAAAAAAAAGAATTTTTATTTTTTCCGCAACTTGTGTCAACATATAAAATATTCCATGGACTCGACATGCCTCTCAGTATATAGCTTGGGGTGTCTACTTTCCAAAATGGGGTCATTTGGGGGGGTTTTGAACTGTTCTGGCATTTTATACACAACATTAGGAAGCTTACATCCACTCTTCTAACCACTTGAAGACAAAGCCCTTTTTGACACTGTTTACATGAAAACATATTTTTTTTTGCAAGAAAATTATGTTGAACCCCCAAACATTATATATATTTTTAAAGCAAAGGCCCTACAGAATAAAATGGTGGGTGTTGCATTTTTTTTTCTACACAGTATTTGCGCAGCGATTTTTCAAACGCATTTTTTGGGGAAAAATTACACTTTTTTTAATTTTAATGCACTAAAACACACTATATTGCCCAAATGTTTGATGAAATAAAAAAGATGATCTTAGGCCGAGTACATAGATACCAAACACGACATGCTTTAAAATTTCGCACAAACGCGCATTGGCGACAAACTACATACATTTTTAAAAGCCTTTACAGGTTACCCCGTTAGATTTACAGAGGAGGTCTACTGCTAAAATTACTGCCCTCGATCTGACCTACGCGGTGATACCTCACATGCATGGTGCAATTGCTGTTTACATAGGACGCCAGACCGACGCTTGCGTTCGCCATTGGGCAAGAGCAGGGCAGGACAGGGGTGCTTTTTTGCTTTTTTTTTTTTTTTTTTTTTTTTTTTATTATTAATTTTGCTTTTTTTTTTTTTTTTTTTTTAAACTGTTGCTTCCATATTTTTATTTTTTTTTATCATTTTTATTGTTATCTCAGGGAATGTAAATATCCCCTATGATAGCAATAGGTAATGACAGGTACTCTTTTTTGAAAAAACTGGGGTCTATTGGACCCTAGATCTTTCCTCTGCCCTCAAAGCATCTGACCACACCAAGATTGGTGTGATAAAATGCTTTCCCAATTTCCCAATGGCGCTTTTTATATCCGGGGGGGGGGGGACATTCCCTCCCACTGCTTGTAAAAGCAGTCCAGAGGCTAATTAGCCACTAGGATTTATTTTACATGAAAGCCGGCCGCTGGCTGAAAAGAATGATACCAAGATGATACCTAAACCCGCAGGCATCATTCTGGTATAAACATTCAAAGTCCAGCAACATACCAGTACGTTGCTGGTCCTTGTTGGACATGTATTGTAATCTTTTTTTTCATGCAGCCTGTTGGCTGAACGAAAAAAAAAGATTGATCGGTGGGTATGCCCACCATTAGAATACCGCCCTTCATCCACCCACTTCTAATGATGGGCATACATGCACCATTTATATATGCCGAAGCACGGGGCCATCTTCCCGCAAAAGTTATGCCGCGTACACACGGTCAGACTTTTCCACGGGCAAGCCTCCGTCGGAATTTCGACCGTATGTACGCGGCATTAGGAGCAAAATCGCTCCTCCGCCCCTGCTGCCCCAATGCTTCGGCATATATGCTTTTTTTTTTTTAACTGTGGTGGTGAAATCACCTCCTTTAGCACTGGAGTCGCAGGGATCAGGCCTGTCTCTGCGAACGCTGCAGTTATGTGTGTTGTGTTTTGCAAGTGACAGTGATCGATCGATACTGCACTTGGGTGGCCTGGGCTGGACGGAGGGGCAAAACGCAGGTGCTAGCAGGTATCTGGGCTGATCCCGCTAACACTGCGTTTTTGGGAACCCTAAACTGCTGGGGACGCTAGTATAGATCTGATCAGATCAGATATTGATCTGTTCAGATACTATACCACTAAGGGGGGTGTATGCTTAACGCGTGGGTGTTAGCGCTACTGGCACTAACCTGACGCTGCCTGGGGTGTGACGCAGACCCTCTCTGACGCTAAAACCTAATTGATATCACCCGCCGGGCGATCAGGGGGTTAAACCTTTATTGGGTTATATATACGGCGGGTGCCCTGACACTATAAAAAGCAAACTAACTAACCAGCGTCACCCGTAACACTTATATGATGATCACTGGTGAGAGGGTTAACTAGGGGCAATTAGGGGGTTAAAACCTTTATTAGTTAATATATGGGGGTACCTGACGCTATATAAAAACCTGACGGCGAACCTAAAAAAAAATTACTGGCTACCTATCGGCATCACCGACACTAAGACAACGATCATAAAAACGATCGCTTAGCGACAGTGGTGATAGGGGGTGAAAGGGTTACCTGGGGGGCGATCAAGGGGGTTAAACCTTTATTAGGTAATATATGGGGGTACCCGACGCTATAAAAACCTGCGGCGAACCTAAAAAAAAATTACTGGCTACCGATCAGCATCACCGACGCTAAGACATCGATCAGAAAAATGATCGCTTAGCGACGGCGGTGCTAGGGGGTGAAAGGGTTATCTGGGGGGTGATCAGGGGGTTAAACCTTTATTAGGGGGGGGGTTAGGGGGCTACACTGGACCTAAAACTAAATGTAGTGACACTTTTACAGTCACAAATGTCACTGATTGCAGTGATCACTAAATAAATGGTCACTGCAATCAGTGACACTGTGACTGGGGGCTGGGGGGTGATCTGGGGGGGCGATTTATGTGCCTATGTGTCCTGGTGTCAGTGTAGTGTTGTGTGCACTGACCTGCATCTTCTCCTGTACGGCGCTCGGTATATGTGAGCGCCGCAGGAGAGATGACATCACTTCCTCCTGCCTGTGTAAACAGTACACAGGCAGGGGAAGCTATCATTCGCCGGGAGCGATCGAGAGGGGGGGGGGCGGAATCGAACGGCCGTCCCCTCATGCCGGATCGCTCCCGAAGGTAAAAACGACCACCCACTGTAAAGAAGGGGGGTCCGATCGGACCCCCCAACTATACAAAGGCAATCACGTATATGTACGTGATTCTGCCTGTCGGTGCCATTCTGCCGACGTATATTTACAGTGGGCGGTCGTTAAGTGGTTAAATGACCTACTAACTGCTAAAACCAATGGCCACTACTCCATACTCATACTACGCGACCTTTCTGCAGCCTTTGATACAGTTGACCATCTCCTCCTCCTCAAAAAAACTCCACTCTTTTGGCCTTCAAGACTCTGCTCTCTCCTGGCTCTCCTACCTATCACAGTCCTCCATTAGTGTGACCTATAAGGGCTCTTTCACACGGGCTGTCCGTGTATGGACTCTGCTTGTTCACCGGGGATCGATCTGTTAATTCCTGCTGAGCCGGCGGATGACAGGTCCGTCTCCACTCACTTTGCAGGGATGGACCTGTCAGAGCTCTGCTCTCCTCTATGGGGGTGGGGGGGGAGTCGGATGAAAACGGACCGCCTGTCCGTTTTCATCCAATCCGATCCGCCAGACGGATAGAAAATAGAGTTTCCATTAGAGCTGCACGATTAATCGTTAATCGAAATAGAGAGTTCTCACAGCTGGGAAAAAAAATCCAGGCAGCCTGCCAAGTTTTAAAACAACACATTAAGTGAAACAAAAGTATCTCTTCGTTCTTTTATCAAAGGAAAGAGGCGTCTAGATGAAGGAAGTTTAACCATTTAAAGACCAAACCTTTTCTGACATTTATTGCTTACAAGTAAAAATCATTATTTTCTGCTAGAAAATTAATTGGAACACCCAAAGATGATATTTTGTTTTTTCTTTTTAGCAGAGACCCTAGAGATTAAAATGGTGGTTGTTGCAATATTTTGTGTCACACCGTATTTGCGCAGCGGTTTTTTAAAACGCATTTTTTTAAAAAAACACACTTTAATTAATTAAAAAAACTTAAACAGTAAAAGTTAACCCAATTTTTTTTGTAGAATGTGAAAGACGATATTACACCGTTAGAATCGTGATTTTAGGCCCGGATGGTTTTACATACAAATATTATCAAACGTTTTTCTCACAATTAGGTAAATATATGATACAAACGTTTAATGCACTAGGACATAAAACAGGATTTTCTCCTAAAGCATTAAAAGCATATATTACGCTCATCCCAAAGGAAGATAAGGACTTATCAGTCTGTGGTAGTTACCGTCCTATATCTTTATTAAATGTGGATCTTAAAATATTTGCTAAAATTCTATCTACACGTATTCAACCACATCTGACCACCCTGGTACATCCCGACCAAGTGGGTTTTATTCCAACTCGTGAAGCACGAGACAACACTATTAAAGTGTTGAACCTTGTCCACTTGGCGGATTCCACTAAAAATAGGATTTTTTGTACTCACCGTAAAATCCTTTTCTCTGACATCCATGGACTGACACGGTGTCTCTTTACACGTGGGTTATGTCCCTGCTTGCAGGAGAAGACCTAGGCAGAATGTGAAATGTTGTACATACATTCTAAAAGCCAGAGCTGAACAGCCCCACCCAGGGGGCGGTCCCTCCGGACATAACCCTCCCACTACAGTCAGCAGACTTCAGTTCGTAACAAAAGCAGTACAAACTTAAAAGGAAGGGTGGGTGCCGTGTCAGTCCATGGATGTCAGAGAAAAGGATTTTACGGTGAGTACAAAAAATCCTATTTTCTCTTATCATCCATGGACTGACACGGTGTCTCTTTACACTTTACACGTGGGATGTCCCAAAGCAGTGTCAAGAGGGATGGGAGCAGTATAAATGGAAAAACCAAAACTTCACTCCAACAAGGCAGAGCTCCTCAACGGAGGAGTCGCAACTTTAAACAGCGGCCTGCAGCACCCTGCGGCTGAAGGAAGCATCCGAAGATGCAGCCACATTAACCTTATGAAACTTAAAAGGCATGAACAGACGACCAGGTCGCCGCCTTGCACACTTGTGCAACCGACGCTTGATGTCGGAAAACCCAGGAAGCACCAATTGCCCTGGTGGAATGCGCCGTAACCGGAAAGGGAGGTGCCCGCCCTTTGAGAGCATAGGCTTGAATGACGGGTTGTCTGATTCCCCTAGAAATGATGGCAGACGAAACCGCTTGGCCCTGTTATGGACCAGAGACAGTCACAAAACAGTGAGTCGGACTTTCGAATAGAAGCAGTAGCAGACAGGTACACCCGTAAGGCTCGTACCACATCCAATATGTGCAGCGCAAACTCTCTGGGATGCGATGGGTGAGGACACAAGGACGGGAGGACAATGTCCTCATGTAGGTGAAAGGTCGACACCACCTTTGGCAAAAAGGAAGGTCGCAGATGCAACACC
Source organism: Rana muscosa (assembly GCA_029206835.1). NCBI lineage: Eukaryota > Metazoa > Chordata > Amphibia > Anura > Ranidae > Rana > Rana muscosa. Next base: position 435,418,782 of record CM055120.1, read on the forward strand.
GCCTTATCCTTATGGATGACTAAATATGGCGACTTGCAGGACAAGGCCGCCAACTCAGACACTCGTCAAACAGAAGTGATTGCCACTAAAAGGCCACCTTCTGAGACAAGACAAGAGGGGAATATCCTGGATATTCCCAAAAGGAGGTTCCTGGAGGACCGAGAGCACCAAATTCAGATCCCACGGTGGGAGAGGAGGCTTGACAGGAGGGAGCACATGGCGAACCCCCAACACAAGGTGCTAACCAAGAAATGACCCGCTAGAGGTCGCTGAAAGAAGACGGCCAAGGCCGAAATCTGATCCCTGATGGTACTCAAAGCAAGCTTTTGGGTCACTCCACACTGCAGAGGACTATTATAAAAGGCAATCAGCGCACAAATGACTAAGAGAACTACTGCAGCTGGACACCAACAGGTTTATCACACAATGACCCAAACAGATAATATAAAGAAATAACAGTGCAGCGCAATAAATGTCCATATACAGTGAACAATGATGAAAAAGATGTACTGAAGAGATCTGGGTGTAGGCTTCTTCATACAGTATATAACTTGTGTATCCAATGTAAGGAAAATCTGCTTACCAGACCAGATGGACCTTTTGAATGAACAAGAGGTCAAAAACGCTTGTTTTCCACCATGAGGGGAAGATGGTCTCAGATGAAGCGGTGATCCAGCCAGATGGTAGGCACAGCATCAGATGTAGAGATGATATATAAAAAAAAAGGGATGTGGAAACGTTCTAAGTGTAGACTGTTTTAATCCAAAAATATAGTGTATAAAAAATACATACAAGTAAAATTCAGACAAAGTCCAAAAAAGTACAGCAAAAGCCACTGGGCGCTGATGTTCTATGATGGAGAAGTCCAAAATGTAAAACAGCTGCTATAGTGACCAAGTCTCTTGTACTTATAATAATAAATGAACCATGATACACAGCTGGTGGAGGTCACAAGTAAAAATCATATGCTGAAAACTGGCAAAAGATTGTGCTAATAGCAACAAAAATAGGCATATGCAGCACCAGATGACTAACAGTGAGAGATCCACCAGAGTGAACAGCAGGCAGGTGAAGAGAGTGTAAGCGGCGATGAACGCCGTAAACTCAGCCTGAGATGAATCAGTAGTAAGCGGCAATGTAAGCCGCGAGCACAGCCTGGGACAGACGCGGGTGACGTCACTGAGTAAGCTCCTCCCCCGTACGTACGTTGCGTCCAATAGGACTTCGTCAGCGGTGGGTGGGGCTTACGGCGTCACCCTCCGTCCTTATAAACTAAAAGCGTTGCCATGGAGAGCATAGTGGGGGCGGGACGGCCGGTAACCAGCCCCGAACACAGAATCCCCATGCTATGTAATCAGCCAATGTAATTTGGCTAGGCAGCGGCTAATAAAAAATGACACAGACAGGAAAGCCTGTATAGTGCATATAAAATATATTTGATTTCTTTTAAAGTGACAAACACCCACGGCTGTCCCATGCCTCACAGTATAACTCCACAGCAGTGAAAGTTATATATGAAAAAATGTATTCTTTAAAATAATAAAGAAAAATGTGAAAAATAAATAAAAATAAAAAATTAATAAAAAAATATTTAAATAAAATATAAAAAACATGTGTAAAGCAAATTACACATATAAGAAGGGGACCTCCTCTATTATGCAATGCAAAAAATAAAATAAAAAATAATAAAAATATTAACTAAAAATACCACATCTACCGACATTGGTATACTAAACTGGCTTATTTGTCAGAGATGAAACAATTAAGGTCAAAGTCGACGTTGAGGCCTCCTGGCACGAGCACCTGGGTCTCGTGTATCCAGAAGGACTCACGCCGACTAAGTTGTCTGATGAAGTTACCACCTCTCCAGTGGGGTCTAACCCTTTCTATGCCCCAAAATTTAAGACATTTGGGGTCTCGGTTATGAAAATGACGAAAGTGTTTGGAGACATTATGAGTTCTGACACCGTTGATAATGTTATTCACATGTTCTCCCATACGCACATGAAGCGGTCTGGAGGTTCTACCAATGTAGTGTAATCCACAGTCACATTCAAGGCTGTAGACCACCCCCATGGTGTTACATGTAATAAGATTTTTGATTGAATAAGTTTTACCTGTAGTAGGAGAAGTAAACTCTTTTCTTCGTTTAATGTTACGTTTACATTTTTTACATGATGGACACCTACCACATGCGTAAAAGCCAGTCATAAGAGGAAAAATATGACTCTCCCTTACTACTGGAGGGTCGACCACACTTGGGGCCAATACGTCCCTCAGTGTAGGTGCCTTTCTATAAATGAATCTGGGACGAGACGGAATAATGGCTCCCATTATTCTATCCTTTTTCAAGATGTCCCAGTGTTTCATGATTATTTTTTCGACCAAGTGTGGTCGACCCTCCAGTAGTAAGGGAGAGTCATATTTTTCCTCTTATGGCTGGCTTTTACGCATGTGGTAGGTGTCCATCATGTAAAAAATGTAAACGTAACATTAAACGAAGAAAAGAGTTTACTGCTCCTACTACAGGTAAAACTTATTCAATCAAAAATCTTATTACATGTAACACCATGGGGGTGGTCTATGGCCTTGAATGTGACTGTGGATTACACTACATTGGTAGAACCTCCAGACCGCTTCATGTGCGTATGGGAGAACATGTGAATAACATTATCAACGGTGTCAGAACTCATAATGTCTCCAAACACTTTCGTCATTTTCATAACCGAGACCCCAAATGTCTTAAATTTTGGGGCATAGAAAGGGTTAGACCCCACTGGAGAGGTGGTAACTTCATCAGACAACTTAGTCGGCGTGAGTCCTTCTGGATACACGAGACCCAGGTGCTCGTGCCAGGAGGCCTCAACGTCGACTTTGACCTTAATTGTTTCATCTCTGACAAATAAGCCAGTTTAGTATACCAATGTCGGTAGATGTGGTATTTTTAGTTAATATTTTTATTATTTATTATTTTTTATTTTATTTATTTTTTTGCATTGCATAATAGAGGAGGTCCCCCTCTTATATTTGTAATTTGCTTTACACATGTTTTTTATATTTTATTTAAATATTTTTTTATTAATTTTTATTTTTATTTATTTTTCACATTTTTCTTTATTATTTTAAAGAATACATTTTTTCATATATAACTTTCACTGCTGTGGAGTTATACTGTGAGGCATGGGACAGCCGTGGGTGTTTGTCACTTTAAAAGAAATCTAATATATTTTGTATGCACTATACAGGCTTTCCTGTCTATGTGTCATTTTTTATTAGCCGCTGCCTAGCCAAATTACATTGGCTGATTACATAGCATGGGGATTCTGTGTTCGGGGCTGGTTACCGGCCGTCCCGCCCCCACTATGCTCTCCATGGCAACGCTTTTAGTTTATAAGGACGGAGGGTGACGCCGTAAGCCCCACCCACCGCTGACGAAGTCCTATTGGATGCAACGTACGTACGGGGGAGGAGCTTACTCAGTGACGTCACCCGCGTCTGTCCCAGGCTGTGCTCGCGGCTTACATTGCCGCTTACTACTGATTCATCTCAGGCTGAGTTTACGGCGTTCATCGCCGCTTACACTCTCTTCACCTGCCTGCTGTTCACTCTGGTGGATCTCTCACTGTTAGTCATCTGGTGCTGCATATGCCTATTTTTGTTGCTATTAGCACAATCTTTTGCCAGTTTTCAGCATATGATTTTTACTTGTGACCTCCACCAGCTGTGTATCATGGTTCATTTATTATTATAAGTACAAGAGACTTGGTCACTATAGCAGCTGTTTTACATTTTGGACTTCTCCATCATAGAACATCAGCGCCCAGTGGCTTTTGCTGTACTTTTTTGGACTTTGTCTGAATTTTACTTGTATGTATTTTTTATACACTATATTTTTGGATTAAAACAGTCTACACTTAGAACGTTTCCACATCCCTTTTTTTTTATATATCATCTCTACATCTGATGCTGTGCCTACCATCTGGCTGGATCACCGCTTCATCTGAGACCATCTTCCCCTCATGGTGGAAAACAAGCGTTTTTGACCTCTTGTTCATTCAAAAGGTCCATCTGGTCTGGTAAGCAGATTTTCCTTACATTGGATACACAAGTTATATACTGTATGAAGAAGCCTACACCCAGATCTCTTCAGTACACTGCAGAGGACGCAGGACTCTGGGGACGGAATACGTCCGAGGACGCCAGTCCAGCGCTTCGCACATGGCGATATAAGCTTTCCAGGCACGGTGATAGATCTGCCTGGAGGAAGACTTCCGTGTCCTTAACATGGTCAACATGACCGAGTCCGAGAGCCCTCGGTCCCTCAACACCTGGCTTTCAACAGCCCTGCCATTAAAGCCAGAGACTGTAAGCCGGATGAAACATAGGACCTTGAGACTGAAGGTCCTCCCTCATCGGCAACCGACAGGGAACGTCCGCGACGAGACGTACCAGGTCAGCGTACCAGTGACGCTGAGGCCAATCCGGAACAATTAGGATCACCGGAGTTTATATCAGGTGATAAGGACCCTATGGGGCCACCAACGCATCCGAGGCATCGCCCAAGGATCCCTGGATCTGGTCACAACCTCGACACCTTGCGATTGAGTCGAGAGGCCATCAGGTCCACCTCCGGCGTGCCCCACCGACGGCAAAGGAGTTGAAATATGCAAGGACCACTCTTCTTGGTCCGGCGTCTGGCGACTCAGATAGTCCGCCTGCCCATTGTCTATGCCCAGAATGTAAATGGCCTACAGAGCCGGCACGTTTCTTCCGGCCCACTTCAGGATACGGACTACCTCGGAAGCCGCAGCTGAGCTCCGAGTCCCCCCTTGATGGTTTACATACGCCACCCCCGTGGCGTTGTCCGACTGGATCCTGATGGAGCGACCCTGTAATCTCTCCGACCTGAGGAGAGACACAGTCTGATGGCCCGTATTTCCAGAACAGTGATTGGTAAACGGGCTCGTCCGGAGTCCAAGGCCTTGAGCCGACAGGACTCCCCAGACTCCACCCCGTCAGGCTGGTGTCCGTCGTGAGTACCTTCCATTGGATGGGAGGGGAACGACTTTCCGGACCGAACAGCCGAGGATCTCAACCACCATGTCAGGGACGCCCTGACCAGGTGACTCACCTGGATCTGAAGATCCAAGGACAACGGGGATTTGACCCAGGTGGACAAGATCTCCTTTTGCAATGCCCTGGTGTGTGATTGGGCATACGGAACGGCCGCTAAAGGAGGCCACCAGGAGTCCCGGGACTCTCATGCAAAAAACGGATTGACAACCATTTTCGGGATGTCAGCACCCGCACCGCAGACTGAAGTGCCAGCAACTTCTCCAGAGGTAGGATACCTTTGCCTCCAAGGAGTCCAGAATTGGACCTAGATACTCCAGACACTGAGTCGGGACCAGGACTGACTCCTGAATGTTCAGGAACCACCCGAAGTCCCTGAGGGTCTAATTGACGATAGTCACCTTTCATCTAAGTCTGAGCCACTTTCTGCTGTTAGCAGAAGATCGTCCAGATAGCCCACGACAGCAATACCTCGCTGTAACAGAAGGCTAGAACCGGAGCAAGCACCTTGGTGAACACCCTTGGTGCCGAGGCTAGGCCGAAAGGAAGAGCCACAATCGATAGTGGACTTCGCTGATCGCAAAGCGCAGAAACTTCTGGTGACTTGCGTAGATTGGAACATGCAAGTAGACGTCCTTGAAGTCCAAGGACGCCAGAAGAAAATCCCTTTGGTGGAGTGTAGCGATCACCGTGCGAATGGATTCCATGCGGAATTTCTGCACCTTCTCGAAGGCATTCAGGGCCTTGAGGTCCAGGATAGGTCGAACCACGTCCTATTTTTGGGACGACAAACAGATTCGAGTAGAATCCCTGAAAACTCTCCTGTGATGGAACCGGCACAATCACTCCGGACCTGATCAAATCCTGTACAGCCCCCAAGAGGGCTGCCCGACGGGTAGGAAGGAGAGGAAGATTTGAGGGAAAGAATCTGTCTGGGGGCCAGGATCGGAATACTATCCTGAGGTGACCTCCTCGCACACCCTCCAGTAGGAGATTCAGGAGGTCCACCGATTCGTGACCTGCGAAGTCGTCCCCCCACCCCAGAGTCGGCGGAGGCAAGACTTCACGAGGAGGCGGGCTTGGGAGCCGCTTGTTTGGCTTACGCACCCAGGGGCACTTGTGCCCACCAGCCGCACTGCCGTCAGTCTGAGAGGGCCTACCCGTGGACTCTGACTGACGAAAAAACCCTGTTTTGCTGGAAAGGAAGGCCCCTGTTTGCGGCGGGCCTCCTCACTCTTGCTAGTCTAAGGAAGAAGAGTGCTTTTACCTCCCGTGACATCCATGACGATGTCATCCAGAACAGCACCGAAAGGTCTACCACCTTTAAATGGTAGATCCGTCAGGAGCTTCTTAAGGCTAGGTCAGCAGACCAGCATTTCAACCAGATAAGACGACGCAATACCACCGCCGAGACAGAGGCCCTGGATATTAAAGGGGCCGCGTCCAACGTGGCGTCGCGCACATAAACCAGGCCCTGAACCAGTTGTTGGGCCAGAGCAACTGTGTCTGGAGGAAGATTATGCTCCTGTACAGCTAGGTGCAACATTTTTGCCCAACCTGTAAGTGTTTGAGACACAAGGGTCGCCGCTACCACAGGCCGTAGGGCGGATCCCAACAAGGCAAACATGGCTCTGCTCACCACTTCTGACCTCCTGTCAGTGGGGTCCTCAAACGTAGGAATCCCCTCCATCGGGAGAGTAATGGCCTTGTTAAACCGGGCGACTGGAGGGTCGACCACGGGGGGAGAAGCCCACTTTTTAAGTAGGGCATCTGATAGACAAAAGCCGCGGGACCATAAAAATCTACTGACTCAGAACTGGAGTCTTCCTCATAAGGAATGTCCTGTTCAACACCATCAAACATATTCAGAACTAGGGTCCTGAGCGGTAATGGCTAGGCCCATATCTGAATCAGCGCACACCCTTTGCGTAGAAAAAGTGGGGAGAGGGCACTTTTTTGCTCCCTTGCGCTTGCACACAGCTCCCATCCTGGTCAGAAATGATTCCAGGACTGCCCACAACTGGTCCATAGGGACCGCAGGTGCTGAAGCACTGCCTGTTGCCACTGACATGTTAGGGGAAGCTGGTGACACAGACTCCATATTGTCCCCCTCTGAGACTCCTCAGATAAAAAGTCCACCCACAGGCTGTGCTGACTGAGGAGGGGGCGCCCAGGGGACTCACCAAACCGGACCAGGGACCGCTCAGTTCCGCTGTCTGTACCGCGCTGTGTCAGCGCTGGTGAGCTGTGAGGGGAATGTGAGGAGATTTGCGCTGTTACAGCAGCGCTAGAGGCCAAAACTAGTGCTGAAAAGCGCGCGGGCTACAAGAAAATGGCCGCCGCACTTCACTGAGGCGATCCGCGACAAGATGGCCGCCATAACGCAGTTAATGTGAAAACAGCACACACACACAGCGCCACTCGGCGCTCAGGCCCCAAAAACACACAAAAAAGGCCCCAAGCATATCTGCAGACCAGCATGAGCCCCTCCAAGAACAGTGTGACCCCCCAGACACCTCACACAGCACAGCGCCAGCAATGGTGACAGAGAGAGACAATGAAATACAGGGGGAGACAGGGAAAATCCCCCAGCGAAACACACAGCCTTTTGTACTCACCTGCAGGCAGGAGAGACTACTTACCCGTGCCCTGAGGGACCCACTGGTGTGTTTCTGACAGGACTATCACAGTGCAGTACTGAGTAGCTGCCGGCCCGGTCCACCGCGAAAGATACAGTCAGTCAGGAGCTGTTCAGTCTTGAGAGGACCGTGGGAGCATGAAAGCAAACCCGGCCACCCCTGGAGTCATGGGGTATGTCGTGAACTGAGTCTCACGCACACAAGGCGAGGATCAGCACGCTCGATGGTCGGACAGGGAAGACTACGAGGATATCTTGTACCCAACCTGTTGCCCAGCCGACAGTTGATAGAAGATTCTCAAAAATAAAATAAAAAAGAATTCCAAAAAAAGGAATAAAAATTAGGTCAGGAGACTGGCTCCTGAGAGCCACGTTTTCTCCTTCTGCTAGGCAGAAAAAAACTGAAGTCTGCTGACTGTAGTGGGAGGGCTATGTCCGGAGGGACCGCCCCCTGGGTGGGGCTGTTCAGCTCTAGCTTTTAGAATGTATGTATAACATCTCACATTCTGCCTAGGTCTTCTCCTGCAAGCAGGGACATAACCCACGTGTAAAGTGTAAAGAGACACCGTGTCAGTCCATGGATGATAAGAGAAACACCTGCGGTATTCCTCGGTACAGACGCGGAAAAAGCGTTCGACCGGGTTAATTGGTCTTTTATGATGTCGGTCCTAAGATATGTAGGAATGGGAGAGAAGATGATGGGGTGGATCTCATGTATCTATTCGAGACCTAGGGCACAAATCAAAATAAACGGGATGCTATCGGAAACGTTCTCGATCTCTAATGGAACCCGGCAAGGGTGCCCCCTATCACCCCTCTTATTCGCTATTTCACTGGAACCGTTTTTGTGTAAAATAAGAAAGAACCCAGATATAACAGGGATACGAACAGGAGACGGAAACTATAAGATATCCGCATATGCGGATGATCTTCTATTTTCCATGACCAACCCGGCGATATCATTACCAAACCTCATAAAAGAACTGGATCAGTACAGGGAATTATCCCATCTTAAAATAAATATGACCAAATCAGAGGCAATGGGAGTATCAATGTCGACATCACAGGTAAATAACCTAAAAACAAATTTCAATTTTAGATGGACTAATATAGCACTTATGTACCTGGGTACGTATATGCCCCCTAATTTAAAACAAGTGTATGAGAGGAACTTCCCCCCCCTAATTAATAGAGTTAAGCTATTACTATCTAAATGGCAACAAGGTCCCTTCTCATGGATGGGGAGATGTAATATAATTAAAAAGTCAATTTTACCTAAATTTTCCTATCTTTTTCAAACGTTACCGATTCATATACCCCCAGAATTTTTTAAGCAAGTAAATGCAATAATTACAAAATTTATTTGGGCAAATAAGAGACCTAGAATAAGACTTTTGACAATGCCCAAACAATATGGGGGGTTGGCAGTACCTGACATAAGGAAATACTATCAGGCAACCCATATGGGGAGATTAATAGATTGGTGTAGGCACACAGAGCTTAAAATATGGCCAGAAATTGAACAATCACAAAGCAGGGCCCTATTGCGACGAGTGGTGTGGTGTTTTTCAGACATTGATCCCACTATTAAGAAACATCCAATTATAGGGACTACGCTACAGATATGCTCTAAGATCTGTAGGACAACCTCACTGTCACCACTATACTCCCCCCTCTACCCTATATTAGGGAACCCACGTTTCCCTCCAGGAATAGACCAGGGTAACTTTAGAAGACTACTAGATTTACAATGCTATCAAGTCTCACATTTTTCACAATCAGTGACATGGTCCTCAATGGAGGTTTTGACAGCACCAAACGACCAATATTGTTTAGATTTCTGGAGTGGAATTCAGTTGAGACATTTTTTCAATACTTTACCCCCACTGAGTAAGTTTCAGCGACCACGTACCACACTGGAAAAAATGTGTGAAGAGGTGGGACCTTCCTCTCATACACTCTCACAAATGTACGCCTTATTGATTGCTCCCCCAGATGAATATGTACCCCCGTTTTTAAGGAAATGGGAAATAGAACTGGGAAGATCCCTTTCCCCCTCACAACAAAGACAGATTATAAATAATACCTTAAAATCATCAATAAGTACACGGGTACAGGAAACAAATTTTAAAATATTGACGAGATGGTATTGTACACCCTCAGTGCTCCATAAGTATTCACCATCGATATCAGATAGATGCTGGAGATGCAAATTAGATAGAGGGACTTTACTTCATATTTTTTGGGCATGCCCGAAATTGGAATACTTATGGAAGGAGGTGCATCGAATATCTCAGAAATTCACAGATTATAATCTCCCGATAGACCCAGCGCTATTTTTATTACACGTTTCTAGCATCTCAGGGAAATTGTACAATAAACTGATTCTCCGGCATCTTTTTAATGCCGCCAGGTCGTGCATAGCACGACGATGGAGGGACACAAACCCCCCCCCCCCCCCCGACAGTACCGGAGTGGCTTAAAAGAGTCGAAGAGATTAACAAAATGGAAGAGTTGGTATTATTAGGTCAAAATAAATACGAGAGGTATTCCCAGACGTGGGCTGAGTGGAATGTATTTAAATCATCAGAAGAAGGAAAGGCCCTTTTTGTATTATGATTCTTAAGAGGTAGAATAGGAGACAAAATAGACTACTTTGTAATTTCGTCAATATTTCCTTAAAATTAAACGTGGAGATTGTGGAGGGGGGGCGGGGAAGGAGAGGTGGGAGAAAGAAGGGCTTTTTATTTTTTTATTTGTATTTTTTGTGTGTTTTTTTTTTTTCTTGTTGTTTAGTTTCTTCTTTTTTATTTAGGTGATTTAAAGGAAAGGAAAAGAAAAGAAAAAACGGTTGTTTAAAGGACTAGGGTGGGTAAGATGGAAGGGACTCAGAATACGAACCATCCTTAAATTAAAGGATAGGCCCTGATGAATACAGAATAGAGGAAACCCAAGTATAGTAGCATATACAGGGTGTTATTGTTTGGCATGATGTTAGATAATGGAATATGTAAAAAATGCATGTAATATTTGACGGATGTGAAGCGCCAAAAGGAAAAAGCAATATACCGTATTTTTCGCACCATAAGACGTACCTGACCATAAGACGCACCTAGGTTTTAGAGGAGGAAAACAAGAAAATAAATATTCTGAACCAAATGGTGTACTAAAATATTTTCCAGTGCCCATGAAATGCAGCCTGACCATTGCCATAGTAAAACGCAAAGTGACCATTGTCATAGTAAACGTAGAGTGACCATGCCATCAGTGGTGGGACACCCTGGAAAGAGGACAGAGAGGGACGTTGTGGGAAGAGGACAGAGAGGGACGTTGTGGGAAGAGGACAGAGAGGGACGTTGTGGGAAGAGGACAGAGAGGGACGTTGTGGGAAGAGGACAGAGAGGGACGTTGTGGGAAGAGGACAGAGAGGGACGTTGTGGGAAGAGGACAGAGAGGGACGTTGTGGGAAGAGGACAGAGAGGGACGTTGTGGGAAGAGGACAGAGAGGGACGTTGTGGGAAGAGGACAGAGAGGGACGTTGTGGGAAGAGGACAGAGAGGGACGTTGTGGGAAGAGGACAGAGAGGGACGTTGTGGGAAGAGGACAGAGAGGGACGTTGTGGGAAGAGGACAGAGAGGGACGTTGTGGCAGTCAATAAGGCCTAGAGGATATCAGGTTAGGCACTTCCTAATGGCTCAGACCCTGGGAATAGTAATGGATAATGGCCAACAGGCCCTCTTACCAGACCCAGCGAAATCGCAACAGTGATCCCTCTGGCTGGACGTTCGCTCACTCTGGGTTGCCCGGGGTGACTCTAGTCAGTAGTGTAGCATGTCTGTATCCTGGCAGCGGCTCAGTCTTTCTCCCTCTCTGGTGATGCGGGTACAATGTGGCTCCCTCTCTGGTGGTGCGGGAACAGTGTGGCTCCCTCTCTGGTGGTGCGGGTACAGCGTGGCTCTCTGGCGGTGCGGGGTACAGCGTGGCTCTCTGGCGGTGCGGGGTACAGCGTGGCTCTCTGGCGGCGCGGGGTACAGCGTGGCTCTCTGGCGGCGCGGGGTACAGCGTGGCTCTCTGGCGGCGCGGGGTACAGCGTGGCTCTCTGGCGGCGCGGGGTACAGCGTGGCTCTCTGGCGGCGCGGGGTACAGCGCGGCTCTCTGGCGGCGCGGGGTACAGCGCGGCTCTCTGGCGGCGCGGGGTACAGCGCGGCTCTCTGGCGGCGCGGGGTACAGCGCGGCTCTCTGGCGGCGCGGGGTACAGCGCGGCTCCCTGGCGGCGCGGGGTACAGCGCGGCTCCCTGGCGGCGCGGGGTACAGCGCGGCTCCCTGGCGGCGCGGGGTACAGCGCGGCTCCCTGGCGGCGCGGGGTACAGCGCGGCTCTCTGGCGGTGCGGGGTACAGCGTGGCTCTCTGGCGGTGCGGGGTACAGCGTGTCCCCCAGAAGAGTATTCTCTTTTGCTCCTCTTCTAACACCCCTTCCCCCCCCCTCCAGCAGAGTGTTTGCATGCTGGAGGAACTGGTGCCAGAACTCTGCAGGGACTTTATTTCCCATGATGCCCCCAGTGTCTTCTGATTGGCCCTCTGCTGTGGCCAATCATGGGGAGGGAAACAGTGGGCAGTAAGCTGGGTGGCGGCCAGCAAATCCAATTAGAGCGGCTCTCTCTTTCTCTTCGGCTTACAGAAAGGGAAGGGGGGCGGCGGGGGATGTACAGACAGCCCGCAGCTCTCCTCTCCCTGTCACAGCGCCGCTGCTCTATTTGCCAGAGAACTCGGCAGCGGCGCTGTGACAGGGAGAGGAGAGCTGCGGGCTGTCTGTACATCCCCCGCCGCCCCCCTTCCCTTTCTGTAAGCCGAAGAGAGAGAGAGAGAGAGAGACGCTCTAATTGGATTCACCGCAATGCAAGCAATGTGTAAGGGGCGGTGCCACCGGCGGCGGGGGGGCGGAGCCAGTGGTCAGGGGATTCCAGCGGCTACGGGAGCAATGAGAGTGGATGACGGGCGGTGCCAGTGGCGGCGGGGGGGCGGAGCCAGTGGCGGTGGTCAGGGGATTCCAGCGGCTACAGGAGCAATGAGAGCAGATGGCAGGGGCGGTGCCAGCGACGGCGGGGGGCGGGCCTGTCATGTATTCGGACTATAAGACGCAGGGACATTTTCCCCCATATTTCTGGGGGAAAAAAGTGCGTCTTATAGTCCGAAAAATACGGTATGTAATATGTTTTAAGGAATATCCACCCTTTGTATAATGAATAACCGGAACGAAAAATAAAATAATAAAAAAAAAAAAAAAAGAATCGTGATCTTTATTCTAAGCCAAAAAAATAGTGATTTTCATTTTAGCCAGAATCGTGCAACTCTAGTTTCCATCCGGATTCAGTGGATCGGAGCGGATTGGATGTCAGCGGACATGTCACCGCTGACATCCGTCACTCCATAGAACTGTATGGAGTGTCCGTTCAGGTCCGCCTAAAAAAAAAAAAAAACACGACAGGCGGACCTGAACGGTCCGCCTGTGTGAAAGACCCCTAACTCTGTTTCCTCTTCTCCACTTCCTTTCTCAAGGTTCTGTCCTCAGACCCCTTCTCTTCTACATTTACACCTCCTCCCTTGGTCTGTTAATAAACTCCCATGGCTTCCAGTACCACCTCTATGCTGAGGAAACTTACTAACTGACATATCAACATGGATGTCACACCACTTCCTCAAACGTAATCTTACTAAAACCAAGCTCATAATTTTTCTCTCCAGCTCGTGCCCCTCCCCCTGACTTCTCCATCAAGATCAATAATACAAACCATCAGTCCCTCCCCTCATGCAAAGGTACTAGGGGTAATCCTAGACTCTGACCTGTCCTTTCAGCCCCAAATCCAATCACTATCCAAATCCTCCAGAATTCACATCCGAAACATCTTCAAAATACACCCCTTTCTAACCGTTGACACCACTAAGCAACTTATTCACTCCCTTGTTATCTCTCGCCTTGACTATTGTAGCTCCCTCCTCTTTGGCCTACCTCTCCGCATGCTATTCCCTCTTCAGTCTATCATGAATGCTGCTGCCAGACTCACCCACCTTACCAACCGTTCAGTGTCCGCCACTCCTCTCTGCCAATCCCTCCACTGGCTTCCCATTGCCCAATTAATAAAATTCAAAAACACCAACAATAACATACAAAACCATTCACAATTCTGCCCCGAGCTACATCACCAATCTTATCTCCAAATATCACCCAAACCATCCTCTCCGTTCCTCCCAAGACCAATGCTCGTATCCAGGACTTTGAGAGCCTCTCCCATCCTCTGGAACTCACTACCCCACTCTGTCCAGTTATCTCCTACTCTGTCCACTTTTAGGCAATCCCTGAAAATGCATCTCTTCAGGGAGGCCTATCCTGCCTCCAGCTAACAACCAAATCTTCTACTCCCCTCATCAGTTCATCCCTCACAGTCTCTACCTTTTGTTTCACCAGCCCCTACCTCTTAGATTGTAAGCTCGCAGGAGCAGGGCTCCTCTAACCTTCTTGTTTTGAATTGTACTGTTGGTGTAGTGTCTCCCTACATTGTAAAGCGCTGCGCAAACTGTTGGCGCTATATACATCCTGTAAAATAATATGCTCTGGGGAGCCAGACTGGAGCCCTGGGTATGATACTTCTCCAGAAAGTGGGATGCAATTGGAGTGGGGGAACAAACTCACTCACCCACCTGAAAAGACTGATGGGTCTGCCGGGCACTACCCGGTCCATAGAGACAATTTTTATGCCTCATGTAGAGCCCAGACTCCAAGCCACAGAAAGGGGGGACTAAGAGACAAACTCCCCCCCCACCCCTCAACACACCCACAGGATCCAAAGGCACCCAGGGAATAGGCCTTTTTAGCAAGGGTTTAAAATGATTAGTCTTGCCCGCAGGTGAGAAGTAGCCACAAATACCAGACACATATTTGGTGAAAACACAAAGTCCGTTTTATTGAGAGCTTCCTCCCCCTATAAAAAAAAAAAAAAAAAAATCATGTGAAAGCTAGAGAAAATAAAAGTCCACTTCCTGGAGGTGCTGGTGATGTCACTGTAACCTGCCACTACCTCTTGGAAAAGCTGCGGGAACATTCTCAAGAGCTTTTACATAACATTTCCTGGTTGACAGCGGTGAGGCACCTTGGCCTCATGGCACCTCCAAGAAGGGGGCACATGCAAAAATTTTTTTCTTTCCAGAATACACTAGGGGTCTGTTTATAAAAAAAGTGAATGTAAATTTCACCAAACATTCACTGATGATGAATCAATCACTGTAATTTAAAACACATGCATCAGGAAGATCCATCTGACGTTAATATCTGGAATATGTCAGATTTACTTCTGTATAAATATACTCCTAGGTGTTTCTTGTGCACAGGAAGGGGGCTATTAGTAAAGCACACGTTGTATTTTCATGCAAGGTCCACTTTAAAGCAGCCCTCTGGCATGAACCAACATTGGCTAGACCGGGAAAATATTCCAAATCTGTGGTAGCAGGCAGACACCAAAGTCAACAGTTCTTGGGGAAATTCTAATTCACAAGAAAGTCAACCTGTCGTGATTAATACTGCTCTCCCCTAGATAAGTGTGTAGTCAACAATTGTTTCCGACACTCACTTGTCCCCATCATCGATTTTGTTCTGGCATGAAGGCAGGAAGTCCCCACCAGAACACGGTACTGTATACTGTATGTAGCTGATGCTGCATACAGTTAATTCAGCACTGACAGTAGGCACATGTATTGGTTAAGAAAATAGTTAGTTTGGGCCAGCTGTCCCTAAAAAAAAAAAAGCTATTTAAAAATTTTAGAAAATCTGGAGTTAGGCTTTAAGGATTCATTACCATGGGCATCTAAGGCCCATAGAGTGTATAGTTTTGCATGCATCTAAACACAGCACTATAGTAATCAATGAGGCCATACACACAACTATGTCTGTATGCAAAAATGTGCACTGCGTTTAGTGGTATTCTAAAAAAGTAGGACACAAATGCGTTTCCGGACACACAGACGGGCAGATATTACACACGTGCTCATATAAACCCGTGTAACTGCATATACACACACAAAGTCAGTAGAAAAATTGTACACATCTAAACATGAGTACTTTAGGTGCGTATTTTATGCAGGATCTGCCAGCAAGAATCTGTATTTCATGCAAAATATACGCATATGCCGGTGTGAATGAAGCCTAAGCATTACATATTATAACAAAAAGGTTACAGAGAAGCAGCACTTGGATATGACACCATACAGTATCAGTATGAGTCACAGAAACACAAGACAGAACAGCATTTAATACCATGATTCATAGAAAAAATAATTATGTATGTAATCCATGAGGGCATAATCCTTCATAGGAAGAGCTCACACAAGCTGATCAGTAACATGGATTGGCTGTTCTTTTGATTATTTCTTATAAACGCAAAGATTTGAAAAGTGTCGAAATCCAGATAAATGGGCCAAATAGCACATTTACACAAGAGACAAAACTACACAATAAGATCACCCAAAAGCAATGATTGCCGAGTCAGTGACCAACGGTATCGTCATACGCAGTTTAGTACAGTCCTTCCAGAAATAGGACAGCCAACTCTGCAGAGAACATCACACACTTGTCATATACACATTAGGTGATGGCACGTAATATTGGCAAAATACATTATTTTTCTTAGTCAAATAACTCAAAGTAAAACTAAAGAAAATCTTTTTTGTCATTCTGGAAGAGCTTACTGAAAGTCAATTTCTTTCCTCATCTCGCCGCCCCCGCCCCACCGCGCGCAGCACTATTGTATTCTCTCAGCGGGACTCCTCTGCCATCAGAATACAAAAAAAAAAATCAACAAGCCAATTTAAGAGCAGTAGGTCCTCCTTAGATCAAGTATTCTTGAACGGCTATGGCCATAGATGGATCAGAATTCAGCCAGTCCAAAATTACGATCCATCTTTAGCTAGCTTACAGTGGTTGTAATAGCTGAAGGTTTATTACCTTCACGCATTTTATACATGAAGGGAAAATAAAACTCCTCTTCCTTACCTGAGCCCTATCTTAATCCAGCGATGTGAACAAGAGTGGTGCAGCTCTCCCAGGTCTCACCATCCTCATTGGCTCCCGCTGCTGTCAATCACAGCTAGTGAGGAAGCAGGGCCAAGCCATGCCCTGTGTGTCTTATGGGCACACCAAGGTGGCTCGGGAGCAAGCACACATGAGTGCCCCCAAAGCAAGCAGGGTCTCGAGGAGGATCAGAGCTGCTCTGTGCAAAACTAGTGCACAAAGCAGGTGTGTGTGTGTGTGTGTGTGTGTGTGTGTGTTATATATATATATATATATATATATATATATATATACACACACACACACACACACACACACACACACACACAAAAGTAAATAAAAAGCAAGTGTTTATTATTTAAAAAAAAAAAAAAAAATGTAAGCCTTAGGCCCCTTTCACATGGGACGGATCCGTGAAGATCCGCCCCATGAACCTCCGCTTGCTCAGCGGGGATCGCTCCGCTGAGCCGGAGGATGACAGGGTGGTCCCTGCTCACTGTGCAGGGACCGCCCTGTCAGATCTCCGCTCTCCCCTATGGGAGGATCGGAGGAACAAGTACCGTCTGTCCGTGTTCACCCGATCCGCTCTGCAGACGGATAGAAAAAATAGGATTTTTTGTACTCACCGTAAAATCCTTTTCTCTGACATCCATGGACTGACACGGTGTCTCTTTACACTTTACACGTGGGTTATGTCCCTGCTTGCAGGAGAAGACCTAGGCAGAATGTGAGATGTTATACATACATTCTAAAAGCCAGAGCTGAACAGCCCCACCCAGGGGGCGGTCCCTCCGGGCATAACCCTCCCACTACAGTCAGCAGACTTCAGTTCGTAACAAAGCAGTACAAACTTAAAAAGGAAGGGTGGGTGCCGTGTCAGTCCATGGATGTCAGAGAAAAGGATTTTACGGTGAGTACAAAAAATCCTATTTTCTCTTATCATCCATGGACTGACACGGTGTCTCTTTACACTTTACACGTGGGATGTCCCAAAGCAGTGTCAAGAGGGATGGGAGCAGTATAAATGGAAAAACCAAAAACTTCACTCCAAGAAGGCAGATCTCCTCAACGGAGGAGTCGCAACTTTAAACAGCGGCCTGCAGCACCCTGCGGCCGAAGGAAGCATCCGAAGATGCAGCCACATCAACCTTATAAAAAACTTAAAAGGTATGAACAGACGACCAGGTCGCCGCCTTGCACACTTGTGCAACCGACGCTTGATGTCGGAAAACCCAGGAAGCACCAATTGCCCTGGTGGAATGCGCCGTAACCGGAAAGGGAGGCGCCCGCCCTTTGAGAGCATAGGCTTGAATGACGGTTTGTCTGATTCCCCTAAAAATGATGGCAGACGAAACCGCTTGGCCCTGTTATGGACCAGGGGCAGTCACAAACAGTGAGTCAGACTTCCGAATAGAAGCAGTAGCAGACAGGTACACCCGTAAGGCTCGTACCACATCCAATATGTGCAGCGCAAACTCTCTGGGATGCGATGGGTGAGGACACAAGGACGGGAGGACAATGTCCTCATGTAGGTGAAAGGTAGACACCACCTTTGGCAAAAGGGAAGGTCGCGGATGCAACACCGCCTTATCCTTATGGATGACTAAATATGGCGACTTGCAGGACAAAGCCGCCAACTCAGACACTCGTCAACCAGAAGTGATTGCCACTAAAAGGCCACCTTCTGAGACAAGACAAGAGAGGAATATCCCGGATATTCCCAAAAAGCAGGTTCCTGGAGGACCTAGAGCACCAAATTCAGATCCCACGGTGGGAGAGAAGGCTTGACAGGAGGGAGCACATGGCGAACCCCCAACACAAGGTGCTAACCAAGAAATGACCCGCTAGAGGTCGCTGAAAGAAGACGGCCAAGGCCGAAATCTGATCCTTGATGGTACTCAAAGCAAGCTTTTGGGTCACTCCACACTGTAGAGGACGCAGGATTCTGGGGACGGAATACGTCCGAGGACGCCAGTCCAGCGCTTTGCATATGGCGATATAAGCTTTCCAGGCACGGTGATAGATCTGCCTGGAGGAAGACTTCCGTGTCCTTAACATGGTCAAAATGACAGAGTCCGAGAGACCTCGGTCCCTCAACACCTGGCTTTTAACAGCTCTGCCGTTAAAGCCAGAGACTGTAAGTCGGATGAAACATAGGACCTTGAGACTGAAGGTCCTCCCTCATCGGCAACCGCCAGGGAACGTCCGCAACGAGACGTACCAGATCAGCGTACCAGTGACGCTGAGGCCAATCCGGAACAATTAGGATCACCGGAGTTTATATCAGGCGATAAGGACCCTATGGGGCCACCAACGCATCCGAGTCATCGCCCAAGGATCCCTGGATCTGGCCACAACCTCGACCCTTGCGACTGAGTCGAGAGGCCATCAGGTCCACATCCGACGTGCCCCCCCGTCGGCAAAGGAGTTGAAATATGCAAGGACCACTCTTCCTGGTCCGGCGTCTGGCGATTGGCGACTCAGATAGTCCGCCCCTACAGAGCCGGCACGTTTCTTCCGGCCCACTTCAGGATACGGATTACCTCGGAAGCCGCAGCTGAGCTCCGAGTCCCCCCGTGATGGTTTACATACGCCACCGCCGTGGCGTTGTCCGACTGGCTCCTGATGGAGCGACCCCGTACTCTCTCCAACCTGAGGAGAGACACAGTCTGATGGCCCGCATTTCCAGAACAGTGATTGGTAAACGGGCTCGTCCGGAGTCCAAGGCCTTGAGCCGACAGGACTCCCCAAGACTCCACCCCAGCCCGTCAGGCTGGCGTCTGTCGTGAGTACCGTCCATTGGATGGGAGGGGAAAACATGCAAACAACGGATTGACAACCATGTTCGGGATGTCAGCACCCGCACCGCAGACTGAAGTGTCAGCAACTTCTCCAGAGGTAGGATACCTTTGCCTCCAAGGAGTCCAGAACCAGAACTAGAGACTCCAGACACTGAGTCGGGACCAGGACTGACTCCTGAATGTTCAGGAACCACCCGAAGTCCCTGAGGGTCTAATTGACGATAGTCACCTTTCCTCTAAGTCTGAGCCACTTTCTGCTCTTAGCAGAAGATCGTCCAGATAGCCCACGACAGCAATACCTCACTGTAACAGAAGGCTAGAACCGGAGCAAGCACCTTGGTGAACACCCTTGGTGCCGAGGCTAGGCCGAAAGGAAGAGCCACAATCGATAGTGGACTTCGCTGATCGCAAGCGCAGAAACTTCTGGTGACTTGCGCAGATCGGAACATGCAAGTAGGCGTCCTTGAAGTCCAAGGACGCCAGAAGAAAATCCCTTTGGTGGAGTGTAGCGATCACCGTGCGAATGGATTCCATGCGGAATTTCTGCACCTTCTCGAAGGCATTCAGGGCCTTGAGGTCCAGGATAGGTCGAACCACGTCCTATTTTTGGGACGACAAACAGATTTGAGTAGAATCCCTGAAAACTCTCCTGTGACGGAACCGGCAAAATCACTCCGGACCTGATCAAATCCTGTACAGCCCCCAAGAGGGCTGCCCGACAGGTAGGAAGGAGAGGAAGATTCGAGGGAAATAATCTGTCTGGGGGCCAGGATCGGAATACTATCCTGTATCCTGAGGTGACCACCTCGCACACCCACCAGTCGGAGATTCGGGAGGACCACCGATTCGTGACCTGCAAAGTCGTCCCCCCACCCCAGAGTCGGGCGGAGGCAAGACTTCACGCGGAGGCGGGCTTGGGAGCCGCTTGTTCGGCTTACGCACCCAGGGGCACTTGTGCCCACCAGCCGCACTGCCGTCAGTCTGAGAGGACCTACCCGTGGACTCTGACTGACAAAAAAACCCTGTTTTGCTGGAAAGGAAGGCCCCTGTTTTCGGCGGGCCTCCTCACTCTTGCTAGTCTAAGGAAGAAGAGTGCTTTTACCTCCCATGACATCCATGACGATGTCATCCAGAGCAGCACCGAAAGGTCTACCACCTTTAAATGGTAGATCTGTCAGGAGCTTCCTAAGGCTAGGTCAGCAGACCAGCACTTCAACCAGATAAGACGACGCAATACCACCGCCGAGACAGAGGCCCTGGATATTAAAGGGGCCGCGTCCAACGTGGCGTCGCACACATAAACCAGGCCCTGAACCAGTTGGTGGGCCAGAGCAACTGTGTCTGGAGGAAGATTATGCTCCTGTACAGCTAGGTGCAACATTTTTGCCCAACCTGTAAGTGTTTAAGACACAAGGGTCGCCGCTACCACAGGCCGTAGGGCGGATCCCAACAAGGCAAACATGGCTCTGCTCACCACTTCTGACCTCCTGTCAGTGGGGTCCTCAAATGCAGGAGTCCCCTCCATCGGGAGAGTGATGGCCTTGTTCAACCGGGCAACTGGAGGGTCGACCCTGGGGGAGAAGCCCACTTTTTAAGTAGGGCATCTTCAAGGGGTATCTGATAGACAAACGCCGCGGGACCATAAAAAAATTCTTCTGCGGCTTTTCCCAGACCTTATCAATGAGCTGGTCAAAGAAAGTACAATGGAAAAAAAACCCTTTAGAAGGCCTGGCCTTAAAAGAACCAAAGGAGACAGTATCCGCCTGAGGTTCTGCATCCGCAGCATTTGAGTTTGAGAGTGTCCCTCACCGCAGTCATGAGCACACTAACAAGCGCCCTGTCATTTACTGACTCAGAACTGGCGTTTCCCTCATAAGGAATGTCCTGTTTAAAACCATCCATACATTCAGAACTAGGGTCCTGAGCGATAGTGGCTAGGCCCATATCTGAATCAGCGCACTGCCCTCGAGTAGATAAAGTGGGGAGAGGGCGCCTTTTTGCACCTTGCGCTTGCACACAGCTCCCATCCTGGTCAGAAATGAATTTCCAGGGCTGCCCACAACAGGTCCATAGGGACTGCAGTGCTGAAGCACTGCCTGTTGCCACTGACATTTTTAGGGGAAGCTGGTGACACAGACTCCATATTGTCCCTCTCTGAGACTCTCTCAGATAAAAAGTCCACCCACAGGCTGTGCTGACTGAGGAGGGGGCGCCCAGGGGACTCACCAAACCAGACCAGGGACCGCTTAGTTCCGCTGTCTGTACCGCGCTGTGTCAGCGCTGGTAAGCTGTGAGGAGACTGAGGAGATTCGCGCTGCTATAGCAGCGCTAGAGGCCAAACTAGTGCTGAAAAGCGTGCGGGCTACAAGAAAATGGCCGCCGCACTTCACTGAGGCGATCCGCGGCAAGATGGCCACCATGACGCAGTTAAAATGAAACAGCACACACGCACAGCGCCACTCGGCGCTCAGGCCCCAAAAAAAAAAAAAACACACAAAAAAGCCCCAAGGCATACATTGCAGACCAGCATGAGCCCCCCAAGAACAGTGTGACCCCCAAGCACCCCACCCAGTCAGCGCCAGTAATGGTGACAGAGAGCGACAATAAAATACAGGGGGAGACAGGGAAAATCCCCCACAGAGAAACACACAGCCCTTTGTACTCACCTGCAGGCAGGAGAGACTACTTACCCGTCCCCTGAGGGACACACTGGTGTTTCTGACAGGACTATCACAGTGCAGTACTGAGTAGCTGTCGGCCCGGTCCACCGCGAAAGATACAGTCAGTCAGGAGCTGTTCAGTCTTGAGAGGACCGTGGGAGCATGAAAGCAAACCCGGCCACCCCTGGAGTCATGGGGCCTGTCGTGAACTGAGTCTCACGCACAGAAGGCGAGGATCAGCACGCTCGATGGTCGGACAGGGAAGACTACGAGGATATCTTGTACCCAACCTGTTGCCCAGCCGACAGTTGATAGAAGATTCTCAAAAATAAAATAAAAAAGAATTCCAAAAAGGAATAAAATAGGTCAGGAGACTGGCTCCTGAGGGAGCCACGTCTTCTCCTTCTGCTAGGCAGAAAAAAACTGAAGTCTGCTGACTGTAGTGGGAGGGTTATTCCCGGAGGGACCGCCCCCTGGGTGGGGCTGTTCAGCTCTGGCTTTTAGAATGTATGTATAACATCTCACATTCTGCCTAGGTCTTCTCCTGCAAGCAGGGACATAACCCACGTGTAAAGTGTAAAGAGACACCGTGTCAGTCCATGGATGATAAGAGAAATAGGATTTTCCTCCGTCTGCAGAATCGGAGGATTGAGGACACGGAGGAGATCGGGTGTCAGCGGATTATCATCCACTGACACCTGCGATCTCATAGGGATACATGTATGTCCCTTTTTCATCCGTAAACGGATGGATGAAAACGCGGACATACAGTCCGCTGGTGTGAAAGGGGCCTTAGGCAGGCCATAGACGGTGTGAATTTTTTTCCTGCAACCATGAGTTCCAGGAAATAAATTTGCATAATTTCCCCATCAACACAGGCAGTGCTGACAGGGGAATCCCTCCTGCCAAGCAATTGTCTGCTCCTGGCGGGGGAAGCCGTCCCCGCCAGGAGAAGACAGTGATTATTGCTAGTGGCTCTAGCAGCGGATAGCAATAATCAAGAGGGAATCTGGCAGGCTGGTTGCTCCCAATCTGATCAATTAACTTAGTAAATTCAGCCTGCCCGCACATGGTTCAAATCTCGGCTGGTTCCTGCTGAACCGTCCGACATTTAAACCGTCGATGGCCAGCATTAATGCGGAGTTCCACCCAAAAGTGGAACTTGTGCTCATCTGATTCCCTCCCCCCTCCGGTGCCACAATTGGTACCTTTCGGGGGAGGGGGGACAAGATACCCATCTTTGACAGGTATCCTTTCCCACTTTTGGGAATCCAGGCCGTGGCCCGTGACGTCTCCGCAGGGTTCCCTCCTCCTCCCCCGGCCGCCGGGCCAGTAGGAGAGAGGAGCGGGTCTCGCGCATGCGCAGTAGGGTTCCCGGCGTGAAGCCGAAAGGCTACACTGCCGGGTTGCCTTACACGCAATGGTGGCGGCAGCACCCGACAGCTGATGGAAACATCAGCTGAGGGTGCCAACATCGCTGGACTCCAGGACAGGAAAGTGTCCATTATTAAAAGCCAGCAGCTGCAGTAGGTGTAGCTGCTGGTTGTTTAATAATTTTTTTGGGAGCGGAACACTGCTTTAATATCACTTTAGGTGTTAGGTTGACCATAGATAGATATTTTAATAAAAAAAAAAAAAAAAACAGATTCCCCCATCCACACATTTTAGGTGGATGGAGGAATCCTCCCTGCTGTGCTATTGCTGTCTGACAGCAGGAACTCCCCCACTATCAGAATACAATGATTGAACATTTTTCTAAATTCTCATTCGAGAGAAGCCAATTAGATCAACTTCTCTCTAGCAGGAACGTCAATGGATGGATCAAGATGTGTCCAGAAACCCTTGCTTAACGACAGGTGTTTTTTTCTGCACATTTCAGATACTTGCCCACCCAGTGGATCCAGCGTTGTCCTGCTGAGATCCTCTTCCCTCCCGCAACTCCTCTGTCCGCACCACCCTGTTTTTGTGTGATGTCATCAGGAGGCTGCCAACTCTTCCAGGTGCAATTGGTGCACCTCCTGATGACGTGCTGCTAGCTTTACCCCCTTTCACATTGGGGCGGGGAGGTGCGCTGGCGTTATAGTGGCGCTATTTTTAGCACCGCTATACCGTCGAATTTGCTGCGATATTCGGCTGCTAGGGGTGCGGTTTTAACCCCTGCTAACGGCCGAGAAAGGGTTAAACCCGCCCGCAAACCGCTGCTACGGCAGCGGTTTGCGGGCACTATAGCCGCGGTGTCCCATTGATTTCAATGGGAAGGAGTGGTAAAGGAGCGGTAAACACACCGCTCCTTCACCGCTTGAAAGATGCAGCTTTCCAGCGCATCGCCTCAGTGTGAAAGCCCTCGGGCTTTCAAATTGAGAATGCTGGGGCAGGATTATTTCAGGCGTTATTTATGCGCTATTTGTAGCGCTAAAACGCCTGAAATACGCCTCAGTGTGAATGAAAGGCTATTTCTCCTGAGATATGTACATCCAAGGAGGCAAAGGGAGCATAGTGCATGTGATTTGCATAGGTGAGAGATATGTAGGTTGGACCAATGACTCTTTAAAAAATAAAGTAAAGTAAATAAAAGACCATGCCGTTTGTGTAAAGGAGAGGTGATTGCTTTGAAGGGTGAAGATCCGCTTGAGCCCTGGTTCACACTGGT
Source organism: Rana muscosa (assembly GCA_029206835.1). NCBI lineage: Eukaryota > Metazoa > Chordata > Amphibia > Anura > Ranidae > Rana > Rana muscosa. Next base: position 435,443,662 of record CM055120.1, read on the forward strand.
GCGATTTGACATGTCAAATCGGTGGCATTTGCCGGCAATGACACCGTCCTAATCGGTGCGACACTGCACCGATTTCAAAAAGTTGTTTCTGTACTACTTTTTGCGATTTCAGCCCGCGATTTACATTGACATCTGTGCAGAAACTACAGAGATGTCTCTGTAATCGCGGCCGAAATTGGGACTGACAGGCGGGAGTGAAATTGTGCGAGTTCAGCTGAACTCGCACGGCTTCATTCCCGCAGTCCACTGTGAACCTGGGCTTAAGGCCCAAATGCCATTTTAGGGAAATTGTACACCCAGATTGTATAGTGTTCAGACAGGCACACATGGGGGAGTAGATACCAGGACACTTCTCCTCCTCAGACCACGACTCTCCTGTACAGACAGGTCAGTGGAGGGTGCAGGGCACACAGCCCATCCTGGCGTGGAGGACATTATCAGTAATTGGGCACATTGTTCCTAACCTGCCTGTATATGGGTGCTCTAAGGAACAGACGGCCCACAGACACTGGATCTCCACATAATCAGAGGGAATCAGTCAGACCTGGACTGTGTCATCCCATGTGTATGTATACATCATCTGATCAGAGGTCACGGCCACAGATCTCATCTCATGATGAACATATGGAACAGAACTTCCCACAGCAGTCTTAGTATTCCTCCCAGAGCACATGGATGGTCAGCAATGTTGTTATGATGATGTAAACATTGGGGTGTTGTATTTCCTTCATTCATCACAAGAGAATTCTCGGACATTCTAGTAGATCCCCCTCACTCAGTGCTGTGATCAGATTGGGGCTGAGCTCCCACACAGCCTGACCTTCCCATTAGAGGGTCAGCTCCTGGGCCAAGGAAGGGGCGGTACTTACATGAGGTCGGGTCTCTGGCGGTGTATGAGGGCGCAGAACGCTAGACCATCCCGGAAGGAGGAACTGAGGTCGCTGATCCGGACTCCCGGGTAGCCCTCACACTGCTGGGCACACCACTGCTGCAGAGCTCTGGAGGCGGACATCATGGTCGGGCTCAGTGTGGGGGCTCTACCGACTCAATACAGTCATGTGACAGGTGTACGGGGGCCTGGCGGCGACCACTCGTCCACTAACGGCGGGAGAGACTCACTCGGTCCCCCGTGTCCCCGTCCAGACAATCTCTAGATTTCTCTCCGGGTCTTCCAACGTCGTTCCCGGGCGGTGTCTGTCCTCTGCTGGCCCCGCCTCTCGTCACGGCTCCTCGTGTGTAGAGGGCGCGCCTGCAGCGCCGAGTGTTGCAGAGATAGTATAGTGCGGGCTTTACATCACAACCATCCATCCCTTCCCTCTGACTTGTCCTTCATTAGGTGTGATGGATGGAGCTCTATGAATGGGAGCTCTGTTATATCACTAGGGGTGTTTAAAAAAAAAAAACGAAAGAAGAGCTGAACTTGTCAGACAAACTGACTTGAGGACAAGAAATATCCGTGACCCGCTTCTATAATATGGGGGACCAGGCTGGGCGGCTCTGAAATCACACCTGAGCAATTTAACCACTTAAGGACCAAGCCTATTTCTCTGACGTCCATGGACTGACACAGCTCTAATAATGAAACACGTGGGTATATGTCCCTGCTCGCAGGAGAAGATCTAGGCAGAATGTTAGATGTTAGAAACATACATTCTAGAAAAAAACAGAGCTGAACAGCCCCGCCCAGGGGGACGGTCCCTCCAGACATAACCCTCCTACCTGCAGCTAGCAGCCTCAGTTTTTTCTGCCTAGCAGAAGGAAAAGACTTGGCTCTCTCAGGAGCCAGTCTCTTGGAAGATTTTATTCCTTTGGGAATTTAATTATTTTATTTTTGAGACCTTCAATCAACTGTCGGCTGGGCAACAGGTTGGGTACACTGGTATCCTCGTAGTCTTCCCTGTCCGACCATCGAGCGTGCTGATCCTTGCCTTGTGTGCGTGAGACTCGGTTCACGACATGCCCCATGACTCCAGGGGTGGCCGGGTGGCGTTTATGCTCCCGCGGTCCTCTCAAGATTGAACAGTACCTGCTGTATCTTTCGCGGTGGACCGGGCCGACAACTACTCAGTACTACTGTGATAGGTCTGTCTGAAACAAGCCAGTGGGTCCCTATGGGACGGGTAAGTAGTCTCTCCTACTTCAGGTGAGTACATGCTGGCTGTGTTTCTCTCTGGGGGGTTTCTCCCTGTCTCCCCCCTGTTATGCTGCTCTCTGCACCGGCGCTGTGCTGTGTGGGGGTACTTGGGGGTCACTCTGGCCTGGCGGGGGGCGCTCATGTCTGTGTGCTGGGGCTGTGAGGTGTGAGTGTTTGGAGAAGCCACTAGCTGGCATGGCTTTTACTATTTAAGCTGTGCTCGGCTGCCATCTTGCCGCGGATCAATAGCGCTGCTTACACGCGGCCATTTTCTTGAAGCCGCGGCGCTTTCACTTTTGGTTTTGGCCTCTATCGCCGCTGCTGCGGCGCAAATCTCCTCACACTCTCCTCAGGCTTCACTCGCGCTGGCAGCGCAGTGACATGCAGCAGAGCTGAGCGGTCCTTACTAGGGTTGGTGAGTCCTCTGGGTATCCCCCTCCTCAGCCTCGGCACAGCCAGTGGGTGGACTGTATTATTCACTTTATAGTGTATAAGGTCTCAGAGGGTGGCAAATATGGAGTCTGGTTCACCTGCTTCCCCACTCTTGTCAGAGGCAACTGGCAGTGCTCCAGCACCTGCGGTCCCTATGGACCAGTTGTCGGCAGTCCTGGGGAAAAATTTTTTTTGGGCAGGATGGAAGCGTTGTGCGAGCAAGGGAGCTATAAAGCGCCCTCTCCCCACATGGGGAGTGCTCTGATTCAGATATGGGCCTAGCTGCTGCTGCTCAGGACCCTAGCTCTGAATATTTTAATGTTTTTGAACAGGACATTCCTTGTGAGGAAGACTCCAGTTCTGAGTCAGTAAATGACAGGGCGCTTGTAAGTGAACTCATTGATGCTGTGAGGGACACTCTCAAGCTGGATGCTGTGGTACCTCACAAGCTTTTTCTATTACACAGCTTCCTCACTGTTTTCCTCACACGCTGCGTCGAGAGCAGCCTGGATGATACAGTGGTACACAGTGCCCCCCCCCATGTTGGTGCAGCATGGGGGGGGGGCACTTTATTCATTTATTTCTATGGTCTCTGAGGCAACAACAGGATCTCTGCACCTGTGGTTTCCCACCATTTCCTGGGGAACGATCTGAGCTCTGACAGGACCACGGTCTGCGGTGTCAGAGGTTACCTTTTACCTGCATACTGCTTCGGCAGCACATTTAAGCAGGTTGGAATGATAACAGAGAAGATTATGCACCGACCTAGTGTATTACCACTTAGACGTTTTATTTAAAATATAAAAAAGCAGTAATCTTACTCACAAACGGAGCTTAAATAAAAGCTTATCGGACAAATCAGCTGGAAATTCTTTGGCACCTGCCGACTGGACTCGATGACAGAGAGGGTCGGACAGTACTTCAGACAACTGGATAGCTGACGCGTTTCTGGGGCGCACCCCTTTCCTCAGAGCCTAGATGGTCCATGTCTTTCAGAGAAGATTATGCGCCATAATTAAAACTTATCTTATATCTCTACACTGGATACATTCACAGTGTATGTATGGGTTATTGATCTCTGTGTCTGCGTGGGTTCCCTCCCACGTTCCAATACTGTGTCTTCAGTGCCATACACGATATAAACATACACAATATGTTTATACACAACTCTAAATACATTCACAGTATATGTATGTATTATACTCTCTGGGTCGGCATGGGTGTCCTCCGGTGTCCTCTCACGGTATGTGCGCTTTGGCTCTCTGCAAAGTATAAAAATGTTCAATATGTTTATTGCACATTCTATAAATACTTACAGTATGTGTATGCTGTCTGCGTGGGTTTCCTCTGGGTACTCCGGTTTCCTCCCACGCTCCAAGGGTAATGCACAGCATAACCATGTGCAATATGTTTATTCACATGCTATCATTCCTACACGGTATCTGTGTGCTGTCTGTGTGGGTTACTTCCGGGTGTTCCGGTTTCCTCCCTCGCTCTGACGGTATGGGCGCTTTTGGCTCTCTGCGCAGTTTAAACATGTTCCATATGTTTATCACGCATACTATAATACCTACGGGGTATGTGTATGCAGTCTGAAACTTGTGCGATTTGATTATCCACATGCTAACATACCTACACGGTATATGTGTGCAGTCTGCGTGGGTTTCCTCCGGTTTCCGCCCACGCTACATGACATGCACGCCTTCGGTGCCATACACATTATGTTTATACACAACACTAAATACATTCACAGTAGATGTTTGTTTTGTATTCTCTGGGTCTGCGTGGGGTTCCTCCGGGTACTCCATTTTCCTCCCACGCGCCAACGGTGTGCGCGCCTTCGGCGTTATGCACATATAGACATATTCAAAATGTTTATCACACATACCATAGTACCTACACGGTATATGTATGCGGTCTGCGTGGGTTTCATCCGGGTGCTCCGTTTTTTCCCCCGCGCTCCAATTGTGTGCGCATTTTCAGCGCTATGCACGGCATAAACATGTGCAATTTGTTTATTCGCATGCTAACATGCCTACACGGTTGTGTATGCAGTCTGCGTGGCTGGTTTCCGCCTACGCCCCAATGATGTGCCCGCCTTCGTCGCTGGCACAGTATAAACATGTTTTAATATGTTTATCCACACATACTAAACTACATAGGCCATATGTGGTTGTACTATGCTCTTTGGGGCTGAGGGGGTTTCCTCCCACGCTCTAATTGCGCGCTTTGATGCAATACACAGTATAAACTATGTGTTTGTACAATCAGCACTTATCAATGGAGCAGAGGCACTGGCTTGGACTATGTTCGCCATGCTGAGGTTAGTGTAACGCCCGGTAGTGGCTGCGTCTCTGGCGTTTCTGAAGCTCAATGACTGGGCAAAAGCCTCTGCTTCATCTATCAGTTGACCAGCAGGTGCACTGCAACTGCTTTAGCCTCTAGGGTCTCTGTGTCCGGGGTAGGTCTGCGCCACCTGTAGAGGCTAAGTTACTGGTCCTCTGACCGAGTTTCTAGGGAAGCTCTGTCAGGTTGCCTTTCTTGGCCAACAATTGAAGCACCCCGTAAGCCGGGGCCTCCCTTCTCCAATACATCGCAGGATCTCCTTGGGTTTATCATACCCATCCCCCTGCAGGACGGTCCTGTCGGCCATGTGCATTCCAGGGGAAGGGTCCTTGCGTCCGGAGGTGGGGCACTGGATGTGGACCTTTTTGGCCTCTCGACTCACTCGCAAGATGTAGAGATTCGTGGCCAGGTCCAGGGATCCCTGAGCAGACGCGTCAGACGCATTGGTGGCCCATGGGGGCAGTACCGCCTGATGTATGCTTACCCTCCGCTACTATTATTGCCTCGCCTGTTTCGCAGAGTAGTGGTCGAGGCCATTCCGGTGATCCCCATTGCTCCGGGACGGTGACATTGGTATGCCGATCTAGTTCGGCTAGTCGCAGATGTTCCTTGGTGACTGCCTATTTGGGTGGACCTTCTGTCTCATGGTCCCATACCTCATCCTGCTTTTACAGTCCTTGGCTTTGGCACGGCTGTTAAAGCCAGGTGCTGAGGGACCGAGGTCTCTCAGATTCGGTCATCTCATCTATGTTGTGGGCACGGAAATCTTCCTCCGGAAAGATCTATCACCGTACCTGGAAGGCTTACATCGCTATGTGCGAGGAGCTTGATGGCGTCCATGGATGTATTCCGTTCCCAAGATTTTGCTGTTCTTACAGCGTGGTGTGACCCAAAAGCTGGCCATGCGTACCATCGAAGGGTCGGATTTCGGCCCAGGCTGTCTTTTTCAACGACGCTAGCGGGCCATTCCTTGATTAGCACCTTTGTGCAGGGGGTTCGCCATGTGATTTCCCCCCCCCCCCCCGTCAAGCCTCCTCCCCCCCCCCCTCCTTGGGATCTGAATTTGGTGCTCTCGGTTCTCCAAGGACATCCCTTTGAAAATATCAGGGAGATTCCTCTCTTGACCTTGTCCCAGAAGGTGGCTTTCTTAATGGCCATTACTTCTGTTCGACGGGTGTCTGAGTTGGCGGCCTTGTCCCGCAAGTCGCCTTACTTGGTCCTTCATAAGGATAAGGCGGTGTTGCGCCCACGACCGTCTTTCCTTTCAAAGGTGGTCTCAGCCTTTCACCCTTAATGAGGACATTGTTCTTCCGTCCTTGTGTCCTCACCCATCGCATCCCTGAGAGTTTGCGCTTCATACATTGGATGTGGTACGACGAGCCTTACGGGTGTACCTGTCTGCTACTGTTTCCATTCGGATGTCTGACTCACTGTTTGTGTCTGTCTCCGGTCCAAAACAGGGCCAAGCGGTGTCATCTGCCACCTTTTCTAGGTGGATCAGACAGACCGTTATACAGGCCTATGCCCTTAAGGGGCGGGCGCCTCCCTTTCCGGTTACGGCGCATTCCACCAGGTCAATTGGTGCTTCCTGGGCTTTCCGACATCAAGCGTATGTGCAAGGCGGTGACCTGGTCGTCCGTTCATACGTTTTCTAAGTTCTATAAGGTTGATGTGGCTGCATCTTCGGATGCATCCTTCGGCCGCAAGGGTTGCAGGCCGCTGTTTAAAGTTGCAACTCCTCGGGGGCGTGGCCAGGACCGGCATGTGAAAGGACGCACTTCTCGCAGCTCCTGCCTGATCCGTATACTGATCCTTCCCCGGCACCTTTGATCCTGCTCTCTTCAGCTGCCCAGCTGGCTACCGAGCCATCGCACTGCATGGACCCACCGCCGGCTCTCTGTACACGGGGAAAGACCCGCCGTGGACCGCTGGAGATGGCGGGACCGGACTTCCAAGATGGCGCCGCCGCAGCAGCAGCCATGGCACAGCGCACATCGCGGACGGCTGACAAGCCCAAGGATGGTGGCAGCAAGAAAGCGCTGAAGGCACATGGTAAGGAGCAGGCTAGGGATATGCTCTACTATGCCCAAAAGCTGCAGGGCCCTGCTCATACTGGTGTGGGGGGGACAGTGGATGGCGGGGACGGAGGAGACCAGGTCATGCAGGCAGACTGGGGCCATGAGGCAGAGGACATTCCCCACCGCTCCAAAGGAGACGCTGTGCAGCCCCCCCCCCTCGGAAGATACACCAGAAGATACACCTGAACCCACATTAGCAGACATTCTGAAAGCTGTGCAGATGGGAAATGCTGATATGAAGGCACAGTTTGGGGGTCTGAGGGAAGAGGTGTCCCTTCTTCGGCAGGACCTCCAGAAAGTTAGAGCAAGGGCAACAGCTGTTGAGAGCAGAGTGAGAGACATTGAGGACAAGCTACCTTCACTTGCAAGTGAAGCCATGGCAGCATACCGCATGGCCCAAGACACGCTTAACAGAGCAGAAGACAGAAAACCGTTTACGCCGAAATAATGTCCGCATCGTCGGTCTCCCCGAGAAGTCAGAGGGCAGAGACCCTACCATGTTTGTGGAGAACTGGCTTATTGAGGTGTTTGGCAGGGACGTATTTTCCCCATTTTTCACCGTGGAAAGAGCCCACAGAGTGCCGGGCCGTCCCCCTCCACAGGGGGCCCCTCCCCGGTCAATGCTGGCCAAACTCCTACATTACCGAGATAGAGAGACAGTTCTCCGTTGTGCGCGGGAGCGGGCCAATGTTACATTTAATGGAGTCAGAGTGTCATTCTACCCTGACTTCTCTGCTGAGGTGCAGAGGAGTAGAGCAAAATTTGGTGATGTGAAAAAACGTCAGAGCCCTGCAACTGCCATATGCCATGCTCTATCCAGCTAAACTGCGCGTGACGGCAGAGGGGCAGGCGCAGTTCCTTGAGTCGGCAAGGGAGGCGGCGGCCTGGTTGGATCATAATGAGCAGGCCTTACGACGTCGCAGAGTGGATGCTGGAGGAGACTGACCCCAACACAATCCGTGATACACGAACTAGGCATCTAGGCCTGGACTGTTGATCTCCTCACAATGATGGGAGGCTGTTCTGGCTTCTCTGTTACCCTTTAGTCTTATCCGGTTCCTCTTCCTGTACCGGTGTGACGGGGGGGGGGAAACAACCTTCATATCCACATGTGTTAGGACAAGAACTGTGACTTTAACTTTCATTGAATCTTGATTCTAGTAGACAATTAGTTAGCCCACTGTTGGGCTGGGAAGTAATGCCAGGATTTACCTTTTTGGCGACGCTAATATGGTTGACTATATACTTCAGTCCCCTCCTGGTGCTTCCTACTGTGAAGATTCTCCACCAGATCAGGGACTGCCTAATACCAAATACGCTACTGTTTGTTGGCACCGTTGTGCCCTGTTGTGTTTTGCTGAGTATACTGACCTACAGTCCAAGGATTTTTTTATTTTTTTTTCGGTCACCTGTCATTTTGTTGCCTCATTGGCCCACCACCATTCCACCGGACCTGCCCCTCTGGGACACTCAGAGCTGGGGGCGTCAAAGGGTCCCATCCTGTCACTATTATTACCTTTGCAATGGCAGGAACCCCCTTGATCTCCTGGAACGTTAGGGGCATGAACTCCCCCCTCAAGCATACAATGATATTTAGCTGTATGAAAAAGTTTTACCCGGCTATCTTTTAAAAAAAAAAAAAAAAAATGTATTGAATTTTTATATGCATAACATACATTGGTGGATGTGTCGACTAGACAGCATCCATATACCGGCCTATACCAACCGTCTAACATAGACCAATCTAACCAACCTTCCCCCTCCCCCCCCCCCCCTTCCCACCCCCCAGTCACATCTCGACTATTAGACGGATTTTGACATCAGTCACTTATAATTCTATCCATGCTGATTCCTGGTGTCCTAATCTACCCACTCGGTTTTGCCATGTTTAGCCGTCTAGACACATCACATTGGAATGAGCCATTCAAGATTCCATTGCCTGCGCCCCACAAACATTTCTACCCTACAGTACTATCAGAGTTAAGCCATGAGTGCCATACTTTATTAAATTTCTGTATACATCCCCTACTCTCATAAGTGGCTTTGTAATAAGGTAACATTGAATTTACTAGGCCTTTCCAAGCGGAAACGCTTGGAGCCACCGTTTTTTTCCAGGCAAGCAGGATAGCCTTCCTGCCATAGAAGAACAGTATACTCAACATTGTACGCATTGCTCTTGAGGGCACCACATCATCAACCAGACCCAGGAGACAGGTTTTTACATTCATTGGGATCGGGACCGACAAGAGATCTGTAATACATGCAGTGACATCTTTCCAGAAATTCTGTATGATTGGGCAATGCCAGAAAATGTGGTCAGCGTCAGCAGGTGAATGGGAACATCTCCAACACTCCGCCGAGGTCGAGGGAAAAATTCTCCCCAGTCTAGCCGGTGTGTAGTAACTCCTGTGTAAAAATTTAAATTGTATCAATCTGTCCCTGGCCGACACGAGATTCTTAAAAGGTTGAGACCAGAGGTCCTCCCAATCATCGCCTTGTACCTCTGGGACCTCTCTAGCCCATTTTTCCCGGCACCTAGTGATAGCTTTAGGGGTCACCTTAAAGAATTCCTTGTATGTGTCTGAGAGAGGCTTTGCCAGTTCCTCTCCTGTCAGCATCATTTCCAGGGATGAAGGTACAGATTCGACCCTTATGTCCTGAAATTGAGCTTGAAAAGCATGTCGGATCTGTAAAAATCTAAACAGGTAATGATTGGGGAGGCCGTGTCTAGATTTAAGTTGTGAGAAGGTTTGTATTTCTCCAAAAGTCGTTATGTCTTTTAACGTCTTAATTCCTCTAACCGCCCAGATCATAGGATCTGGTAGGTTATAGAATTGTGGTAGATTTGGGTTCATCCAAATAGGGGTAGAGGGCGACACCCCCCGATAGTTGGGGCACGCTGTTTTTACCGCCATTTCCCAGGCTTTAATGTTTGCCTTCATCGTCTGTGTCAGTGGGAGATCAGATCTGGTGCCTCTAAATAGTGCATACTTCAGGCTTTCATATGATCCCAAGAGGGCCGCCTCTAAAACTGTAGCCGCATCACCATCATCTGCCACCAACCACCTGCGGGCAAAAACCATTTGACCCGCCAGATAGTATTTTTGCCAGTCTGGCACCGCTAGACCCCCCTGCCCTCCTGGTTCCTGCAATACTTTTAGTCCAATTCTGGTGGGCCGGGGGGTCCACAAAAAGGTTGAGACCACACTGTCAAACTTCCGAAAGATAGCTTTCGGTATCCAGACTGGTGCATGGCGCAGGAAATACAGTACCACAGGGAGAAATTTCATCTTTAAGAGACTTATTCTGCCTACAAGGGATAGTGGGAGTTTGGACCAGGTCAGAGTCTTCTGCTTTAGTCTCGTAATTAAGGGAAGTATATTAAGAGGGATATAGTCCTGCACATTTGCCGTCACCTGAACTCCTAGATATTTTAGAGAGGAGACCCACTGTAATGGTAACTTGGGGTCAGCCTTGTCCCTAGCTCCTGGATCTATCGGCAGGATAGAGGATTTACCCCAGTTCACTTTCAGACCCGAGAAGGTGGCAAAGCGATCGATTGTCACCAGCGCTTTTTTCAGGGACTCCCCCGGGTCATCCAGGAACAGCAACATGTCGTCCGCATACAATGCCAAGGTTTCGTCAATCGTACCCACCCTTATGGAATTAATGTCTCGATCCGACCTAAGTGCCACTGCCAACGGTTCAAGAGCAAGGGAGAACAGGAATGGGGACAGTGGGCAACCCTGCCTAGTCCCCCTACCCACCTCAAAGAAATCCGAGGTGGAGGTTCCTAGCCGAATAGCTGCTCTCGGTCGTCTGTAGAGCAGAGACACCCACCTCCTATATTGCGGTCCAAACCCCATCACCTCCAAAACCTTGAACATATACAACCAATCAACGGAGTCGAAGGCTTTCTCGAAGTCTATAGATACTATAATTCTTTTACTGTCAGGTTTTGGTGGAATCTGCAGATGTGTGAAGAGTCTCCTTAGGTTCGTGTCCGTTGACTTACCTGGCATAAAGCCCGTCTGGTCAATGTTAATGATGGATGGGAGTACTGTCGCAAGCCTGAGGGCTAGTATCTTGGTCAAGATTTTTAGGTCCGTGTTAAGTAAAGCTATCGGCCTGTATGAAGCACATTCCCTCGGATCCTTGCCCGGTTTTAAAAGTAGAACCATATAGGCTTCCATCATGGAATCAGGCAAGGTATCATGTTCGTGGCAATACTCCAGAAGTGCATTTAGCCGTGGAGCCACCACTTCTATATTAGCCTTATAAAAGTCAGTCGGGAGACCGTCAGGACCCGGGGCTTTGTTAGGGGGGAACGTAAAGATGGCCCGTTCAATTTCTTGTTTCGTAAGTCTAGCATCTAAAGTGCGCATGTCCGTGTCATTTAATTTGGGTATGGGTAAGTCATTTAAGAGAGATTCCAAGGTCGACATGTCATAAGGAGGGATAGGAGAGTACAGGGTGGAGTAATATTGAACAAAGGTGTGCATAATGCGCCCCGGTTCGTCTATCAAGTTCCCCGCTGTGTCCTTTATTATTGGAATGCAGGTGGGTGAGTGGTAATCAGCCACCAGCATGGCCAATAGTTTGCCATTTTTGTCCCCTTCAGCAAAGGTCGATTGTGCGTTCCTGACTAGGTCTGCACGGGCCTGCCCTGTAAAATGTACCGATAATGTACGTCTCGCTTCCATCAAGGCTGTATACGAGGCCCCCGTGGGGGCGTCAGCATACGCCCCGGCTCTCACTCTTTCTTCCTGCTGCAGCATCTCTGTTTCTTCCCCATCATTTTTCCTCACTACTTTAATGGCTGAGATGTACTCCCCTCGTGTCACTGCCTTGAATGCGTCCCAAACAATCGCGGGATCAGCTGTGTCTTCGTTGGTTGACCAGTACCCTTGCACGGCTTCAGTCACCTGAGCCGAGACCATTTCGTTTTGTATCCAGCCCGGCTGAAGCCTCCAACCCCCCCCTCCGGGCCCCCACCTGAAAGGACAGGGTGACCGCAAGGGGGTTGTGGTCCGTCAGGCCCCCCGGGAGGTAAGAAACCTCCTTGACCCACGGCAGCAGCAGCCTGTTCCCGAAGGCCAAGTCGATTCTAGCGGCCGACCTGTGCGTTGTGGAGACATGAGAGTAACATTTATCAGTTGGATGCTTCCACCTCCAGAGTTCAGTTAAATTTGCCACCGATCCCCAACCATTCAAGTCGGAGATCCCCTTCCTATTCAGATTGGTGGAGTCCAAGGCCGCATCCAGGACGGCATTGAAATCCCCCAACACCACCAGCGGCAAATGAGCATAAGGAGCAAGTTTACTCAACAGACCGACCAACAGTTCTATCTGGAACGGGGGGGGCACATATACATTTACCATTACAATACTTTTATAACATACATCCATCACCACCGCCACATATCTGCCTCCCGGATCAGAAATCACTTGTGTTATCGAGCAGGGGATGGACCTACTTATCAGGATTGAGACTCCTCTAGCAAAAGTAGAGTATGTCGAGTGCAGGGCTTTTTGGATCCACGGTTTCCGTAAGAAAAGGACCCTGCTACCATCCAAGTGTGTTTCCTGCAGGAGGATGACATGTGGTCTGGTCCGTTTAAGGTACTGGAAAATTGACGCCCTTTTTAGTTTGTTATTCAGGCCCCTAACATTCCAGGAGACAATCTTAATCTCATCCGCCATCTATTCTGAAATAGTCATAGCACATACTGCCCTGAAACAATGACGCTCCCGGTGCCTGTCGACCCGGCGCCCCACCCCCCCAAGGCAGGAAGATTATACTCCCAGTGCAGAATAGCTCCCGGCACCAATAGTTTCTTAACTCGTTCATCAAAAGAACACACAGCATAATTAATTTGACTAAATATTTTGTGCAACCTTCCCCATGTCGAGATGTGACTGTATTCAAACCCACCCTTGCTTTTATACCAACAACAACTTCGGTATATAGCTTCATCCCAAAACCAAAGAACAAAAAGATATCTTCTGCGGCTTCCTGCCGCCGTGACCTAAAGTTCGGCAGCTCTGTTGTCCTCCTTCGCCTCTCCACGTGCTCCTTACAGAATTAACACCGGGGTTACTCCCAGGGGGGCAAAGTGCAGCAACATGCGTAGAAAGGAGTCAAAGTGCATGAGAGGCAACCCACTTTTGCAGAAAAATAAACTATAAAAATATAAAAGTATATATAAAGCAAAACAAAGGTAGATTTGTAAAGAAGGGGGATTCAAAAGAACAGCGTGGGGGAACCAAGCCGAGACAGGAGCAGGTATCGATGACAACCCATAGCTGAGAACAAGTCCTCTATCTGTGCGGGTCACATTAATGGCAGAGACCCGTATATTGTGACCCCCTCCCAATGGGGGGGCCAGTGTGATGCTCAAAAATCAGGACACATTCGCCCCAGCTGTTCCTCCTTCCAAAATGGGAGGGCTAACAAAAAACAAAAAAATCATCCGGATCTATGCGGGAACCTCTGGGGGGAAATACACCTGTACGAGAGCTGGACACCAGCCTGGCTACCACCTCCAGGACAAAAATATGACGCTTAGAGAGCTTTTTCCATCCACTCGCAGGCCTCCTCGGGGTGTTCAAAGAACTTCACTGTACCTTTAAATTGGACTCTGAGCTTGCTTGGGTACAGCATGCTGTATGTAATCTCTTTTTCCCTTAAGCGCTGTCTGACCTCTGTGAAGGATCTTCTCTTTTGCTGTGTGGCCGCGGAGAAATCTGGAAACAGCATAATTTTTGCATTTTCATGTCGTAGCTCTTGCGTTCTTCTGGACAGGGCTAGGATCATGTCCCTGTCCCTAAAGTTCAGGAAACGGACCAAGAAGGGACGAGGGAAGGCACCCGGTGGCCTATTTCCGGTGGGGACTCTGTGTGCCCGTTCGACCACATACGTGGGAGGCATCTCTGGCATAGAAAGCAGGTGTTTAAAAAACCCTTCAGCAAACTGCTCAGGTTTGTCACCTTCAGCTCCCTCTGGGAGTCCCACCACCCTTATATTATTGCGCCTCTGTCTGTCTTCAGCATCTATGGCCCTATGTTGCAGGGCCCTCACCTGGTCTCTGAGCTCTGCTAGCTGGGCTCCATGGTTGTGGGATGTGTCCTCCACCTCCGACACCCGCGTTTCCACTGTCATCAGGCGGCCTCGGATCTTGTCCAGGTCATGCCTGATCAGGTTACACTCTGAGGAGAGATGATCTATCCTCCCCATCAGCTCTGCCTTGCTGGCGCTGATAGCTTCCAGGATTGGTCGAGTAATAGCGTCTGCATCCACCGCGGGAGACTGCTCCAGCATCTGCTCCTCCTCGCCCAGCACTTTAGCCTGCGCCATCTTGGACGTTCTCCCTGTGCTGGCACGCTGGGGCTGCGGCGGTGAAGAAGCCAACATGGCGTGGGCGGGGCCTGCCACCGTGTCCTTCCCAGCCCGAGTCTGCCGCTGCTCCGTGTGACCCCTTGCTGCCTTCTTTGCGAATGAGGAAGGCATTCCTAGCCTCCGCAGACCTTCCCCCATTCGGTAGTGTGTTTGTGGGATGTAAAAACGCCCCGGTATGCACGGATTTTAGTCCGGAGTAGCGGAGCTGTGGGCGCGTGCTGCTGCCTTGTTCACATCCGGCCGGAAGTCCCCTTTTACCCGGCTATCTTATGTTTTCAAGAAACGCATCTGACACCTGACACTAAGAGATGTTTAAAATACTCCTGGGTGGGCTGGGCGTACCACTCCACCCACACCTCCTTTTCCCGGGGGGTGAGTGTGGTGATACATGGGTCCCTGGACTACCAGGAGTATGCGTCTAGGGTGGACCCTGAGGGGCGGTTTGTGTTTTTTACATTGCCGTATTGGCATATTGCAATGCATTTTGGTCTGTGTGTACATACCTCCCCCGTTTGATGCCCGGGTGCTACGGCTTCTTCTGGAATTTTTGGAGGGCAGGCCGGATCTCCCGATGCTACTTGTGGGGGACTTTAATAGCTGGTTAGATCCGGGACTGGACAAACATCCGGTACCGGGGGTGAACTCTCATAGGGCTACCCCTCTGGCTAGACTATTTCAGGAGGTGGGCTGGCTGGACATGTGGAGGCACCGAAACCCTACTGTTAAACAATTTTCTTGCTTCTCAAAGTCTCATGGGTCATTATCCAGGATAGACCTGGTGGTGGGTAACTCTGCGATGCTCCCCTCGGTTTCTGATGTCTCCTACAAACCTAGATGTGTCTCTGATCACTCTTACTTGGTGATAAGCCTTACGGTGACTCATTTAACCACACTCTCCTGAGCACCCTGGAAATTTAATGCCTTTTGGCTTCAGCTATTCCCTGCCCCAGAGGAACTAGAGGGGAGCATTCAGAGGTTTTTCTCTGACCAGCCTGATCCGGAATCTGTCCTTGCAGAATGGGAGGCATTTAAGGTTTATCTTAGACGCATGCTTAGTAATGAGGTCAATAAGGTCAAGAGGCGTTCTGAAGCCCTCAGAGAAGCTCTGGAACTACAAGTCCATTCTCTGGAGGTTAAGTACGTACAGGATCGCACTGAAGCAGCTAAGGGGGCGTGGCAGTCGGCTCAATCAAAAGTTTTTTTTTACCAAAACAGCATTTTTTTGAAGAGGGGGAGACAATAGGCCGTCTCTTGGCTAGAACAGCAAACTCAGAACAGAAGTCCCCAGTTATTGGAGCCTTGCGGACCGCTGGGGGGTGGCTGGTTCACTCCCCAGATCTCATAATAGAGACGCTGGCAGACTTCTATGAAACACTGTACCGCCCAGCCTCGGAGTATAATTCTGAGGAGCTATTAGGCTACCTGGACGGAATTGCGTTCCCACATCTCTCCCCTACTCAAAGCACGGAGTTAGATTCTCCATTGAAGTTGGAGGAGATACAGGAAGCTGTGGCGGCCTTCCCTAATTGTAAAGCTCCGGGGGGGGGATGGCACCTCAGAAGGCTATTTCTTAATATGCAATCCCAAGCTGATAATATGGGTGGGAGAGCACTGCTGTCGCTTGATGCTATGAAAGCTTTTGATAGCGTTGAGTGGCCGTATCTCTGGGAGGTGCTGAGGAGATTTGGTTTTGGAGAGATGTTCATCTCCTGGGTACGTTTGTTGTACCGATGCCCCCAGGCGGTTATTAGAGAGGCGGGGAGAGTGTCGTTGTCCTTTGCTCTGGGCCGGGGTACGCGGCAGGGGTGCCCTTTGTCGACCCTGCTGTTTGCCCTGGCTATTGAACCATTGGCGATTTGGATTAGTGACCACAAGGGTATTACTGGCTTCTGCTATGGAGATAGACAGGAGAAAGTGATGCTCTATGCCGACGATACCATGATTCTGCTGGGTGATACGGAGCAATCCCTGCGTATGACTATGGAGACGGTGGTTCGGTTTGGGGAGTTCTCAGGCCTTAAAATAAATTGGACTAAGTCAGCTTTAATGCCATTGGATGATGGTCAGTTACTTCATGAAGACCGGGTGGGGGGTATTCCTGTAGCTACCTCCTTCAAATACCTGGGGATACAGGTGACGCCGCGCATCAGGGAGTATAGTCAACTCAACATCTCCCCGCTGCTAGCCCGATTTCGCTCACGTGTTAAAACGTGAAACTCTTTGTGTATGTTGGTTGCGGGCAAAGTGAATCTGATTAAAATGATTCTTATGCCCCAACTGCTGTACATGCTCCGCAACTCCCCGGTAGTGATTCCACTGAAGGATAGTGAACGCTATATTTCGAGAGCTGATCTGGAAGAACCGCACTCCTAGGATAAAATTAGAGCACTTGCAACGCCCCAAAGGGGAGGGTGGCCTGGCTTTGCCGAATCCATGGCTGTATTATTTGGCATCTCAATTACAACACCTGATAGGTACCATGGTTTCGGAGGGGGACATAATGGACAGAACCCCCAGTGCCTCTGAGAGTATTATGCTCTGGACAGTGGGGGGAAAGTCTGTTCCAACAGTGCTTGAGGCGCTAGCTTTTAGTAAACCACAGAAAAGCTTCTTAGTAAATTTCTCACAAAACACCCCCTGACAGTTAAAAGGAAATGGGAAACAGACGTAGGACCCCTGGATGAGGAGCAGTGGGTGGAGGCCCTGCAGTCGGTTACCATATGTTCCCTTAATGTGACACAGCGGTTGACGCAACTATATACACTTCTGAGAGTATACTACACGCCTCACAGACTGCATGGTATGGGAATGCTGCCCGAACCGACTTGCACTAGACGTAAAAGGGACCACGGGGACCTGATACACATGCTCTGGCGCTGCCCCAAGTTGCATGTTTATTGGATGGGGGTGATAGACACGATGAACACAGTGTTCCAGGTGTCGGTTCCCTTAGATCTTAAACAATGCCTTCTGAATATGCTAGATGAGTTGGAATGGGAACCCCATATCAGGGAAGCCCTCACTAGGGCCCTTTTTATGGCCCGCAAACTGATCATGCAACATTGGAAGTCTGAATCGCCCCCCCACGGTCAGGGAATGGATCACTGCTCTTGGTAACACACTGAGAATGGAAAAGGTCATATACCACCATAGGGGATGCTCTACAAAGTTTGAAAAATGATGGGACTTGTGGTTGGATACGCCGGGGCTCGCCCCGGAGGGATCTAGTCATGGATAGAATCTTGAGATTGAATATGGGTTAAATGTGTTGCATATGTGGGCCACTATTGGAATAAGAAGGGCGAGTCGGCTTGACAATGTAGTGTACAGGGGGGCGGGGTCGTGGCAGAACATGGCTGTTTGCCCACTCAAGGTGGTGACCAATGTTTATGCAAATTGTATATCTTGTAGATGATTCTGTACATCGTTGATACGTTTGGAATATTTATGGTACTTCGGACTGTATGTGTGTTATTCTGAACAATAAAAAGACTTGTTTTTTGGATAAAAAAAAAAAAAGTTGCAACTCCTTCGTTGAGGAGTTCTGCTTGTTTGGAGTGGAGTTTGGTTTTTCCTTTACTACTGCTCCCACCCTTTTCTGATACTGCTTTGGGACGTCCCACGTGTTTCAGTATTAGAGCTGTGTCAGTCCATGGATGATAAGAGAAAATAGGATTTTTGTACTCGCCGTAAAATCCTTTTCTCTGTCGTCCATGGACTGACACAGCACCCATCCTTCTTTAAGGTTTGTACTGCTTTGTTACGAACTGAGGCTGCTAGCTGCAGGTAGGAGGGTTATGTCTGGAGGGACCGCCCCCCTGGGCGGGGCTGTTCAGCTCTGTTTTTTTCTAGAATGTATGTTTCTAACATTCTGCCTAGATCTTCTCCTGCGAGCAGGGACATATACCCACGTGTTTTAGAGCTGTGTCAGTCCATGGACGTCAGAGAAAAGGATTTTACGGTGAGTACAAAAATCCCATATTATTTTTTTTTTTTTTTTAAACTTGGTGTTTACAAGTGTAGCAAGGTATTGCCTTTTTAATCCCTCAGAGACTACATTACCCAGTACACTTTTAGGCACCCAGGGTGCATTTTCCCCACGCAAGGACTGCTGGGGTGGACTTTATAAGGGACAGGCGGAGCCCAGTTCTTTCTCTTTGGACAACGCCCGCTCAGCAAGCTGAACTGCTGTTTGAGTTCCTGTGACTTTAGGCCAGAAGCCTGGCCCTTTTCTCCAAAGAGCCTTCCGCGCGCACCGAGGAACCTGAGGGACATCTCTCCTTGATACTGCATATTTGCCAGGAGAACCGAAGACCCGGATGTCGATGGATCGGTGGACTTAGACACCGCAGCGGAAGAAACGGACGCGGACTGATCCGGTTGGGTGAGAGAGCACCTGCTCATAGACACACAGTACATTTGTTACCTTGGTGGATTACAAATTCTGTTCTTCAAGTGCACCACTGTTGCTAGCGAAGATTTCCCTACAGAACTAACACTTAGTTCAATCAGGCCTGACTGGGTAGCGTAGACATTCCTGGGTGCCATATTGTCCACGAGGGGAAGTAGCTGCAAAGGGGACTGTTAGAGTTGCATAGCATTGAATACTTGTCTGCTTGTTTATTGCAGGGCTCTGCATATGACATGTACCCACCTGTTTTACTGCTTACCCACTAATCTAAGTAAAAGTACAAGGGTTAAGTATATTGGTGTCTGTGTTCTTTACTTTACGGAAGGGATAGGTAAAGGAAGTTTTAAAATATCACTGTGTGTTCTTGCGATAGGATTGTGCCGCTGCAAGTTACAGGCCTCACAAACCTATCATCCCTTACTAACTGTGCCAAGGGAGGTTAGAGCCGATTGCCAGGGGTTGACAGCGGTGCACTACAGGGCCCAAAATCATACAGGCAGCCCTCTTAACTGGGGGTATCGCTACACGTGGGGTCTCGGGTCCGGGATTCCTGTAAACTGCACGCTGCAATCAAGCCAGTCAGAAGTACCAGCATGGACCCGTCAGCAATGTCACAGTGGTGCACAGCGGTTGGCGCAGATTCAACTGAGGCGGTGGTTATTGAACTTCCAGGGGGGATTTGGCAAGAAAACGAGATAAAGCAGCTCATAATGTTGTTGTCACCGAATCAAAAGGCATGGGTGATGGACATAAGGCCAGATATCTCGTGCACGTAGTGGAATGGAGAGGAGAAGTTCCGTAAGATTTTAGAGGTCAGAACATAAAAGCCACAGATGACCAGATATACCATTTAGTGCATACGAGGGCTGTGAAGAAGGAATCTCCAAAAATCTCTCCGCCATCATCCCTGCTATTCTTCCACAAAATAGAAAGCAGTCGGGATACGATGGCCCCGGGGACACCACCGGCAGCCATAGGGCCGGAACTATTGAATGCCCTGGGAGACTTTGTCACTAAGTGCCAGAAGAGCAACACAGTACATGTGGAAGCCGGGTACCGGAAGCTCTGGATCTTTTCAGGAAAGCTACCTGTGCCTTCCGGGAAGAAGACTTCGACACCTGGATTGAACAGGCAATGCAGGCGGTAGAAGGATGGGAAGTACCAGAAGCGCAGAAGAAGCAGCGCATCAGTGAAAGTTTGAGGCTGTGAAGAACCTTAGGTTCAGCAATGCTGCTTGTACTGCATATGACTATCTGGCTATGTTGCAGGAGGAATTTGGCCAGCTGGAGAAGGTGACTGAACTAATGTACCAATTCGAGCATACCCTCCAACAGCTGGGAGAGAAATTATCTGAATATGTCCGGAGGTTAAACAGGATGCTGTGCCAAATTGTACTCAAAAAGGGAATGCTGCCCCAAGTCATAGATGCAACTAGGATGAAGCAGATCCTGAGGGGAGCTTTGCGCTCAGATCCAGTTTGGCTCCACTTGAAGACCTCCTGAAGGAGTCATGGATTTGAGTTACCCAGACTTTGTGCGGATCATAAGGGACAAAGAGGCCCTGTTCAAGGACCAACAGGTGGTTGAGAAGACCACTCCTCTCCCCTCAGTGGGAGTCGGAGCAGCAGTAACCACTGAATGGGACTTAGAAGTGAAGACCTTAAAGTCCCAGATGACTCAAGTGCTGGACTTATTGACCTCTCTACTGGCCAAGAACTCTGGAGCCAAAGAGCAAGAGGAGATCAGGAAGGAACCACGCCAGAGTGTTTCCACTCCAACATCTCCACAGGGAAGAAGAGAAACGGTCTGTTTCAACTGTGGAGGAGTCGGCCATTTTGGAAGAGTGTGCCCTAGTCCAAGGAAGAACCGAGGCACTTACCACCAGCCAGTGGAAAACTTCAGAGGGCCCCGGTAAAGGAGTCAGCCGGGCGCCCACTATTTACAGAAAGCTCCAAGAAAATCAAAAAGCCAGAAGAGGGAAAGAGAAACCATGCCCCTCCCTAAAATGCTCGATGCCACTAGTCAGGAGAATCTAACAATCTAAGAGGAATCAATGCATACCAGGCCCAACAAGGGTTGAGATCCAGAAAGAAATGTAAGAAAAAGAAAACCTCAAAAGGAAAGTCCAAGAGTCCAAAGAAAGAGACCCCTCAGAAGAGTTTTCCAGCCAAGTTAATAGAGCCCCCCCCCCAGTTCCCATTCAAGTGGAGGGAGTCTACACCAAGGCCATTCTGGACACAGGAGCCCAAGTGACCCTTTTGTATAAAGACTTTTACCAGAAACGATTGATTCACGTGCCCCTACAAAAGCTGGAAGACTTGGAGATATGGGGAATTGGTACTCACAGGTTTCCATATGACGGTTATGTTTCAATCAGGCTGGCCTTCGACCCCTCTGTGACAGGAAAGGCAGAAGTCTTTGACACCCTGGCAGTAGTTTGCCCTCGCCCACCAGGAGCCAACACGAGTTCTCTGATCATAGGGACTAACACTGATCTGGTCAGGAGCCTGCTGACTCCTCTAGCACTGGTTCAGGGTACTTCAGGAGACAGGATCCACCCCATGCTTTAGCAGGTCTACCTGAAGTTGGTACTGGAACAGAAGGCCCCAGAAGAGGGGGTAGGGAATGTCTGGAGACTGTCAAGGAAGGAGAAGGTGTTGCAGCCTGGTGAGATGACCTGCCTGCAGGCTACTGTGAAACTCTCGTGGGAGCAGCCTGGCCCCTTTTGTGGTCTTGGAACCAGACCCCCAAGACACCCACCCAGGGTTGGAAGTGATCCCCGAAGTGGTCCCATTGAGGGCATTGAAGAAGGCTGAAGGGCCAAATCCCAGTGAGGATCAGCAATGTCACTAGTTCTCCCATGAAGATTCCGGCCCGGATGTTGCTGGGGAGAGTAAACCCTGCCACCCCAGTGACCCTGTCCGACTTGGAGAAGGCTGAAGGAGGAGAACACACTCTGTAGAACCTCTGCCTGGAGGCCACCAGTGTGGAAGGAGAGATCCAAGGCCCAGCTGAATAGATGGAGAAAAATATTCTCAAAGGACGAGTTCGACGTAGGGTGTGCGAGGAGTGCCACCCATAAGATCCGTCTGCAGGAAGACAAACCTTTTCCGGGAGAGGGTCCGGTGAGACCCCCTGGCTGACTTAGAAGACTTACGTGAACAGTTGACGGAGCTTAAGAGAACTGGGGTTATTCGGGAGTCCAGAAGCCCATATGTCTCCTCTATCGTGGTAGTCAGGAAAAAGAATGGGTCGCTGAGACTTTGCATAGACTACAGGACTCTCAATAGAAGGACCATACCCGACCAGTATACCACCCCCAGAATAGAAGATGTCTTACAGACTCTGTCTGAGGCCAAGTGGTTCAGGGTCATGGACCTGAAGAGTGGGTATTACCAAATCCCAATGCACCCTGATGACAGAGAAGACAGCATTCATCACCCCAGTGGGATTCTATGAGTTCAACAGGATGACTCAGGGCCTGTCAGGGGCCCCTGCCACTTTCCAGAGGTTGATGGAGAAGACAGTGGGGGACATGAATCTGATTGAAGTCTTGGTGTACCTGGACGACATCATTGTCTTCGGGAAGACTCTGGAGGAGCACGAAGAAAGGCTGGAGAAAGTCCTGAAGAGACTCAGTGAAGAGGGACTTAAACTATCCAGGGAGAAGTGTCAGTTTTACCGGTCCTCAGTTCACTATCTGGGACACATGGCGCAAACGTTTCGTAAATCAGCCCCTATGAGTATCGAGCGCATCTGCGCGCACAACGGCTGTTTTGGTATTTACAAAACATTAGCGCCGGTAGCGCAGCCCTATTTCCCATTTTACTATAGTGTTCTCGGCGGACGGGAGGAGGCGCTCAGTGCGCCACTATGGACCTGGCGCACGGCATCTTAAAATATAAATATAAAGAAGCTTGAAGTGCCAATATAATGGGGGTGATGTGGGATGATGTGAGGAAGTGTAGTGACACCTGCCCAAGTAACAAATCTGCCCAAAATAGAGTGAGAAAGTAACTTTTTTTTTTTGTGCTCAGCGCATGAATTTTCCTTGTCCAAACGCGCCAAGACACTGCGCCGGCAAAATCTTAGTAAATGTCAAGTCACGTAACTCAATTTGCATAAGTTGAACAGGCGCAGCTCTGAACTTGCCAGTGTGCCAGCAAAATGGCATTTCTAAAGGGGGAAAAAAAAGGCATTTAAAAGCACCCTTGGCTGTAATGAATTGTCGGCTCCCGGCAATATAGGGAAAAGTCATTGAAAGTCTTTGAAAAAAAAAAAAAGCATGGGGTTCCCCCAAATATCCATACCAGGCCCTTCAGATCTGGTATGGATTTTAAGGGGAACTCCTCCCCAAATTTAAAAAAAATAGCGTGGAGTACCCCCAAAAATCCACACCAGACCCTTTATCCGAGCACGCAACCTGGCAGGCTGCAGGAAAAGAGGGGGGGACGAGAGAGCGGCCCCCCTCCCTCCTGAACCGTACCAGGCCACATGCCCTCAACATGGGGAGGATGTCCCCATGTTGATGGGGAGGATGTCCCCATGTTGATGGGGACAAGGGCCTCATCCCCACAACCCTTGCCCGGTGGTTGTGGGGGTCTGCGGGCGGGGGGCTTATCGGAATCTGGAAGACCCCTTTAACAAAGGGGACCCCCAGATCCCGCCCCCCTATGTGAAATGGTAATGGGGTACAAATGCACCCCTACCATTTCACAAAAAGTGTCAAATGTAAAAAATGACAATAGCCGGTTTTTGACAATTCCTTTATTAATGTCTAATCTCTCTTTTCTTCCATCTTCTTCTTCCAGCTTCTTCTTTTCTCCATTCGGGTTTCTTCCTCCATCTTGTTCTTCCTCTTCTTCCTTCCTTCGGTGTTCTCGTCCGCATCTTGCTCCGGCTTCTTGTTCCCCTTCTTCATTCTTCGGCCTGCTCCGCTTGAATTGGAGGTTCCCACTGTGTGACGCTTCAGTTCTTCAGTTCTCCTCTTGGTCCGCTGCCACCCGGTGACCCCGCCCCCTCTGACACCACGGGGAAAGTCCCCGTGAAATCCATGTGCATCAGAGGGGGGGCGGGGCCACCAGCTGGCAGCGGACCCAGAGGAGAACTGAAGAACTGAAGCGTCACACAGTGGGAACCTCGAATTCAAACGGAGCGGCCGGAGAAAGAAGAAGGGGACAAGAAGCCGGAGCAAGATGCGGACGAGAACACCAGAGGAAGAGGAAGATGAAGAACAAGATGGAGGAAGAAACCCGAATGGAGAAAAGAAGAAGATGGAAGAATAGAGAAGACATTAATAAAGGAATTGTCAAAAACCGGCTATTGTCATTTGTTACATTTTTGATACTTTTTCTTTGTGAAATGGTAGGGGTACATTTGTACCCCATTACCATTTCACACAGGGGGAGGGGGCCGGGATCTGGGGGTCCCCTTTTTTAAAGGGGTCTTCCAGATTCCGATAAGCCCCCCACAACCACCGGGCAAGGGTTGTGGGGATGAGGCCCTTGTCCCCATCAACATGGGGACATCCTCCCCATGTTGAGGGCATGTGGCCTGGTACGGTTCAGGAGGGAGGGGGGGCCGCTCCCTCGTCGCCCCCTCTTTTCCTGCGGTCTGCCAGGTTGCGTGCTAAGATAAGGGTCTGGTGTGTATTTTTAGGGGGACCCCCACGCTATTTTTTTTTTAAGTTTGGCGCAGGGGTCCCCTTAAAATCCATACCAGACCTGAAGGGCCTGGTACGGATTTTGTGGGGAACCCCCACACCATTTTTTTTATTTGGCGCGGAGTTCCTCTTAATATCCATTCCAGACCTGAAGGGCCTGGTAATGGAATTTGGGGGACCCCCACGCATTTTTTTTTTTCAAAGACTTTCAATGACTTTTATCTGTATTGACGGGAACCAGCAATTCATTACAGCCGCGAGTACTTTTAAATGACTATTATTTTAGTTTAGAAATGTCATTTTGCTCTCGAACTGTTACAAACTCGATAAGGACACCAAATATTTATAACACATGTATTTTATTTGTTATGTCTTTGCAAAACAGGTGTTTGTTTTAATTTTGTTGATTGTATTTTTTTGTGTGGGGGAAATGTTCCCCTGAAATTATTTTGATGTTGTTAATATGTGTCGTTTGTTCACTTTGATTTAATTGTCTGTGCTGCATTATTTTGCCAAATCTTTCTCAAGATGTTGAGTCTGTGACTGTTTCAAATTGACTCTGTTTGTTTTTTATTTTGGCTTCCCTTTGTTTTGTTGACCAATAAAATTTGATGCAAAGTTTTGAGGTTTGTTTTGCGTTTTCTTTGCTACAAATGTGACAGCTGATTGGCATGTCAAAACAAAACAGGTGTGATTTGGCTACCCTGGTGCCTTCATGCTAGCATATGCATGTATTGTGTGCTGCCATGGATAATCACCAGGAAATTAAAAATACAGAGCGGTAAGTATTCAATTTTCCTTTTTACTGCAGTGGTTCTCAGCCTCAGTCCTCAAGTACCCCCAACAGGACATGTTTTGTGAATTTATGTTATCAAGAATTGCTGTCCAAAATACAAAACCATTGACTGTGATTTAAAGAACATGTGCAAGATGAAGGAAAACCTACAAACATGGCCTGTTGGGGGTACTTGAGAAGCACTGATTTAGAGCACTGCACTTAAAAATAGCTCAAGGCAATACGATTCTAATTGTGGGCATTTTGAGGGAAACAAAGTAAGTGTTAGAACCCCTGCTTGTTGTTTTTTTTTAGGTTGGGCTTTGTGTCCCCTTTTAGTAAAATTGGCTTCACTTCCTGTCACACAGCTAAACAGGAAGTGAAGGTAAAACCCTACCAATGTCTTTTCTTGGACACACAGATCAATCTAACTAGTGTCCCCATTAAGCAAATTGCACTCTAGCACTTTGTTGTGTACACCCCAAATCATTGGGTAGTTTGGGGTTTAGTAAAGACCAATCTACTCTGCAGTAAAAGTGAAGCTGCTGAAAATCTGAGGGGGAAGCGCTCGTGATTGTAACATCCAATCATTTAAAAGCAAAGATGGTGTTTTTTTCTTTCTCGTACATCACGGGACACAGAGCGACATAGTCATTACTAATGGGTTATATAGTTACCGTCAGGTGCTGGCACTGGCAACTTCCAAAACCGGAAGTACCCTCCCCTATATAAGCCCCTCCCATCCGGGAGCACCTCAGTTTTTTGCCAGTGTCTAAGGTGTTGGCCAAGAAGAAACATGTGTTTTTCACTGAGCTTGCGTACAGGTTCTTTTGGGCCTCAGTAAGCTATTCCGGATCCCACCAAAAAAGCTTCATAGCTAAACGGTCGGTACCCGGG
Source organism: Rana muscosa (assembly GCA_029206835.1). Lineage (NCBI taxonomy): Eukaryota > Metazoa > Chordata > Amphibia > Anura > Ranidae > Rana > Rana muscosa. The sequence goes on from CM055120.1 coordinate 435,469,795, forward strand.
CCTTGCAGAGAAGAGCAAGGTTTTGCCTGTAATGCTTCTCTTAGGAGAGCTGGACCCTGGGATCCAGAGCTCTGGTCATACCCACGACCAAGATGTTTTCTGTGCAGGGTGCTATACAGGTCCAGGGGAGTGGAATCCTTGGGAACCCGGTCCCTGAAGGTTTGATTACAATGCCTGCCGTGATAGGTGAAGTTTGGGCTTTTGTGGACCAAACAAAGTCCTGGGGCGGGGAACAGGTAAGTGGGGGCCCCCAGGAACTTGGTTCTATTGGGGGACCCCCAAGCCTAATTTGTCTTTCTGTCTGTTGCCTAACGGTATTCCCGCTAATATCTGTGCATGCCTGTAACTACTAAAAAAAAATGTAATAATTTTTAATGGTGGTCAAGAAAAAAAAAAAAAAAAAAGATTTTTTTTTTATATATGTTTAGTATATTAAACTGCGGTACCTGTGTTTGTCCACTAGAGGCCGCTGTGGAATGTTTTTCTTGTCATATGGACTAGTTTCTTCTCAGAGAGCAAAGTCCAGGCAGCTGGTGAGTTCTCCTACAGGAAACTGTTTCCTCTGCCATGTTGCAGTGTTCGTCTATCCCCCGGCCTGCGGCAAAGGGGGCCCTGGCTCCTGTCCCTGGTTTCCATGTTTGAAAATTAGCGCCGAGGCGCACGTGGCCGTGCGCGTGCACGCGCCTCTATATATAGAGGTGGCCGGAAAAAGGGGCGGGGCCTGGGGGATGACGCTCTGTGCGCGCCGCAGCGCTTCTGCGCATGTGCGGGCGTCCCAGCAGGTTTTTAAAAAGCCACATTATTGCAGTAAGCTGGCTATGAAGTACAGAGACAGAGCTGGCAACATTTAAAGGCATACAGCAAGCGGTTGATACAGGCATCCCCTAGAAAGGCACATTAGTAGACACCAACTGTTTATTATAGCAGCATTTATGCTAGACTATTATCAGTAACTGGTGTATTTTCGGCTGGAATACCTCAGCTTTGTGGCTTAGGAATATGCCGTCTAAAAACTCCGGGACTAGAAATTCCAGGAGGAATAGGGGGTCTCCATCGGGCTCTGAGGATCTTGGGCATGCTTTGGCTGCACCAGTCTCCCCTGAAGAATCAGAGGTTAGTGACCGTAGGGCACCCCCAGGAGTACCTGGTACTGTGGCTGTCCCCAGTTCACCTGCTCCTGTGTATGTAACAGAGGAGGTTTTTTCCTCAGCTCTGGGAGGGCTGGAAGAGAGATTGTCAGCACTAATTGCTGCTTCCCTGTCACAGGAGAAAAGCGCTCGATCTCCGTCTCCTCCCTCAGAGTGCCTGTTAACAGAGCAACAGTCCCATACAGAGAACGACCTACCTGAGGGGGATCAGGATGAGGTTGATTCAGTTGTAGAGGAATCAACAGTGGAGGAGCCGTTCTCAGCATCACATGCTGAGAGGTTATGGGTGCAGTCCCTGACTAATATGGTCCGATCAGCATTTAAAATGCCACTTGCGGAGCCATCCTCCTCTTCTGTCTCCTCGTTGGGGTCGCTAAAAGCTCCCCAGACTGTTTGTTCTTTTCCGATCCATCCTTTACTGGAGGGGCTCATTTACCAGGATTGGGAGCATCCTGACAAAATATTTACTCCCCCCAAGAGATTTCCGGTGGTCTATCCTATGGAGGATAAGTTCGTCAGAAAATGGAAGGTCCCTACAGTGGACGCAGCCATCTCTTGTGTGAATAAATCACTGACATGTCCGGTGGAAAATGTCCAAATGTTCAAGGACCCAATAGATAAAAAATTGGAGTCCTTATTGAAATCTGCTTTTTCTACAGCAGGATTGGTGACACAACCAGCAGTGGCAGCTATAGGGGTCTGCCAAGCAGTGAAGGATCAGTTGAAACAGGTCTTAAGGGACGTGCCAGATCAGCAGGCTCTTGCTCTAGCTGATCTACCTAGAGCCTTATGCTTTGCGGTGGACGCTATAAAGGATTCAATCCATCAGGCCTCCCGCCTTACGCTGTCTGTAGTACATATGCGCAGGCTTCTATGGCTCAAAAACTGGTCTGCTGAAGCTCCCTGTAAAAAATTGCTGGTCAGCTTCCCATTTCATGGGGAGCGCTTATTCGGGGAAGACCTGGACAAGTATATCCAGAGAATTTCCAGCGGTAAAAGTACACTCTTGCCGGTCAAAAATAGAGTTAGAGGTCCCTCTTTTAAGAGGCCGGCTTCTCCAGTCCCTAGGACATCGGCTGTGAAACAGTTCCGACGGCCTCCCCGGTCAAATCCCGGAGGTAAAAATCAGGGACAGTTGCAGGGTAACAAGAAGCCCTGGAGCAGGAGAGGTACAAAACCTCCCCCAAAGTCAAATGCATGAAGGGTTGCCCCCACCCAATCGGGTGGGGGGAAGACTTCAGTTGTTCACAGAAACCTGGCGGGACACGATCCGAGACAGATGGGTGCTCTCCGCAGTAAATCTGGGATACAAATTGGAGTTAAAAAACTCCCCTCCTTCCCGCTTTATAAGGTCGAACGTGCCAAGGGATCCCCAGAAGAGAGGATCCCTCCTGTTGGCACTGGAACAATTATTGCTTCAAGCAGTAATTATAGAGGTCCCCCTGGAAGAATGGGGGTTCGGGTTTTACTCAAACCTCTTTACAGTTCCGAAGCCAAACGGGGACGTGAGGCCCATATTAAATCTAAAAGGGCTAAACAAATTCCTACATATCAGGACTTTCCGGATGGAGTCGATCCGATCGGTAGCCACTGCCCTACAAGGGGAGGAATGGTTAGCCTCGATCGACATCAAAGATGCGTATTTGCACATCCCCATCTTTCCAGCCCACCAAAAATTTCTACGCTTTGCGATAGAAGGGCGCCATTTTCAGTTCAGAGCCTTACCCTTCGGTCTGGCCACAGCACCAAGAGTGTTCACAAAAATTCTGGCCCCATTATTGGCCAATCTAAGAACACGAGGTGTAACGATAATGGCATATCTAGACGACTTGTTGCTGATAGACCACTCAGTGGAAAAACTAGAAGTGGTTGTTCACGAGACAATCAAGTATCTGGAATATCACGGTTGGATTATCAACCGAGACAAGTCAGCCCTAAAACCAGTCAAAAGTCTGGAATACTTGGGGCTAAGGCTGGATTCAGACCAGAGAAAAATTTTCTTGCCTCGAGAAAAGGGGTCGTCTTTGAGAGATTTGATCCACTTAGTGGGTTCAAAAAGACAGCCATCCATACGCCTGTGCATGAGGCTGCTGGGAAAAATGGTGGCATCATTCGAAGCAGTACCCTACGGTCAATTCCATTCAAGGAAGTTGCAAAGGGCCATACTGTCAGCCTGGAACAAAAAAGTTCAGGCTCTGGACGTACCAATGTCCTTGTCCCCTTCCGTTCGCAGAAGCCTCCGTTGGTGGTTGGTTCCCCGGAATCTGGAAAGAGGGAAATCCTTCAGTCCGATTTCTTGGAAGGTGGTCACTACAGATGCCAGCCTTTTAGGCTGGGGAGCAGTACTGGAGCAATGGTCTCTCCAGGGCAGATGGTCGGATGCGGAAAAGGCCCTGCCCATCAATCTCTTAGGGCATACCGGGCTGCTCGTATCTCTAGTAGCATGGACATCCAAACTCCAAGGGTCCCCTGTCAGAGTTCAGTCAGACAATGCCACAGCAGTGGCATATATCAATCGTCAGGGGGGCACCAGGAGTCGTGCAGCCCAAAGGGAAGTAAATTACATCCTGAGATGGGCAGAAAGATATGTCCCAGCCATATCTGCGGTATTCATTCCAGGGGTGGAGAATTGGAAGGCGGACTTTCTAAGTCGCCAACAATTATGCCCAGGGGAATGGTCCCTTCATCCCGAGGTTTTCCGGACAATATGTCAGCGGTGGGGAACACCGGATGTAGATCTGCTAGCATCCAGGTTCAACACGAAAGTGGACAGGTTTGTCTCTTGGACAAGGGATCCCCTAGCGTGCGGCTCGGATGCCCTAGTGTTCCCTTGGGATCAGTTCAAGCTGATATATGCATTCCCACCGCCACAATTGTTACCTCGATTACTCCGCAGAATCAGGGTAGAAAAGAAACCAGTGATTCTGGTGGCTCCAGCGTGGCCCCGAAGAGCATGGTACGCGGAGATTGTAAAAATGTCTGTGGGGAGTCCTTGGACCCTCCCACATCGTCCGGACCTGCTTTCGCAGGGACCGATATACCACCCTTCCTTACCAGCCCTAGGTTTGACGGCCTGGCTATTGAAGCCCACATTCTAAAAAGGAGAGGGCTCTCTAATGCTGTGGTGTCTACCATGATCAATGCCAGGAAACCGGTATCCAGGCAGATCTACTATAGAATCTGGAAGGCGTACATCGCCTGGTGTGAGGCCAGGAAATGGCATCCACGTAAATACGTAATAGGTAGAATTCTGGACTTCCTACAATGGGCTGTAAGATAGGAAGCTTGCCTTGAGTACTATCAAAGGTCAGATTTCGGCCTTGTCAATATTTTTTCAAAGGCCCTTGGCTTCGCATTCACTAGTCAAAGCCTTTATACAAGGAGTGATGCGTATTAGTCCTCCGGTTAATATTCCCATATGTCCATGGGATCTAAACTTGGTTCTGTCGGTTCTACAGAAACAACCATTTGAACCATTACAGCATATTTCCTTGGTGCTTCTCACCAGGAAATTGATTTTTCTAGTAGCCATTTGTTCGGCTAAAAGAGTATCGGAATTAGCAGCTATGTCCTGTAAGGAGCCATATCTGGTTATCCATAAGGACAGAGTAGTGTTACGTCCTCATCCAGCCTTCTTCCTAAGGTGGTATCGAGGTTTCATTTGAACCAAGATGTGGTTCTTCCTTCTTTTTTCCCCAAACCTACTTCGGTAGAGGAAAAGTTACTGCATTCTTTGGATGTAGTAAGAGCAGTTAAAGCTTATCTAAAAGCCACTGCTCAGATTCGCAGAACGGATACTTTGTTTATTCTGCCGGAAGGCCCCAGAAAGGGTCAGGCAGCGTCAAAGTCTACTTTAGCCAAGTGGATTCGACAGGTCATTATGCAAGCTTATGGCTTGAGAAGGAGACCGCCTCCGTTCAAAGTTAGAGCGCACTCCACGAAAGCAGTTGGAACTTCATGGGCAGTGCATCACCAGGCCTCCCTGGCTCAAATCTGTAAGGCCGCAACATGGTCTTCGGTACACACGTTTACTAGGTCCTACCAGGTGGACGTTAGAAGTCAGGAGGATGTCGCCTTTGGGCGCAGTGTGTTGCAGGCCGCAAAAGATCCTCATGTCTGATAGCGCTCAGCTTATATATGGTGTATCCCCCCCCTCATTTGGCATTGCTTTAGGACATCCCATTAGTAATGACTATGTCGCTCTGTGTCCCGTGATGTACGAGAAAGAAAATAGGATTTTTATAACAGCTTACCTGTAAAATCCTTTTCTTGGAGTACATCACGGGACACAGAGCTCCCGCCCCTCTTTGGGGACACTTATTGCTTTGCTACAAAACTGAGGTGCTCCCGGATGGGAGGGGCTTATATAGGGGAGGGTACTTCCGGTTTTGGAAGTTGCCAGTGCCAGCACCTGACGGTAACTATATAACCCATTAGTAATGACTATGTCGCTCTGTGTCCCGTGATGTACTCCAAGAAAAGGATTTTACAGGTAAGCTGTTATAAAAATCCTATTTTTTTGTTTGCTTGCATATCCCCCTCGGATATCCAGCAAGTGCACTTGTAGTGCAAAGTAGATTTGCCTTTAGTAAATAACACCCAAAGTCCAAAATACCTAATAATTTGGGGTGTACCCCGCAAAATGCTGTAGTGTAATGGGGAAAGTATTTCGATTGACCTGTGTGTCCCCAAGGAAAGACATTGGTAGGGATTTACCCTCACTTCCTGTGTGGCTGGAAGTGAATTATTTGGAAGGATGAAGTGGCCAAATTGGGGAGTTGTCTTCACCCTATCAGGGGTGCAGACATCCCCAAAAACTGTCTAGACTTGTAATCCCTCTGCACTCTATCCCCAAGCAAAAATAAGAAAGGATTTCATTTAGTTTAACTTTGCAAAGACACATTCCTAAGTTGAATTGTGATGCATGTCAATGGCCCATTTAGACCCTCTTTAATCACTTGAGATCAGCGCTATAACTGATCGACGGCCACAGCATGGTCCTCAATTGCCGGGAGTCCATCAATAGACGTCCTCCCCTTCGCGCGCGCGCTGTGGTCACCGAGTGACTGAGACTCGGGTGATGACAGATCCGAGGAAGGGGCCGATCCCTGCCCTTTACCATGTGATCAGCTGTCAGTCAATGACAGCTGATCACGTGATGTAAACAAAAGCTGGGTAATGGTTTTTGTTTTCTCCTTGTGCTGACAGCGCGAGCATAAAAAAAGGCAATCGCCGGCTTATGTGCAAGGGACATCGGGCCGAAGAGGAAGAGGCAATTCTGCGTCATCTGTGACAATCAGTAGCCCCTGCCAATGCCACCTATCAATGCCCACCACTGGTGCCAATCAGTGCTACCTAGCAGTGCTGCCTATCAGTGCCCACCCTTGCCACCTTATCGGTGCCCATCAGTGCAGTCTCATCAGTGTACATCAAAGAAGAAGAAAAATTACCTTTTGTTCTAAATTTTCGAAATATTAACTACTTTCCTACTGCCCACCGTCAAATGACGTCCTTGGCTTTGTGCAGTGACTTCTGAATGATGCCTGCAGTTGCAGGCATCATTCAGATATCATTCTTTTCAGCCAGCGATTCTGTGCACGATAAAAATGATCATAGCGGCAGTTCCGCCGCTTGATCATTCTTATAGGCGGCAGGAGGGGACTCCCCCTCCCGCCGCCATCCGATGCTTTTCCAGGCTCTCCCGTGCCATCTGGGGCTCGGAGAAAGAATTGGCCGGCGCCGGATGGGAAGCATAGAGATGACTGGTGACCAAATGGTCACCAGTCATCTCTATGACCGTCTGAGGCCCGGGCGCAACGTTATGACATCACGCCAGGTTCCCATATGTAAACAAAGCCGTGATCTCGGCTGTCAGCATGAGATCTGTGAATTTTTTTGACCGATCTCATGCTTTCCAGCCTGGAGGAGAGATGTGGGGTCTTATTGACCCTGCATCTCTCCATAAAGAGGACCTGTCACAATAGATTCCTATTACAAGGGATGTTTACATTCCTTGTAATAGGAATAAAAGTGTTAAAAAAAACCCAAAAAAGTTAAAAAAAGAGTAAGAAATACAAAAAAGTAAAAAAAAATCGCCCATGTCCCCGGTAGCTGGCGCTCAGAAGCGAACACACACGTAAGTCCAGCCCACATATGCAACAATTCTAGCACTAGACCTCCTCTGTAATGCGAAAATGGTAACGTGTAAAAAAAAAAATTAAATCGCCTAGGGAGATTTTTAAGTACTGAAGTGTGGTGTCATTCCATGAGTGTGCGCAATTTTAAAGCGTGACATGTTAGGTATCTATTTACTCAGCATAATAACATCTTTCACATTAGCCCAAAAAAATGGGCAACTTTACTGTTTTTTTGTATTTTTTTTTAATGTATGAAACCATTTTTTTTAATGGATAAAAATTTGCAATGACTGCCATTTTATTCCCTAGGGTGTCTGCTAAAAAAACATATATAATGTTTGGGGTTTTGAAGTAATTTTATAGCCATAGATTTTTTATATGAAGGAGAGAAGTGCCAGAATAGGCCCAGTGCTGAAGTGGTTAAAAAAAAAAATGAGGATATTTTAGTCGGTCTTTTGTATTTATATAAAAAAAAAACGCGAAGGTGATCAAATAGCATCAAAAGAAATCTCTATTTGTGTGCCCAAAAATAATAAATTTTCATTGGGTTACAGTGTTGTATGAGCGCGCAATTGTCATTCAAAGTGCATCAGCGCTGAAATTTGAAAATTGGTCTGGGCAGGAAGGGGGTTTAAGTGGCCAGTGTGCAAGTGGTTAATACAAGGCTACATGCACACGGACGTTTTTCCAGCCGCTTGTTTGAGCGTTTTATGCAGCTTAAAAACGTCTCTCCATGTTAGCCTATCGCCACCATGGTGTTTTTGAGCTGTAAATGGCATAGGCGGTTTTAGGACCCATGTACACGGGACGCTGGTGCAAAGTGTTCCGAACTAAGGTTGAAAGCGGCGTTTAGAAAGGCGCGCTTTGTGGCGTTTGCATGCCGCGTTTTACCACATTTGCGTCTATATGCGTTTTAGTTAGGAAACATCATAAGGAGCCGCCCTAAGCTCCAAAAAAAGTATTATTAACCATTTCAGCTATTTTGTGAGACCAGAGTGAGTATCAGCAGCTGAGAGAGCAGCAGTGTAGTTGTATTTAGTGTGTCACTTGCCACAAGTTGTGGGTTGTCCACTTGCCACGTCACCTGCCCCAAGTTGTAGGATTGTCCACAATGCAATGGAAGCAATTTCATTTTTTTATATATATTATTTATTTTTTTTTATGGTTTTTCTTCATTTGCCATAATTTTGGAGTTTATCGATGTAAAAAAATAGGTCACCTTTTAAAAACGCTTCTAAACTAAAATGCCGCTAAACGCCGGTACCGTGTCTGAAACGTGGAAATCTTTGGCGTCTGAAGGCATTTTTAGGCTTTGTGAAAAACGAGTTTAAATGCAACTGCAGATTTTTTTTTCCAGGCCAAAAACAGTGATTTGGATGTAATAGAATTCAATGGACCCAAATCCAAAACGCAAGTACCGCGATTTTGCGGCAATTTTTTATTTTTATTTTTAAACTGTTTATAGCTGGTTGTTAAAGGAAATGTAAAAAAATAAATAAACATTGCCGGCTCTAAAAAAAAAAAAAAACTTGAAAAAAAACAGCGTGGGGTCCTCCCCCAGGTCCATACCAGGCCCTTGGGTCTAGTATGGATTCAAAGGGGACCCTCCCCCCCCCCCCCACCAAAATGAAAAAAAAAATGGCGTGGGGGTCCCCCCAAGATCCATACCAAGCCCTTCAGGTCTGGTATGGATTTTAAGGGGAAGCCCGCGCCAAACAAAAAAAAGAAAATAGCGTGGGGGTCCTCCTAAAAATCCACACCAGACCCTTTATCTGAGCACGCAACCTGGCAGGCCACAAGAAAAGAGGGGGGATGAGAGAGCGGCCCCCCTCCCTCCTGAACCGTACCAGGCCACATGCCCTCAACATGCGTGGAGTTCCCCCATGATTCATACCAAACACGGGGCAGCGAGCGCGAGGCTGCCGAGAACCAGCGCAATGCCATCGCGCTGGAGACATTCTCGGCCAGGTAGTCGCCTCTAGGATACGACTTGAGCGGCTGCTTCGCGCTCAGGTCATGTCCAAGTTGCCTCGCAAAGTCACGCTGTCCCTGTGTCAGCCGGCACACGAGTCGCCCCGCGAGTCGGATCGGCTTCATCTGACTTCCCGGGCGACCTCTATTCAAATCAATGGGCTCCCATAGGGAACCATTCATTTTCAATGGAGCGCTGCTGACATTTTTATTTACTATAACAGTGCGCCGCTGGTTCCTGTGCCCAGTGAAGGATTTATCCGGTGCAGCAATTAAGGTATCAACCAGCGCAGCCCACTGTTATTAGTTAATCACCCCCATAGTGTCTGAAGGAGTGTCTACAGACCCTGACCAACTGGAAGCAGTTACCTCCTGGCCCTGACAAACTACAGTGAATGAGCTCAGATCCTTCCTGGGGTTTTGCTCCTACTATCGCAGGTTTGTGGAAGGGTTTGCAAAAATTGCCAAACCTCTGATCGAGTTACTGAAGACAGAAGAAGAGGAGGATGATACTGGCCCCAGGAAGCCTGGAGAGTCCGTGGAAGACCAGTGGACAGAGAAGTGTGAAGAGGCCTTCGAAATGCAAAAAAAAAGTCTGACCACTGCCCCGGTCTTAGCCTATGCTGACACCAAGAGACCATATGAACTACATGTGGACGCCATCCACGATGGTCTGGAAGGTGTACTGTACCAGGAGTATGAATGACAACTCAAGCCAGTCGCCTTTTGTAAGTAGGAGTCTAACACCAGCGGAGAAGAATTACCCCACCCACAAATTGGAGTTCCTGGCCCTGAAGTGGGCAGTGGTGGATAAACTCAAAGACTACCTGTATGGAGCGGACTTTACAGTAAAGACAGATAATAACCCACTCACCTACCTTTTCACCACAGCCAAGCTGGATGCCACTGGCCACCGTTGGTTGGCCGCCCTCTCTGGATTCAACTTTAGCCTCAAGTATAGGCCGGGAACTGGAAACAGATGCGGATGCATTATCCAGAAGGTCTCATGCTCCCACTTGCCATACAGAAGACTGGACCCAGGTAACCCCAGATGGGGTGCGGGCTTTGTGTCAAGGAGCACAACTTCAAGCTAGTGGGGGATCCAGGGCAGAAGAAATTGGAGTTTCGGTAGTGGGGGTGCCCAAATGCTATTGTGACATTACCCAGATTGGCGAAGATGACTTGCCAAAATTATCCAAGAAGGACCTAAGAAGGGATCAGTTGGAAGACCCCTGGGGAAGATTGGCTTTGGAAGCTCGAGAAGACCAGGATCCGGACAGGCTCTTGCAAAGTCCCTCAAAGGAGGCTTGATTAATTCACAAAGAATGGGACAAATTACAGGTGCATCAAGGGGTGGTCTACCGAAGGGGCCCCTCTGATGACCTGGAAGAGAAGTGGTAACTGTTTCTGCTGGAAAAACACAGAAGAACTGTCTTGGCTGTCCTACATGATAACCATGGCCACTTAGGGGCCGAACGAACCTTCCAGCTTGTAAGGAATAGATTCTACTGGCCTTGTATGCGAGCTGAAGTGGATGAGTACTGTCACTCATGTGCTCGCTGCATACAGAGGAAGACATTGCCACGTCAAGCTGCCCCAATGGGCCATCTGCAGAGTCAAGGGCCCTTGGACTTGGTATGCATCGACTTTCTCTGTCTGGAACCTGACTTGAGTGGACATGGAAATGTTCTGGTGATAACCGACCATTTCACCCGTTATGCCCAGGCCTTTCCAACTAAAGACCAGAAGGCCTCCACTATAGCCAAAATCTTGGTGGAGAAGTACTTTGTGCATTACGGGTAAGCTCAACGCCTTCACTCAGACCAAGGGAGAGACTTTGAGAGCCGACTGATTCAGAAGTTGCTGGACTCTTTAGGCATAAAAAAAACTTGTACCCCATTATCACCCTCAAGGTGTTGCTCAGCCAGAAAGATTCAACAGGACTCTGTTAAATATGTTAGGGACTCTAAGTGAGGAAAAGCAACATTGGGGCAAGCACATGGTGCACGCCAATAATAGTACAGCCAGCGATGTCACAGGGTATTCCCCTTACAGACTTATGTTTGGAAGAGAGGCCAGACTACCAGTGGACTTGGCCTTTGGCACCTCCATGGACCATACATCTGTCGCCTCACACAAAGGATACGTGGACAGACTGCGGAAGAGCTTAAGGCTGGTCTATGAGAAGGCCCAATCAACTTCTGATCAGAGAGGAGCCCGGAACAAACGGAACTTTGACCTTAGGGTCCGTATTCAAGATTTACAGCCTGGAGACAGAGTGTTGCTGAGGAATTTAGGAGTCCCAGGGAAGCACAAGCTAGCAGACAGATGGAAGTCAGAACCTTATGTGATTTGTAAAAAGCTACCTGGGTTGCCCGTGTACCAGTTGAAGCCTGAAGGAAGAGCGGGGCCACTGAAGACCTGGCACAGAAACCATTTGCTGCCCCTTTCTGAAGCAGTCAGGATGCCCCCTACTCTGGATTCCTCTGAGTTACCTTCCACTTCTTGTACTCCTAGACCCAACACCAGGTCTCAGACAACTCTATCAAGAGAGGAAGAGATTTCAGACCAAAGTGAGGAAGAGGAAATAGAGCTCAGTTGGCTGTGGCCGTCTCAGGTGCCTGAACCCCTAACAGTGGACCCTTTGTTACCTGAATTCCCCATAAATGACAATTTGAATGCAGAAGCTGCAGAGTTTATTCCTTCTAATGCACAGAGTGATGAATGGGAAGATGCACTGGAATCAGTCCCGGATGAAAATCCAAGAAACGCTCTATACCTCCCTGCACCTGAATAGGATGTCTTTGAAGAAGAAGGTCCCATTGTACCAGTCTCAGTGGAGACACCCCTAGAGCCAAAACCCATAACTCCCAGGGAGCAAAGAGTAAAAAGGATTATCCGCCCTCCTCGGAAGTTGACATACACACAGATGGGAGAAAGCTCTGAGGACACTGTAACTACCGTAAGAAGGACAATACAAAAGCCTGATCCCTCCACTGTGCATTTGGTGGAGGGCAACCCCAGCTCGCTTTCTGGCACAGTTAGGCAGGCCACCATCACTGACGTGACCTGTGGGCAGGGCAATCCCCCTCCCCATTTTTGGTGGGAGCTTCCCCTGCCGACCTCCCTTGCAGCCCTCAATGACTTTGTCTGTACATATTGTTAATGTCGTCTTTGGGGACCAGAGATTCTAAGTGGGGGGAGTGTGTAGCGGGGTATTGCCTTTTTAATCCCTCAGAGACTACATTACCCAGTACACTTTTAGGCACACAGGGTGCATTTGCCCCGCGCAAGGACTGCTGGGGTAGACTTTATAAGGGAGAGGCGGAGCCTAGTTCTTTCTCTTTGGACACCGCCCGCTCAGCAAGCTGAACTGCCGCTTGAGTTCCTGTGACTTTTCACAGAAGCCTGGCCCTTTTCTCCAAAGAGCCTTTTGCGCGCACCTAGGAACCTGAGGGACGTCTCTCCTTGATACTGCATCTTTGCCAGGAGGACCGAAGACCCGGATGTCGATGGATCGGTGTACTTAGACACCGCAGCGGAAGAAACGGGCGCGGACTGGTCCGGTTGGGTGAGAGAGCACCTGCTCATAGAAAGACACAGTACCTTTGTTACCTTGGTGGATTACAAATTCTGTTCAAGTGCACCACCGTTGCTAGCGAAGATTTCCCTACAGAACTTCCACTTAGTTCAGTCAGGCCTGACTGGGTAGCGTAGACATTCCTGGGTGCCATATTGTCCACAAGGGGAAGTAGCTGCAAAGGGGACTGTTAGAGTTGCATAGCATTGAATACTTGTCTGCTTGTTTATTGCAGGGCTCTGCATATGACATGTACCCACCTGTTTTACTGCTTACCCACTAATCTAAGTAAAAGTACAAGGGTTAAGTATATTGGTGTCTGTGTTCTTTACTTTACGGAAGGGATAGGTAAAGGAAGTTTTAAAATATCACTGTATGTTCTTGCGATAGGATTGTGCCACTGCGAGTTACAGGCCTCACAATCCTATCATCCCTTACTAACTGTGCCAAGGGAGGTTAGAGCCGATTGCCAGGGGTTGACAGCGGTGCACTACAGGGCCCAAAATCATACAGGCAGCCCTCTTAACTGGGGGTATCGCTACACAAGTTAAAATAAGTTATTTAAAAAAAAATAATAATAATATTGTGAAAGATAATGTTATGCCGAGTAAATTGATACCCAAAATGTCATGCTTCAAAATGGTGCCCGCTCGTGGAATGGCAACAAACTTTGACCCTTAAAAATCTCCATAGGCGACGTTTAAACATTTCTACAGGTTACCAGTTTTGAGTTACAGAGGAGGTCTAGGGCTAGACTTATTGCTCTTGCTCTAACGATCGTGGCGATACCTCACATGTGTGGTTTGAACACCGTTTACATATGCGGGCGCAACTTATGAATGCCTTCGCTTTTGCGAGTGAGCACTGCGGGACGGGGCACTTTATATGGGAATGCCGGCCTGAGTTTGTAGGAGGAGTCGGGTATTTAAGCCCGCCTCCTCACTCCGGACCTTTGTTGTTGCGGACGTAACGGCGCTGACGATGCGTGACGTCATTTTCAAGCGCCGGCCCGGATTCGGCTCCACGAGGAAGTGGGGCTCTTGGTGTCTGTGTCTTCATTGCGGCCTCCACTCGGCCATTGTCGGTAGGGATTGCCTCCTCGCTTGGCTCCGCTCAGTGGATCGTGGCAGGCCCTCAGTTCACCTCGTTTGTAACGGTACAGGTATCGGTGGGGGGGTGGGTGGTTGTGTGCTGCAGCGTCAGGTCGGTTGTAGGCGGGGGGGTGTTTGTCTGCGCATTATGTATCTTGCGGGGGGGGTGTTTGCTGCTGCATCATGTTATTTTGCAGGGGGGGGGGTGTTTGCTGCTGCATCATGTCATTTTGCAGGGGGGGGGTGTTTGCTGCTGCATCATGTCATTTTGCAGGGGGGGGGGGTGTTTGCTGCTGCATCATGTCATTTTGCAGGGGGGCGGGTGTTTACTGCTGCATCATGTCATTTTGCAGGGGGGGGTGTTTGCTGCTGCATCATGTTATTTTGCAGGGGGGGGGGGTGTTTGCTGCTGCATCATGTCATTTTGCAGGGGGGGGGTGTTTGCTGCTGCATCATGTCATTTTGCAGGGGGGGGGGTGTTTTGCTGCTGCATCATGTAATTTTTCGGGGGGGGAGAGTGTTTTGCTGCTGCATCATGTCATTTTGCTGGGGGGGGGGGGTCTTGCACACTGGCAGTTTCACTCACTGTGTGGGCCTGTGGGATTTTCGGTGGGCATGCCCACACACGTTGCAATTTCTGCACTGTGTAGTGTCATGTGACATTTCACTGCGTTTTGCACTTGGGGTTGCAGGGTAGTATCTGGGGCATGTGGGGATAGCTCAAATGTGCGGTTCATCTAGTCTCTTCTCATTTTCAGCAGGATTGTCATTTTTCTCTACAGGTATTTGATGCATGTGTCTGTCGTTTTCTTTTTCCTCCCTTTTAGGACGTTTATCAAGTTTTACGTTTGCATCAGAGTCTGTGTTTTCCTTTTTCAGGTTGTTTCAGTAAGTGTCTTGCATTGTTCAGCCACGTTCAGGGTGCTGGTTCTATTCTGGGTTCGCTCTTTGATTCACGCAGGTGACGGATGCACAAGGGGGGGGTGGTGGTTCTTGGGGGTTAGGTTGAGTCGCATGCATTCCGTCTTAAGTTTTGTGGGTTGTTGGGGGGGGGGGGTAGTAGTTCCACTGCGGGGTCACCCACCACACTTGTGGGTGTTAACGGTTTGAGATGTTCGTTTTTAATTGACTTGGTCAGTGACAAGCCTCCTCAACCGTTTTTGGGTTTCACATTTCATTTTCCTTCATGCGTCACATGGCACGCTCGGACATGGCCTGACACGCATTCAGGTCTCGTAGGGGGTTTTCTGGGTTTCATCTGTGGCACTTTGGTCCTCGTCCTGGGGTTCTGACTCGTTTTCAGTCCCAATTCGTCCATTTATTTCAGGGCTTTAAGGCGCCAGACGCAAGGTTTCTCGTTTAGGTTGAGAATTTCCAGT